>OY720049.1:9020513-9681033 GCA_963082485.1 Eudonia mercurella | reverse complement strand
GCTATCCAATGACATATTTTCAATGAAAATACATGAATTTAAAAAAATGTCCAGGAAATTCTCGGTTCAGCATCTCCCACTTATTAAGAAAACGTTGTCAACATTAACCTACAATAAGTTTTCAGTTTGTTATATTTCTATTATTCACCATTCTATAAGTATATATAATTAGTTTTTAATTGGATATAGTTTTAGATTAGGTAAACTTTAACATAGACGCGTATTATTAATCGTGATTTGTACACATGTTTTAAATAGAAATTTAGCTCTTATACAATTTATCGTGCTTTTTTGTTATTTTTTAATTTTTAACTGTTTTGTGTAAATAAATAATAAATAAAATAAAATGTGCGAATCGCCTGGGCGGCCATACACGGGCAGATTGAAGCTATCACGATGCGACTACTTGAAGCTGCGACTTCACAATGAACTACAGTCTTCTATTTACAAACAGGTACGATCGACAAATTTTAATGATATCCAGTTACAAACATTTTTGCCTTAAGGCGAAGGGTAAGGCACACTAGTAATACGTTTAAAATACGATAGTCACAGCGCTACGACGGACGTTCGTAGATGTGCTACATTTACAGCTCGTAGCACATATAGCTACGAGTAGCTACAATGGATCGTAGCATTACGCAATATATGCGGCAGGCTTATTATTCCCGATCTTTAAGGCGAAGGGTAGCGCCACCAATTGATAATGTGACAATTACTAACGAACCGGATCTTTTTTAAACATTGCGTACCGTCCGGCAACAGGAAAGCATCCATAGTATTTATTTAATAATTGTGCGCTACTTTTTGTTGCGTGGTTTATTCACAAAACGGGCTATCGCATTTATTCACAAACAATGGCCACTTTTGGTGTTAGCGAATGAATACAAAAATAAACCTAAAAGTAGTGCATAATTATTAAATAATAGATGTTTGCCTAGTGTTGGAAGGCCCGCAATGTTTGAAAAAAAATCCAGTTTAGCAGTTATCAAATTAAATCCATTAGCGGGGCTAGTGTGCCTTACCCTTCGCCTTAACGTGGCAATCGTAGTTAACTCCTCCTACCATGAAGATGACCATAGAATGACCAATAGGAAACCTTCCGACCTTTTTTTTGTCAAAGCCATTTGTTTTAGTTCATTGTTAAAACTTAAATAGAAATTCATTTCTTTCTTAAGATTTCTAATGGTAGATAATCAGAAAATTTGTCAAAAACAAAAGGGGCGGGTATACTGACCCCTGCACAGAAAAATCGCCCTAATGGTGGATATCCAGACAATTTGTTGATAGTACATGGAACCGCTCAAGCAGTTGCGTAGTTCACTATGCAGTCGCAGCTTGCAGCAGTCGACCCTGACTGCTTCAAGCTGATCGTGTATGGGTGGCCTAAGTCGAGAATGTGCGGAGTCACAACGTGCTTTATTATAATCGGCAATCGGGCCCTTAATTAGTGGATTACCGTCCGACGGAAAATGTGTAGAAGGTAGCAGGTAATGGTCACACGAGATACCGTTTAGTTCATTCCTTCATCATCTGCCAATTGCAGACATAATTATATAATCCATACTATTAAGGGGCCTATTATATTTTGACCGTGGTTTTTGCATAAAATGCCCAACTTCGGCGTTAATAGAAACCCTTATCTTATCTTACTGGGGCCTGCCGAGGTTTCCCTCTTGCAGTAGCACTTCGACCCATCGGGATCTATTGTGCAAATAGAAACCCTTAGACAATTTCGACTTATTGTATGGTGGAGAATAGTTATTAGTATAATTCGTATATTTTTAATTGAATGTATATTTTTGACGTGACAACGTCTTATAATTCGATAGAGCCGGCTGCACGCAAGAAAAAGTTCGGCGTTACCTCGCTCTGAGGCGTTCCATGTAAGGCTTGAAGTGCAAGCGAGAGCGCGGAACGAGCGACAAAGAAGCACAATCGGCTGAGTAGAAATTTAGCCGTGCTGCTGTGCAAGCCCGTGGCCGGCATCGCCACCGCGGTACGTACCCCCAACACCCCCCGACACCCCCAACACCTCCCGACACCTTCTTAAGACGTTGTCACGTTCAACTATCGTCAGTAAACCGACTTTACAGACAACCAATTTTTATCTTATCTAACCGATCGCCCATTTGTCCGCAGTGCCCATCATCCCAGAGTTCCTGTACGACATCCGTCACCCGGACGCGCCACTGTCGATGTCCCTGGACGACCTGACCCCCGCGCCTCCACCAACTGTACCCTTCTGCCCTTGCGAGAGGAACGCCACCTACCCACCACTGGAAAACGTCACGCAATGTAAGAGTGCCTGCTTCATTTGTTTTTTGTACCTTACACAAGCGCTTGTACTCCATCTCACCTGATGTTAAGTGATGATAAGGCCTAAGGTGGAAGCGCTCTTCACCCGGGATCCTCACACTGAGGCACTGGCTATCTTATCTCTAGCTGCTGGAACACAACAATGCTACAAACATTGATGTTATGGACATATTTGGATAAGATGGTGGTAGCTAGCCAGGCGGACAATAAGCCCTACCACCAACCACCTTTTTTCTTCGTAATTTAGTTGCTGCATATTTTGATAATTAAAACCAGTAAATACATTTTTTTTTAGATTCTGTTATACGTAGCGCCTGCGACAATTGAGACCGCAAATTAAGGCGAAGGGTAAGGCACACTAGCGCCGCTAATGGATTTAATTTGACATTGCGGACCTTCAGACACTAGGCAAACATCTATTATTTAATAATTGTGCACTACTTTTAGGTTTGTTTTTGTATTCATTCGCTAACACCAAAAGTGGCCATTGTTTGTGAATAAATGCGATAGCCCGTTTTGTGAATAAACCACGCAACAAAAAGTAGTGCACAATTATTAAATAAATACTATGGGTGCTTTCCTGTTGTCGGACGGTACACAATGTTTAAAAAAGATCCGGTCCGTTAGTAATTTTTTAATTATCAATGAGGAAGATGTAAATGATAACTAATCGCGATTGCTTAGTCTTAAAAAAACGCGTAATGAATTGTGATAACAACTACGTAAAAATCAAGACGATATCATAAAAATTGAATTTTTTATGAATTAATCAATTTGGGAGCACCGAAACTGCCTACCCGCGCCCGCGTGATCTCTGTGACGTCACATCGCCGGTCGCTGCCTGCCCCGCCCGCCGCGCCGCTCGGCCGCCCCGCATACGACGCGATGGTTTTTCTTTTAAGTAATTCACTTTGGCTACCTACTTTCATGCGTTTGTTTTCTATCTATAAGTACCTAGTAGGTAATAGTGCTACCTGTAGTCTAAATGGAGCCAGGATTTTCACGTGGACAATCAAATAATTTGCCGTAGTTGACCTTGCGGAATATTTCACAAATCATGCGAAGTGATATAGATATATAGTATAGTAGATACCTATTTAAGTACCTACCCTCTAAGCAGTGAGTGTGGGTGTGGTACGATATTATGCATAAAGTACTTAATTATAGTAAAAGTAGTTTGTTTTTAAGTCACTACTATGAAATTCATTATTTCGTTGTGAGTTGTGGCTGAGGTGTGCGTATTTAAAGGCCTTTTTTTAGCTTCCCAGTTGGTAACCAGATTGCGAGCTTATTGTTTGCGACACTATTGTTGTAGGTACTTAATACAAACAATATGCGCGGAAAGAATAGTTTTCGTCTAGGTACTAGTGCTGTCCATTTTTGCAATCTCTTATCAATAAAAATGAGTTTCGTTCTATAATGTGTTAAAACAATAAGCTAAAAGAAGACGTCATGTTTTAATAGTTGTAGTTGGGTGTAAGTCAGTAAAGGCAAGAATTACACCCAAGCATAAGGTCAGAACCACGCCATATCACTGTAAATTTGTTTGTGATGAAATAGCTTGAAAAATTTTAAGTCTGGATTGTGAAGGTTGTGCGGCAAGTAGAGGAAGATGTAAACATACTATGGCATTGGTCATGTGGTTACATAGACGTGAGTGAGGAGCCTGCTTGCACAGAAATTACATGTTATTGGATGAAACCAAAACTGTCGCAAGTTGGGTCTCAGTTGAAATTTATAAAAGCCAAAGATATGGGCAACCGGAGAAATCCCCTCAGATTATGACTTACTTTCACCCAACTGAAGATATACAAAAAGTATCAATGTATTATCTCCTTGAGATAATTTTCGGTGTCCGATTCAATCTGCAATAAGTTTTTGTTGTAAATCGCTTAATTTAAGAATGGGTGGATTTTGGGTTAAAATTTATATTTTATCAATATTTTTTTCTGTGAGGATCTGAGGACTTTTATAAAAAGTTCACCTCTGAATAGCATAGGCTTGCTAGTCGTACTTGCAGTTTGATACTATGCATTTCCTGTTTTTTTTATATTGGGTGGCGCAAATGTCACGACGGGGTTAAAATTGGTTACAACTTTTAATTTTTTTAAATTCATCTTAATTATTATGAGATAATAAAAAAACACTCATGGAGATATTTTTGAGTTAGGTTTTAAAAATTACATCACGTAAATGACCACCATTTTCAGCCTCACAAAGGCGGGCTCTATCGAGAGCACTTCTCATTACTTTCCTCAGAACATGAGGAGTTAGCAACTGCATTTTAGCTCGGATGTTGACCTTCAGCTTGATTATCCTGGGTTTATTAATGAACACCTTGTCTTTTAAATAACCCCAGAGAAAATAATCTGGTGCTGTTAAATTTGGGGAACGAGCGGGACAGTAAAATGTTGAAAATAACGAGATGCATTAAATAATGAGAAAACTTTATCGATAAAATGTCACTACACTATCTTCTATACAAACACAACGCATCTATCATCAACACATTTTGTAATACTAACCTACATTTCACAATAAAGTATACTATTACTATCAAAGCAGTCGGAAAGGTAGATCTTGTTAAATTATAATAATCATTTATTTCAAGATTACATTCTGTTAAAATAACATATCAAATTATAAATGTCAAATATACAAAATCTGTGAAAAACTTCCTCAAATTACTTGAACTTAATAGGCCAATACTGTAAGCAAGTACGAACGAGTATCTCATATCAATTATTTATTACACAAATAGTACCTAATATATAGTTACTTCTTACCTATAATGCAAAAATGTATAGACATAATTAGTACCTACTCGCATTAAAATTATCTTCGCAACAATGTCTACTTGTTTTGGTAGATAACGTCTCCTCCCTTCTCATCAAGTTACACCACTTGTTTCTTAGTTTTTTGTCATTTGGAACATGAAAAAAGTACTTTTCCGGTGTGCTGATTGTTGTATTAGTACATAAAAGTACTATACAATATCTATACGGTATTTTTTTCCATATTTACCAAATATAAACGAAGATAATTAAAGTAACGCAAAAACAATGCTTCGGATACAGCGCGCGAACGAGCAAGGACCGGCGATGTGACGTCACGCGCTAAGCGGTCAAGCGCGCTCTGGATTTAAGAACTCCCAAGTTCAAAAAATTGTTAAAAATACAGTTTTAAAGATATCGTAAAAATTCTTTCACTATTATTATTAAGATTTTAAGTTTGATTTTTCTAGATAATAAAATAAAAACACTCATCTTCCTCATTGGTGGCACTAGTGTGCCTTACCCTTCGCCTTAAGCAGAATCTAAAAAAATATTTTTATAAAATTACTGTACTTTTTTACTCCTTCTACTTCTTTGTACTCTGCTTGGTGGGTGGTAGGGCTTATCTACCTGGCTAGCTACCACCATCAACATAATGACTTGATATGTAAGAATGATTTTATGAAAGCTTGATGTTTACGACGCGAAAATTATCTAGAATGAAGAGGTCACATTAAGAGCCTTTTATAGTCCACTTATATACCAGCTGTTCTGCAGGCCTAGACAAGTGGCATTAAACGCTGTGTGTGTGTGTGTGTGTGGTATAATGTTTGTATATGTATTTGTAGTCAAATGAAACTGTCACTTGATTACAAATATGCCATGACAAGGGAATGACACTTTAAGAAAAACAATGTTTCCCAAACATGTCCAAACCAAACCAACGTCAACTGAGGCTTAGCGTATGCTGAGACGGAGGCGACGCAGCTCTGCGCAGCGCAGAGCAGCGCAGGTAGGCTACTCTTGACGCAAACTCAATCTCAATACAATTCCAATGGGATTAATATCTATCGATATTTGGATAAGTTTCGCAATTTCGGAACGCCCCTTCTCGATAATAATTTGTTTACTCAATTTCCACGCAATTTAATTCCAATGTAGCGCTATTACCGCTTTTAAGAGTGCCATTTGAATTTTTTAGATTTGGGATTGGAATTGTATTAAGATTGAGTTTGCGTCAAGAGTAGCCTACCAGGCATGTGCGACGCAGACATGTGTCTGCCCTGCCCTGCGTAATTGAACTAGTTTGTTGTGAACCGTGTTTATATGACACTAATCATCCTGATTACTGAAAAAAAACTTTTAAAGAGTTATTGTGGGTGAATATTGCAAAAGCATCAAACCACAAGGACGGTTTATTGCTAGGACGTGAATGACGTCTGTCTGACGTCTGTGGTGTGTCACTTAGCTGCGTCGCAGCATGCGTTCGCGGCCTAAGTCTGCCCCAACAGCCCTGCCCTGCAAAATCTTCACTGGGCTGTGCTGCGTCACCTGCGTCTCAGCATCAAAATTCAAAAACATTTATTCAGTTTAGGCTACAAGTAGCTCTTATGAATGTCACTATGCCATCGGTTCGTAAGTCTACTCTGGGCGGGAGATCTTGAGATCTTGTACTGAGAAGAACCGGCAAGAAACTCAGCAAGTGTCCAGCTCTTTTCTCCCTTACAGCGTCAAAAATATTGGAAAATGCCCTATCATAGCAGGACACTTTCCATTACAATAAACACAAAAAATATAGAAGACAACCACATGTAAAAAAAAAAAAAAACATCATCATTATCATCAGCTCATTTATGTCCCCACTGCTGGGGCACGAGCCTTCCCTATGGATGGATAGGGAGAGCGGGCCATAAACCACCACGCGGGCCCAGTGCGGTGCGGTGGTTGTTAACGACTGCTAATGCAGCCGGGACCAACGGCTTAACGTGCCTTCCGAAGCACGGAGGAGCTCAAAATGATACATTTTTGATCACTCATCCAATGACCGGCCTTTGCGAAAGTTGCTTAACCTCAGCACTCGCAGACCGGGCGCATTAACCACTGCGCCATCGAGCTCCTCTCTCGAGCGTCTCAGCATACGCTTAGCATTATTATTTGACACAGTTTTCGGGAAAAAATTACATAGATTTTAATTGAAATTTTACGGCATGTCAGCTAAGACGCAGGTGCTCTGTATTGAATTGTAGCTCTTTAGCTACAATTGTATATATATTGTAGCTAAAGAGCTACAATTCAATACAGAGCACCTGCGTCTTTACTAGAAATGGGTAGTGGGTAAGAAGTTTAAAAAAAAATCCGGTTCGTTAGTAATTGTCAAATTATCAATTGGTGGCGCTAGTGTGCCTTACCCTTCGCCTTAAAGATCGGTAATAATAAGCCTGCCGCATATATTGCGTGATGCTACGATCCATTGTAGCTACTCGTAGCTATATGTGCTACGAGCTGCAACTGTAGCACATCTACGAACGTCCGTCGTAGCGCTGTGACCATCGTATTCTAAACGTATTACAATACTAATCGTATTGATTAAATAGCGATTTTTGTTAATACTTTTGTATTAGTTATATTATTATTTGCACTTTTGTCACTCAACATCTACCTATCTAATAAAATCAAATAATATTACTTTACTATAAATTAAAACAACATTATCTTAATAAACTTTTAACAAAATTTCCTAATAACTAGTTTCATAAAGGCGATAGTTATAAAAAGTTTAGTTTTAAGTAGTTTAATTTACTTTGTAAATATTATATTGATAAGTCTCTAAGAGCGTTTAAGCCGCACGCTAGCGCCGCCAATGAAAAAAAAAACATATCTAGTAATTAGAGATAGAAAATCGAATTATGCTCAACAAACTATTTGAATTACTTCATTCAAATACTGAAGTTACAGCTAAAAACGGCCACTTTTAACTATAACGCCGTATTTAACTAAACCATAACATGTCAGATGTTCATTAGGCGACGTAAAAATGCTAAATTACTTCATTCAAATAGTTTGTTGAGCATAATTTGATGTTCTATCTCTAATTACTACATTATTACTACATTATGCAGTTTTAAGTACAAATATAGGAATTTTCTTCTAAATTTGCAAAAGGACTCATTGTAGTTTATCTAACAATTTAACAATTTAGCTGTGGAGGTATTGATATACATATTTATATTTAATTGTATTTGTATAATTTATAAGACATAGATAAGAAATAGTTTGCCATGTAACAGTAAATAATTAACTACACAATTATAAACCAAAGTGTATAAGCTATAATGTGGGTGGTGTGAGTGAAATAAAACATAAAACACCGCTTGGTGTTTTATGTTTTATTTTATTACTATTCTTAGTTTTATTTTAAGTTTAGTTCTAGTCTGGGCATCTTCGGAATACCAGCGTTGTAGCATTATTGAAGTGCTATAACACAATTAACACATGCTGAGAAGATGCCTTTTCAGTATCATATACCATGTATATTAAATTATGAATGCTTTGCTCGTCTGAATGTTGTTTTGTGGTACTGAATAAATGTTTTTCTATTCTATTCTATTCTATTCTATATGTTTTTTTTCATTGGTGGCGCTAGTGTGCCGCGTAAACGCTCTTAATGCAAAATTAAACGTGAAATATTATTAATTTAAAACAATAAAACTGTTGTTTCCTCAATAAATAAAAAACAAAATACTTTCTCTTCCAGTGAACATCACAGCAGAGAAGGAGGTACGCCACCAGGAACTGATCCACGAGACCACGGCGGTGGGGGTGATGTTCGCGAGCAAGGCCATCGTGCAGCTGCTCGCGAACCCATTCGTGGGACCGCTCACTCACAAGTATGGACTCCCTTTTATCATTGATCATTCTAGTTTAGACACATAATTAATAGTGTTATTTTCTGTATAAGTATGTTTATCATTATCATCACATCAGCCTATTCACGTCCACTGCTGAACATAGGCCTCCCAAGCAGCACACAAGCGTTTACAACATCAATTTACCAGCTCATTTAGAACATAAGGTCCTTTTAATGACGTACAAGAGTGTCAAAAGATTATTAGGGTGTTAAAACAGAAAGTCAAAACTCAACTGTACAGCTTTAAGCGATTTGTGAAAATTTAAGCTAGCTTTATCGTTAAAGCTGTATATGTATAGGCTGGTTTTTGTATGCGGTCGCTTACTTACTACTGCACTAAGTGTTATTATGGTATCACTTCTGTACAATGATGTACGCGACCCCCATTATAGAACTTAATCTTAAAGCGTAATAAGGCACTCTCGTGAATACAGTGGTTTTATAACTACTGTCTACAGGAGTGCTTTAAAACTAAAAAAATAAACTACATCAATAGTACAGCTTTAGTACTCTCCAAATATCGTCTAACTAAGCTGTATAACAAAATGTCGCCATTTTAGAACGAATGAATTTTTTTTCAAATATAATTAAACCAATGTTAGTTAATTAGATTAAATTTTTTATAATAGCTTAAACCGTTTCATGATTATCAGCTGAAATAATGATCGCTGTGTCCTAAAATCTATTATTTTAAATATAATTTATATAATTATAACCTTAAAAACAAACATTTACTTACCAGTCTTTAAAATTATCTTTATGTTTTATGATTGTATTACTGGCGCGTTAAAATATTGCCGATGACCAACCACACATTAACAATAAAATTTGATTTGCACTATGTTTTAACAATTAACACCATCAGATTTCTAAGATTTAACTTGTACTTGTGATTTCACTTTGAAATATAAACATATGCGTCACCATTTTATTCTTGTACGAAATGTTTCTCGTTTATTTTCATAGTTTTCTAATTCACATCAAACTCATATTAAAAACTTTTATCATTATAAAATATATTAGTATAGATATTTGGAGTGTAGTTGCTTTTCCTTACACTGATTAACAGCTCTTACCTGCATTAGCAGTTAAGAGCTGTTTATTAAAACAGCTTCTGCTCTCTTCTACAGCTAATATACAGCTATACTAACGCCAAAAGTTTCATAATGTGAGCGATTTTTTAACTTTAAGGTCTGTATATCCGGATATACAGCCTTTTTACAGCCTCAATATGCAGCTATAAGTATAAAAATAAGTTCAAATACAGCTTTTATACAGCTTGTGATGCTACTTGGGCTCTCCTTATGCACTCTCATCCAGCTCTTGCCAGCCACCTTGCGAACCGTCGCTCCATCTACTCTGAGGGCGTCCTACACGTTTGCCGATACGCGGTCTCCACTCGAGAACTCGTTTACCCAAACGGTTATCGATTCTACGACTATAATCGGCCCACTGCCACTTCTGCTTGCAGTATTAGTATGTTTATGATTCAGTCATAATATTGTAAAAAAAGGTTTTTATTGCTAAAAAAAAATTTTTTTTTTTTCAATTGTTACGAAAATAAAAAATCTTTTGCTGATCCATATTTTTAATGATTATAGTTAAAAATGTATGCCACTACCCTTAACAAATAAAATATTGAAACTTTCCTATATGACGACGTTAAAACCAGAGTGATTTAAGTGACATTTTAACCATTATCGAGATTATTACACGCATAGAAAAATCATAATTCACATAATCTAATGACGACCTTCTTGGTGGAGTGGCTTGCATACCGGTTTTCATGGTGTCGCAATCTCTGAGGTCCCGGGTTCGATCCACTGAAATACCTGTTTTTCTATATTGTTTCGGGTCTAGGTGTTTCCTATGTATAATAAGTATGTATTTAAGTATATTAAGTATGTTTATCCGTATTTATCGAGTTTCTTAAGGAAGCTTTTCTTGGAGCTAGATAATTGGTGTGAATTTCCTGTTTATGTACCTACCATTTATAAAAATGTAATGTGACATGATTTGAATTTGAATGTAGGAAACATTTATTTATTAATATTTATTTATTTATTTATTTATAATTCTTCCATTCTACACTAATCTAAGTGCTCTTCAGTGCTAACTTCATTGAGAAACCACAACATCTCACTATAGAATTGGTGCGGTCTGCAAAGAGAAGGCATGCCAGACTGATCTAATTCATGAGATGCACTTAGATCACTATGGCCCCTAGATGACTCTGGTTTTAACCTCTCACTTCACGGCGAAAACATTAACAAAACAAATGACAAGACCTGCGCCGATGACGCAATTCGAAAAAAAAAATATTAAAATTAAAACGCGCAGAGAATAAAGTTGTTGGGAGTTGAGAGTGTAGCAAATTTATTCTAGTTTGTCTATAGTTAAACTTCTTCAAACAAAAGTAGGCTCTAAATAAACGAAATAAAAGTTTTAAGTCGCGTGGCGCTCTGGGTGAATTCGCCCGGTTGGGGTTTGACGGAATTTCCCGCTCCGGGCGAATTTTCCTAGTTAGCATCTGAGGGGTCGTCGTCATATATGATGAGGTTGTCAATTCATATTTCATTGCAGGATCGGCTACAGTGTTCCAATGTTCACCGGCTTCATACTGATGTTTCTGTCAACTTTGAGTGAGTACCTCATTGCTATGTTATAGTTTGTGTTTTTAATACTGCAGACAAGCTTCCAGCACCTGACCTTCATCATCATCAGCTCATTTTTGTCCCCACTGCTGGGGCACGAGCCTTCCCTATGGATGGATAAGGAGAACGGGCCATAAACCACCACGCGGGCCCAGTGCGGGTTGGTGGTTGTTAACGACTGCTAATGCAGCCGGGACCCACAGCTTTACGTGCCTTCTGAAGCACGGAGGAGCTCGAGATGATAAAATTTTTGGTCATCCATCCGATGACCGGCCTTTGCGAAAGTTGCTTAACCTCAGCACTCGCAGACCGGGCGCGTTAACCACTGCGCCATCGAGCTCCTCACCTGGCCTTCATAAGTGATGATAAGGCTAGGTGGAAGCGCACTTCACCAGGAACCCTCAACTACTGGAACAGAAGGTCAAGGATACATTTTGCCCGGGAGCAATTTTTTTTTTTTTATATTTACGGGTAAGCACAGTGCCTTGATCTCACCTGATGTTAAGTGATGATAAGGCCATTTGGTGGAAGCGCACTTCACCCGGCATCCTCAACTAGTGAGGCACTGGCTTTCTTATCTCTAGCTGCCGGAACACAACAATGCTACAAACATTGTTGTTATGGCGACATATTTAGATAAGATGGTGGTAGCTAGCCAGGCGGACCAACAAGTCCTACCACCAACCAAACCGAGTACACAAAGATGTACCCCCCGCTGGGAATCGAACCCGGGACCTCTTGGTCTAAGCCGGTGGTCTTACAATTTGAAAAAAGACAAAGTGTTGAAAAAATTTCACGAGCGGCATTCGAATATGAACCTTTTTCAAATAATGATGTCATAAAATGTTCAAATAATTTTTAACGCAAATTTTGTCGCGAACAAATTACAAAAACACAAATGCTGAAAAAAATTCCACGACCAGAATTTGAACCTGCACCCTTCTGACATACCGGGTCAGGTGCTCTTCCAATTAAGCTATCGTGGTACTAACCAGCCCGCCGAAACTATTCAACACTTTTTACTTTGAAAGCAGGTTCAAATCCTGCTCGTGGAAATTTTTTCAGCATTTGTGTTTTTGTAATAAAGTTATGAGGACAGGGCGCTATGGCGCTCATTGGGGGAGGCCTATGTCCAACAGTGGACTAAGATAGGCCGATGATGATGATGATGATGATGATTTTATGTTTAATATGTCTGTATGTTTGCAGTATTCGCGTTCGGTCGCTCCTACGGCGTCCTGTTCGTTGCGCGCGCGCTGCAAGGCATCGGCTCGTCATGCTCTTCAGTGTCTGGAATGGGAATGCTTGCGGAGAGGTACCCGGACGACAAGGTCAGTGGAACTGGGAGCCAAAGTCAAAGTTAAAGTCAAATTTATTCAATATAAGCCTTCACAGACACTTATTGACGTCAAAACTATAAAATCCAAATAATAATAAAAAACAAAAAAACTAATTTAGTATAAACCACTGAATCTACCACAAATTCGGATTTTGGGAGAGCTGACAAGAAACTCACGAGGCTTATTTACTTTGCTTTGCATTGCATCTTTTCAACCAAATTACAATCATGTAATATTAGTATAAGTACCTGGGGGTCGACCGCCTAACTCTCTCGCTTTCGATCGCTTTGAAGGCGAGGCGAGGAGGAAGCGTTATCTTGTCATTTCGATGTCAAAGCAATATCGAAGCTTTCGGATATTATTCGATATTATATTTCGATATTATATTAGAAAGCGAGGCGAGGGTCTCGCTTTCAAAGCGATCGAAAGCGAGAGTGTTAGGCGGTTGGGGGGCTGGATAACCGAGCTTAGATCGGTATTATTTTACGGATAAAACGACGTTTTCTAAAAATGAAACCTAACTAAATTTCATGAAAATCGTTGGAGCCGTTTCCAAGATTCAGATTATATTATATACATATATACAAGAATTGCTCATTTAAAGGCATTAGATATAAAAATTTTGTACAATTTTGTACAAATTAATAATATTGAAGGCAGTTCAGGCGACTTATTTCATTAACTATAATCGATTAAAGCAATTACATTAAAATATAACTTTTTAAACTATCATGGTCACATACATTAGAATAAATATTATTAACGGGATTATTACCATGTTTTTTGTTATGTTTGAGTATCCGATATTTCGGCACAGTTGCATGCGCCATGATCACGGATGTACTCATGTCGGATAGTACATCCGTGATCATGGCGCATGCAACTGTGCCGAAATATCGGATACTCAAACATAACAAAAAACATGGTAATAATCCCGTTAATAATATTTACATTAAAATAATTTAGTATCTGTCAACGCAGTTATATCGTCAGGTATTTTATTTTTTTATTTATTTTGGTTCTTCAACGTTAAAAACATTACACATTCATATAAAAATAATTAAATTATATAACATAAATAAAGGATAAAGGATTTACTAACTCTGAGTCTGAGTCGTTCCACAATGATGATGTGATGGCATAAGATAGCGCTGACGGTCTTGGCCAGGTAGGCTACTCTTGACGCAAACTCAATCTCAATACAATTCCAATGCGATTAATATGTATCGATATTGGGATAAGTTTCGCAATTTCGGAACGCCCCATCTCGATAATAATTTGTTCACTCAATTTCCACGCAATTTAATTCCAATGTAGCGCTATTATCGCTTTTAAGAGTGCCATTTGAGTTTTTAGATTTGGGATTGGATATTGATTATTGCAATTGTGTTTCAAGAGTAACCCACCAGGCCGTAAAAGTATGCTTTTGTTCCACAGGAGCGCGGCAATGCGATGGGCATAGCCTTGGGCGGCTTGGCTCTTGGCGTGCTGATCGGCCCGCCTTTCGGGGGTCTTATGTATGAGTTTGTCGGGAAGACCGCGCCGTTCCTCATGCTGTCTGCACTGGCTTTGGGCGATGGACGTAAGTATTTTAAATTGGCCCGTTTCTTTTACGTCACTGAGTCAGCAAACAAGTTTACGGCCAGCATGGTGGAAAGCAGATACTGCAACCAGCGCAGCGTATAGACGGTGCATACCCAGAAGCTTTAGTTTTTAATTGTATTAGCTATTCTTATTTATTGTATTCCTGCATATCTAAAAACATGTTAAATACGTGTTTTGTTTATATAACTTTTAACGCAAAATTTGTTGCGAACAAATTACAAAAACGCAAATGTTGAAAAATTTTTCACGAGCAGGATTTGATTCTGCACCCTTCTGACAAACCGGGTCAGGTGCCCTCCCAATTGAGCTATCGTGGTTCTAACCAGCCCGCCGAAATTATTCAACACTTTTTTACTTTTGAAAGCCAAAGGCGCCCATTCAATGTCAACAACTACCGTCATTAACATCCGAACCGTTTTTTTTTTTTAGAATTTTTTTCAGTTGAAAAGTTACAGTTAGCATTATAAAGAAAATGAGCCCAAGAATAAGTATTTTTTTTTAAAGATTGGGTTCAGGCTTACTTTTGGCTCTATAAATAAAATAAATAGATGATTAACAAAATGAACCGTTTTGTGTACACTTTGTGGTCCATCCTGCTAATATTATAAACGCGAAAGTTTGTAAGTATGGATAGATGTTTGTTACACTTTCACGTAAAAACTACTGAATGGATTTCGATGAAATTCGGCATACATAAGTATACACTTACACTTATATATGTATAAGTATACACATTGGAGCTCGATGGCGCAGTGGTTAACGCGCCCGGTCCGCGAGTGCTGATGTTAAGCAACTTTCGCAAAGGCCGGTCATCGAATGGGTGACCAAACATTTATCATCTCGAGCTCCTCCGTGCTTCGGAAGGCACGTAAAGCCGTTGGTCCCGGCTGCATTAGCAGTCGTTAACAACCACCAATCCGCACTGGGCCCGCGTGGTGGTTTATGGCCCGTTCTCCCTATCCATCCATAGGGAAGGCTCGTGCCTCAGCAGTGGGGACATAAAATGAGCTGATGATGATGATGATACACATTGACACAACACAATCAGATTCACACGTATTCTGTAAGTTATCATTCGACAAAATTTCATCTACTTACCTATTTTTCTTTTTAGATTACCTACCTGCGTTCATTAATTATGTCAACATTTTTTAGTAGCATAATATGTTTCTATAATTGGCTTATGTTTAAGTAACATCATCTGTACCTCGTGTTTAGTTAAATGCTGTTGAAACTTTGTTGAATAAATAAATAAACATTTTAAATATTTCTAAGGTCACCTCTTTTATTAACCAGACTTTTTAAACTCTTCCTTTACTTTCAGTATTGCAGCTGATGATACTGCAGCCAGGGGTTGTTCGGCAGGAGTCGGAGCCGCCGTCACTGAAGGCTCTCGTTACCGACCCCTACATACTTGTCGCTGCCGGTGAGTCCAGGGCCAAATTTATATCCCAATTTTATTAAAGCAGCATCACTGTGAAAGTCGTAAAGTTTGTAATGTAAGAATGTGTTTGGTGTAGGTATGATTGGTGGATGACTATAATAAATAAAATATATAGCAGAACTTGAACTGAAAACTGAATGTCGTCTGAAGACCTCCTTGATCGAGTGGCTTTCATGGTGTCGCTATCTCTGAGGTCCCGGTCGGATCAATTTAGAAATACCTGTTTTCTATATTATTTCGGCTCTGGGTGTTTCCTATGTATAACAAGTATGTTTATCCGTTGTCTAGTTAACCATTTATCGAGTTTCTTAAGGAAGCTTTTCTTGGGGCTAGATAATTGGTGTGAGTGTGGAAAACATTTGACCTGGCGGACTTCGTACCGCTTTGACAGTTTCCATCGTAGAGTTAAATATATATCAATGGTTTCCATGGCAACAAAACAAACAAATCATTTTGTATTGGAAAATTAAATTGTCGTTTTTAGAATTTTATTTACTATATTTTTTTATATAGCCTATGATACTCAGCGCTAATGTAGCATTCTAATGGTGAAAGAATTTTTTATATCGGTCCAGTAGTTTTTGAGTTTATTCGTTGCAAACATACATACATACATACAAAAAAATACAAAGGTTTCCTCTTTATAATATTAGTATAGTCTACCACAACTGTCAAATTTAAAGTATATTCACTTTGAACTTGATGTTAGCTTATGGTTGAACATTTATTGGAGAAATTTTACAGTTTTGAATAGATTGATGTGAGGGCGTCAGAGTATGTATGAATCTCGCTGGTGGAACCAATGTATTCTTTCCTGCAGGTGCAATAACGTTCGCGAACGTGGGCATAGCGATGCTGGAGCCGAGCCTGCCCATCTGGATGGCTGACACCATGGAGGCGCGCCGCTGGCAACAAGGAGTGGCCTTCCTGCCAGCCAGCATCTGCTACTTGATCGGTAAGTCGAAAAAAATTGGCTGATTGCCACTGGGCATTTTCAGCTTCACCGGGCTTTTTACGGGCGGCGAGAATCTTAAAGGTTTCCTCAAGCCGTGTGAAACGAAGCGGAGCAACTCGTCGACGCCTCTAAAGGCTCGGACCTCGGCTCGAGTTGACCGGGTGTTATTGCGGTGGTTATCTTCATAAGCAGCACAGCAATATCGAGGCTTTTCAGCGTAATTAGATTGTTTTGGTGGCGAGAAACTGAAGGTTCCTCCTCCTTCCTCTTTGGCCAGATACCGAAACGAGGAGTAACAGCCCAAACCTAAACCAGAGCCAGATTATAGGTCTCTAGGCACTGCATGTTTCAGGTCCTTATCATCTAAGCCGAGCCGACCGAGAGGCCCCTAAACGACGCGGGGCTTATAGGTCACCGGTCATCATCATCATCATCTCAGCCAAAAGACGTCCACTGCTGGACAAAGGCCTCACCCAAGGATCTCCACAACGACCAGCTTTGTGTTGCTCGCATCCAGCGGCTTCCCGCGACCTTCACCAGATCGTCGGTCCACCTTGTTGGAGGCCTGCCCACACTGCGCGCGCCGGTACGCGGTCGCCACTCGAGCACTGCTCCGCCCCAGCGGCCATCAGTCCTGCGAGCAATGTGCCCTACCCACTGCCACTTGAGTTTAGCAACTCTTCGGGCTATGTCGGTTACGTTTGTTCTTCGGCGGATCTCCTCATTTTTATTTTATTTATTATTATTATTATTTTTATTTTTATTAATCTTTAAGAAATACAAATACATTTACAAACATAGCCCCACAAAACTATATTAATAGTTTGACTGTGGGTACAGAGCAGTCTCAGGGACGAGAATCACGCCGCCGACAATTTTAGCACTTATAAGCTAAGTCTAACTACATATAAGCAACTATAATAAACTTTCCAAAAAATGTTTCTTAAGCAGGCTACCAAATTTGTTAACATTAGTTTCAAGTCTCACATCTTGAGGCACACTGTTCAGTATATAAGGGATTCTCTTACTGAGGGTTCTGTCACCGTAATAATTAGTAACCCTAGGAACAGAGTATTTGCCCACAGATATCGCTCTAGTATCATACCTATGCTTTACTGGTAAGTGACACTCTTGACTACTATGGTTATTAATAACGAGCACGTATTTGTGTTTTAAACTAACAGGGAGAATTTTGCATATTTTAAATAATTTTGTATAGTCTCCATTGCAGCTGCTTTTAGTTTTTTTATTTACGAGTAGTTTTAAAAATCGTATTTGTAGTGACTCAAGCTTTTGTATATTAGTTTTGAATGTAAGCCCATAGGAGTCAAGTGCGTAACCCAGTATAGAATCTACTAAAGACATATAAAGACATTTTAAAGTGTTTAAAGGGACTTTGTTTCTCAAATGATAAAACTTTGCCAATAATATTCTTAGTTTAGAGCATACATAATCGACATGATTTGACCATGAAAACTTTTCATCAACCTTCATTCCAAGGTAAGTAACACAGTTTACCCTTTCTACTGGCTGGCAGGCGCAGCAATTTAAATGACTATGGTAACAATTAAAGCCATGGGTTACAATTGAATGAGGTATATCGGGAGGACATAAATATGGGGAGTGAATGACTAGAAGCTTGGTTTTGTCGGCGTTTAATACAATTCCATTATCGTGAGACCATTTGACTATGGCGTCTACATCGTGCTGTACAAGACGACAAGTTTCCGCAAAATCAGTCCCCGCACGCAGCACACATAGATCATCCGCGTACATGTAAGCAGAGCAGTGCCGCAGCACCCCGCACAAACTGTTTACGTGCATCAGATAGCAGATAGGTCCACAACCGGAGCCCTGCGGCACCCCGCACTTCACCTGTTCCGCGTCACTGTACGTCTCGCCCACCCTCACACAGTAGGAGCGTGAGGTGAGGTAGTTACTGAACCAGCTGTTCAGCGGCCCCCCCACCCCACACTCCCCCATTGCGTTTAATAAGGTCTCAGTTTCAAGCGTATCAAATGCCTTTTTATAGTCAAAAAATACTGATACTACAAATTTTTTATCATTTAAGTGTGTGTTGATATCATCAGTAAATCTTGACAACAAAGTACTTGTGCTTTTACCTTTCTGAAAGCCGTGTTGACACTTATTTAAGATATTGTTATTTTTAAGGTATTTAGCTAGCTGTTCAACAATACATTTTTCTATTATCTTATCCACACTGGATAATATTGCGATTGGCCTATAATTAGAACAATCTGTACGGCAACCTTTTTTAAAGATAGGGCGTACAATTGCTTCTTTTAGCTTACTAGGAAACAGTGAGTGTCGAACACTTAAATTTATTAGTTTAGAAATAATAGGACTTATTCTATCAGCTACTATTTTTAGATCAGACATGCGCAGGCGATCGCTTCCCGGTGATTTATTTACATTCATTTTCGTTATAATTCGCTCGACATAAGCGTTGGTTACTGGCTGCCATCTCATGCACATGCCCTTCTCTTGTACATAAGTTTTCCTGTCTAACAATTTATCGTTACATGTGTGTTTAATAATGTCAATTTCACTCGAAAAAGTAGTTGCAAATTTATTACATATATTTTTTTCACTCCCCTGTCCTTTCATATTGCTTAAAATTATATCATCTAAGGATTGTTTCTTATTTCCCATCAGTGAGTTTATTTTGTCCCATAGTTTCTTAATATTATTATTACAATTCAATATACTCTGCCTATCATATTCATTTCTACTTTTAAATATAAGTTTATTACATCTGTTTCTATATTTTGTATATATTAAACGTTTAATCATATTTTTTGGGTCATTACTCCAAATTATAAACAATTTGTCCCTTTCCAGTAACATTTTTTTGAGATTATTATTAATCCAACACTTGTTGTTTCTATGACTATTGGTTATCGTTATATTCTTATAACAACTATCATAAATATCCGCAAACAATTGTCTGAACGAGTTGTAAAGACGGACCGGGCATTCAATAGACATTAATTCCTCAAAGTTAGTGGACATTAATTTCTCGCGCACCGCACGACTGTCGAGAACACGCCGTGTGACAGGCTGCGGCCGCATACGCCTGCCGCCGCCCGGCACAGGGCATGACTCATCGTCAGCTGATGCGCGCGAGTGCAGTTCATCCAGCGGCGAACCAGTGGCGCAGAGACTTTTTGAGGTGAGAGCGCGCTTCCATTCAACTACTACCGAAACCGGATAATGGTCAGATATTTTATTTTTAATTACTGCCGATTTGATTATTGCCATAGGTGCTCGCACATAAATGTGGTCTAAGCAGGACTCAACCAGATTACCATTTAAAATTTCACTTCTTGTTACCTTGTCGATACATCTAGTGAACCCATACTCCGCTAATAGGTTTTCGTACGCTATTACGTGGTTCTCTTGGGGATTTAACAAATTTATATTAATGTCACCACAAAAAATTACCTTAGCGTTTTGGGGCAAGAAATCTAACAAATTACGGAACTCTTCAAAGAACTGAACTAATTTACTCTGTTTATTTATTCGCGGTGGTCTATAAATTGATATAACGTATATGGGTTCACTATCATAAATAAGTAAAACGGAAACACACTCAGCCGCTCGCATCGCAGTCGCAGCGGCTGTCTCACAGACCCGCGCCTCTAGTTTCTCCCGCGCGTAAACAAGTACTGTATTACTGATTCGATCTCGCAGAGAAACCCCGAGCATAGCCCTCTCCATTGCTCTTTGAGTGACCTTGAGCCTTCTGATAAGGCACATAGTGAGCGACCACGTCTCAGTCCCGTATGTCATCACTGGCAACACACACTGGTCAAAGACTTTCGTCTTGAGACACTGCGGTCACCGGTTGGGCGCCCAAATTAAAATATGTTATGCTCGCTGTACTTCAAAAGCAACGCACGTAAAAGCCGTAATAGGTACCGGTGTTTGTCAAAAGATGGTATTGTTTGGTGCTGTTGTCCAGCAAAGCCGGAACTCTGTATAAGTCAATTATTATAATCTATATTAATATTATAAAGCTGAAGAGTTTGTTTGGTTGTTTGTTTGGTTAAACGCGCTAATCTCAGGAACTACTGGTTCGAATTGAAAAATTATTTTTGTGTTGAGTAGTCCATTTATTGAAGAAGGCTATATTACATCACGCTATGACTAATATGAGTGGAGCAGCAATGAAAAATGTTGCAAAAACGGAAAAAATAGTTTTTTAAGGGTTGTATTTAATCGATCACTAAACTAACCTAACCTAACCCACAAAAATACTAAGTTAGCACCTAAAATACAAAGTTAGCACCTAAAATACTAAGTTAGCACCTAAAATACAAAGTTAGCACCTAAACTACTATTTAGATGCTAACTTAACATTTTAGGTGCTAGCCTACTATTTTTTTGTGGATCAATTTATTATTTCTCGTTTTTTAATAGGTTGTTTGCTAATTGACGTGGGTGAATAATTATAAGGCAGAAACAAAATTTTCGCAATGTTTTGTAAAACAAAACAAATTATGTTTATTGGCTTTTACAATTTATAATAGTTACTAATTTTTGTAATAGTCATACTATCAGTGCTTATGTGACAAGTATTTGCAAGACTGCAAATGTATATTTTTTTTATATTTTTATTTTTTTTATATAGATAGAAATTATATGATGTACGTGCGGCGATTGTTTCCTACGAACTCCGTATGAAAACAATTAAATGTAACTTTTTTAATATGTTAATGTTTTTAAATCGTTAATTTTTATTAACAAATGCGTGTTACTTCAAATTGCGCGAGTCCGTTTCGCACTTGACCGATAGCTCTAATTTATACTACTTACTACTTTATTTTTTAAACTATAACTAATTTTAAATCATTTTATGAATAACACTATAGAAGTTCGAATGATATCTTGATCGGCTCTACTATCTCTGATATTCGCACAGTCACACACGATAACGTAAAAAAAAACACTTATAGGCACGTGCCTATTTTGCCTTCAGCTTAACCGGTACTAATCTGAACTATTAAAATTGTTGGAGCTGCAGCTGTTTGTCTGGAGCGACGAAACGATGGTTGATCGGTAAATAAAATAAAATGGTAAAGTAAAGTATGACCTTTTGAGTTCATACGTATTCATAAGTGTGAGTAGGAGGTAATTGGCGCTATGGTTAACGCGCTCGGTCTGCGATTGCTGAGATTCGCAAAGGCCGTCATCGGATGGGTGAAATTTATCATCTTGAGCTCCTCCGCTCTTCGGAAGGCACGTTGATCTCGGTTGCATTAGTAGTCGTTAATAACCACAGCCTACACTGGGCCCGCGTGGTGGTCTATAGGGAGGTCTAGCGCCCTAGCAGTGGAGACATAAAATAAGCAGGTGATGATGATGTACTGATCTACTGCTGGGCAGAAACGTCTATCATTTAATCAAATCATCGGTAAAATTGATTTGGCATAGTGAAACGCTCGTAGCACATCCACAGCTAATGCTCGTAGCATATCCACGGCTAATGCTCGTAGCATATCCACGGCTAATGCTCGTAGCACATCCACAGCTAATGCTCGTAGCACATCCATAGCTAATACTCGTAGCACATCCACATGTAGCTGTGGAGCTAATGCTCATAGCTCATACACAGCTAATGCTCGTAGCACATCCACAGCTAATGCTCTTAGCACATCTATGGCTAACGCTCATAACGTAAGATATGAGGAGAAAACAAAGATTTCAGATCAGACTACTAGCGATGCGCGACTACGAATGATTTTACCTTTCGACTAATTCATAACTACTAATTTGACTATTCGAAAGGCAAACTAGTAATATACTAATGTCATTACTCGAATGACGACTACTAATTAGTAGCACTAATGTCAAATTTACAAGAGCGCAATCGTTCGTTCATCATTTGCCTTAGTTCAGTAAGTTTCCGTACGTTCGTACGTGGCGCCCGCTACGATAGTCTTGTATCTGTTATTAATTATGATTTTTGCAGTGAAAACTATTTAACCGGTGAATTGCCGGTAGTTATACGTCAGTCGAGACTCGGTCAGTTGACTGGCTGTAGTCGTTAGTAATGTATTCTGCAGGTCGCTGCGTGCGGCGCGGCGCCCCAGACGCTTTCGACTCCAGTCAAATGATCTAAAGCGCAGTCGACTTAGTCGAATGATTCGTGGAGTCCATTATTGCACCGTCGCGTTTCTGGATGGTTGAAATTGAAACCCTAATATGAACACTTAAAATTGATATTTTGTAGTTCGAAGTATTTGTTAAATAATTGATTTTTATCTGTTCACTAGGAACGAACCTCTTTGGACCTCTCGGACACAAGATGGGCCGCTGGCTGGCCGCCTGCTCTGGACTCGTCATCATTGGCATCTGCCTGATCCTGGTGAGAATACAAAATAATGTTTATTCTTTCAAGTGGCAGTGTTAATGATATGAATACTTACTAACAAAAAAAACAATTTAAAATTATTTTGAACTTTTGTTACTACACCGTCATGTAAGGCACACTAGCGCCGCTAATGGATTTAATTTGATAACTGCTAAACTGTTTTTATTTCAAACATTGCGGACCTTCCGACACTAGGCTAACATCTATTATTTAATAATTGTGCACTACTTTTAGGTTTGTTTTTGTATTCATTCGCTAACACCAAAAGTGGCCATTGTTTGTGAATAAATGCAATAGCCCGTTTTGTGAATAAACCACGCAACAAAACGTAGTGCACAATTATTAAATAAATACTATGAATGCTTTCCTGTTGTCGGACGGTACGCAATGTTTAAAAAAGATCCGGTCCGTTAGTAATTGTCAAATTATCAATTGGTGGCGCTAGTGTGCCTTACCCTTCGCCTTAAAAGAGTGTGCCACCTTGCCGATCCGCAAGTTGTTTCTTCACAAAGTTTAAAGGAACCTCCTTCCTTTAGAAGGAGGAAATACGTGTGCTGGGAGGAAATCCATTTTTCTGATGGTGCTACTCATACAAAGAAATTTATGATTGTTTTGATTCCAGATCCCAATGGCCCGCAAGCTGGAGCACCTCATCATCCCCAACGCTGGTCTGGGCTTTGCTATCGGCATGGTAGACTCCTCGATGATGCCTGAACTCGGCTTCCTTGTGGACATCAGACATGCTGCCGTATACGGGTCGGTGTATGCTATCGGTGATACTGCTTTCTGTCTCGGATACGCTGTGGGTGAGTTGCAATCGCAAATGTTAAGTTACGTTAGGTGTGGTTTGGAAATAGATGGGTGACCGAGAATTCACTACATACGACGCGTGATACCGCCTTCTGCCTGGGATATGCTGTGGTTGCAATCGCAAATGTTAAGCTACGTAGGTGTGGTTTGGAAATAGATGGGTGAGCGAGAATTCACTACATACGACGCGTAATACCGCCTTCTGCCTAGGATATGCTGTGGGTGAATTGCAATCGCAAATGTTAAGCTACGTAAGGTGTGGTTTTTTTATTGACTAACCCGCATTTGGCAAGCGTGGTGATTAAGCGATTTCCCATCAATTGTAGCGATGACTCGATTTCAATG
Source organism: Eudonia mercurella (assembly GCA_963082485.1). Taxonomy (NCBI): domain Eukaryota; kingdom Metazoa; phylum Arthropoda; class Insecta; order Lepidoptera; family Crambidae; genus Eudonia; species Eudonia mercurella. The sequence continues at coordinate 9,656,483 of OY720049.1, read as the reverse complement.
ATGGAGGCCTTTTTTTTCCTATAGTTGATGGCTTCGTGCGATTAGCACATTTAGCCAGTGTCAAAGTAATTTTTCTTACAAGTAATACATAAATAAACAATATTTACTTCTTGTATGAAAATGATGAAATGAGAAGTGGGAAATGATTTACCCCCCAACCCCTCGAGAATCTCAGTAAAAATGTGGGGCTTTAACTAAGACCTCACGCAGACTTCTTGAGAGAATTTGAAAAGTGCCGTTTGCCAACACTCATGCACACTCACGAACACTTAACGGTTAATAAATCCACCATTATTTCAGATTAATATTCGACATAACACAAATTTTAGAAAATAAAACAAAACCGCAGATATGACTCTTCACTTTCCCGCCGGAAGTCCAGTAGTTTATAGACTTTACTTTTTTTTAAATCTCCGTGTTCCAGGACCCGCTTTCTCTGGCGCGCTGGTGAACAGCATCGGGTTCGAGTGGATGCTGGTCATCATCGCGGTGCTGAACTTCGCGTACGCGCCCATGCTGCTGATGCTGCGCGCGCCGCCCGCGCTCAACGAGAAACAGGTCGGCTATGGTGTTTATAAATATTTATCTATTTAATTTCTTTTTTTATTATTATTAGTATTCTCTTTATTTCTTTTTTTCTTAGCCTAGGTTTGTTATAATTTTTTTTTAAATTTATTTATTGTGATAAAAACGACATAGATCCATAACATTTATCACACAGATACAATTTGAAATTAAATTAATTATTATAAAATAATGTTAGATTATAATTATACATTAATAAAAATTAATTTATTATACATTAATTAAATTATACCTACATACAATTATACATAACAATAAATACATTATTCAACTATCTTCATCGTCTGAATTACATACATTACTCCTTGGTACATGCATTGGTCCCACAAACCTTCAGAATAACTCAGTAATGCCTGTTTAATAGTTGACCAATTGTCAAATGCGAAATCAAAATTAGTGTTGGCATCACGGAGTGCATTGAGATGGCACAGAGGTCGAACCAAAGGAGAGTTCGCACGCGATACGGTATGGCCTTGACTCACTTGAAAAAGATTATATTAATATAAAAGTAAAATACAATAGCACATACAAAACATAAAAATATTATAAAAAACCTAGTCTAGGGTGCCACCGACAACGGGGCAGGGCTCAAGCTGCCGGTGGTTAGAGCTGCAGAGACAGGAACCTTCGGACTATCCGCGCCGTGTCCAAGAGTACCGCCTTCTGTATCTGACCCTTGATCCTTGATTAGTATTATTATTATATAAGAAATAATAAATTGATTCACAAAAAAATAGTAGGCTAGCACCTAAAATGCTAAGTTAGCATCTGAATAGTAGTTTAGGTGCTAACTTTGTATTTTTAGGTGCTAACTTAGTATTTTTGTGGGTTAGGTTAGGTTAGTTTGGTGATCGATTAAATACAACCCTTATATTATCCAGGATAACGGAGACTAATATCTTCTGATACAAAACTATTTATTTTCAACATCATTTAGCTTAGCATTTTCTTAGCTCTCTCAAAAAGGAGTTTACAATTCTTCTTATCGAACGTCCATTCGACCAAACGTTCATTCGATCATTAATGTTTTATCGACAAAATATATTTTAGTCAGTTGTTTGTTCGATGAGTAACAGAAAGACCGAATGTTTTGTCGACCTTATGTCAAACGGCGAAATGAGTTTCGATACCCCGTGGTGAACTCCCTGTACGAGTAGAGTTTGAGTTGTGTAGGTCAGAGACAGAAATAAAAAGAGTATGTAGTTAAGAAGATGAAATGAAATGAAATGAAATTTATTGCTAAAATTTAGTATTACAATTTAAAGTTCAGTAATTGAAGTCACCTAGTAAGCAAAAAACTGCCTGTAACAAGTGACTTCGCTCTTCTATAGCTAATGTATTTATATTTAACAAAACTTATACAAATCAAACTTATTAACTATAGTAACTATTTGTGTTTGTGAGTGTTTGTGTCTGCGTGAATGTGTGTGTGTGTGTGTGTGTGTGTGTGTGTGTGTGTGTGTGTGTGTTGTAATAAATTCTCTGTATCCTCGTAACTTTGTGGTGTAAGAAAATCAGTAACTAGTTTCTTACATTCTTTTAGTGTTTTACTATAAATCTCTACGTTTTTATTACATTTATTGTAAAGAGATGCCGATCGACTGTTATATTGCTTGTAAGCAAATTCTGTTTTTATTCGAGTCAAGGTAACAATATTTTTTCTTCTTTTTAGTGTTGTGCTAGAGTCATAGTTTATAGATTTATGTTTTTTTTAATATTGTTTGAAGAATGAACGTACAGCTTTCTTACAGATAAAACTTTACTGATAGAGTATAATTTTTCCGTTGGGAATCTTCTTGGTTTAAAGTGCATAACCTTTAAAAGCGCGCGTTGGGCACGTTCTACCTCTAACATTTTTGTTTTACCCGCTCCACCCCAGATAGGTATGCAATAAGTTATGATAGATTGTGCCAGCGCTGTGTAAATTTCCTTAAGAATATTCCTTGAAGAGCCATGATCATTCAACCGCTTTGCCCCAGGCACCACATGTCTTAAAGTCTTGAATATCCAGATCAGTTTCCTGACTCTAGCAGTTACTTGCTCCAGGTGCGGATGCCAGGACAGCCGTTGATCAACCATAACTCCTAAGTACTTTGTTTTGCAAATTTTGTCTACAACAGGACAACTACAATTATCAGGTTTTGTGTAGAAGTTGCAGGAGTGTATTTTGAGCTCAAAATCGGCACCAGGTTGTGTATGGTTTTGGATACTATAACAGATGTAGTTGGTTTTGGCAGTGTTTAAGGTTAAGAGATTGTTTTTCAACCATTTCGCGACTAAGCTCATGCCATATTCTGCATTATCCCTTACGGCAGCCCAGTTTTTTCCAGTGAAGACCACAGCAGTATCGTCAGCGTAGGAGAATATGTGCGCATTATTAATTTAGATATTATAATAGAGTTCACAAATGAGTTAGCGTTACAGTAAAGTAGCGTTTGTGTTGCGCGTTAGATGACAACTAGTCTGCGTTAGCCTACGAGACTCCGCGTCACACTCAAAATTACTTATATAGCAATAATTATTGAGGTTACTTAATTCAAAATACCGATGTTCGGTTGCTAACCGTACACTCCCGATGACTAGCATCTTGCCCAAAATGCCTAACTTCAGCAACCACTGCACCGTTGAGCTCTTTCATGGTTTATTTATATTTTTTATAAGCCAAACGGGTAAGCATTTTGCCTTCATCTGACCTGACGTTAAGTGATGATAAGGGCGAAGGTGGAACCGCACATCACCCGGAGTCGTCAGCCTCAGAGGCACTGGATACCTAACCTCGAACTGATAAAACTCTATAATATCGTTAGCTTTGTTGTAGAGCGATACAGATCTAGATGAAATGGTCGCAAGAACAAACCCTAAACCAAACCGAATACAGTAGACACCACAGACTAATTACACTTTAAAACTTTTGTGTTCCATTAAAGACTTTTTTGGTGTTCATTGATCTGACAGCATATATTTTAACTGTACTTTTAAATAATACTAGCTGACCGGCGGACTTCGTACTGCTTTGACGGTTTCCATGACAACAAAACAAACAAATCATTCGTCCGCTTAAGAACACCCGTATCCCATGATGGACCCCTATAGCAGCGCCATCTACCGGGTCCAATTGTAAATTTAAACCATTCTCGAATCCAATTGAACACACAGAAAATTTCATCCAAATCGGTCCGGCCGTTTAGGAGTTCAATAACATACACACGCACAGAAAATTTGTATATACAATATGTTGATTTGCATTTGTGCCATATTCATAGTAGCAGTCATATTAAAAACAGGTATTTTTAAATTTTGTAAATAAGCAACAAAATTAGGTACGTATGCGTAAGCGTAATCTTAGGCCATTTTGCGTAAGGTCGTCGACCTAAAACTAAAAATACTTTTAACACCGAGCAAGTAATAAGGAACCGATTAATAAAACGATTTTGGTGTAAATCCGTCGTCTGATGAGAATTAGCGGTGCGGACCATAGTAGGTAAATTAGAACGCAGCGGGCGGGTCGACGACCTTACGTAAAATGACCTAAGATTACGCTTACGCATACGTACCTTTTTTGTTGCTTATTTACAGATTTTTGAAATATATATTTTTTTATTTTTTTTTATAATTTATTTGTAATAAGTTAAGGCAATATGACTGCTGCTATGAATATGGCACAAATGCAAATCAACATATTATTATATAAAGATTTGTTAGTTTACAAGTCTTTTGTATTATTTTCATATAATTTTATTGACAACAATTCTTGTTCTTATTCAGATGATGAAGATCAGGTGATAACATTCTTATATGGTTCAAGTACTAGTCTTAGACAGAGTGACCGGGGGGTCGACCGCCTAACACTCTCGCTTTCCATCGCTTTGAAGGCGAGGCGAGGAGGAGGCGTCATCTTGTCATTTCGAAAGCAATATGAAAGCAATATCGAAAGCTATAGGCTATAAGCTTTCGATATTATTCGATATTATATTTCGATATTATGTATATCAGAAAGCGAGGCGAGGGCTTCGCCTACAAAGCGATCGAAAGCGAGAGTGTTACGCGGTTGGGGGGCGGGTTCGATTCGAGGAGAGAACTCACTAGCATACGTCACCTTAGTTAAAACATTCATCACCTTTTCAGAGCCTGATCATCAGCGAGAAATCATCGGTACGCTACGTGAGCTACCAAAACGAAGAGGAAGAGTAAAGCCCGCCAAAAAAGACGCCATCTTGTTCGCCCGCCATTTTGTCAACGTCTTCTGTCAAACGTTTGTTTGACGTTTTCTGTCCACAGTAGCGTTTTAAACGATTATTCTTAAAGGGGTTTGCTTTGTGAAATATATTATATATACTCATCTGATACGACGACCTGTAACGAGAGTGAATATAATATATATACTTATATATATTCACATTTATACACCTTACAGTTCGTAATAATAAAGCACATTCATTTGAACAAGATTTAAGATATTCAATCTTATAATCGAATATCTTAATGCTTGTTTTATACTATTTATTAGTGGATGTGAGCAACGCGTGCATACACAGTTTCATATACATAAAATGTATATAATATATGTTATATATATAACACATAAAATTATATTTATGATATACTGTAGAGATTGCCCAAAAGTATCATATATATATTTGCTATAATGTGTATCACTTTAGATATATAAATCTCAGTAGGTATATTAATAGCAATATCAAATATAAACATCTAGATATAATGACCAATTGTAACCTGTGACCTATCCAATAAATATATTATTATTATTACAGAAATATAATAATATTTTTATTAATAATATAAAAACTTGTTGTGTTACTTTCAATGAGATTACATTTTATAATTTCATAAATATCAGTCGCCTCATTTTTGAAATAAATTCCATAAATATTTATTTTTATTTTTATACTCCAAATTGCCGTTAATTCAGGGTGTATCGTAGATAGAATTAATACAAAACATATCTATACTTTACTTGAATCAAAACGAATAATGAGCTATATTAAAATGTATGTATGTATATACTTTATTTCTTCTAAAACAGAAAGGAAATTATCAATTTCATTATGTAAACTACTTATTATATTTAATTAGCAAAAACAGATAAGACCTTACACGCCTCCTTATAATATATAGGTACTTGTTTTAATTAACTGAAATCCGAAATAAACTTCGTTACTAATTCGTTAAATAAGTAGGTATATGTTGTATTGTATTATTAGGATGTATTCTATATTTAAATATTTTTTATTTTATATTTATTTATTTATTAATAAGTATTCGAATATATATTTTGCGTACGTGACTTAGACAATATAATTTAATGTATTATTGAAAATAAAAGGTGTAATATACATATATGTAATCCCACGTAATCTAGACAATAACAAACAATATTGTGTTTTAATAACAATGTTGATTGCAATAATATGCCTTTAACCATTTATTGCCATTAAAAAAATAATAAATTTAAGACAATAATTTAGATTTTTTGAACACACGTTATTTATGCACATAACGATTATTTACTCGTATAAAGGACCAACAAATTGTAAGTATATAAGGTACCTAGTTGATTTCATTGCCGATAATAATGTCGTGAGCTTATATAACTGTAAATAGTTATTATGTCTTAATAAAGTAACTTATAATGATTCTCACAGAACAAGTAGACATTTTTAAATAGGATCTTCTTAGAGTATGTAAATTGCATGATATTCTTACTTATACTATTATACTATATGTCTCTTTGAGTCAGTAGGCTATCGTAATAATAAATGAACACTGGCGAATGTAATAATCTGATGTTCTCTAGTACGTGTAACTAAACATTTTTAAATGAAGCGCCTAATACATATCTGCTCTCGTTTTTTTAGCATATTATTTTATTCTTTTTTTTTAAACATCTTGCAGTGTTCATGGGATCGATGATGATTAATCTTTGATCTTTCTGTCATAACCTTATCCTGTCAAATAAACGCTAGAAGATTATTTCGACATAATATTGTTATAATACAAATTTCATATTTATAAACTTTAGTTAATTGTAATAGTATGATAAATAATGAAATAGTAAATATAATTGATTATAATATAAAAATAAATAATAGTGGTCAGATATACTGTTCCTTTTTCTAAATATAGTAAATAAGGTTATAATTAATACAATTTCGGCTTTCTAATAATGAATCTTATTTAATACACATTTTATTTTGTATTACATTATTATAATTACTAAGTAATTTGTTGTATTTTGCAAAAATCGATAACATCTTTTATGAATGATTATTAAAAAAGTATTTAACCTAGTTTTAAATAACTTTAGGAATATAAACTAATATATGCCTATTGTAGAAGCACACAATAAAAGTGTCGAAATATAAATAATCATCAACATCTCTTTGTTCAGCAATACTCGTAACTTATAGCGAAAAAGCCAGTGTTTTTTTTATAACTCCTTTACTTTAATAATAAATAATCAGTGTCTTGAATATCTATATTAAGGAGCTTCATAAAATCACTAGCTTTTTATCTGGTGACTTTGCCCACGTGGAAATAAAGCCTACGCTACTCTCCGGCCCATTAACTATCACTCATATTCACCAACCATATTCTTCGCAAATACATATTGATGAACAATGACACCATAACCTTTCTCCGTTGTGCCGTGAACAGAACAGATATATTTCAATTTTGTTAGTAATATTGCTATAAAAACATGCTTTTAACCATGTTACATTACAAGTTCATCATAATTGCTTAAACTATTTTACTGTAAGTAAATATTATGAGTAGAGTAAAACCATGGTATTATGCGAAGCAGTATAAATTTACTAAAACGACAAAAAATGAGATGCAAAAGTTCTACGCTTGTGTGCTTTTAAGACGACGCGACCGTTCGACATTTTCGCAAATTAACCTATTTTGGTAGAAATTTTATTTATTTTGTAAGTTTGATGCGTTGATTTCTCATATTTGTGTCAATCAGTATTGCTTGGAATAAATAAATACATAAAATATTTTTTATTCATTCCAACAACAAAAAGGTCAGTTAAAAAAAAATTAATAAATCATTTTCTTATATTACGTATATTAAAGTATATATAGATAGAATATAAAGATTTACTATTATTTTTCTGAACAAACATTTTAACTACTTATATCAAATATTTTAATCAAATATTATTTAAAAATAGTATAGATTTCTTAAAAAATCCTCTTTGTGCCCAGTGCGAGCTTTTCACAGTTAAATCGAGTAAATGCTAACTCCATTTTGTTTGAGGCTAAAGTTACGCCACCAAGTGACAAGTTACACGAGTTTCTTTGGTAGATGGCGCTGCTACAATCTCATACAAATTGTCGTTAAAACTCAATCGAATAGTTGACCATTCTGACTAGTCATACTTGCTCTATAAGTTGTCGCCATCTTGTTGAAAACACGAAAGAAACGATTTTTGTATGGCTGCATTTATCGTATCTGGATAGAGCGAAGAACAAATGCATTTCATTAAGAAAAAAACGCTTCAAGCTTATTCTATCGATTGGTAGATTAAGATTAGTATAATTAATAAGTTTGTGTGTCAACTATTTTATTCATAAACTATTGATGTTGTATTAATAGAAATGTGTTTCGATAATATATAATAAAATAATCATTTTAGAACAATGGTATAAGAGTAGAAAAAATATTGTAATCACATTATCTTCCAATTTTAGATATTGGCGTAGAAATATAATATCAGCACATTCATACATTGTCGAATAAGTATTATACTTACTTGTTATATTATATTATTTTATTAAGTACCTAATTAGTCTTATTTCGTACACAAATACAATAATATTACTGAGTATTTTGTGTCGTCGTTGTAACACCAATATACTGGTATATGTTGTAGAAAAAAAATTAATACAATAATAATTTTGAAATATTTAATATTAAATTTTTTATTTACAATAATATAAGAAGCCAAAACATTTAAATATTACATTTTAAATGTGTTCCTTTTTCGTTTGTTTAGTATGTGTTATAGAGTTAATATATTAATTAAAAAATTAGTTGCACAATTTTCTCATATAAATTATATTATTAATTAATAAAGTAATAATAAACATTTTAATATATCGTCATATTTAGGCACATGAGGACTTGAAGAGATTTCGTGAAATGACTATAATTTATTATTATTTTATTTTATAGATCATTGGTTATCTGAAATAAATACATTTTTATTATTATTACACCTTTTTTGACCTTCAACTAGACTTAAAAATATGGTATAATTTTGATAAACAACTGAATTCTTTCATTCAATTAAGGTTAATGAATTTAAATATTCAATATCTTTAGTGATTTCTTAATGTATTCAGATTCCGAAGTTTCTTCTACAAAGCACCTTATGTTTTATGAATATTACAATAACATCTTAATATTTAGAATATCTAATATAAAATATAAAATTAATAATCATTCATATTTGATGAATATAATGTATTTTTAAATAAATGATGCATCATGCAATAGCTGGGTTGGGTCCTCTCTAAGTCTTGTCTGAATGATTAGTAGCATAATAAGTTTTAAATATTTAGTTAATAAAATATAATACACTTTACAATTAAGTTTTGATTGTTCAGAGTTGATTATTATATTAATGAGTAATTTAAAAAATATTATTTAATGAACATTACATTTTTCAGTTCATGTCAGTATCTGCTTCCATTTTATTATTAAATATTAAATTTATTTTCACTGTATTTTATAAATATTTAATTATTTTTTTTTCAATAAACGTATATAAATATATTGAGTTAGTTGAACTATTTGTTTATTTGTTGTTTAGAAATATTTATTCATTCAGATTTTCAGAATAAAAATGTTTTAGATTATTAATAGTAACGCTTAGATAATAAAATAACAGTAATAATAATATCTTAGTTATTAGGTAATAAAAAAACAAGAGCCTCGAGCTATGGAAGTGTATTGTAGTAATAATTGAGAATGTTTGTAAAAAATAATATACTTATACAACTATATTTCCTATCAAAATCTTGATATATTATGTACTCAGTACAAATGCATTATTATATTTTTAGGTATCTAGTGAAATTTTATCTCATTACAAAATAACAGTATTACATGTGTATAGGAAATGATAAAAATAAATGTGATAGTCATTTAGTGATATTTTGATGCTTATTAATAGTTTACGATGTCGAAGGAATGAAATTACATTTCGTATATATATTTTGTTTTTAATACTTAATATGTATAAATTTGACGTTTCTTAAGTAGATGGCTTTAATGATTTATTACGTTTATATTAACATTATAGCGAATTGATTAAAATATTTATTTTTATTAAAAAAAAAATTAATTAAAATGTAAAATAATTTGCTCAGTATGTTTATTTTTATATCGAAAATTAACTACCTATTTATTGTGTCTTTTGTTATATGTTTTATAAAGTTGTGTTAAAATGAATTCTATATCTAGTCCTGCCTTTGTTAGTATAAATAATTTGGATATACTTACAACATATAAAGAAATATAATATTGTATGTCGTTTGGTAGAATATACAACTTTACGATTGAATATATTATTATGACTAACAAACTTACTGTGAATTTTTGGGGTGTTGTTTTAATAAAATGTGGGTATATGAACTAAATTAGTGTTTCATTACCATTTGAGATGGGCCGAATATTGGTTTGGCCGAATACGAATATTCGGCCGAATGTTTGGTTTACAATAAAGCGAACCGAATATTCGGCCGAATAATTCGGTTCATTTACGCGCGCTTTGCTTAGCCAAACAGGTAGGTCAAAGTAAGATAAGTGCCGTTGTTTATCATGAAAATCATCATAATAATAATTAAAGTAAATCATACTTGAGTTTTTAAACAAAAAACGTAATCAATAGTTAAGATTAGTAGTTAAATGAATAGTTGAATTTTATATTAAAAATATGTGTTTTTTAAAAATAATCTCATAAAAATTAATTTAATTTTAATTAATTTAATTAATTTATTTTTTTTAATATTTTTTTTATTGGCCTTTGTCTAGCAGTGGGCGTCTTTTGGCTGAGATGATGATGATGATGATGATGATTCATTGATAATAGTGAATGAATAAACTATGGTACTTATAATAAATAGTCTTTTTTAATAAATAGGCTTTAAGTCTTAAAATTGTACAACTGTTATATTCGGTAATTATTCGGCAATTGAACCGAATATTCGGCCGAATACGAACATGGGAAAATACGCCGAACATACCGAATAATTACCGAATATTCGGCGCATCTCTAATTACCATTATCTCTTTTATATCTTACGGATCAGCACTTGGCGTTCATTTCAGCTGATGTTAAGTGATGATAAGGCCTAAGGTGGAAGCGCTCTTCACCCGGGATCCTCAACTACTGAGGCACTGGCTATCTTATCTCTAGCTGCCGGAACACAACAATGCTACAAACATTGATGTTATAGCGGCATATATAGATAAGATGGTGGTAGCTAGCCAGGCGGTTAAACAAGCCCTAACACCAACCAACCCCCGCTGGGAATCGAGCCCGGGGTAGGGGTCTTAACCACTAGAACACGGAGGCGATTATATCTCTTATTATAAAGTGATATTGCATCAAGAACAAAATATTTAGAAAGCTTACCTTACCTACTTTACGGGATAATCTATCTATCTATATATATTTATATATATATTAAAATATAAATTATAAAATTAATAAATAAAGCCAGATTTAAAAAAAAATTAAAGAAAAACTTTTTAAAACAAGCTTTTGTTACTTGTTAATAAAAAGAAGAACTAAAACGTTAAAAATAATTTTTAAAAATACCATTATAATTTTTTTAAAAATCCATTATAATAGGTACCTACATTGCAACCTTTAACGATTCGTAATTAGTAATTAGGTGTACGATATGGGATTATTGTGACGTAGACGAAGAAGGTTAATTATCGTTATATTTTGCAATACCTATATAATGGTTTTTTTTTCTTATTATCAAGTTTAAATTATTTTTAACGTTTAGTTCTTTTTTTATTAACATGTAATAAAAGCTTGTTTTTAAATATTTTTTTCTTTTGATTTTATTTTTAACTTTTTACTATTTTTGATGAGGAGCTCGGTGGCGCAGTGGTTAACGCGCCCGGTCTGCGAGTGCTGAGGTTAAACAACTTTCGCAGAGGCCGGTCATCGGATGGGTGACCAAAAATTTATCATCTCGAGCTCCTATGTGCTTCGGAAGGCACGTTAAGTCGTTGGTCCCTATGTGCTTCGGAAGGCACGTTAAGTCGTTGGTCCCGGCTGCATTAGCGGTCGTTAACAACCACCAATCTGCACTGGGCCCGCGTGGTGGTTTATGGCCCGTTCTCCCTATCCATCCATAGGGAAGGCTCGTGCCCCAGCAGTGGGAACATAAATGAGCTGATGATGATGATGATGACGTTTATACACCCTCATACCATTCAGCCCTCGGCACATGCTTACCTTGACATTGGGTCATCCATCTAATCAACGACAGAATCCACTTTCATAACAAACGGAACGAACGAACGAACGAACTTATTTTCCCGAGTTCCTATGACCATCTTCCAGCTCTATCATCAGACCCTGGTTACCATCTAGCACCAAAGTAGTCGTCAAGACGAATCATACGAGCCTCATCAGACCCTGGTTACCACCTAGCAGCAAAGTACTCGTCAAGACGGATCAAATGAGTCCAAACTCGATGGGGTTGTGCCGTTTAACTACCGAGTTCCTATGGCCACCTTCCGGTTCCATCATCAGATCAGCTCCATGTCATAATAATTTTGCATTGTCATCCGATTTACACACGCATGCAAAATTTCAGCTCAATCGATAACCGGGAAGTGGATCAAATTTAACTTGCAAGATTTCATTACAGACAGACAAACATCGGGACAGGTAAACTAAATAAATACTTTATAAAGAAGGTTTTCTTAAGGGCCAAATAATATTAAAAATAAATAAAACAATTTAATTATCAAACAATTTAATAATCGCAAATCAACTATATTGTTAATTTCATCAAATTAATCTTAGCTGTAGGTACGAAGGAATTACCTTAAATATATTTATTACATTAAAACATCAAACATGACTCGACATGACTACCGTGCGTAGTGCGATTTTATTCGACATACGATCTCTTTAACGGAAACCAGAATTTCTATAGCAAAATATCAACTCTCATATACAACGTGTAAAATATTAAACGCACATTCTCGAACACCCCAATTAGATTATTTAATTATAATTAAAAATCATGCAAAATAATTTTACTTAAATTTAATTAAATATGGTTTATTTAAGATATTAGTTATACTCGTCGAGGGCAAACAGTGTGGCATATTAGCGCTTTAGCCTACCGACCTACGCATACACAACGGAAGCCAAGGAAAAGAGTCTACAATAGGTACCTACCTTACCTACATACGCCTACCTAGGTACACAAAATACGAATGGAACCGCCATTCGTCAGGATTTGTCAATAAATTCCCTTGAGTATGCAGAAGTAACCGTTTTTTTTCTTTTCTTTTAGTTGATGGCTTCGTGTGTTTAGCACATTTAGCCAGTGTCAAAGTAATTTTTCTAAAAAGTAATATTTACATAAATAAACAATATTTCTTTCCTTTAAAATGATAATGAATGATAATAGAAATGAGAAATGAGGAAAGATATACCCCCCCAACCCGTCGAGTATCTCAATAAAGATGTGGGTCTTAAATCCTCGGGCGGACTTCTTGAGAGAATTTGAAAAGAGACGTTGCACTGTTTTGTTTCATTTGCCAACACTCATGCACACTCACGAACACTTAACGGTTAAGTAACTAATAATCGACCATTATTTCACATTAATATTCGACATAACACAAATTTTAGAAAATAAAACAAAACCTCTTCACTTTCCCGCCATGAAGTCAAGTAACAGTTATTTAGTGTAAACAAATTCTTTTTTTCTTATAATTTCTTACCGGCACATATCTTAGCCACAAAATTAGGAGACCACACTCAGACCCTTGCATGGACACGAATATCGGAACAGCTTGAAACAATCCGAGCGCAGCTGGGTGCCTAGTGTGAATTTTGTTTACTGTCAGTATTCATTCGTTTACAAAACGAAAACGAAAATTATTATGGCATTGATGCAACGCCTCCTGGCGTCATACGAGAAGAGTTGACATTTTTCCATACAAATTCTCGTTTTCGTTACGTAACGAAATACGAATGAAATTCACACTTGACACTGATGTTAAGTGACGATAAGTTAGTTTTCGTAAGCGTGGTCGAATAGCGAATAAAATTCGAACTAGGCATGGACCAGTAACTAGCCTTGGAACGCGAAGGAGTACCCTTCCCCGAAGTTGTGTGGTCCTTTGTTATCGACGTCGTTTTCCCGGTACTGCAATCAAAATAGAAGTAGGTACCATTAATATGTATGGCTTTACGTGGCTAAGCACGGAGGAGCTCGAGATAAAAAGTTATGGTCCGATCCATTCGATGACCGGCCTTTGCAAAGCAATCGCAGACCAGGCGTGATCATCGATATCGCAGTGGTTAAATATGCTATCCGATGGGTGACCAAAAATTTATCATCTCGAGCTTCTCCGTGCTTCGGAATGCACGTCTTGTCGTTTGTCCCGGCTGCATTAGCAGTCGTTAACAACCAGCGCACCGCACTGGGCCCGCGTGGTGGTTTATAGCCCGTTCTCCCTATCCATCGAAACGGAAGGCTCGTGCCCCAGCAGTGGGGACATAAAATTAATTGGAGAGAGAGCCCAAAGTACCAGGCTAGCATGAGTCACAAGGAGGTAGGTACGCCTGGAGTTAGCTACATACTTGGGGTGAGACCGTGAGGTAGTTGAAGTACCAGGCTAGCATGAGTCACAAGGAGGTAGGTACACCTGGAGTGAGCTACATACTTGGGGTGAGGCCGTGGGGTGGTTGAAGTACCAGGCTGTCATGAGTTATAAGGAGTTCTTCACTGGGCCCGCGTGGTGGTTTATGGCCCGTTCTACCTATCCATCCATAGGGAAGGCTCGTGCCCCAGCAGTGGGGACATAAAATTAGCTGGAGAAAGAGTCCAAAGTACCAGGCTAGCATGAGTCACAAGGAGGTAGGTATGCCTAGAGTTAGCTACATACTTGGGGTGAGACCGTAAGGTGATTGAAGTACCAGGCTATCATGAGTTATAAGGAGTTCCGCACTGGGCCCGCGTGGTGGTTTACGGCCTCTCCCTGTAGGATGTTTAGGGAAGGCTCGTGCTCCAGCAGTGGGGACATAAAATGAGCTGATGATGGCACTTGGAGCTTGAACTGACCTGGCCGTCGTCCTCCTGCCCAGGGCCTGGTCTCCAGTTGTTCTGCACGTAATACTGACCGCCGGCGCCGGCGCTTCGTTGCGCACCTTCTTGGTTCTGGGAGGAAACATAAATTCTTTAATTTGAAAAAAGACAGTGTTGAAAAATTCCACGAGCAGGATTCGAACCCGTACTACCACGATAGCCACGATACACGATAGCATAGTTGGTAGTGCACCTGACCCGCCCCCCAACCGCCTAACACTCTCGCTTTCGATCGCTTTGAAAGCGAAGCCCTCGCCTCGCTTTCTAATATAATATCGAAATATAATATCGAATAATATCGAAAGCTATAGCCTATAGCTTTCGATATTGCTTTCATATTGCTTTCGAAATGACAAGATGACGCCTCCTCCTCACCTCGCCTTCAAAGCGATCGAAAGCGAGAGAGTTAGGCGGTCGACCCCCGGCATGTCATGGGGTGCTGGTTCGAATACCGTTCGTGGAATTTTTTCAACACTTTGACTTTTTTCAAATTGTAATTTGTTCACAATAAAATTGTGTATAAAATAATATATAAGGTCACTTTTTATCAACTGCAAATGTTTTGACAAAACATCTAATTGTATCAGAAAAATAAGGACCTAGCATTAAAAAAAAATTCAGGCTAGTTTTTTTTACTTTTCCTGACACAAAAATTGTAATATTTTTAAGAGCGGCTCTCTGTGGGCTCTTTTGAATGAAATTAGGTGCACGTGTAAGCGGTGAAGGCATTTCGGCCTCTCTGTTTCGGCTCCTTTAATTGAAACTACCGAAAGTGCTTTATTTTTCTTTTTAATCGAAATATCTTTTGACGTTTTCCTTGAAAACTAGCGTATAAAAGTTTAAGGTTTTTTCATAAAAATAGTTATATGTTGTTGAATTTATCCTCAAAATATTTGCAGTTGATAAAATGTGACCTTATATAATCAAAATATACATACGAGTACGTCTAAAATCAGTAGGTTAGTAGTACACAATTAGGCAAATTAAATTAATTGTCATAAAGAATTATTACAAACAATATTAATCCCTACTATACTATACTAATACTAATATTTATAAATGTGAATGCGAGTTTGTTTATTACGCTTTCACGCAGAAACTACTTAACTGATCATCATGAAACTTTGTACACATATTTTCAAAGGTATTGGGAAGGATAGGATACGTTTTATTATAAAAAGTAAGATTATTTTTTGTTTGTTTGTTTTGTTGTCATAGAAACTGTCAAAGCGGTACGAAGTACGCCGGGTCAACTAGTAATAAATAAATAAAAGCTACAAGTTGAACTTTCCCATTTTCTTTTTTTGCATATTCAAAGCTTTTAATTTTATATTTTATTTACATAAATAAAATGTTTAAATTGTAAGACACTGGTAAACCTTTTTAGGTATCCGTGGTTAGGGGGTGATTGAGTGACCATACCATTGTTTAAACCTGTTAAGCTCTTTTTCAACCCGTTAAAACTCATTAAATCTCGTTAACTCCCGTTAAATCTCGTGAAACTGTAACTGTTCTCAACTCATTTAATTCCATTAAATCTCGTAAAATCCTGTTAAAGTGTAACTCTCACCTGGTTGTTCTTCCACTGCTGCTGGCCGGGCTCGGGGCGCTGCTGGTTGTACTGCTGCTGCAGCTGGTACTGCTGCCGCTGCTGCTCATACGCAGACATGTAGTGGGTGTCTGATGGGGTCAGAGTTAGATGATAAATTATACATAAAAGGTAAATATAGCCTATGACTGTCCCACTGCTGGGCAAAGGTCTCCATCATTGAAATCAAGTCATCACTACAATTTATGGGTAATAGCTTAAAGGGCAACGCAGATTGGGACGGCTTGGCAAAGAATTTAAATTTTTACCAATGGACATTCAAACATATCGAAATATAAATAAGACATAAAGAAGGATGCCGGCGCACGCCGTGACGTGTCGGAGGCAGTGTTGTAAAGAATTCAAGTCTTTTCTGATTATTTAAATATAATTTTACGCAAATATTGTTGCGAACAAATTACAATTTGAAATAAGACAGTGTTGAAAAAATTCCACGAGCGGGATTCGAGCCACGACGATATCATAGTTAGCAGTGCACCCGACTCGGCATGTCATGGTGTGCGGGTTCGAATCCCGCTCGTGGAATTTTTTTAACAGTCTTTTTAATTTAAAAAAATTAAAAATCTAGCCCAAGATAAGCTTCTATTGAAACTCGTTAATATGGTTGAACATAATAACGGATAAATATACATAAACATAGAAAAACATCCAGATCCGAAATCAATTCAGAAAAACAGTTTTCTCTGAATTGGCCCCTCTCAGAGATGGCGCGACGCCATTCCCGGCGCGCTAACCACTCGACCTCGGAGGTCGTCACTCACTCACAACAAAAAAACATGGTAATAATTCCAAAACAAAGAATTAAAAGGCAAAAAACAAGATTTCAAGTATTTATTTATCTGTATTTATAAAAGTAAAATGTCACTCATTCACTCACTGGTAGGCTACTCTTGACGCAAACTCAATCTCAATACAATTTCAATGCGATTAATATGTATCGATATTGGGATAAATTTCGCAATTTCGGAACGCCCCATCTCGATAATAATTTGTTCACTCAATTTCCACGCAATTTAATTCCAATGTGGCGCTATTATCGCTTTTAATTTGCCATTTGAATTTTTTAGATTTGGGATTGGAAATTGATTATTGCAATTGTGTTTCAAGAGTAACCCACCTGATTCTATATAAAAAATCAAAACTGCTTGATTGATAAAACTGAAATTTTTGAAGAAAATATTCAGCAAAGCGTCTCCTGACATGACATCTTGTTTTTAGCCTTTTTTGTCATGGCAGTCGTGGTTTTTAATTCTTTTAATTATTTATTTTTATTTTGTACCTTTTAGTGATAAGTTTAATTTTAATAAAATATGTTATGCTAGGTAATTTAATTTGTAAGCATTTTTATACAAGAAGAAACAAAAATTAACCTCTACAGATATCATGCTAAACATCAAGTTCTAGTCTCTAACCCCAATAATGACGAATTTTCATCATACAAAATTTCATCCCCTATTTTACCCACGTAGGGCTTGAATTTCCAAATTTTTACTAGCCTATGTTAGTCGGAACGATGCAATGATTGTAACGATACCTCAAACATCTAACTCGGTTCAGGCGTTTAGAAGTTATAATGGAATAAAAAAACATGACATACATACATTCATTAACCCTTAAACATAACACTACTTTTTTTGGCAGCCATGTACGTTTAAATCATTCATTAACGGTTATTGCTCTATGGTTTCAAAGCATTTAGAGAATTTGTTAAAATGGCGTACTTTTCTCACTTATTAACCTTTCGTGTACTACGTGGGGTATTGCACACCCCGGTCCACAAAAATTTACAATTATTTGAAAACTATGAAAGCGCGAGAGCACATGTTCTGAGTAGCTGGAGATGCGCTGTTGCCGCTCCGATTGGCGCCATCACATTAGTCCGGTGACTGCCACCAAGCTAGTTACGCGCGTCTTAAGTGCGCGCGGGCATTACACACCCCACCTCGTACGGCGCGTTGTTATAGAGGTATGTCGCGTAATAGAAGATTTTTGTATTTTATTATTTGTTTAAGTGTCCTATATTAGAGTTAATTGTTACAGATATAAATTTTATAGAAGAACATGTCTCAATTGACAGAGTCAGATATATTTAGAGCACTTTTAGATGAAACAAATGAGTCTGAGTTAGAAAATGAGAATATCTAGATATTTTGGGAATCTCTCTGAAAATGTATTAGAGCCTCCTGCAAAAAAACCCAATACGATGCAGAGGTGTTCAGAATGTCCTAGAAAAAAGGATAGAAAAACCAAATACACATGTAAAAAATGTTACAAGCCAATATGTATGGAGCATGCTGATTTTTTTTGTCAAGACTGCGGTGATTTTGATACCAATGATCTCAATTGAAATTAATGATTACTATGTTTATTTCTAGTTTAGTTCTTAGTATATTCATTGTTGATTCCTAAACTTAAACAATTGTGATAATCTACTTGTGCCATTTTAAATTAATATATAAGAAAAACAAAGACGTATTATTAAGATTAAAAAAGTTATGTTTCTGTTCTTTTATTGATTAAACTAATAATAATAATAAAACACTTCTTTTTTTTATTTAAACCTATTGATTACAATGTATAGGTCTTATTCCATAAACAAAACACTCAAATAATTGAAACATACTAGTCTTATTACACCTTATATTTTTGGGTATGTCACACCCCACCTAGTATAGGACAGGCTTTTAAGTCACCTGGTACACGAAAGGTTAATAGGTTACTTCTAAAAGTCAATACCGGTTGCTATTATTATTATACACCTTTAATTAGGACTATGTTACTTAGGCTTCAGTAATAACAATGATTATTCATTTTGTGTCTTTATCGCCCAAATTGTTATTTGATAATGACTTTATGTTCGCGGAATTGACCTTTTGTTTCATTGTAGCTTTGAAGGGACTTGATTTTTTTTCTTTTTAATGTCTACTCTATTTACCTAGTCAAACAAACACACTACTCTACAAATTTTATAGTGTTAAAATAAATAGATGCTAAGATAATTTAAAAAACGTTTAGTATGAAAAATATAATTTTATAAATTATCTTCATACCTGCAACATCAACCTATATAAAACTTTCAAATTTGATCAATACATTTTCAACCCTATGCTTAATACATAAAATTCAAAGTTTATTGAGGAATTTTTACAGTTTGTTGTAGTTTGATGTGCAAACGTTTGTACTTACTAGGTATAGATCGCGCCAAACTTCTAGTCCCCTCTGGTGGGTTACTCCCGAAACACAATTTCAATAATCAATTTCCAATCCCAAATCTAAAAAATTCAAATGGCACTCTTAAAAGCGATAATAGCGCCACATTGGAATTAAATTGCGTGGAAATTGAGTGAACAAATTATTATCGAGATGGGGCGTTCCGAAATTGCGAAACTTATCCAAATATCGATACATATTAATCCCATTGGAATTGTATTGAGATTGAGTTTGCGTCAAGAGTAGCCTACCAGGCCCTACCGCTCGTCCCCGCCTTCGCCCTACTGACGCCTATTTTTTACTACTGCGACGCGAATCGCGCCAACTTCAGAGGGGACTAGAAGTTTAACGCGACCTATACTTATAACTACACACATATACACACCTTGAGTTTGTGGTGGCACCGGCTCTGGACTCTTTGGTAAGTGACTTCCTTCGAGGATCTATAATAACAAAATCAACACCAAATTAGCTACTTTCACTATTCAGCATTTTTATTCATTTTACAAGTGGTTCTTTTATACTTAAATTGATATTGATACTAGTGATGATACGATTACGATTTCGATTAATCGTAATCGACGATTATTGATATTTCGCGATTAACCGTAATCGTCCAATCTATCGATTATTTAGCGATTGCATTGACATTTATTTTCCCCAAAAAAAAAATTATGAAGCTACACAATATTGCTTTCTAAAACAGTTATCAAATAAAAATATCTCTCAATCAAACCATCGTCTGTGGCGTCAGAGGTTATTCTCTACTGCTGGATTAATTCAAACCGAGAAACGGAACAGATTGATGCCCGAAAAGCTAGAAATGCTATGTTTTTTTTAAACAAAAATTTAAAGTCTTAAAAATTTAATTATTGATTTTTTATAAATTTTATTTGATTTTTCTTATGGTAATAAATCGTATGTTGATTTATCGATAATTTGTTTTATTTATTACTAAAAACAAATAATCGTGATCGTAATCGCTAAGTGATAATCGTTTCATCGCCAATTGAAACCACTTTATTTATGGAAATAAATACTTTTTTACATTTTTCATTGATGTGTGAAGGTTTCTAGAACCAGCAAATAGGGCAATAACACACAAAAACTGGAAGATATAGAGAAAAAAGCGTGTGGAGAGGTCTCGAGGAGCACCGTGGTAAACGCGCTCGGTCTGCAATTGCTGAAGTTAAGCAAGTTTCACAAAGGCCGGTCATCGGATGGGTGACCAAAAATGTATCATCTTTCGCTCCTCCGTGCTTCTAAAGGCACGTAAAGCCGTTGGTCCCGGCTGCATTAGCAGTCGTTAACAACCACCAATCCGCACTGGGCCTGCGTGGTGGTTGATGGCTCGTTCTCCTTATCCATCCATAGGGAAGGCTCGTGCCTAGTGGATGATGTTATATTTACGCTCACTACAAGGCAAGTGGTTAAAGCTAGTTCAAACCTGGAATCCTTCTTTCCCGGCCCTATACTTCAGCTTGACGAGTTGCCCGTTGGGGTCTTTGTACTGGTACGAGCCTACGCGCGAGCCGTCGGGTTCGATGACCTCGCCAGCTGACAGCCCGTTGTCAGACGAGTATTCGAATTGGAAGCTACCCTCTGGAATGAGGAATGAGGAGGTTATAAATAAGGTTATATTTACGCTTTTGTTTTCATCTAGAGGGCCTAGTGTATTATTTTTGTCTATCGATCACTTCAACGAAAATGAGAATTTGTATGGCCTTTGAACTCTACTCTTATGCCGCCAGGGGCGCTGCTTCAATGCCATACTAATTTCCGTTTTTGTAAACGTAAACAGTTCAATGTTTTACAATGTTTAACCATGGCCTTGTGAAAGGATCAAGCTAACCTACACTAGTCCTTTTAATATAAGACCTATTCAGCGCCTAGCACCAGTGACTTAGAAACACGTAAATTTTCGAAATTCCGCGCGGCACCTCCTAATACTGCTGGATATAAAATGATTTTAAGATATTAAAAGAATTATGTACATTATCCAGATTTTTTTATGACATTACTATGTTATGATTATTTACATATAATTTTACGCAAATTTTGTTGCGAACAAATTACAATTTGAAAAAAGACAAAGTGTTGAAAAAATTTCACGAGTGAGTTGGTACCTCACCCGGCATGTCTTGGGGTGCGGTTTTTTTTTTTTTTTGAGAGATTTTGCTGATTGCCTCAGACGGCATTTTCAGCTTCACCGGGCTTTTTTGGGGGCGGCGAGGAACGTAAAGGAGCTTCGGAGGTTTTCTAGAGGGAACGGCATCGCGCACTAGTGCGCGTCCCCGTGCCCTACTAGATTCTCCGAAGGGTTCGGATCGGATCAGGGAGCGGAACCACCCGAGGGCGCCTCTAAAGGCTCGGACCTCGGCTCGGGTAGACCGGGCCGTGGAGGAGGAGAGAAGCGCCCAGGTACATGTCTGTACCTGGTATAGAGCGCGTGTGAACCGGTTCTTCGTACCCTTGTTCTACGAGTACGGTGTCTTGGACCTAAGCTAGTGTGCATGTTTAGTGTATTCTGTAAATGTGTAGTGACATTTAGAGGATCGGGCGGGAAGGGGGGGGTGCGGGTTAGAATCCCGCTCGTGGAATTTTTTCGACACTTTGTCTTTTTTCAAATTATAATTATATTATTTTGGAATTTCATTTCTTTTTCGTTTTAATTAATAAGTCGAACATTCTTTATGATTCGAACATTCTTTAGGATGGAAAAGTGTAAAATTATATATATAAGGTCACATTTTATTAACTACAAATATTTTGACAAAACATCTAATTATATCAGAGAAATAAGCTAGGCCTTATTTACAAAAAAAATAAATCTAGTTTTTTTTTACTTTTCCTGACACAAAAAATGTAATATTTTTAAGAGCGGCCTCTCTCTCGGCTTTTTTGAATGAAACTACGGGCACGTGTAAGCGGTGAAGGCATTGCGACCTCTCTGTTTCGGCTTCTTTGAATTAAAATTACCGAAAGTGCTTTATTTTACTTTTTAATCGAAATGTCTGTTGGCGTTTTTCTCGAAAACTACCGTATACAAATTTAAGGTTCTTTTCATAAAAATAGTTTATATATGTTGTTGAATTTATCCTCAATATATTTGCAGTTGATAAAATGTGACCTTATATATACAGACTCTTTGGTACCCTTCATAGAACCCTGGAAAATTATGAAGATAACTGAAAAACACGTACTACTCTACTCTACTCTTTGTTACTAAGTAAAACTGTAAAGCGACAACCCTAGGTCAAGCTGATCCGTTGTTCTTGGTCGTCAACCTCATGGTCAAACATAAACAGAAGTAGAAACATAGCAGGGATGAACAAAAACATTATAATAAAATATATCTGAGTTTTTATATGGAAAAATAAATCTACGTACATATGATTTAACATGTTATCACAGTGTTCTTATACTTGGTTGCATGGCTATGTTTCGGGAATATACACCTATTGCCAAACATTCTGTATATCCATAACTACTACTGGTCGCCCAGCAGTGGTCGAAATTCGATTCCGTAATTTTATTAAGGCTGCACGGATTGTATCCTAAGCAATGAAAAATTAAAAAAGATAGAATGTGAGTTTGGATTGGCACTGACAGATTTCGGCCGCTCCTCTTCCATTTTTAAAATTTTTGAAAAGAGTATTTATGCGTGTGTGTTAAATACATAATATGCGTGTGTGACAAATACATGGTAGTGTGCGTAATGTTTGTTTTATTGATTTAATGTATTTTTTATGCTTCTATCTTTTTTATACTATAAGTGTGCGAAATTTCATACTCCTCCGACCTCCTTTGACATATCACAATAATGTATCTTAAAATATCAACAAAACAAATATAATGCAATTTAATTCATATAATAGCAATCCATTATCTCTTGACATAGGTTATAATAATGAAATGATAGGCAGGCAAAGTTACTTCTTTTAAATTTCTAGGAATTTAGACTCGCACTTGAATTGGAAGGATCATGTTAATTCTATAGGTATGCCAAAGACTTAGTAGATTTGTTTAGCAAATAAACAATTGATTTGATTTGATTTGATCCGTCCGCGCAATTTTCGTAAAAAGGGGTACAAAGTTTTGCTTCACGTATTAATACATAGATTATAAAGCTTTATAAAACAATTAAGTTACCTGAAGTCAACGCCTGCTTGTGGTGCAGGATGTTGGCCTGTTGCTCCTTCGTCAGTTGGTAGGGGGGCCGCCAGGGTTCCACCTTGGGGTACGTGGGAGCGGGGGCGGGGGCGCTGCGGGGAGCGGAGTACGGCAGCGGGCCTGGCAGGAAAAAGAAGGTTAGTTTTTAAGTTCCTTACGTTTAAGCAGTAGGCGTTCATGTCACCTGATGTTAAGTTATGGTAAGGCCGAAGGTGGAAGCGCACTTCACCCGGGATCCTCAACTACTGAGGAGACTTCTTGGCGGTAAAAAGAAGAGTCATGTCTGCGGTTTTGTTTTATATTCTAAAATTAATATTAGGTCGTATAATAATGTGAAATAATGGTGGATTATTAACCGTTAAGGCGAAGGGTAAGGCACACTAGCGCCGCTAATGGATTTATAACTGCCAACTGGATTTATTTTTCAAATATTGCGGACCTTCCGACACTAGGCAAACATCTATTATTTAATAATTGTGCACTACTTTTAGGTTTGTTTTTGTATGCATTCGCTAACACCAAAAGTAGCCATTGTTTGTGAATAAATGCGATAGCCCGTTTTGTAAATAAACCACGCAACAAAAGTAGTGCACAATTGTTAAATAAATACTATGGATGCTTTCCTGTTGTCGGACGGTACGCAATGTTTAAAAAAAGATACAGTCCGTTAGTAATTGTCAAATTATCAATTGGTGGCGCTAGTGTGCCTTACCCTTCGCCTTAAGTGTTCGTGACTGTACATGAGTGTTGGCAAATGAAACAAAACAGTGCAACGTCACTTTTTAAATTCTCTCAAGAAGCCCGCGTGAGGACTTAGTAAAGCCCCACATCTTTACTGAGATACTCGAGGGGTTGGGGGGTATATCATTTCTCACTTCTCATTTCTATTATCATTCATCATCATCATACAGTAAGGAAATATTGTTTATTTATGTATTACTTGTAAGAAAAATTACTTTGACACTGGCTAAATGTGCTAATCGCACGAAGCCATCAACTAAAGGAAAAAGTGTCAGAACACAACAATGCAACAACAACATTTTTTTACTCAGTTATAATGTTATGTTTATCATCAGTTAAGTACCAAAAAATATAGGTTAGTATAATAATTACGAGAGCAGCAAAAAAAATTACAAAGCCACGATAGTGTTATTGGAAAAGCACCTAACCCGGTGTGTCAAGAGTGCGGGTTTAAATCCCGCTTGTGCGGTTTTTATTAAACAACTAGCTGACCGGCGGACTTCGTACCGCTTTGACAGTTTCCATGACAACAAAACGAACAAATCATTCGTCCGCTTAAGAACACCCGTATCCCGTGATGGACCCCTATAGCAGCGCCACCTACCAGATCCAATTGTAAATCTAAACCATTCTCGAATCCACTTGAACACACACAGAAAATTTCATCCAAATCGGTCCAGTCGTTTAGGAGTTCAATAACATACACACGCACAGAAGATTTATTTAAATAAAGATAAAGATTTCCAAAAAGTTAAAAAACAATAACGAGGTCCGCGATGGCGCAGTGACCAAAAATGTATCATCTCGACCATCTCTCTTCAGAAGGCACGTAAAGCCGTTGGTCCCGGCTGCATTAGCAGTCGTTAACAACCGCCGATCTGCACTGGGCCCGCGTGGTCCCATCCATCAATAGGGAAAACTCGTGCCCCAGCAGTGGGGACATAAAATGAGCTGATGATGAAATAACAACAAAAACATAGATGGCACATGGTACTCACCGCCCCAGGTCTCCTGCACGGGCTTAGGCCTCCAGGATTCCGAGTTTGAGCCCTGCGGCGCCACGTCGTTCCCGGCGGGAGAGAACAGGCCTTTGCTGTACGAGTCTATCTGTGGAAGGGAGAGGCACATGATAATCTATATTAAATAAAAATTGGTTGTCTGTAAAGTCGGTTTACTGACGATAGTTGAACGTGACAACGTCTTAAGAAGGTGTCGGGAGGTGTTGGGGGTGTCGGGGGGTGTTGGGGGTACGTACCGCGGTGGCGATGCCGGCCACGGGCTTGCACAGCAGCCTGCAGCAGCCCGTCGAACAGGTAGGCGGGAGGAGTTGGGGGTGTCGGGAGGTGTTGGGGGTGTCGGGGGGTGTTGAGGGTACGTACCGCGGTGGCGATGCCGGTCACGGGCTTGCACAGCAGCCTGCAGCAGCCCGTCGAACAGGTAGGCGGGAGGAGTTGGTGGTGTCGGGAGGTGTTGGGGGTGTCGGAGGGTCTTGGGGGTACGTACCGCGGTGGCGATGCAGGCCACGGGCTTGCACAGCAGCCTGCAGCAGCCCGTCGAACAGGTAGGCGGGAGGAGTTGGGGGTGTCGGGAGGTGTTGGGGGTGTCGGGGGTTGTTGGGGGTACATACCGCGGTGGCGATGCCGGCCACGGGCTTGCACAGCAGCCTGCAGCAGCCCGTCGAACAGGTAGGCGGGAGGAGTTGGTGGTGTCGGGAGGTGTTGGGGGTGTCGGGGGGTGTTGGGGGTAAGTACCGCGGTGGCGATGCCGGACACGGGCTTGCACAGCAGCACGGCTAAATTTCTACTCAGCCGATTGTGCTTCTTTGTCGCTCGTTCCGCGCTCTCGCTTGCACTTCAAGCCTTACATGGAACGCCTCAGAGCGAGGTAACGCCGAGCTTTTTCGTGCGTGCAGCCGGCTCTATCGAATTATAAGACGTTGTCACGTCAAAAAACAAGGGAAATGTAAAAAACAGCTGAGATCTCGAAAAAAAAAAACGATCGAGCCTTAAAGTAGTCGCATAAGATGTGTAACATTTGACATCTCACCTTAGTAATAAGCAATTTTAACATTATATTCTGAAAAAAATAGGTCAGTTATTATCATTTTAAAACTATAAAATAAATGCAGTAAATACTCATTAGAAGACATTTGACATATCAAAATGACCTTTAATAGTCACATAAAATAATAATATGTCATAAAATGTTTAAATATTTTTTAACGCAAATTTTGTTACGAACAAATTACAAAAACACAAATGTTGAAAAAATTTCCACGAGCAGGATTTGAACCTGCACCCTTCTGACATTCCGGGTCAGGTGCTCTTCCAATTGAGCTATCGTGGTTCTAACCAGCCCGCCGAAATTATTCAACACTATTTACTTTTTACTTTGAAAGCTAAAGGCGCCCATTCAATGTCAACAACTACCGTCATTAACATCCGATCATAATATTTTTACAAATACTAAAGATCAGTTAAGAAGTAGTCAAGCTATTATAAAATGTTTAAATATTTTTTTTTTAACGCAAATTTTGTTGCGAACAAATTTCGGCGGGCTGGTTAGAACCACGATAGCTCAATTGGAAGAGCACCTGACCCGGAATGTCAGAAGGGTGCAGGTTCAAATCCTGCTCGTGGAAATTTTTTCAACATTTGTGTTTTTTAATAATATGTCATGTTCATAATATCGAATTTAAATTTACAAAATGGCGCGCGCTTGCGCGCTTCGCCGACTTCCTGTTACACTGTTACACATACTTCCGTCCCATTTCACGAAATCCCTTCCGCAAATTGCTTATATAGAAAGCTAGTCTTTTATCTATTACTAAGAATAAAGAGATAACGTTTGCGACTTTGTTTGTTTGTATGTCGGGGCTAATCTCTGAAACTACTGGTCCAATTCCAAAAAATCTTTTACTGATAGAATGCTGCATTCCTTGCAGGTAACATAGGCTTTATTTTATTTTAAAAAAGAGTTTATTTTTAAGTCTTTAATAAATACAAATTACAAAAATATTTAGTACACTGCTCCATACTGGTTAATCTTCACGATATGATTAATAAAATATGCGTTTTTGCGACGTTTTTTATTGGAGAGAGTTTTCTGGTAGTCCAGTTTGCCTTTTTAGCGTTACCGGATTTTTTTTGGGGCGGCGAGAAACTTAATGGGTTTCTCAAGCAGTGTGATTGTTACACCATCAGAGGTTTCTAGAGGTAAAAGTATCCCCGGAATGCTGCGATCCAATCGAGAGCGGAAAAACCGAAGGGCGTTTCTAAAAGAACCAAACCAAAAGAAAAAACCAAAGGAGGTGAAGAGAAGCGCCCAGGTACATGTACTCTAGCCAAACTCGATAAAGAATAAATGCAAACAAACCAAATTAGGGTCATCACAAATCTGG
Source organism: Eudonia mercurella (assembly GCA_963082485.1). Taxonomy (NCBI): domain Eukaryota; kingdom Metazoa; phylum Arthropoda; class Insecta; order Lepidoptera; family Crambidae; genus Eudonia; species Eudonia mercurella. The sequence continues at coordinate 9,628,380 of OY720049.1, read as the reverse complement.
GCAAAAATGTTGTTGTGTTTTTCATATTATTACTTAATTACTGCATTTTACATAAAAGATATTGTAAGACTTATTATTCTCACTACACATCTCACTTAAATCAGTCGCTCAACGTCGGTAAAAACGTTAAAATACGAAGAATGTAAAAAAAAAACGTTAAATATTTTCACTTGTTAACCCTATTCAACAAATGTCATTACTAAAATTGAGGTATTCTAAACAATTCCGTTATTAAACTAGCATTCCAAATAAAGATGACACTAGTATCCATATGGGGTCGATTAATCATTGTCTTTGTTTGCTTTGTTGATAAACATTCTTTATCGAATTTGGCTATAGTATAGTATAGAGCGTGTGTGAACCGGGTCATCGTACTCTTTTTCTACGAGTAAGTGTCTTGCTTGGGCCTGTTCTAGTGTAGATGATAAGTGGCATTTTGAAGTTCGGGCGGGATACATAACTTAGTCCACCTGGTATCAGCTAGGGCGGCGTCCCAAGGGCGGGCGGCTGGCTGGAAGAGCGCCGGGCCCACCTGCAGACACCCAGGTATATAAGCTTTATTTTTATATATTATATATTACTAGCTAACACGGCGGACTTCGTACCGCTTTGACAGTTTCCAACGTAGAGTTAAATATATATCAATGGTTTCCATGACAACAAAACAAACAAATCATTTTGTATTGGAAAATTAAATTGTCGTTTTTAGTATTTTATTTAATATATTTTTTTAATATAGCCAGCGCTAATGTAGCATTCTAATAGTGAAAGAATTTTTTAAATCGGTCCAGTAGTTTTTGAGTTTATTCGTTGCAAACATACATACATACAAAAATACAAAGTTTTCCTCTTTATAATATTAGTATAGATAAATCTTCTGTGCGTGTGTATGTTATTGAACTCCTAAACGGCTGGACCGATTTGGATGAAATTTTCTGTGTGTGTTCAAGTGGATTCGAGAATGGTTTAGATTTACAATTGGATCCAGTAGGTGGCGCTGCTATAGGGGTCCATAATGGGATACGGGTGTTCTTAAGCGGACGAATGATTTGTTCGTTTTGTTGTCATGGAAACTGTCAAAGCGGTACGAAGTCCGCCGGTCAGCTAGTCATATGTATAAAATCAAAGATTTACCATATCAAAGCTTTACCATATCAAAGCTTTACCATATCAAAGCTTTATCATATGTCGCATTCAAATTTATGTTTACCTCCCATTCCATGCTTATTAATTTTTTGTAGGTGTTACTGTAAATCCTGTTGGCAATCTACAAGTATCTATATAAACTAGTGGTCGCCCAGTGGTCGAAATTCGACCGTAATTTTTATATTAAGGCTGCATGCATGGATTGTATCCTAAGCAATGAAAAATTAAAAAAAGATAGAATGTGAGGTTTGGATTGGCATTGACAGATGTCAGCCGCATTAAAGACAAACAATACGTGTGTGTCAAATACATGGTAGTGTATGTAATGTTGTTTTTGTTGATTTAATGTATTTTTTATGCATAATTTAAAAAAATATTAATATTCTGCACTCCTTCTCTATATAAACTATAAGTGTGCGAAATTTCATATTCCTTTGTCCGCGCAATTTTTGTAAAAACGAGTACAAAGTTTTTGCTTCACGTATTAATATATAGATAAAAATCAATTGCTATTTGTCAGTCTCGCTAGGTACATACAACTCAAAAACTCAAAAATTTTATTTTTGTGTTGTTTCCTCTAATACCAGGATGGTGTAAAAGAAATAAAAATGGAAAAACTAAAACAAACGGCTGTGAAATCTAAAAATTGATATTGGTAGTTTTTTATGGGAATTGCCACTTTGATTACTCTTAATAGATAACGTTAGTGGCACATATTTATTAAAGGGAAATAATTCATTTGTACTTATTACAAAATAAATTGTTGTTGTTAAAGTACTCTCATTTATGTGGTAGAATACAATATTTATTTATTGGGCTATCGTACATAAACATGACAATTTATATTACATTAAAAAGATATATTAAGTTATATTAAAAATTTATATTACGCCGCGCCAGCTGTCTACTCTCCATCCGTCTTACGAATTTTCGATCAGGTCACGTGTCCTGACGCGAGTTTAACATTTTTTACCCATTCCTCTACTCTCCATCCGTCTTACGAATTTTCGATCAGGTCACGTGTCCTGACGCGAGTTTAACATTTTTTACCCATTCCTCTACTCTCCATCCGTCTTACGAATTTTCGATCAGGTCACGTGTCCTGACGCGAGTTTAACATTTTTTACCCATTCCTCTACTCTCCATCCGTCTTACGAATTTTCGATCAGGTCACGTGTCCTGACGGTCACGTGTCCTGACGCGAGTTTAACATTTTTTACCCATTCCAAAATAAGCGCACAACGCCACTAAAGAAGTTTTCACTTCAAAAATATTTGACTTTGACTTTGACTTTGTAAATAAAACTATGCCTAGCGTGATTTTGTTTACTATCCGTATTCATTCGAGTACGTTTACGAAAACGAAAATTAGTATGGCATTGAAGCAGCGCCTCTTGGCGACATACGAGAAGAGGTAATATTTTGGCATACAAATTCTCGTTTTGGCGAACGATACTCGCACAAGGCACCCGATGTGTTGCTCCATAGACACGTACAGTTGCATAGACTTAACGATACGCATCACTACGTATGGACGATTAGTCTGCAACTATGTTATGCTTCAAACTGCCAGCCTAGATGACCGGTCACCTAGTTTAGCGACCGATTTAGCTGACATACGCCAAGCTATTCGTGTTACTTTAGCTTAGGTTATAGAAATGGAAATAGAAAAACATTCATTAAGTATTTATTCAATAACACATGTATTCAAATAAAACATTCATAATATTAAAGTATTATGGTACTGAAAGGGCTTCTTCTAAGCATATGTCATAGCACTTTAGAATGCCATGACGCTGGTCTTCCGAAGATGCCCTAAATTTTTTTTCCTACATAAAATGAGCTGGAGACAAATCCAAAGTACCAGGCTAGCATGAATCACAAGCAGGTAGACGCCTGGAGTGAGCTAAGTACATACTTGGGGTGAGGCCGTGAGGTGGTTGAAGTACCAGGCTATCACGAGTTATAAGGAGTTCTGCAATGGGTCCGCGTGGTGGTTTATGGCTCATTCTCCCTATCCATCTATAGAGAAGGCTCGTGCCCCAGCAGTGGGGACACAAAATGAGCTGATGATGATGATGATGATACATATAAATAAACAATATTTCCTTCCTATAAGATGATGAATATAATAGATATGAAAAGTGAGAAATTATATACCCCCCAACCTCTTGCTTGGGTATATCAGTAAAGATGTGGGGCTTTACTAAGTCCTCGGGCGGACTTCTTGAGAGAATTTGAAAAGTGACGTTGCACTGTTTTGTTTCATTTGCCAACACTCATGCACACTCACGAACACTTAACGGTTAATAATCCACCATTATTTTATTTTATTTATTTTATTTTCTTAGGTGAATCAACAGTGACAAAAGAAGAGTAGCTATGCGGTTATACTTGTAACAGAAAACCAATTACAGATTCACACTAATAGACTTAAAATAGCAGGGAGATTATTGAGCTAACAGAATAAACATGTTTGTATAGCTAGGATCTAAACTGCGATCGAAACGCTCACAAACATAGTAGCTGTGACAGTAACAGTTTTTTGTAGCCTACATAATGTAATATCCAGAGTAGTGTGTAATAATGCCGACTTTATTGTTAGCAGTTAGTTATATTCTGATATGATTGTATTAATTTGTAAACTTCGGAAATAATAATATACTTACCTAATACCTACTGTAATTATAATAATGATTGTTGAAATTATTCTATTTGTTTTTATGTTAAACTGAATTGGTTGTTTGCACAGTGGCACGCGCCTTTTCTCATCAAAGGTATCTGCAGAATACCAGTGGCATGACAACACGCGTTGTCACGGCTCAAACTGAGCAGAGGCCTATTTGGTGTGCCTACAAAGGTTGCTGTTTATTTTTTTATCTTAATTTCATTGTGCCCAATAAACTTTTTTCTATTCTATTCTATTCTATTCTAACAAGGACATTTCACAAGAAAAATATAATAGGTAGCAATATATTTAATATTAATAAGTTTAAAAAAACCACTTTGTAAGATTTTTTCTCACCGATTCACAGTTACAACATAGAAAAGAAACAGAAAATATCAAAATCACACGCCTCGCACAGATCATTGTAACACAAAAAGTATGAGTTTTGCCTGTAATTTGTATTTGAAACTCGAAGGTAAATTGGTTTAATTTTCGTTATTTCACATTAATATTCGACATAACACAAATTTTAGAAAATAAGACAAAACCGTAGACTTCACATTCTCGTCAAGAAATCCGATGCCCTAATTATATAGTAAGGTTAGTCTATAAACCTAAGTTAAAATATGAAACCCTTTAATAGGGCTATAGCAATATTAATAGACATCATGATTTTAACTTTTCCCCTTGTCTTAAGATCGAAAACAAAACAATTAATTAAATAGTTGTGCCCTATAAAGGGTTAAAATGTTTTTTTAATTTTTTTTATCACAAGCAGGATTTCAAAGTAAAAAGTATTGAATTGAATTTCGGCGGGCTGGGGGTCGACCGCCTAACTCTCTCGCTTTCGATCGCTTTGAAGGCGAGGCGAGGAGGAGGCGTCATCTTGTCATTTCGAAAGCAATATGAAAGCAATATCAAAAGCTATAGGCTATAGCTTTCGATATTATTCGAAATAATATTTCGATAATATATTAGAAAGCGAGGCGAGGGCCTCGCATTCAAAGCGATCGAAAGCGAGAGAGTTAGGCGGTCGACCCCCAGCCCGCCGAAATTCAATTCAATACTTTTTACTTTGAAATCCTGCTTGTGATAAAAAAAATTATGGGGGGCTGGTTAGAACTACGATAGCTCAATTGGAAGAGTGCCTGACCCGGTATGTCAGAAGGATGCAGGTTCAAATCCTGCTCGTGAACATTTTTTAAATTTTTTCAACATTTGTGTTTTTTGTAATCTGTTCGCAGCAAAATTTGCGTTAAAAATTATTTTTAATATTTTACTAACTTCTTTAAAAACTATTTAAGCATTATTTAGTAAATCATTACTTTGTCTCTTTTTCTCAAATTCAAAATGACGTTTGTGTGTCGTTGACAAAACAATATTAGTTTTTATGAATAAGGGGGTAAGTACTTACGTTCTGTCTGAATGTCTGCGGTGCGTAGTAGCCATTGTCTTGAGCGCGGATCGCAGCAGCGAACAGGAAGCACCAGAAACAGATTAACTGTAAAGAAAATAAACTAATATAAGTTATTTGTAAAAATATTAAGACCGGATGTTGATGACGTAGGTCGACATTGAATAGGGCTCCTTTGGCTTACAGAGTAAAGTTGTAGGGGAATAAAGTACATTGGTTATTAATAGGTAGAAAAAACAGTACCTACATTGTGTCGAAATAAAGTACGATTATTTATTTCGCTTAAAAACATACTTCTCATTGCTTTTAGCAGTTATTAACAGCTATATCACAGTTAAATAGCTGCACAGCAATTTTTTTGTGTGTTACTTATATGTAAAAAGAATCCTAGAAAAATAAAATACTCTTTGTACTATAGTATTTTCGCGTACTTTAAAGTGTAGAGTACAATTAGACGAAATGACGTACAATCTATATATGTATATAAGGTCACATTTTATCAACTGCAAATATTTTGAGGATAAATTCAACAACATGTATAAACTATTTTTATGAAAAAACCTTAAATTAGTATACGGTAGTTTTCAAGAAAAACGCCAAAAGACATTATGATTAAAAAGAAAAATAAAGCACTTTCGGTAGTTTCAATGCAAAGGAGCCGAAACAGAGAGGCCGCAATGCCTTCACCGCTTACACGTGCCCCTAGTTTCATTCAAAAGAGCCGACAGAGAAGCCGCTCTAAAAAATATTTCAATTTTTGTGTCTGAAAAGTAAAAAAAAACTAGCCTGATTTTTTTTTTAAATGCTAGGGCCTTATTTCTCTGATATAATTAGATGTTATGTCAAAATATTTGCAGTTGATAAAAAGTAACCTTATATATAAATCTTCTGTGCGTGTGTATGATATTGAACTCCTTCTAAACGGCTGGACCGATTTGGATGAAATTTTCTATGTTGTTCAAGTGGATTCGAGAATGGTTTAGATTTACAATAAATTGGACGTGGTAGGTGGCGTTGCTAAAGGGGTCCATCATGGAATACGGGTGTTCTTAAGCGGACGAATGATTTGTTTGTTTTGTTGTCATGGAAACTGTTAAAGTGGTACGAAGTCCGCCCCCCGGTCAACTAGTACCTACTTTATAATAAAGTACGAGTGGCAACCCCAGACGCACGACACTTTATACACTTTTGACTAATTTTGACTCTTATTCCATTGTTTTAAGAGTTAAATTGCATCATATTAATGATCGTAACTGTACACAAACATGTACCCCTAGGTCTGAAACCGGTGATAATCACCACGGGACCACAGAGGCGGTTAAAAGTTAGTGGTAACATATTCAGTGCCTTAGTGGTCGAGGGTCCTGGGTGAAGTGTGATTCACCTTCGACCTAATCATCACACACGTCACCCATCTTATAAATAAACTGGCTGTGCCCCGCGGTTTCACCCAAGTTAATTAGCAAACAATCTAATTTTCCCGTTTTTGCAACATTTTTCATTGCTGCTCCACTCCTATTAGTCATAGCGTGATGTAATATAGCCTATAGCCTTCCTCAATAAATGGACTATTTAACGCAAAAATAATTTTTCAATTCGAACCAGTAGTTCCGGAGATTAGCGCGTTCAACCAAACAAACAAACTCTTCAGCTTTATAATATTAGTACAGATAAATAACATACCATTCATTGAGTAATTTATTAAGAGAACAATTTTTTTTTTTTTCAATAAAAAAATAGTTTGTTTTTTACAGAGCAACAATTTTCCTACTAGTTACTTCTATGTTTTATTTTCGCTCTCGAATAAAAACTGTTTGCACACAAGTTTTATTGCACAGATAAAAACAAGTCTAAAGGTGGCGACTGACATTGAATATTCGCTCAATGTGAATAATCGCATGAATATCTGTTCGTTGTGAGCAAATGCTCACGACACCTGAATATTCGCGACGAATATTTGCTCGCCTGTGCTCCATCTATCCAGTTGCAGTCAAAATGGCGGACGCAGAGGTGGTGTGTGCTGCATTTCTTCTAATCCGTTACTGCTATTTAAAGAAGAGACGAAAGCGTGTTCGGACAACAAATTTATTCAGAATGACACGTGAAAGTGGCGGATTGAACTTGTTAAATATTCTAAAAAAATCAAGAAATCAGCGGTCAATATAAACACATTCAAAATCCACTAGATCCAGCGACTAAGTCGCTAAAACGACAACACTGCGTGCGGTGCTCGCGCAGGCAGCGACTGACTTTTTTAAATCGATGCTGACTTGTAAAAAACCGACAGCCAAAGAGATTTAATAGGTAAGTTAAATGTCTTTGCCGACAGCCGTGTGGAGCGCGCTCGGGCGCTCGGCGCTCGTATCGAGCTGCTCGGCTCGCTGTACTGACATGCCGAATATTCGACTTGCAACGTGCTCACATCGAGCGAATATTCAATGTCAGTCGCCGCCTTAACGAATTGTGGCCAATAATCGTGAAAACTGCTACAAAAGTACCTACCTATACATTATTTTTTACATTTCACATTTCACATACAAACTTCCAAAGGTCTAATTCTTTTAAACTAATCATTTCAGATATAGGGTAGTGTGGCACCAGGGTGCCAAGTGCGAGTGTCGTTCGCCATTCGATCACGCTTACGAAAACGAGAATTTGTATGGCAAAATGTTAACTCTTGTCGTATGTCGCCAGGGGGCGCTGCTTCAATGCCATACTAATTTTCGTTTTCGTTTACGTAATCGAATGAATACGGATAGTAATCAAACTCACATTAGGTACTCGGGTGAGATGGAAGTGGAGGCCAAATGTTAACAAAAAAAACCGGATAAGTGCGAGTCGGACTCGCGCACGAAGGGTTCCGTACTTTATGACGTATTAAAAAAAACTACTTACTAGATCTCGTTCAAACCAATTTTCGGTGGAAGTTTGCATGGTAATGTACATCATATATTTTTTTTAGTTTTATCATTCTCTTATTTTAGAAGTTGCAGGGGGGGGGGGGGCACACACATTTTACCACTTTGGAAGTGTCTCTCACGTAAACTATTCAGTTTAGAAAAAATTATATTAGAAACCTCAATATCATTTTTGAAGACCTATCCATAGATACCCCACATGTATGGGTTTGATGAAAAAAATTTTTTTGAGTTTCAGTTCTAAGTATGGGGAACCCCCAAAATTTATTGTTCTTTTTCTATTTTTGTGTGAAAACCTTAATGCGGTTCACAGAATACATCTATTTACCAAGTTTCAACAGTATAGTTCTTATAGTTTCGGAAAAAGTGGCTGTGACATACGGACGGACAGACAGACAGACAGACATGACGAATCCATAAGGGTTCCGTTTTTTGCCATTTGGCTACGGAACCCTAAAAACACTTTATTTTGCTAACAGCAAAATACAAAATAGCTGAAACTTACCCGCATTTTGATTTTAGTGTAACAAAACTTAACCTACAAATAATAGCACTTTCCACTTCGATAGAAAGACAGACAGTGGGGCCGGGTTATGAAACATACGTCTATATATGGGTGTTTTGTAAGAATCCAATGGACCGTAGCAAGACGGGTTGTTGGCTGACCAAAGAGGGCAGGGAATAGACCTACTGTGACTATTATTAGCTATTTAATGAATGTTCAAATACTTTTTAACGCAAATTTTGTTGTGAACAAATTACAAAAACACAAATGTTGAAAACAATTTCCACGAGCAGGAGTTGAACCTGCACCCTTCTGACATACCGGGTCAGGTGCTTTTTCAATTGAGCTATCGTGGTTCTAACCAGCCCGCCGAAATTATTCAACACTTTTTACTTTGAAAGCCAAAGGCAACTACCGTCACTAACATCCGATCATAATATTTTCACAAATATTAAAGATCAGTTAAGAAGTAAGCAAGCTATTTATAAATGTTCAAATAATTTTTAACGCAAATTTTGAATTGCGAACAAATTACAAAAACGCTAATGTTGAAAAAATTATTTGATGAATTTAACGAAAACGCGCTCGGTCTGCGATTGTTAAAGTTAAGCGACTTTCCTAAATGCCGGTCATCGGATGGGTGACCAAAAATGTATCATCTCGAGCATCTGTGCTTCGGAAAGCACGTGAAGCCGTTGGTCCCGCCTGCATTTGTGGTTAACAACTACTAATCCGCTGGGCCACTAGGCCCTCGTGGTGGTTTATGGCCCGCTCTCCCTATTCATCCATCATAGGGAAGGCTGGTCCCCAGCAGTGGGGATATAAAATGAGCTCTGTTGATGATGATGAACGTGTTTTTTTATATTAACGGGTAAGCACAGTGATTTCACCTGATGTTAAGTGATGATAAGGCCAATGATGGAAGCGCACTTCACCCGGGACCCTCAACTAGTGAGGCACTGGCTATCTTATCTCTAGCTGCCGGAACACAACAATGCTGCAAACATTGATGTTATGGCGACATATTTAGATAAGATGGTGGTCTAGCCAGGCGGACAAACAAGCCCTACCACCAACCAAACCGAGTACACAAACATGTACCCCCCGCTGGGAATCGAACCCGGGACCTCTGGGTCTAAACCGATGGTCTTAGCCACTAGACCACAGAGGCGGTTGAAACGTGTGAACGAAAAGGTGAATTTGTTAACAGGGTACCTAGTTTAATTTCATTTGTTATTCGATTACGTTAACGAAAACGAAAATTAGTATGGCATTGAAGCAGCGCCTCCTGGCGACATACGGGAAGTTACAATTGTATATAAATGCCTACCCGACCCAGCCAGGAAACTGCCGTTAAAGTCACAAATCAAAAAGCAGTGAAAAAATTCAGTGCTTACGTCAGCCTTCCCTGTAGCATAATGGTCATTGCAGCCGTCCGGATTGCGGAAGACCCAGGTTCAAATCAAAAAATCAATATAAAGACTTGCATAAATTATCTAGTTAACGGATTACATAAAATATCTAGTTAAGGTTCGATTCCTGGCTGGGTCGGGTAGGCATTTAATTTTTTCACTGTATTTTATAAATATTTAATTCAGCTTCAGTGCAGCAATTAGCACTTAAAAATATAAAAAATTCACATATTTGGCAGTCCCCGCAAGAATCGGAGCATTGAAAATGAATACAACAATTTACGAAAAAAAACATTTTATTTTAAATAACACAATTCCAACTTTAATGCACTTGTCGTCTGCATCCGCATCTTTTAACACCATTACCATGACGATCGGTCAATAATCAAAGAAGCTACATCACTTTTTATATACGGAAATACACGTTTTTCTACAATACCAAATCTAAAGGGACCACCTACAGGTCACAATTATTAACCGATTTTCAAAAATTTTTCGCCATTTTGTAGCTAAACTAATACCCTAGGACCATTTTTTTAAATTTCTTCTTAATTCGGTTTTTTTTTAATATTTACAATTTAGTACACAAACCCAAAAATTTTTTTTACATTTTTCAAAATTCCAAAAAAAGTTTCCAGCCGATTTTCAAAATTCAAACGCTCACACGTGTCTCGATAAATTCCTCAACTCTTGGTACTATTTCCATTTCGATTCTCCCAAAATCCTCGGAGCTATGGCCAAAAATACGTCTCAGGCGATTTGCATCTGATAACCATTTTCAATGGTAAAATAAAAAGTTACAATTTTGCCATACAAAATCGCGTTTTCGTTAGCGTGGTCGAATGACGAATGAAACCCCCGTTTGACCTCAATCTCAAAGGTATCTCATATACCTTTGAGATTGAGGTCAAACGGGGGTTTGCTGATGATCTGAATCTATACTAATATTATAAAGAGGAAAACTTTGTATTTTTGTATGTATGTATGTATGTTTGCAACGAATAAACTCAAAAACTACTGGACCAATTTAAAAAATTCTTTCACCATTAGAATGCTACATTAGCTCTGAGTAACGTAGGTAATATTTAAAAAAATGCGTTATGAGGTCCACCGGGTCAGCTAGTAACAAATAAAAGTTAAAATATCATTATCATCTAAGTTGGCTAAATTAGATGATGATGATATTATTACACTCAATACTGCTCGTTACTGCCATGACTCGTTGCCCAGATCAAGTGGAGCGAGTCCTTTATCACACGCTATGACATCTCGGTGCATCTACACATCATCACATCAGTCTTCGTCATATTATTATTATTATTTCCTATAAATACACAGATGCTTTCGGGCCCAGACACAATAGAATTCAATTGTTCTGCGGTAACCAGGGCGCTCCAGTCGTTAATACAATTGTTATTTGGACGTTGTATACGCGCCCGATCATCTAAATGCCACTACACATGAACCCCTCGTAGAATCTAGTAGGGCACGGGGACACGCACTAGTGCGTAATGCCGTTCCCTCTAGAAAACCTCCGAAGGTGATTCGTTTCACACGGTTTGAGAACCCTTTAAGTTTCTCGCCGCCCCCAAACAGCGGTGAAGCTGAAAATGCCGTCTGATGCAATTAGCACTCTTTCCAATAAAAGGTATAATAAGGCTTTAAAATTTACATTGAAATCTCTGTAAAACTGTTCTAATATGTGTTTAGTTTGTAAGCTGCCTTAAAGTAAGTAAATACATAAATAAATAGTTGAATGATGAAATTAATAACTCGATTTTCTGTACCTAAATTATTAAGGACTTCTTGGCGGGAAAGTGAAGAGTCATGTCTGCGGTTTTGTTTTATTTTCGAAAATTTGTGTTATATCGAATAATTAATGTGAAATAATGGTTAATTATTAACCGTTAAGTGTTCGTGAGTGTGCATGAGTGTTGGCAAATGAAACAAAACAGTGCAACGTCACTTTTCAAATTCTCTCAAGAAGTCCGACCGAGGACTTAGTAAAGCCCCACATTTTTACTGAGATACTCGAGGGGTTGGGGGTATATCATTTCTCATTTCTATTATCATTCATCATCATCATACAGAAAATAAATATTGTTTATTTATGTATTACTTGTTAGAAAAATTACTTTGACACTGGCTAAATGTGCTAATCGCACGAAGCCATCAACAAAAAGAAAAAAAAACTTACTTAGGTGCCCTGAATTCCCGACCCGGCAATACCTACGTCACCGCTAATCTAGTATCTATGTCCAATTAAAATGGCCGACCATGCGGGGCCAAAGCGAAATGACGAAAAAGTGTACATTCCTCGCCAATTAGCAATCACGATTACATGGCTGTGGCATTTTTACAATTTGACGAGCATATGTAATGTTATATCGCGTTACAAGTCTTCTGAGGCCATTTGCCGTTAAATTATTTTTTGTGGGGTCCAAACAAACAATGATAATATTATTAAAAGCTAATAGATAGATAGGTAGGTTAAGCATACAAAAAAACCTCAAAAATTGCTTCGAACTTTTTCGTTTGAATTTCGAATGCAGCGGCAGCACAATGATAAATGGTGTGAAAGGAATAGATAGCGTAATTAGGGCAATAAGAAAGAAAAAGACAACTAGTGTTTCTTATTTGCGCCTAAGTAGGTATATTCGACTATATAAATGAAATTGCCCGAATTTTAATGCCTCAGTTTTTTGACGCGCTAGGCAATATTATCTACCTTGTAAGTCTTATAATTTTAATTCTTTTAAAACATACTTAAGCCACTATTAATGAAACTTTCAATTTAACAATCATATTTATAAGCAAGAACTTTTCTTTTTGTCTTATAATTTTTATTCTTTCAAAACAATGAGCCAATTTTAAATAAAAACATTGGTTCAACTTATTTTATGCGCGGTTTGATATTGCATAAATTCAATTAAACAAACGTTATTTTTTAACGTTCTCTATTAACAGTAAGCTAACTGAGGAGCTCGATGGCGCAGTGGTTAACGCGTTCGGTTTGCGATTGCTGAAATTAAGCAACTTTCGCAAAGGTCGGTCATCGGATGGGTGACCAAAAATGTATCATCTCGAGCTCCTCCGTGCTTCGGAAGGCATGTTAGCTGTTGGTCCCGGCTGCATTAGCAGTCGTTAACAACCAATCCGCATAGGGAAGGCTCGTGCCCCAGCAGTGGGGACATATAATGAGCTGATGATGATTAACTGTAAAAACCTCTGTATTTTCTTTAACTGTAGATTTTTTTATTTAATCAAATGGACATCAGGGGTACAAAAACAACAGTTAAAAATATAAAAACATTTTTATTTATTTGATAAACATAACTTATATTAATGAGGATTTACCTCAGACATATCTAACAAACGAATAAGCCAACTTCAATAAGACTTTCTCTCGCTTATAGAACACGATTTTCTGATTTAAAAAAAATTAAAAACACAAAAAATGGTATTATTTTATCATTATCTTATTTTTCTCAAATCACATAAGTTTTGAAGACGTCAAATTAATTCAACTTTATTTTGTCACGGCTAGAATTGCTATTTAGTTAAGGCGAAGGGTAAGGCACACTAGCGCCGCTAATGGATTTAATTTGATAACTGCTAAACTGGATTTTTTTTTTCAAACATTGCGGACCTTCCGACACTAGGCAAACATCTATTATTTAATAATTGTGCACTACTTTTAGGTTTGTTTTTGTATTCATTCGCTAACACCAACAGTGGCCATTGTTTGTAAATAAATGCGATAGCCCGTTTTGTGAATAAACCACGCAACAAAAAGAAGTGCACAATTATTAAATAAATACTATGGATGCTTTCCTGTTATCGGACGGTACGCAATGTTTAAAAAAAGATCCGGTCCGTTAGTAATTGTCGAATTATCAATTGGTGGCGCTAGTGTGCCTTACCCTTCGCCTTAATTGATATTCCATACTTTGTTCCATTACGTGGTTACTAAATGTCTCTAAGAGACCATGGTTCGGCGCGTTACATGAAATCAACATAAAATCAACAAAGCAACTGCTCTCTCGCGTGGTTGATGAACAACACCTTACTTTTGAGGAATTCAGCACACTTCTGGCACGAATCGAAGCTGTACTCAATTCTAGTGCCCTCTGCACACTTTCGTCCGACCCCTCGGACTTTGAACCCTTAACTGCTGGTCATTTTATTATTGGCCGTCCGCTCACAGCTCTGCTCGAGCCGTCCTTCGATGACAGGCCATTATCCGCTCATTGACGTTTTCAGCTCAAATAGGCTCTTTCTCAGCGCTTTTGGATACTGTGGACCAGATCCTACCTCCATACCCTTCAAACCCACTCCGCTCTACCTCCTAACCTCCTTAAGTTGGCGAACTCATACTCATCAAAGACTATGGCCTGCCACCGCTCCAATGGAAGCTGGGTCGAATTGCCCGCACAATACTTGGCAAGGATGGAGCGATCCGAGTTGTGGATCTGGACACAGCTGATGGACATCTACGCAGACCTGTGCTCAAGATAGCCAGGTTGCCATTGGATTCAGCTCAAGAGGAGGCTCTACCTCGGGCCCCCCAGAATGTTCGCGCCAGAAACGCGACGGTCTCATTCGCTGTTCACTCATTCAAATAAAAGATACGCCGCACAAGCCGACACGGTGGAGCGAATGTGTTGATGGGACCGCGCGAACTTCTCTCAGCTCCAAGGACGTGCGGCGTGCATTTCGGTGCATTGAGTTCTCAACGATCGGCCCGCCCGTGACGTGGCGTCGTTCAGCACAAGCCGATTCGATCAGCCATAGAGAAATATAATTATACCATCAGCTCTCCGCTCCAGAACCTTCTAGAACTACTCGTAAATTGCCAGTACACCCCTCCATAAACGCGAAATAAGCGACTTCTACCAGCTCAGCTTCATCCTCACGACAGTCGTGACGTGGCTACGCCGTCAACGTCAGCTCGCCAAGTAAGTCCCAAATATCATCATTATTCATCATCCATCCCTCCTCAGCTCCTTAATCCTTCAGCTCCCGGCGCTGCTAGCTGACAGCTAGAGACCTCGGCTTGGGTTGATCGGGTCGTGGGGACGTATGAGCAACGAGAGGACACATCGCAAACACATTATATAAAACTAAATAGCGATTCCAGCCAGCCGTGACAAAATAAAGTTAAATTCAGATCGTAGATCGCTGGGTGAGGCGCGGCTAAGAGACGGATAACGACGAACTGTCTCTTTCTATCACGTAGCTCTTATCTTCTGTCTCCTGTTTATCTCAAGTAGTCGGACACCCATGGAGACATATCGCTAGTGTACTTGGTAGGGGGTATGTCGTATGGTAAAACCAGGCGGTTGGCAGAACCGGGCTCTAGTGGGAAGAAGTCTTCATTTATCTGGAACAAGCGAGAACAAATAACTACGAAGGAAAGTGACAGCTCCTATAGTATTCTGCTTGCCTGGTACTTTAAAACGGAAAAACACAAATTATTTGCTGTTGATCCTTTTTTTTGGACAAGTTGCCTTTCTGCTTTCTTTCCTGTATTTCTCCTTTTATCTCTTTCACTCCTCTCTCTCTCACTCTCTTTAGGCATTCATTAAAGAAAATTATTAGCTCTTATAGTATTCTGATCGCCTGGTACAATACAACAAACAGCGGTAGAAAACAATGATAGGTATTTTAATACCAATACCTAACCCTAATAATAAATCTCCCCCCCCCCCCTCTCCCTCATCATAATATCAGGTTAAATTATCAGATTTATTTTATAAATTTAAATGGACTTGTAATATTTCGGTGTCTTGTAAATATCGCGGTGTAATGCGGTGTAAGTAATGTAATAACTCGAGAGATAATCTTAGTACACTTTAAAAAATAAAAAAAAATTTAAACAATATTGCTGACTTTTAATGTATCAAAATGTTCAAATAATTTTTAACACAAATTTTGTTGCGAACAAATTACAAAAACACAAATGTTGAAAAAATTTCCACGAGCAGGATTTGAACCTGCACCCCTCTGACATACCGGGTCAGGTGCTTTTCCAATTGAGTTTAATTTTTTTTTCAACATTTGTGTTTTTGTAATGTATCACTAAAATAAGCCTTCTACTGTTTTCTGATTGCCTGGTACTTCAAGATTTCTAGTCTATCAATTAAATTGAGAACTTGATGTCTATTTCACTTATAAATTACATAAATATTAATAAAAACACAGATACGCACACCAGTGGTCAACACAATAAATAAACCAGAGTTCAACACCAGTTGGCGCCAAAAAATAATATCGAATTTATTGAAATTTTACTGGATAATACTATTAGGAAGCAGATGGTCGTCGCTGAAGTCACAAATCAGTTGCCGACCCCTATTTCTAACATGTTTGTGCACTCGGTTTGTTTGTCCACCTGGCTAGCTCTAGCTACCACCATCTTATCTAAATATGTCGCCATAACATCAATGTTTGTAGCATTGTTATGTTTCGGCAGCTAGAGATAAGATAGCCAGTGCCTCACTAGTTGAGGATCCCGGCTGATGTGCGCTTCCACCTTGGGCCTTATCATCACTTAATATCAGGTGGACTTCTTGGCGGGAAAGTGAAGAGTCATGTCTGCGGTTTTGTTTTTGTGTTTAGTCGAATAATAATGTGAAATAATGGTGGATTATTAACCGTTAAGTGTTCGTGAGTGTGCACGAGTGTTGGCAAATGTAACAAAACAGTGCAACGTCACTTTTCAAATTCTCTCAAGAAGTCCGCCCGAGGACTTAGTAAGGCCCCACATCTTTACTGAGATACTCGAGGGGTTGGGGGGTATATCATTTCTCACTTCTCATTTCTATTATCATTCATCATCATCATACATGAAAGAAATATTGTTTATTTAAGTATTGTAAGATTTTTTCATTGGCTAAATGCTTGTGCAAAGCCATAAAAAAAAACATCAGGTTAGATGAAGGCTATTGCTGACCTGTAAGATGTAAAAAGAGCGTCAATCAAAATTCAACATTTCAACTCACCAAAAACCTAGGCAGAAACAGAACCCCGGCTTCATAGCTCATGACTCTCAAAGCGGCGTTCCCCTTATTGACCACGCCCCAAGCCGCTTTGCTGACGTTTGATGACGTCAGCAGGTAGAAGGCGGCCATCTTGTTGTCGGGTGAAGTTCGCGTGTACGATTTGATGTGGGGCATCGCTCGGTCACGCTTGGTGGACGAAGCCTTCCACTGGCTATAGATAAACAGCTATTATAAATGAGTGAATGATTGAATGAACGAATGAACATAAGATCATTTGAAAAAATGAGTGAGAAATATTTCGTATCGTATCTAGTAATCGTAATTTTCAGTCGAGTACTAGTATAAGTCCAGCTATAATTAATGTTATAGATGACTGAATGAGTGAATCAACGAACTTAAAAGAACGAATAAGAAATATTAAATCGGTGCCTAAGTTATTAGTACACTTACAGCAGAGCATAAGCTACTCTATAAAATCTATATAAAAACACAAATGTTGAAAAAATTTCCACGAGTAGGATTTGAACCTGCACCCTTCTGACATACCAGACATGCAGATGACATGCAGGTTCAAATCCTGCTCATGGAAATATTTTCAACATTTGTGTTTTTATAATTTGTTCGCAACAAAATTTGCAAAATTCTCCTCATATAAGTCTAGCTATAATGAATGACTGAACGAACGAGGAATAAGCGAACTAATTAAAAAATAAGTTAATGAACGACATATTGTATGAAAGACGAATGAGAAATAATGAATGAATGAGTGAGTGAATGGACGAATGCACAAAGAGTGTGTGTAAGAACGAATGAGAAATGTTTATTTAGTCTCATTCATACAATTAATAAATTAAATTATTTAGATTAATGTTCAAATGCCATTAAGGCGAATTAAAGGCGTACTTATTATTTAAATTTAAACACCAAGTATTGTGTGTAAGAACGAATGAGAAATGTTTATTTAGTCTCATTCATACAATTAATAAATTAGATTATTTAGATTAATGTTCAAATGCCATTAAGGCGAATTAAAGGCGTACTTATTATTTAAATTTAAACACCAAGTATATTTATGTTTATAAATAAATAAATGTATTATGAATTATAATATATAGAAAAAGCTCGATGGCGCAGTGGTTAACGCGCCCGGCTTGCGATTGCTAAGATTAAGCAACTTTGTGATCAAAAATGTATCATCTCGCTCTCCGCGCTTCGAAAGGCACGTAAAGCCGTTGGTCCCGGCTGCATTAGCAGTCGTTAACTACCACCAACCCGCACTGGGCCCGCGTGGTGGTTTATGGCCCGTTCTCCCTATCCATCCATAGGGAAGGCTCGTGCCCCAGCAGTGGGGACATAAAATTAGCTGGAGGGAGAGTCCAAAGTACCAGGCTAGCATGAGTCACAAGGAGGTATACCTAGAGTGAGCTGCATAATTGAGATGAGGCCGTGAGGTGGTTGAAATACCAGGCTAGCATGAGCCACAAGAAGGTAGGTATGCCTGGAGTGAGCTACATAGTTGCGATGATGCCGTAAGTTGGTTGAAGTACCAGGCTAGCATGAGTTATAAGGAGTTCTTCACTGAGTCCGCGTGGTGGTTTATGACCCGTCCTCCCTATCCATCCATAGGGAAGGCTCGTGCCCCAGCAGTGGGGACATTAAATGAGCTGATGATGATGATACTCACTAGAGGAAGTCATTGAGCCACATCTGTTTGGTGTGCGCGTCGGCTGCGTACGGCAAGCAGCCGCCTCCTAGCAGGCCGTCGTGGGATTGGCGCACGTTGTCTATACAAGAAAAAACGATTTAAATTATTTTTATTTTTGCATTAAGGCGAAGGGTAAGGCACACTAGCGCCACCAATTGATAATTCGACAATTACTAACGGACCGGATCTTTTTTTAAACATTGCGTACCGTCCGACAACAGGAAAGCATCTATAGTATTTATTTAATAATTGTGCACTACTTCTTGTTGCGTGGTTTATTCACAAAACGGGCTATCGCATTTATTCACAAACAATGGCCACTTTTGGCGTTAGAGAATTAATACAAAAACGAACCTAAAAGTAGTGCACAATTATTAAATAATAGATGTTTGCCTAGTGTCGGAAGGTCCGCAATGTTTAAAAAATAATCCAGTTTAGCAGTTACCAAATTAAATCCATTAGCGGCGCTAGCGTGCCTTACCCTTCGCCTTAAGGGTGTACTGACCAAAAAATGCAGTCACGGTTAAGTTGATATAATTGAAAATATAATATTTTGTTTATTATAATATATTTAAATAAACAAAATATATATTTAGTATCAAAGGGAACGTGTTTACAATTAGTGCGACCCATAAATTCATAACACACTATAGTTTTTTCTATAAAGTTGGGCAAAAATCATGGAAACGAGTGTCGGCGTTTAGTTGATATATCTTATAGTTTATCAAAATTATTTTACCTTTGATTTTGTCAAACCAATCACCAATGGTCTAAACTACAAATCGTCCGTCTCACATTTTCTATTTATCGAGCGGTTTTTTAAATTATTATTTTTCAAACTAACGTAAAATTCTTCATATAAAATTAGTATGGCTGCGCGGCATCAAATAAGTATGGACGAAGACATTTCAAATAAAATATATGACACTTATGACAATATATGACACAGGAGCTCGATGGCGCAGTGGTTAACGCGCCCGGTCTGCGAGTGCTGAGGTTAAGCAACTTTCGCAAGGGCCGGTCATCGGATGGGTGACCAAAAATTTATCATCTCGAGCTCCTCCGTGCTTCGGAAGGCACGTAAAGCCGTTGGTCCCGGCTGCATTAGCAGTCGTTAACAACCACCAATCCGCACTGGGCCCGCGTGGTGGTTTATGGCCCGTTCTCGCTATCCATCCATAGGGAAGGCTCGTGCCCCAGCAGTGGGGACATAAAAATCCAAGCTAATCCTCGAAGGCAAAATTCTGAGAAAGAGTTACAGGTAAGCTACTCTTGACGCAAACTCAATCTCAATACAATTCCAATACGATTAATATGTATCGATATTGGGATAAGTTTCGCAATTTCGGAACGCCCCATCTCGATAATAATTTGTTCACTCAATTTCCACGCAATTTAATTCCAATGTAGCGCTATTATCGCTTTTAAGAGTGCCATTTGAATTTTTTAGATTTGGGATTGGAAATTGATTAATGCAATTGTGTTTCAAGAGTAACCCACCAGGACGTCCGCGACGCAAATGGTTGGACGACAGCAAAAAGTGGACTGGACTTCGTTATCGCCAGTTAAAACAAGCTAAATAGGATCGCAGAAAATATTGTGTACTGATTTCCAAACTTCACCATGAAGATGGCATCACATACATTGTTCTGATCCCAAGGTAAGTAGCTAAAGCATTCGGTTTATGGAAATCAGAAACAACGGCGGTACCACAACCACCCAGACCCGACACAATATCGAAAAGTTCGTTTTCGTCATTGACCCGACCGAGAATCGAACCCGGGAAAGTCCGGCGTGCAAGCCACTCGGCTACGGAGGTCGTTAAAAGATATAGATTGTTATAAATCCGCGTTTTTTTTACTTTAGTTGATGGCTTCGTGCGATTAGCACATTTAGCCAGTGTCAAAGTAATTTATCTAACAAGTAAAACATAAATAAACAATATTTCTTTCCTGTATGATGATGATGAATGATAATAGAAATGGGAAGTGAGAAATGATATACCCCCCAACCCTTCGAGTACCTCAGTAAACATGTGGGGGCTTTACTAAGTCCTCGGGCGGACTTATTGAGAGAATTTGAAAAGGGACGTTGCACTGTTTTGTTTCATTTGCCAACACTCGTGCACACTCACGAACACTTAACGGTTAATAATCCACCATTATTTCACATAATTATTCGACATAACACAAATTTCAGAAAATAAAACAAACTCTTCACTTTCCCGCCATGAAGTCCTAAATCCGCGTTATATACTTACCTAAAGACGGGTAGATGAGTTTGAGTTGGGGCGGCTGAGACAGCACCTGTGGTGGGTTCTTAGTCTTCGTGAAGTGATGTAGGAAGTCGCCGGTCAGCCACAACTATATATATTATATATTATACTAAAATGTTTTGGTTTAGTTTATATAATTTTGACGCAAATTTTGTTGCGAAACAAATTACTAAAACACAAATGTTGAAAAAATTTCCACGAGCAGGAATTTCAAAGTAAAAAAGTAAATAGTGTCGAATAATTTCGGCGGGCTGGTTAGAACCACGATAGCTCAATTGGGAGAGCATCTGACCCGGTATGTCAGAACGGTGCAGGTTCAAATCCTGCTCGTGGACATTTTTTCAACAATTGTTTTTGTAATTTGTTCACAACAAAATTTGCGTTAAAAAGTATTTGAACATACTAGCTGACTTCGTACCGCTTTGACAGTTTCCATGACAACAAAACAAACAAAACGTTGACAGTTTCCATGACAACAAAACAAACAAATCAATCGTCCGCTTAAGAACACCCGTATCCCATGATGGACCCCTATAGCAGCGCCACCTACGGGGTCCAATTGTAAACCTAAACCATTCTCGAATCCACTCGAACACACACAGAAAATTTCATCGAAAGCGGTCCAGCCGTTTAGAAAGAGTTCCATAACATACACACGCACAGAAGATTTATAATACAGCGTGTCCAGAAAACGAAATATAATCCTTTAGCTGCGGGTGGGTCACATCATGTCCTACCGCATTCTGGAATTTTAGTTTAGCGAAAGTCTCACGCTTCAAGATGGGTGACCAAAAAAATTTTTCATCTCTCGCTCCTCCGCGCTACGGAAGGCACGTAAAGCCGTTGGCCCCGGCTGCGTTAGCAGTCGTTAACAACCACCAATCCGCACTGGGCCCGCGTGGTGGCTTATGGCTCGTTCTCCCTATCCATCCATAGGGAAGGCTCGTGCCCCAGCAGTGGGGACATCAAATTAGCTGGAGAGAGAGTCTAAAGTACCAGGCTAGCATGAGTCACAAGGAGGTAGGTACGCCTGGAGTGAGCTACATACTTGGGTCGAGGCAGTTAGGTAGTTGAAGTACCAGGCTATCATGAGTTATAAGGAGTTCCGCACTGGGCCCGCGTGGTGGTTTATGGCCCGTTTTCCCTATCCATCCATAGGGAAGGCTCGTGCCCCAGCAGTGGGGACATCAAATTAGCTAGAGAGAGTCCAACGTACCAGGCTAGCAGGAGTCACAAGGAGGTAGGTACGCCTGGAGTGCGCTACATACTTGGGTCGAGGCAGTTAGGTGGTTGAAGTACCAGGCTAGCATGAGTTATAAGGAGTTCCGCACTGGGTCCGCGTGGTGGTTTATGGCCCGTTCTCCCTATCCATCGATAAGGAAGGCTCGTGCCCCAGCAGTGGGGGACATCAAATTAGCTGGAGTGAGAGTCCAAAGTACCAGGCTAACAGGAGCCACAAGGAGGTAGGTACGCCTGGAGTGCGCTACATACTTGAGTCGAGGCAGTTAGGTGGTTGAAGTACTAGGCTATCATGAGTTAAGCACGAATTTCTGTAACCTAAAAAGAGTCAAACTTTTCAGCAACTGTCTCATTGAAGGACCTAATAAGGAAAATATAATATTCTTTTTTGAATTTCTGACCTTAGCTTCCTTCCCGAAGCTGCCGATGCTGCTGGCCTGTGCCAGTAAAGGCCAAGATTTGTGCTGATCACGCGGCACGCAGCAATGCTGCCTCAACAGGGAACCGACCCGGGTCATGCCCCAATCCATGTCGAAATGGGAGCCGGGCGCTGAGGCTACTAGGAATACACTACGGAAGGAAAAAAAAACAAATAGACACTGACAAATTTTCGTTTACGAAAACGAAAATTAGTATGGCATCGAAGCAGCGCCTCTAGTGGAATACGAGAAGAGTTAAAGTTCCGCCGTACAAGTTCTCGTATTCGTTAACGTGATCGAAATGGCGAATGAAACTCACACTATAACATCACACTAAATATTTTTTTCGGTTAAGGCTACAAATTATGAATCTCTTATGAATGTCATTGTGCCATCGGTTTTCAATTGCAGACTTTGTAGTTTAACAAAGAGCGGGAGACTTTGTACTGAGAAGAGCCGGCAATAAAATCAGCAATGATATTTCTTATCTGTTTCTTTTACGCGTCAAAATACATAAAAAAAACTGCAATAATACTGAGCAATAATCATTAACGCCTGAATACAAAAAATGTGCCTAAGAATAAGAATAATTTATAATATTGACAAAATGTTTGTTTTGTATGGAACAGCTGAATATTATTTTCGAGTTAGGGAGTTGGTCCAATAGTAAGAGTTGTTCGTTTGTATCACGGGAGTCATCTCAGAAGGTTTGGACAGTGATAAAAAAGTGACGGTGTATAATAAATTTGTTCTCACTTCAATTTTATTTACTTTTTCGTAACGTATTAATAAATTTGTAATATTTTTTAATATGTCGTTTTCCTAGGACATTTTTATTTTAACAAAAACGGATAAAACCTACCATATCTGTAAAAACACATTAATATGTACTTTCGTTAAATGTAACAAAAAAAGGCTTATATCCAACAACATTTTAAGCTACTATGTACACTATCTCCAAGCAATAAGCCTCAAAATCGCTCAACTCACTTGATATGGCTGAAGTCGCACCTCTTCACTCGCTCCAAGTAGTAAGACAGTTGGGGCATGTGGTAGTGGCTGAGATAGCGTAGTAGGCACTTCTTGAACATGGTAGGGGACTCGCCGTCGTGCGGCATCGCGTCTGGCGGCAGCTCGGGACATCGGGGGCTGAACCACAGTCTGGGTACAAACAATACTGTTGGTAACATCTATGGAAAAAAATACTTATCATCTTCACCAGCTCATTTCATGTCCCCACTACTGGGGCACGAGATTTTTATATATAAAGATTAAGAAATGCATTATAATTCGAGTTATTGTAACAATGTCATCATCATCATAATCTCAGCCAAAAGACGTCCACTGCTGGACAAAGGCCTCCCCCAAGGATCTCCACAACAACCGTTCGTAACAATATATGAAAACTAAATTCTATATTTTATGTTTGGAAAGTATTTTATTACTTTGGCAATGGACTTGGGAAAGATAAAAAAGAAGTTTATTTTTACCCTATACCATTATAGAAGACGTTATTCCAAAACGTATAGTTTTTGTTTCACTTCGATACGATAAGTATTTACAAAGTTATTGTACATAATTAATTTGCTTAAAACACGCTTAGTTTGAAGTCGGATGACGTGACGTCACCGTATCCGACTGCCGCATAGTGATCTTTACAGAAAAATCAAACCACGTGATTTTTTAAATTTTTGAAGTAATTAGCAGTACTACAGAAAAAAAAATTCATATTTAAAGTTAAAACTAATAGAAAAGAAAAAAAAGAAAAAAAATCCGTTCCCACCCTCATTGATGCAGCAACAACAGGGATCCCTTGATCATCAGCGAGAAGCGCAGGGACTCGCACATGCGCACGAGTGCCGTTTGTCGTTCGAATTTTTTGTTATCTATCATCAATATACAATAGAACCCTGAATATGAGTAAGAACAATAAGGGTGTATAAATGAAAATTAAATGCTGTTCATTGGTAAGCACATCACTAGAAAACGGCTGAACGGATTTGGTTGACATCTTGCACATAGACAGACCGTGACCCGGACTAGGACATGGGATACTTTTTATCCCGGTAACAGGTTCCTGTGGGATAGTGTAGTCCTCGCAAACGAAGTCGCGGGCAACAGCTGGTTAATAATACTAGCGGTCGTCGAAATTCGACCGTAATTTTTGTAAAAAGCTGTTAAGAGCTAATTTAAAAAAGCCCCGCCTTATTGGACCTCCAAATGTAGATGTCATAATTATTCATAAACAGCTCATCCGATTTTGATACGAAAAAAAAAAACATTAATTGATATAGATTTTTTTATTAACCACTCTATTACTTAGTTTCCTTCGATTACATTTTTGAAACAATATTTTATTAAGGCTGCACGGATAGTATCTTAAGCAATGAAAAATAAAAAAAGACCATTTTTGAAATTTTTGAAAAATATACGAAACAATGTTTATTTAATTTAATGTATTTTTTACAAATAATTAAATAAAAAGATTAGCATTCTGCACTCCTTCTCTATATAAACTATAAGTGTGCGAAATTTCATACTCCTCCGTCCGCGCAATTTTCGTAAAAAGGGGTACAAAGTTTTTGCTTCACTTATTAATACATAGAAGATATTGCTAAACTAATCTGCATACCCTTGCGTCCGGTTCTCCCAATCATCCACGTAGAGGTTCGCCGTGGACACCACGACACGTAACGAGCCGTCCTCGTAGCAGAGAACCATCATTTTACTGCAAAGTCAAAGTCAAAGTTACACTTGTTTAATAAGCACTTCAAAATTGTAATTATTAAAATAAAATAAATATTTAAAAAGTCAAAGTGTTGAAAAAATCCACGATCGGGATTCGAACCCGCACCCCATGACATGCCGGGTCAGGTGCACTGCCAACTACGCTATCGTGGCTCAATCCAGGGGGTCGACCGCCTAACTCTCTCGCTTTCGATCGCTTTGAAGGCGAGGCGAGGAGGACGCGTCATCTTGTCATTTCGAAAGCAATATGAAAGCAATATCGAAAGCTATAGGCTATAGCTTTCGATATTATTCGATATTATATTTCGATATTATATTAGAAAGCAAGGCGAGGGTCTCGCTTTCAAAGCGATTGAAAGCGAGAGCGTTAGGCGGTTGGGGGGCAGCTCGCCGAAAATAATCAATACTATCTATTTTTAGTTTATAAGCCACCACAACTACGTCATCAAGTCGTCATTGAATAGGGCTCCTTTCCTGAACTGCTTCGAGGAAAAGATGGTAAAGCCGTGCCGCTTTTTTGCTCGACTTGGCTGTTTTTTTTTTTTAATCTTAATTAATGGCTTCGCGTTTAGCATTTAGCCAATTTCAAGTATTTTTTATTATTAGTAATACATAAATAAACAATATTTCTTTTCTGTATGATGATGATGAATGATAATAGAAATGAGAAGTGAGAAATGATATACCCCCAACCCCTCGAGTATCTCAGTAAAGATGTGGGGCTTTACTAAGTCCTCGGGCGGACGTCTTGAGAGAATTTGAAAAGTGACGTTGCACTGTTTTGTTTTATTTGCCAACACTCGTGCACACTCACGAACACTTAACGGTTAATAATCCACCATTATTTCACATTAATATTCGACATAACACAAATTTTAGAAAATAAAACAAAACCGCAGACATGACTCTTCACTTTCCCGCCAAGAAGTCCGACTTGGCTGTTGTAACCAAATCATACAATAGTACAGACGCGCACACCTCTATACCTATCCAAAACAGACACATTTCTTCAATAAATTTCAACCAGAGATTTGACAGTTTGTGGAAGTCATTGTACTTTATTAAAAACTTTATTTTAAAAACTGAAAATGTAAACAGTGGAAATCTATACCTACTAATATTGTAAAGAGGAAAGCTTCGTATTTTTGTATGTATGTATGTATGTTTGCAACGAATAAACTCAAAAACTACAGGACCGATTTAAAAAATTCTTTCACCATTAAAATGCTACATTAGCGCTGAGTAGCATAGGCTATATTTAAAAAAAAGAAATGCAGTCCGCCGGGTCAGCTAGTAACTAGTACACCACCGCGCGCCGGTCTCAACCTCGGAGGTCCCAGGTTCGATTCTCAGCGGACACATATTATTGTACTCTGTTGAAAAAATTTCCACGAGCAGGATTTGCTCAAGAGCACCTGACCCGGAATGTCAGAAGGGTTCAAATCCTGCTTGTGAAAATTTTCAACCTCCTTCAACATTTGTGTTTTTGTAATTTGTTCGCAACAAAATTTCCGTTAAAAATTATTTTGAACATTTTATTGTACTCTGTTTATTTGGTCGTATAGCTACCCCCGATTTGATCCGAACCCCTCGGGAGAACCTAGTAGGGCACGGGGACGCGCACTAGTGCGTAATGCCGTTCCCTCTAGAAAACCTCCGAAGGTGATTCGTTTCACACGGCTTGAGGAACCCTTTAAGTTTCTCGCCGCCCCCAAACAAGCCCGGTGAAGCTGAAAATGCCATCAAGGCAATCAAAAAAATACTCTCTCTCAAAAAAGAAAAGTTTGTTTTAAGTCCGCCTGAATACGAATAGCTAACTATCTCGTATAGTTGAAAAAAAAATAGAAAAAGCCTCTAGACCACATAAAAGATTTTAAAAAAAATTGGTTGTCTGTAAAGTCGGTTTACTGACGATAGTTGAACGTGACAACGTCTTAAGAAGGTGTCGGGAGGTGTCGGGAGGTGTTGGGGGTGTCGGGAGGTGTTGGGGGTGTCGGGAGGTGTTGGGGGTGTCGGGGGGTGTCGGGAGGTGTTGGGGGTGTCGGGAGGTGTTGGGGGTGTCGGGGGGTGTTGGGGGTACGTACCGCGGTGGCGATGCCGGCCACGGGCTTGCACAGCAGCAGCAGCCCGTCAAACAGGTAGGCGGGAGGAGTTGGTGGTGTCGGGAGGTGTTGGGGGTGTCGGGGGGTGTTGGGGGTAAGTACTGCGGTGGCGATGCCGGACACGGGCTTGCACAGCAGCACGGCTAAATTTCTACTCAGCCGATTGTGCTTCTTTGTCGCTCGTTCCGCGCTCTCGCTTGCACTTCAAGCCTTACATGGAACGCCTCAGAGCGAGGTAACGCCGAACTTTTTCGTGCGTGCAGCCGGCTCTATCGAATTATAAGACGTTGTCACGTCAAAAAAACAAATCTCACGTGTGATGCTTCCCGAACGGCGTGGCCATAGACACGTGGTGCGCGTCCACATGCGGCTTCTTCTTGTTTATGGTCCGCAAATCCTCCATCTCCTCACCATAGAGTATAGTCAGCCGCTTGTCGCTATACCCCGCGAAGTAATACTGAGCTAGGAGCCAACCCAGTTCTACCATAAAGTTGATTTGTAGGGAGCATTTTAGCTCGCCTAGACTTTGGTCTAGAATTTCTGGAAGAAGGGGGAAAGTCGTTTTTATTTATTTATTTTCAGCTTCACCGACATTCTTATTACTGATCTTTAAGTGACTAAATTGCGTTTTAAATTACGGTAACTCTTTTATTTTCATGAGTAATATTTGTTTATTATTGTTATTTTGTTATTTGTATACCTATGTACCCTTTCGCGATCGGACAGGGTTTTTTTTTTACATATTGTATATCATAGTAAGGTTAAGTATAGTAAATAGCCTATAACTGTCCCACTGCTGGGCAAAGGCCTCCATCATTGAAATCAAGTCAATATGTATCATAGATAATAATAATTTAATGAACTCACCAAGGAAAGTGATAGAGTAAGGTTGATCGTGCGTCTCCCTCGCGTCCGATATGGTTGTGTAGAATATATGGTAGGGGGCGCTGGCGGCATGTTTAGCGGCCATCTTGCCTTGGGGGCGAACCACCTTTAGAAATTCCTCGGCTTTCCTTGTAGGCGGCACCATTGGACGGTAATTCGAGTCTAGAAGAGATAAATGGTAGTAAATGGTAGTAAATGGTAGTAAATGGTAGTAAATGGTAGTAAATGGTATTAAGTAGTAGTAAGTAGTACAAGTTGATGTAAAAGATAGCCTGCCTACACCTTCGGCCTTATCATCACTTCACATCAGGTGAGATGGAGGCGAAGTGCTTACCCGAAAATAAGACAGTAAGGAAATAACCTTTGATTGTCCCACTGTTGGGCAAAGGCTATCATCATTGAAATCGAGTTATCATTACAATTGATGGGGCTGAGGCTGACACATAAGAAATAAAAAAATAGTGCTGATGAGCAACTTTTAAAAAGGCCAGTCATCGGATGGATCACTAAAAATGTATCATCGCGATTTTCACTGTGCTTTGGAAGGCATGTAAAGCCGTTGGTGCGGGCTAGGGCATGGATACCGGTATACCGATATTTTTTTCCGTATTTTGATACCGGTATTTAAGCATAAAATCAGGGCTTGAAACCGGTTCAAAATTAACCGGTTTCATAAGGGTAAAACCTGTACTATCGTAAAGTACCGTTCCGGAGCGAAACCAAATAGGAGCGATATTTCGAGGCTAAATAAACCGCTTTATTTCTAGCGATCGCGGGCTGCGACTTTTTGTAGCTTGTTAGACAAAATACCCGCGCGGCGCGCACGAGTGTGGCGTCGCGAGCGCTATCTCATTTTGATAGTTGCGCGCATCCTATCAATATGGGTCGAAAACGTAAATCGAGTATTTATAATTTTAAATTTTAACCGGTTTATTAAAAACCCTTTTTTTTTGTAAACCGGTTCAAAAACCGGTTCAATGGAACGTACACTTTTTAATAAAGTTCCATGCCTAATTTCGTGAAACCGGTTCAAAAAATTAACCGGTTTCCAAGCCCTGCATAAAATACCGTTATTTCGGTATTTGGAAAAAAAATATCTATTTTTGCAAGGGTGTTTAAAGACTATGAAGAACACTCGATTTTTATGATTCATAGCGTTGTTCATACCGCAGGTAGATGAGTTTTTATATGACATGAAACGAATCACGAATAATCACGATTATAAAAAAATCACCACAAATTAAACTACGTAAAACACTGCATACATATAACTAGTATCTAGGTGGTTATTTAGTTTCAGCTGCAAGTTACATAATTATGTAAGAAAATAAGATCATCGCTCAACGAAGCAAGTTTGGACGCGTTGTTTTCTTCGTTCAATTTTTTTCCAACAAACGCGATCTGCCTGATTGATGGACTTGACCTGCGCCTATATAAAAAAAAACACAAATGTTGAAAAAATTTCCACGAGCAGGATTTGAACCTGCACCCTTCTGACATACCGGGTCAGGTGCTCTTCCAATCGAACTATCGTGATTCTAACCAGCCCGCCGCATTCAACGTCAACAACTACCGTCACTAACATCCGATCATAATATTTTCACAAATATTAAAGATCAGTTAAGAAGTAAGCAAGCTATTTATAAAATGTTCAAATAATTTTTAACGCAAATTTTGTTGCGAACAAATTACAAAAACACAAATGTTAAAAAAATTTCCACGAGCAGGATTTGAACATGCGCCTATATTTTGGTTTATATCAAAATAATTACTTTCTACGGTACCCTCATTTTCAATTTGATTTTATTTTGACAATACGTTCGTATTCATAGTATAAGTACGGTAGTACTATTAGTTATTCTGTGGTTTAAGCTGTGACTAAGAGATATTCAAAATGTTTGTTACATGTTTTCTTATCATTAGAGAGTAAGACTGATTTTACTACCTATTTGATTGTGATATCTGTGCCAATGAAACAATATAAATACATATTGGATCAAATAACGTAGGTATTTTCTTTAGTATTCATAATTACCTACACTTTAATAACTCATTTTGTGGTTTCTAGAGATTTGATAAATAGCTTAAGTGTTTCTGCCATATAGCATAGAAAACTGCTTTAATCACTCCCTGCAAACGAGACTTACTAATCGTTGAAACAATAACTAGCAGTATTTAAAAAAATACCGAAAAAATACCGAAATTTCGGTATACCGGTTATTGAAATTTCAATACCGGTATGAAAATCATTCCTCAAGTATTCGATGCCCTAGTCCGGGCTCCTTTAGTAGTCGTTAACAACCACCTTCCACACTGGTGGTTTATGGCCCGTCTCCCTGTGGTGTTTCCATACATAGGGAAGGCTCGTGCCCCAGCATTGGGACATAAAATGAACTGGTGGTGGTATATCGGATATCGACTTACCTCTAACTAGTACTGCACTAGTATCTCTACTAGTGGTTGAAGATGAACTAGCTCCTGTACTATTTGCATTTGAACTATCTTCTGTTCTATGATTACTTCTAGAACCTTCTGCATTTGATGCGTTATTAGACCTATCTTTTATCTTCTCAACACTTCTAGAAACTTCCGGTTTTGACTTATTACTTGAACTGTTTTTCATCTTGTCAATACTTCTAGCCGGTTCTGGATTTGATGTGGAATGACTTCTAGAACTTTCTGAACTCCATTTGTCTTTGACAACTGGAGTTGTATTATTCTGACTGTTGGTGGAATGTCTTGAATTGTTAGGCGACTTTGTTGTGCGCGTATCTTCTACTGTTACGTCTGATTTTGATTCTTTGTTTGTGCTAAATAAAATAAGACAGAAAAATATAATTTCATTTGTAATTACAAATATACTTATATCACTTTACACAAAATAATACAAGGCAGAAATATATATTTTTTTTGTTATTTTATATTTATATTTTGCATTTTTTTTCCTCCTTGTCTATTTGCAATTGGTTGTAAGACTATAAGCTAATTAGTTCCGTGTTCTGAACAGGTTTATACGCAAATTTTTTAGTAAATAAATAACAGAAAAGATTTGAAAATTTTTATAACAGTCGGGATTTGAACCCGCACTCTCCGAAAATCCAGATCAAGTATGCTTGCAATTATATTCCACCTGTATGTTAAACTAGCAAATAAATATTTTGATTTGATTTGATTATTCTATCATCATGTTATTTTGAGGAGCTCGATGGCGCAGTGGTTAACGCGCCCGGTCTGCGAGTGCTGAGGTTAAACAACTTTCGCAAAGGCCAATCATTAGTGACCAAAAAATGTATCATCTCGAGCTCCTCCGTGCTTCAGAAGGCACGTAAAACCGTTGGTCACGGCTGCATTAGCAGTCATTAACAACCACCAATCCGCACTGGGCCCGAGTGGTGGTTTATGGCCCGTTCTCCCTATCCTATATAGGGAAGGCTCGTGCCCCAGCAGCGGGGACATCAATGAGCTGATGATGATGTTGTTTTAGTAAATTATGTGGATAACCTGAAAATACACATGAATTTCTTTATAGGCCCATGTCCAACAGTGGACTAATATAGACTGATGATAAAGATGATGACGACGATGATGATGATGATGATGTGAATATAGCTGTAATTGGCATTATTGTATTTAGCATTTTTTTTATCTATACTAATATTATAAAGAGGAGCTTTGTAATTTTGTATGTATGTATATTTGCAACGAATAAACTCACAAACTACTGGACCGATTTAAAAAATGCTATATTAGCGCTGAGTAACATAGGGTATATTAAAAAAAAGAAATGCGGTACGAAGTCCGCCTGGTCAGCTAGTCCAAAATAAAATAAATATAACATTGGAATACAAACCTGGAGCTAGCCCCATCATTTTGATCCTTATTAGTAGGTTCATATAGTTTCTTTTCAACAATCACTTCTAACTGTTCAGCGATTGTTGTTCTTTGAAGGCTGTATTTTGAAGGTATTGGAAACGCACCTTGACCACTGTAGTCATCCAAAATGGCTTCCACTATAAATATTGTTAAAAACAGCTATTATATAACTTAAGGGTAAAATTTGTTAAATTTGTTTGGTGGTTTGTTCTTGTGTATCTATGTTTAAACTAGTGATGAAACGATTATTATTGCACCTAATAATCAACAATTAATTAATTAATAAACAATGATTATGATTATTTATTTTTAGTAATAAATAAAACAAATTAACGATAAATCAATATAAGATTTATTAAAAAATCAATAATTAAAAATAAAGCACTTTAAATTTTTGTTCTGCTTTTCGGGCATCAATCTGTTCCGTTTTTCGGTTTGAATTAAACCAGCAGTAGAGAATAACCTCTGCAACACCACAGACGATGGTTTGATTAAGAGATATTTTTTTGCTAATTGTTTTAGAAAGCAATATTATGTAGTTTCTTTTTTTTAGAGGAA
Source organism: Eudonia mercurella (assembly GCA_963082485.1). Classification (NCBI taxonomy): domain Eukaryota; kingdom Metazoa; phylum Arthropoda; class Insecta; order Lepidoptera; family Crambidae; genus Eudonia; species Eudonia mercurella. Next base: position 9,595,510 of record OY720049.1, on the reverse strand, counting down.
AATAAATGTCAGTAGTTTTTGCTAAATAATCGATAGATTGGACGATTACGGCTAATAGTGAAATATTAATAATCATCAATTACAATTAATTAAAATCATAATCGTTTCTAGTTTAAACTGCCTTTGTGGTCTGCTGGACAGACAGGTTCCAGACCTAGAGGTTTTGGGTTCCGTACATAAGACTTTAAAAACACTTTAAATTATAATGCTTATGGTAAATAGTAAAATTTTTTTTTTTACTTAATAAAATTGCTAATTTATTTATTGATTTATTTAAAAACTTTTACATCATAAATAACATGGTGGACTGGGCTTAATTGCTAATATACTTATTTATATTTCATTGATAGATTTTGATTATATATGTATGAATATGTCTATGTCTGGTATTCCGCACTCAAGGGGTTATAAACTAAAGTAAGGTTTTGTAACTTTTAGAGTAGATTATTACCATGGTTTTTGAAAATTTTAAGTACCTGTGCCGAAATATTAAATAGGTACTCAAAAACAACAAAAATCATGATGATAATTACCTACTTATAAATAATCTATTTCACAGATAGTCTGTGATCTATTTACTAACAGTGTGCATGGCTGAACTCCCTGAAGTGTGCCGGGTTTCTTCTGTAACAGCCCTCGCCGTAACTGCACTCCTTTTTAATACGTTTTGTAGTTTTATCGTCTGCAATAGAAACGTATAAAGATAAACATTTAACGTTAATTTTATAAAGTTTTTAGAGAAAACAACCAGCTCACCTTCCATAACTCCTTTGCGTTTACATGTTTCATTCATATTTAAACATTAAACTACCGTAATTTTTTAGAAATTAATTATTTTAACTTTTGTTGATGTGTAAAAATACCTACATAATAGCGCTGTTTTTTTTTATTGTGCTACTTTTTAAAAAAAAAAGGAAAGTTTGGTTTCTTTCTTTTCACATTTTTAAAGGAGAAGTTTAGCCCATACAGCCAAGACCAAAGTTGCTTTTGCTTTTGACCATTTTGGCCCGTGATTTTAAAAATTTAGTTATTATTTTTTATCTTGAATATAATGTTTGCCAATAAGAATCTTGATGACGATAAGAAATTGAGGTTCGAATAGTTGACTAAGAGAAATATATATACATATATATGTCATATTTAAAGAACCCAAAACATGCCTGTATGGACAAAGCTTCTTTGAGTGTCCTAAATAGGAGACGAAAAAAAAAATGTCAAGCTGTAGGGATGTGCAATTTTGATAAAAATATCGACATAGATAATTTTATTAATAGTGGCTGTTATTCTTAACAAGGAAGGTGCTTACCAATCATCAATTTTGAAAGACCTGTCTACCCTGATTGTCAGATCATATTTATTTTGATTTGATCAGCAAGTTTTTATGTTGTAGTTATTTTTTGTTTTGGGAAATCTCCAATCTAGTGTTCATAAAAATAATGTCGAGGAGCTGTTATCTACTAATAAGGCTATAGATTGTATCATGTGAGAAACTTTCAAATTTGGTCTTCTTTCCTGAAAATTGGGCGTTACAGCGATGAAAATAGTGAAATATTCCACCAGACTGCACTAGAAAAACGATTCAGAGTCCACGCATGCTAACAGATTACTACTGGGCATTACCATGAGATATCTCCGAAGCAAAATACAACAGAGAAACATGAAAATTAATTTATATATTTTAATATAACTTTATTTTATTCATTAAATTTCTTTTATGAATAAAATAAAGTTATAAGGCTATAAAAAGCTATACAGGCTATACGGGCTATTTAAAATTAATCACGATATATAATATTATAATTATAGCTATTTCGTTAATTTACAGATTGTCTTTCGTGCAAGTTAAACAAGTTTTTCAATGCCGAGTTACCTACTAATACCACGGTAATACTATCTACAGTAGTGTAACTCGGCCCTATCTTTGAAATAAATGCCTACAGCCGCGCGGTACGTAAACACGCGATAGGGCTGGGCGTAGGTATATTTTCTTTGGCTGGGCTGCCCACCTACAGTATTTTAATGACATCTGCCTACTTTGAGTTTCTATCTAGTTTTGTAAATGTATTTTGTGATTGTAAATATAATCCCTCGTATTCCCAAAAACTATTTGTTCAGATGGTAAGCCCTGAGCTCAGTTTTGCAGCGATAATTATAGTTTTTAATAATATTAATTATAATGCATGATCATCATCATTATCATCGTCACATCAGCCTGATATTCAAATTGACAGATTGTAATATCGATATTTGTGTGTTGAATGAATGGAATGGATATCGCATATCGTGACATCCCTACTAAGTTGATCGGAATTCGGAAATATTCTGTAAACAAACATTATCAACAAGAAATTGATAAGATTTCTAATTAACTAATATTATCTACGAAAATGGTGAGCAGTGTAGTTTTTATTTAATATTGAACTGTTATAATCCAGAAATAAAATGAAACTAACTTAAATAGTTATCAGTAAAGTACCATACGTTTATTAATATTTACTTAATTTAAAAATCTAGCGTTCACTCTGCGAATGCATCATCATCATCATAATCAGCCCGATTCAGTCCACTACTGAACATAGGCATCTCCCCGCATTGCTACTACTGACACAAAATAACTTATTTTGTGCTACTGAGCTCGATCTTTGGGCTTGCTAGCTTGTCAACTGCTTCATACCGATGCGATGTCGCTAGCATTACATTGGAACTGTCCAATTTACAATATAATGATATATAAATCCAGGTAAAATCTGTATAAAAACCATGCTATGGCTTAAACAGCATCCACTTTTGTACTGTCTGTGTTAAAAATCCAAGTAATTTTACTTCCAGGACCTTAAAACGTTTGCAGAAGATGATTTTGACTCGAAAAAGTGGATCAACAAAGCATGGAGTTCTAGTGGGAATCAGGAAAAGGATGTAAGTTGTATTTTTAGTGGCGCTAGCATTGACTCTTTTCCCTACTAGGGTAGTGGCATTAGTGTTTGATAAGGACACCTATTTGAATAGTAACTGAGGGGTCAGAAACTGGTTTCTGACTTTAGTAACAATTGATTGGAAACCTTTTTTTTATGTTACGGTAATCACTTGGCCTTTAATTTGCCTGATGTTAAGTGATGATAAGGCCAATGCTGGAAGCGCACTTCACCCGGGATCCTCAACTAGTGAGGCACTGGCTATCTTATCTCTAGCTGCCGGAACACAACAATGCTACAAACATTGATGTCATTGATGACAAAAATCCATCATACTGTTTTTTTTCAAAAATTACACTTTTTAGCAAATGGATTTTTAAAAAAAACAAATGTTGAAAAAAAAATTTTTAAATTATTTTTCCTACAATCCAGGGCCCTAAAAAAAAATATTTTTTTGCAAAATATAAAAAGTCATGCTAATGAATAATGCCGTATTACTATACTTGCGAAATAAAAGTTGTTTATAGTATTATTTATATATCATGTATTTACAGATATTCCTTGCTAACACCGTTACAAGACTGCAGCTCTACATGAAGCAATTGACTAACTCGTTGGATGAGACCACCACACAAGTAAGTTTAATTCTGTCTAGTGCACATTTCGTCAAATTTAAAACCACCGTTAAAGATAAACTTTATAAAAAAGCTTATTATAAAGTGTCTGATTACACAAGACAAAACAGCATGGGTTTGAAATGCTCCAATCACTCCAACAGGTATTTCTAATTTCAAATATTTTTAAGTCATTTTAAACTTGTATAGTTTGGTAACGGCATATAATTTTGTAAATGTAGTTATTTCTATTAAAACTTAAAAAGAGTTTCTTAAAGGAATTTCTTGCTCCCATTCTTCTCCACAGCTAACAAGTACACGTCTTGAATGGGAAGTAGATAAAAAAATGTTAAGACAATTCAAAAGCACTTTTTTTAAGTTTATTTGAATAAAAATATTTGACTTTGTCAAGTGCAAACCAGAAAGCTTTTAGAGGTGGCTTATTAGAGTTGTTGTAGTGTATTGCTGACTGACAAAGACGTCAGCCCAATGTGATTATTTCTTTGAATATAATTTGTAGAGCGAACTAACGAGAAATAATAGAGCGAACTAACGAGAAATAATAAAATAAAACACTTCAGGAGAGTATTACTTATCCTGCGCCGCGCGGAGAATTCGGGGAATCCACGAAACGAAACGTCAGGCCAGTCAAAGAAGCGTTCGAATATACGCATGAACAAAAGATATCCTGCGCATTTACGAAATATGTGACAAATATTTCTTTTTTGAGGAAAATAAATGTCGATGATCAATTAGACGATTAAGGTTAATCGTGAAATATAATCGTCGATTACGATTAATCAAAATCGTAATCGTTTCATCAATATTTTTGAATTTTACCAAAGTACTGTAGTTGTAGAATGATGTACTGTAGTATGATATTGTGAAAATTGAAACTGGTACCTGATGTAAATTTGGTAACTTCGATTTTTTTTTTGCTTCGAGACAATAAAGAGTTTTTGTTTCCCTTAGTTGATGACTTCGTGCGTTTCGCACATTTAGCCAGTGTCAAAGTAATTTTTCTTACACGTAAAACATATAAATCCTGTATGATGATGATGAATGATTAAAGAAATAAAAAGTGAGAAATGATATACCCCCCCAACCCCTTGAGTAATTGACCCTTGACTCCTTAGAGATCTTGAAAAGTTATGTGCACTGTTTTGTTTTTCATTACCGTTACGAACACCCTTCATCATCAGCTCATTTTATGTCCCCACTGCTGGGGCACAAGCCTTCCCTATGGATGGATTTGAAGAACGGGCCATAAACCACCACGCGGGCCCAGTGCGGAGTTCTTTTTAACTCATGATAGCCTGGTACTTCAACCACCTCACGGCCTCATCCCAAGTATGTAGCTCACTCCAGGCGTACCTACCTCCTTGTGACTCTTGCTAGCCTGGTACTTTGAACCCTCTTTGGCCCAGAACGGATTGGTGGTTGTTAACAACTGCAAATGCAGCCGGGACCAGCGGCTTTACGTGCCCTCCGAAGCACGGAGGATCTCGAGATGATATATTTTTGGTCGCCCATCCGGTAACCGGGCTCTGCGAAAGTTGCTTTACCTAAGCACTCGCAGGCGGGCGCGTTAACCACTGCGCCACCAAGCTCCTCACGTACGAACACCCTTACGAACACTTTACGGTTAATAATCCACCATTATTTCACATTAATATTCGACATAACACAAATTTTAGATAATAAAACAAAACCGCAGCCATGACTCTTCAACTTTCCCGCCAAGTCAATAAAGAGTATTTATTTTATTTATATAACCCTACCACGCGTTCTCACTCCGTTCTCACAGGTGGTGGCGTCCATCCCCCGCGTGCTCCAAGACGCGTCGTCGCTGCAACTCGAAGGTACCGTGCTCCAACAGAAGCTGTTCTCGCTCGAGCAAATGGTACGCGACGTGGAAGAACAGACCGGCCACTCTATAGAGAGTCTGCAGAGGATCGACCATTTGAAGAGTCGGTTGGAGGTGAGTTACTGTTCATTACTTTTTTTAAAGCTTAATTTCTTAAATTAATGTTCATCTAGACATGAGTAACTCAGTAAAATTTCTTGCGTCAACTCAATAACTCCGGCGCAGCTCACTACGCCGGCTTATTGACTCAAAATTGCGTCATGGCGCAACAAAATGGAACGCGCCAAATGAGCTGCGTAGCACGCGCCTGTGTTGCCAGTGGCCCACAGTCAAAAGTAACACGAGACGGTTCAAAAAATAACATTTTCACGAGAAAAGTAACATTATTAACTATTATTTTTAAACCTTATTTGTAGACAAAGACACTCCTAATGTTATACCACCAATGGCACTTGATTACACAAAAAACTTTTTATTCTATTCTTGAAGCTTCGAAAGAAAGAAAAACAATGGATCCAATGTTGTCTAATTCAATTTAGTATACCTATTATTTTTATTTTTATTTATTGTCACTTAAAAACAGGTTACAATAACGTAAGTGACTTCCCTGACCTCTATGCTAGGTATACTACCGGCATGCGGTATGACCGAGGTCAGTGCCTCCTTCAGAAATCAGTGATATTAAAACTTATTGATCGAAGTAATAAAAGTAATAAATTATGAACATTGGTTCCAAGACCTGACTTCATACGTTTTTTGCCGGCACTCCTTTACAAAATGGTGCGCGCTTGCGCGCTTCCCCGACTCCCTGGTACACTGTTACACTTCCGTCCCATTTCACGAAATCACTCCAACAAATTGCTTATATAGAAAGCGAGTGAAAAAATGTTACACATCAAAAAATGTTTACAGCAAAAAGTTCGAATAAATATGTTACATGTTACACGATTTTGATTTGCCCTTTATAACCCCAGAACGCAGCATCAGCGCTACGCGAAGCCGACAAATGGGCAGCTCTAGCTGTCGGTCTAGAAGACGTATTGGAAGCTGGAGTACCTACGGAGAGTGACAAGCTAGCCGAGCTGGCGGAGCAAGTCGCGGCCATGACGGCTAGCTTGGAGGTAAGCTTTAATCATCATCGTCTCATCTCAGCCAAAAAGATGTCCACTGCTGGACAAAGGCCTCCCTCATTTTGAGGGGAATTTGCCATAATCGCCACGCTTGGCAGGCGGGTTGGCGATCGCAGTAAGGTGAGAATAATCACAGAGAGACGCTGCTGCCCATCCTCTGGAATGGTCCCATAGTCGCCTTCTACTTAATTTTTTATCCAAGATTCCATTAAAGTTTGGGTTTTTTTTCAGCGGCGGCATTATTTCAACAAAATTAAGATTTTCGTAGATAAACAAATATAGCGAGACACAAACAATTGAATTGCATTAGGTGCGTGACGCCGCATTCCGTTAACGCAACGCCTAGCGAGCGCCGACCACTGCGAGCTAGTAGTTTGGATTCAGTGCGTGCGCTCGCTGAGTGTGTGCGAAGCGGACGTGTACACGCCTAACACGTAACCTAGAACTAGTGGTCGCCCAGTGGTCGAAATTCGACCGTAATTTTATTAAGGCGGCTCGGATTGTATCCTAAGCAATAGAAAATTAAAAAAGATAGAATGTGAGTTTGGATTGGCATTGTAAGATTTCGGCCGCTCCTCTTCCATTTTTGAAATTTTTGAAAACAGTATTTATATGCGTGTGTGTCAAATACATGGTAGTGTGTGTACTGTTTGTTTTATTGCTTTAATGTATTTTTAATGAATAATAATAAAAAATAACATTCTGCAATCCTTCTCTATATAAACTATAAGTGTGTTAAATTTCATTCTCCTCCGTCTGCGCAATTTTCGTAAAAAGGGGTACAAAGTTTTTGCAACTACATCAATACTACAGCTTTAGTACTCTCCAAATATCGTCTAAGCTGTGTAACAAAATGTCGCCATTTTAGAACGAATGAAAAATATTTTCAAATATAATTAAACCGATGTTAGTTAGTTAGATTAAAATTTTATAACAGCTTGAACCGTTTTATGATTATCAGCTAAAATAATGATCGCTGTGTCCTAAAATCTATTATTTTAAATATAAATTATATAATTATAACCTTAAAAATAAACACTTAATTACCCATCTTTAGTAATTCTCTTTATGTTTTTATGATTGTTTTACTGGCGCGTTAAAATATTGCCAATAACCAACCACACATTAACAATAAAATTTGATTTGCCCTTTGTTTTAACAATTAATTAACACCATCAGATTTCTAAGATTTAACTTGTACTTGTGATTTCACTTTGAAATATAAACATATGCGTCACCATTTTATTCTTGTACGAAATGTTTCTCGTTTATAGTTTTCTAATTCACTTCAAACTCATATTGAAAACTTTTATCATTATAAAATATTATTTGGAGTGTAGTTGCTTTTCCTTACACCCATTAACAGCTCTTAACCAGCTAATAAACAGCTTCTGCTCTCTTCTACAGCTAATATACAGCTGTACTAACGCTAAAAGTTTTATAATGTGGGCCCATTTTTATCTTATAAGGTCTGTATATCCGGATATACAGCATTTTTACAGCCTCGATATGCAGCTATAAGTATAAAAATAAGTTGAAATACAGCTTTTATACAGCTTGTGATGCTACTTGAGACATTCAAAACACAGGAACAAATGGTCATTAATCAAGATTTAGTTGAGGACCATTTGGCTTTTTTGATGTCAGAAACCAATTATTTTTATTATCCAAGCCCGAGACTCACTTTGTGTCGCTGCGCCAACATAGTTGAGTTTGTATATTTTGTGTGTTTCATTAAAGGTACTAAGCGAGGCGCCAGACTATGAGTTCAAGAGGCAACAGCTGGAGAATTTGTACAACCGTTTAGAGGCAGCCATTACACCGCCCCTGATAGAGGCTCTGACGCAAATGGACGCAGGTTTGTTTATATTTATTACTAGCACTTTCGTCGCGACTTCGTCCGTGTGAATTTGAAATTTTAAAAAGAAACTTTTTTTAAATGTATAAATAATTTTAACGCAAATTTTGTTGCGAAAGAAATTACAAAAACACAAATGTTGAAAAAAATTCCACGAGCAGGATTTGAACCTGCACCCTCGGATTAGATGTTAATGAAGGTAGTTGTTGACATTGAATAGGCGCCTTTGGCTTTTAAAAAGTAAATAGTGTGAATAATTTCGGCGGGCTGGTTCGAACCACGATAGCTCAATTAGAAGAGCACCTAGCCCGGTATGTCAGAAGGGTGCAGGTTCAAATCCTGCTCGTGGAAATTTTTTCAACATTTGTGTTTTTGTAAACTTTTTTAAAATAAAATATAGCATAATTATGTTACCCCCAAGGAAGGTAGTATTATATTATCTAGTGTCGTGTCGAGTGTATATTAAAATCTATAGTATCTTCTATCGCGTTTAATTTAGCAATAATATTTAATAAATGCGTTGATGAAGGTGTATTTCCAGATTTAATGAAGTACAGTAAAATTATACCGTTATTTAAAACCGGCGATAAAAGTGACCCATCTCATTTTCGGCCTATATCCATACTACCGGCTCTTAGTAAAATTTTTTGAAAAAATTATCTTTAATCGCACTACAGAAAACCAGTTACTTCATAACAAGCAATTCGGTTTCACTAAAGGTAGGAATTTTTAGTATTGGACTAGTAGTTTCAGGGACTAGTGGTCGCCCAGTGGTCGAAATTCGACCGTAATTTTATTAAGGCTGCACGGGTTGTATCCTAAGCAGTAAAAAATTAAAAAAGATAGAGTGTGAGTTTGGATTGGCATTGACAGATTTCGGTCGCTCCTCTTCCATTTTTGAAATTTTTGAAAAGATTATATATGCGTGTGTGTCAAATACATGGTAGTGTGTGTAATGTTTGTTTTATTGATTTAAGGCGAAGGGTAAGGCACACTAGCGCCACCAATTGATAATTTGACAATTACTAACGGACCGGATCTTTTTAAAACATTGCGTACCGTCAGATAACAGGAAAGCATCCATAGTATTTTTTTTTTTTTTATGCACTACTTTTTGTTGCGTGGTTTATTCACAAAACGGGCTATCGCATTTATTCACAAGCAATGACCACTTTTGGTATTAGTGAATGAATACAAAAACAAACCTAAAAGTAGTGATATTTGCCTAGTGTCGGAAGGTCCGCAATGTTTGAAAAAAAATCCAGTTTAACAGTTATCAAATTAAATCCATTAGCGGCGCTAGTATGCCTTACCCTTCGCATTAATGTATTTTTTATGCATGATTTAAAAAAAATATTAACATTATGAATCCTTCTCTATATAAACTATAAGTGTGCGAAATGTCAGACTCCACCGGCCGCGCAATTTTCGTAAAACGCATTTTTCGTTCACGTACTAATATATAGATTACTCCAAACAAACAAACAAGTCACAAACTTTACCTCTTTACTTATAGTGTAGATATTTATCATCTCTCGCTCCTCGGTGCTTCGGAAGGCACGTAAAGCCGTTGGTCCCGGCTGCAACAGCAGTCGTTAACAACCACCAATCCGCACTGGGCCCGCGTGGTGGATTATTTTGGCAAATGAAAACGTCTTACTCTTGGAATAATGCATTCGTAATAAATGGAAAATATTTTTATAATATATAGTATTTTCGATATATCGTAAGTAATTTGTTTGTATGTGACTTGTCTATAATAATAAATATTAGATAGGGATCAGGTTAATATGAATTAAAACAGCTAGGCTGAAGAAACAAAGTAACTTTATTTATTTATAAATCCCAGTATTTTTGTCTAGACCTTGCAACAACAAAATTTTATTTAGGCATTTGGCTTGCAGTCTGCTTCTCTGCTGAATTAAAACCTGCTCAACTCAAGACTCCGAGTTTAGTTAGTACACTGAGTCTTGTAAAATTGAGCCGAGTCTATCGAATTAAGACTAAAAGACTCGAGTTCTTTACAACACTACCTTCGACACGTCACGGCGTGCGCCGGCATCTTTCAGCATGCTTTTGCCTACCACAGTACGCCACGGCATGCCGCGGCATCCCGCCGCAGGAGCCCGTGTCATCGATGCCGCGGGATCATTTTATAGCATGGGAATTTATGTCTTATTTATATTTCGATATGTTTGAATGTCCATTGGTAAAAATTTAAATCCTTTGCCATGCCGTCCCAATCTGCTTTGCCCTGAAGGCTAGGACCTCGGCTCGGGTTGACCAGGTCGTGGGGGATTGGACAATGAGATATTCATTTCGCGCAACAAAAGATGACGTTATTTTTAACTTCTTAAGGTCCAAATAAATGGATTCTGAAATATTTGGAAATCTTGCGGGTTGGTGGTTGTTAACGACTGCTAATGCAGCCAGGACCAACGGCTTTATGTGACTTCAAAAGTACGGAGCTTGAGATGACAAATTTTTGGTCACCCATCCGGTGACCGGCCTTTGCGAAAGTTGCTTAACCCCAGCCGCAGCTTCGCAGACCGGGTGCGTGAACCACTGCGCCATCGAGCTCCTCATATCTGTAAAGTATATAATAAAGTATTAACGGCCGAGTGGCAAAGCGGCCGTCCGGGTTCAATTCCCAGGTTGGACAAAGTGTGTTTCCGATTTTTCGATGCATTGCCCGAGTTTGTAATCACCAATCCGTACTTGGCAAGCGTGGTGATTAAGCCAATACGCATCAATTGTAGCGATGACTTGATCGTATATAGGCTATTTACAATATATTATTAAGCATCCTTTATCCCCCCCAGCTCGAACGTCCTCGTATGTGGACGTGTTCGCGGCCATGTCCCGACTGGTTCCGGCTTGCCGCGGGTGGCGGCGGGCGGCGGCGGCGCGGTTAGCGAACGGCTGGCGGCGGCTGGACACGCCCGCTCTACCCGCGCTCACCCACATGCTGGCGGCCGACGCCGCGAGGCAGGTGAGCTCTTAGGGAGCTATGCGCGCCTGGTACTTTGAGTAACACATTATAGTTGTGCTACTTTACAATCTATGGTTTTGTTTTCACTGTTTGTCCATGTAGCGGACAGGTGAGGACTCTTGAGCAGCTATGCACGCCTGGTACTTCACCCTAAAAACCGCTACTTTTCACGGTGATTTGATTCCATGCTGAAAAAAAGAGTGGCTAATTTTTATATAAGGCAGCTTGTATTTATCAAATTACGAACAGAAAGTTTAGCTCCTGGACGGCTATGAGTGCCTGGTACTTTAGCATAAAAACTACGGACTACCTTCTAACTAAATTTTAAAACGGTAGAATCGCGTTGATATAAAAGAGCAGACATGACTTGTCTGTGCTGTAAGTAGATTCTATATAGGTAGGTAGACTCAGCTTTAATCATGCTAGAGAAACTTCCTGGGCTGAACACGTCCGCTCTACCGCGCTCACCCACATGCTGGCGGCCGACGCCGCGAGGCAGGTGAGCTCTTGGGGAGCTATGTGCGCCTGGTACTTTGAGTAACACATTATAGTTGTGCTACTTTACAATCTATGGTTTTGTTTTCACTGTTTGTCCATGTAGCGGACAGGTGAGGACTCTTGAGCAGCTATGCACGCCTGGTACTTCACCCTAAAAACCGCAACTTTTCACGGTTATTTGATTCCATGCTGAAAAAAAGAGTGGCTAAATAAGGCAGCTTGTATTTATCAAATTACGAACAGAAAGTTTAGCTCCTGGACGGCTATGAGTGCCTGGTACTTTAGCAGAAAAATTACGGACTACCTTCTAACTAAAACTTAAAACGGTAGAATTGCGTTGATATAAAAAAAACAGACATGACTTGTCTGTGCTGTAAGTAGATCCTATTATAGGTAGGTAGACTCAGCTTTAATCATGCTAAAGAAACTTTCTGGGCTGAACACGTCCGCTCTTCCGCGCTCACCCACATGCTGGCGGCCGACGCCGCGAGGCAGGTGAGCTCTTGGGGAGCTATGTGCGCCTGGTACTTTGAGTAGCACATTATATGAAACCGTTGTGCTACTTCACAATCTATTGTTTTGTTTTCACTGTTTGTTCATGTACCGGACAGGTGAGGACTCTTGAGCAGCTATGCACGCCTGGTACTTCACCCTTAAAAACCGCTACTTTTCACGGTGATTTGATTCCATGCTGAAAAAAAGAGTGGCTAATTTATATAAGACAGCTTGCTTGTATTTATCAAATTACGAACAGAAAGCTTAGCTCCTGGACGGCTATGAGTGCCTGGTACTTTAGTAGAAAAACTACGGACTACCTTCTAAAAAACGGTAGAATCGCGTTGATATAAAAAGAGCAGACATGACTTGTCTGTGCTGTAAGTAGATCCTATATAGGTAGGTAGACTCAGCTTTAATCATGCTAGAGAAACTTCCTGGGCTGAACACGTTCGCTCTACCGCGCTCACGCACATGCTGGCGGCCGACGCTGCGAGGCAGGTGAGCTCTTGGGGAGCTATGTGCGCCTGGTACTTTGAGTAGCACATTATATTAAACCGTTGTACTAATTCACAATCTATAATAGTTTTTTGTTTTCACTGTTTGTCCTTGTACCGGACAGGTGAGGACTCTTGAGCAGCTATGCACGCCTGGTACTTCACCCTAAAAACCGCTACTTTTCACGGTGATTTAATTCCATGCTGAAAAAAAGAGTGGCTAATTTATATAAGGCAGCTTGTATTTATCAATTTACGAACAGAAAGTTTAGCTCCTGGACGGCTATGAGTGCCTCTTGAGCAGCTATGCACGCCTGGTACTTCACCCTAAAAACCGCAACTTTTCTCGGTGATTTTTGATGGATTTGATGGATGCTGAAAAAAAGAGTTGGCTAACTATTTAGGAACTACTATTTTGAGATGGTTAGCTGTATCTGTTTATAAGTAAACTGTGTTTGTTTCAGGTGGAATGGCTGACCAATGTATTAAAGTCTGAGACTCCATTGGCGGAGCTGATCAGGCTTTACACAGACCTGTTACTGTCTCTAGAACCTTCACCCACCAAGGTAAGTTGCTATTTGCTTTTTTATTACCAGTGAACGGAATAGCAGGATTCCAACAAGGTGCACCGACGATCTGGTGAAGTCGCGAGCAGCACAAAACTGGTCGTTGTGGAGATCCTTGGGGGAGGCCTTTGTCCAGTGCACGTCTTTTGGCTGAGATGATGATGATGATGATTCAATAATGATCATTTTGACCGTTATAAAAATGACATCTGTTTCGAAATTCAAGATGGCGGACTTAATTAAAAAAAAAAGTAAATATAGATATCGTTTTTAAGTTTTTCGTGAGTGCCGATGTATATGACATCTATTTCGAGATCCAAAATGGCGGACGTGTTATTTTTTTTAAAAGTCAATATGGGTATCGTTTTTAAGATTTTCGTAGGTTCCAATTAAGAATAATATGACATCTATTTCGAAATCCAAGATGGCGGACGTTATCTTTTTTAATAAGTCAATAAGCTTTCGTGGATACCAATTATGAATATGACGTGGTATAAACAACGCCATATTATGTCCAGTAAGTAAATAAATAGTCTATCTATTCATCGGTATTGTTGGTCTTTAGTGTTGCCAATCCAAACTCACATTATATCTTTTTAATTTTTTTCATTGCTTAGGATACAATCCGTGCAGCCTGTAGGGATGCCTGGTAGTAGAATGGAATGCCACATTGAGGAAGGCCAAAGGGAAGATCTTCCTCCGAGCTGGGTGGTATAGCTCGGGGACCGAGGTCCAACGGATGTTAGTTGGAGGTGCTATATATAGCGAAGGAGACGGTGAAACTTCGTTACCGCGATGCAGGCTTCCCATACTATTTTATTGTCGTAGTATGGGCAACGTCGTTGGTATGCGTTTGTGGCGCCATCTGTTGACACGGTTGGGAAATGTTTTGCTACGTGTCGAGTAATGTGCGGCGTATGCGGTAGGTGGCGCCGCCACACAGCCTTTATAAAATTACGGTCGAATTTCGACCACTGGGCGACCACTAGTATGATCTAAATTCGTCACAACAACATTTATAAACCAAAAAATTACTAAAGAAATAATCTTATTTTTATTTTTCTGAGAATCCTTGTATTTTTTCCTATTTTTTTAAGTACTGTACATAGACTCGGCCCAAATTGAAACATCGCCTTTCGTTATAAAAATATATTTTTTGGTATGTCATAAAAAATATGCGTATTTGTGTGCAGGTCGTGTCAGCCAATCTGAAGCTGTGCTCGTCTCCTGATGAAGGTATTCTTATGTTGACGGACCTGAGGAAGGATATCGACAGCTTCATAGCTTCTATTAAAGTGGTATTAGAAGCTCCTAGGCAGAACAAAGGTGAGGGTGTTGATATGATAATTTATAGGTTACTAGGTGGTAGACTCTAGGCGATCGTGCAAGTAAAGCAACCTTTGCTGTGTCGTGTCATTGGATGGGTGACCGAAGTGCAATACCTGGGGCGTCTCGAATTCTCTCAAATGATATATAAAAATATATAATAAAATGGTCGTGCATTGCTCTATTGGGACCGGTAAATCATCGCAGACAGGACTATTGTTGCCAAGAAGCCTGATATTGTGGTGGTAGACCGGTCTCAATGTCAGGCGGTGCTTGTTGACATCACCATCCCGCATGACGAAAACCTCGTGAAAGCTGAGAAGGACAAACTCAGCAAGTACCTTGACTTGGCTCACGAGGTGACCGCCATATGGAATGTTGATTGGACGATCATTGTTCCGATAGTCGTTTCAGCGAATGGTCTGATGGCGAAGAGCCTCAACCAACACCTTCAGAGGCTCTCGCTTGATGGTTGGATCAAGGGTCAGATTCAGAAAGCAGTACTGCTTGACACGGCACGTATTGTCAGGAGGTTCCTCACTCTGCAGCCCTGACCACCGGTAGCTTGGGCCCTGCCCCGCTGCTGGTGGTACTCTAAGATTAGATTTTTATAATGTTTTATTGTTTTTATATTAAAATATAGTAAAAATCTAGTTTTAAGAAAGAAAATAAATAAAGGAGATAATAATAAAAAATACGGTAAAGAGGAGCTATCAAATGTTTTTTGTCCATGGTTCGAAAGGATACTTATCACGAATATCTATATATTAATACGTGAAGTAAAAACTTTGTACCCCTTTTTACGAAATTGCGCGGACGGAGGGGAATGAAATTTTGCACACTTATAGTTTATATAGAGAAGGTTATCCGAGCGTTAATATTTTTTTTTAAATATGCATAAAAAAATACATTAAATCAATAAAACAAGCATTACACACACTACCATGTATTTGAAACACACGCTTATATACTCTTTTCAAATATTTCAAAAATGGAAGAGGAGCGGCCGAAATCTGTCAATGCCAATCCAAACTCACATTTTATCTTTTTAATTTTTTCATTGCTTTGGATACAATCCGTGCAGCCTTAATAAAATTACGTTGGAATTTCGACCACTGGGCGACCACTAGTAATGATAATTATAAAGATGTGTTTATTGTCACGTTAATTAAAAGCCCTGATTTTGTCCATCCAAAGGTTGTTTGGAAAAAAAACACTCTTGTACGTTTCGTCGTCAGCTCATTTTAAGTTCCCACTGCTGGGGCACGAGCCTTCCCTATGGATGGATAGGGAGAACGTGCCATACACCAAGCGGGCCCAGTGCGGAACTCCTTATAACTCATGCTAGCCTGGTACTTCAACCACCTAACTGCCTCGACCCAAGTATGTAGCGCACTCCAGGCGTACCTACCTCCTTGTGACTCCTGCTAGCCTGGTACTTTGGACTCTCTCTCCAGCTAATTTTATGTCCCCACTGCTGGGGCACGAGCCTTCTCTATGGATGGACAGGGATAACATGCCATACACCACGCGGGCCCAGTGAGGAACTCCTTATAACTCATGATAGCTTGGTACTTCAACCACCTAACTTCCTCAACCCAAGTATGTAGCGCACTCCAGGCGTACCTACCTCCTTGTGACTCCTGCTAGCCTGGTACTTTGGACTCTCTCTCCAGCTAATTTTATGTCCCCACTGCTGGGGCACGAGCCTTCTCTATGGATGGACAGGGATAACATGCCATACACCACGCGGGCCCAGTGCGGAACTCCTTATAACTCATGATAGCCTGGTACTTCAACCACCTAACTTCCTCAACCCAAGTATGTAGCGCACTCCAGGCGTACCTACCTCCTTGTGACTCCTGCTAGCCTGGTACTTTGAACTCTCTCTCCAGCTAATTTGATGTCCCCACTGCTGGGACACGAGCCTTCTCTATGGATGGATAGGGAGAACGGGCCATAAACCAGCACGCGGGCCCAGTGCGGATTGGTGGTTGTTAACGACTGCTAATGCAGCCGGGACCAACGGCTTTACGTGCCTTCCGAAGCACGGAGGAGCGAGAGATGATACATTTTTGGTCACCCATCCGATGACCGGCCTTCGAGAAAGTTGCTTAATCTTCATCGAGCTCCTCCTTGTACGCTTACTTTTATGTTACTATGCCAAATTGTGTTTTGGTGTACAATAAAGTACTATTTTATTTGTATTTATTTATAACAGAGACCCTCCTCCCTGCCACTGTGAGAGAGTTTGGGAGGGCAGCTTACGCCTCGTTAAGGGAACTGCTGCCCAAGTACACTGAGCTGCAGACGCAACTGCTGATGGCACATCTCAACGACCCTCAACTTAAGCAGGTATATCAGCCTCAACACCGAATTGTTTTAAATTTTTTTCAATGCAACAGGCACAGGCGAAATTAGGATGGATAAAAAAACAGGAAAAAAAATCTTTACAAAATTGTCACCGTATTTTTTTATTGCTATATAACATTTGATAACTTAAATCTATACTAATATTATAAAGCTGAAGAGGTTGTTTATTTGTTTGTTTGGTTTGTACTACATATACAGCTTGTTAGTTGAAACGAGGGACATATTAAAGGAGGATATAATGGTATTCGATTCCCGATCCGATTCATTAAAAAAAATTCTTACTTTTTTACATAATCCTAATAAATAATTTTCCGTATACGCTAAGCGCGGGAAAAGATCAAATATGTGCCGACTGACTGCGCCGATAGATCATGCCGAAAGGTCACTTTTTGCTTTGCACACCGCACGCACCCCGCGAGGCCTTAACCCCCGGCGCGTGCCGGCGCGTACCCCGCCCCGGGCAGTCTGCGCCAAATTTTTTTGTTCTTTATGTTTACCTAGGCATAAACTACCACAGGATTAAATATGTCCCTCGTGTTAACTAACACGCTGTATAAACATACCTATAACCCATCGTTATATACAGGACGATCTGTTAGAACAGTCCCGCGCACTCCTATCGATAGCGGAGCGCTGTGAAGGCTGGGTAGCCCACGCCCACACCCGCGCTGTCACCACCGCTGGGCAAGCCGCATACCCCTACTACGTGCCCGCCGTCGATGTGAGTATTATCATTATTTATTTATTTATTTATTTATTTTAAATGGACTACCAAAATTTAAAAATACAAGTTTGTCTTAAGGCGAAGAATAAGGCACACTAGCGCCAACGATTGATAATTTGATAATTACTAACGGACTTTTTTTAAATATTACGTACCGTCCGACAACAGGAAAGCATCCATAGTATTTATTTAATAATTGTGCACTACTTTTTGTTGCGTGGTTTATTCACAAAACGGGCTATCGCATTTATTCACAAACAATGGCCACTTTTGGTGTTAGCGAATGAATACAAAAACAAACCTAAAAGTAGTGCACAATTATTAAATAATAGATGTTTGCCTAGTGTCGAAAGGTCCGCAATGTTTGAAAAAAAATCCAGTTTAGCAGTTATCAAATTAAATCCATTAGCGGCACTAGTGTGCCTTACCCTTCGCCTTAAGGCTATGTGTTGTCTTAATTATAGGCAGATACGACATGCAATATCATTATCATCAATTAACGGAACAAAAAGTGACAACACAAAAAATACAAAACAAGCAGTACAAACACTTTTCGTTTATTATAGATTAAATTAAATTGAAATTATAATAAATAACGCTTTTTGCCTTTACCAAGGTGTTTAGATAATGGTATATTTATAACTATAACGCGCCCGGTCTGTGTACAAATACAAACCGCAGGTCTAGAGCGAGAGTTCAATGAAAGTCTTATGTGTTGGTGACAGTCAACAATTCAAAAGACAAAACTTCCTTTTAATAATTCCATAAAGTCAGTATTTCAGCATTTCCTTACATATTTTATCCATATTCTTATCCTTATCCATCTTTAATTTATCCTATATTCACATTTTCTATCCTTTCTATTTGTTAAAGCCCGCCAATCCAGACGGATTGGCGGGCTTAAATGGTTAAATGGTAAGACTACCATAGACCCAGATTGGCGTCCTTTCTTTACGCCCGGAAGCGGAAAGAACACACCAATTGAATAAATACTTTTTACATTAGAACCTTATTGTATTTTAAAACAATAAGCTATAAAACCTTTTATAAATGCATTTCTAATATTTAAGATATTTTAGTTATTATCAAAGATCGAATACATTTATATCTTAGCATCGATAATCAAGCCTGGAATAATAACTTAAGCTAACATATGTTTCTTTAAATGTGTAATATAGAAATAGCAACAACAATCACAAAACATTTTGAGTACCTATACAGAGTGTAATCGTTAAGTGTGTCCAGGCGATTATTCCGTAACTAATACAGATATCAAAAAACTTTAAACTGATATCGAAAGTACGTTACCTTATGAGTAAAATGACATCAATAACTTTTTAAAAATCAAACGAGAAGTATCCAAAATTTTGACATTAAACACTCCCATACATTTAGTATGAGATTAGTAGAAAGGTTTTGGTTTCCTTATTTTAAGTGGTCTAGTACTCATTTCAACAAGTTACAACAAGTCGCAGCCAGCGATCGCTAGAAATAAACCGGTTTATTTAGGTTCAAAATGTCGCTCCTATTTGGTTCCGCACCGGAACGGTACTTTGCGATAATACAGGTTTTACTTTTGAACCGGTTTCAAGCCCTGTTTTAAGGTATATATATCGATCGGCGATTATTAGGTAAAAATATAATTTATATACCATAACGTTATGCTGTATTATATGAATATAGCAGATCCGCACACCTTTAACCTTTTGCACGCCAGCATTTTTTTACGTTACTTCAACCCCGACGCCAAGCCTAGTAAAAATTGCTATGGTAGCCATTTTCGCTAGTGATGGGACATTCTCAATTATTATTTAGTTTATTTTTGCAATTTGAGGTGATTAAAACTCAATGAAAAGTGAAAAAAAAATATTGATAGAAAAATAGCAAATTTTAGGCAACTTTAGTTGTCAATTGCATCTCAGTCACGTGACCGTTTTGCAACTAAAGTGGTCAATGGACTTCAAAATGTTAATCACCACGCTTGCCAAACCCGGGCTAGGCATCGAAAAATCCGAAACACACTAACCGACCTGGGAATTGAACTCGGGACCTGCAGGCCGAGCGCTTTGCCAATCAGTTATTTCGAATGTGAATAAAAACATTGGATTACGGGTTAATTTAAATATATTTTATTTTTATTTTTCGCAGAGCTTCGTGAATGCCATCTCCAATCTGATTTCGTCTCACAGTCGGCACATCGAGACTGCGTTCCTCACATCTGCTACCATTGGACATTTGGTAAGAATCAATATGTTTTATTTAGTTACTAGTAGACCCGGCGGACTTTATGTTAACTATATGTTTAATTATTAAAGGAATGAATGAGGAGAATGAATGATGGGAATGAATGATTGCTATGAATGATGGGAATTAATGATAGGAATGAACGATTTTGAATTTTGAATTTTGAATTTTTACAATAGATAAGTACCTATAATAAGTTTAGTAGTAAGGTGATATTATGTTAATATTATCAAAGTTAGTATGTAGTTAACGTGTTTCCACGAGAACGCTGCCGACAAACTGTACTACAGTTTGGCAGAATGTAAAGTATAAAATATTTTTGTAAAATATCTAACAAATAAATTTAAAAAAATATACGAGTATATATATATATTGGCCCACAGTCGGGCGTCCTGTCGGAGTCGTTCCCAGCGTCGTTGGTGCTGGAAGCGGCGGCCGCTGTGTTGTTAGACGCCGTCGCTCTAGCGCATCGTAACGCGGCCAAGGAAGAAGGTGATTGTTAATAAACTATTAAACTATATAATAATACGAAATGTATTGAAATTTTTCCACGAGCGGGATTCGAACTCGCACCCATGTCATGCCGGGTCAGGTGCACTACCAACTATGCTGTTGTGGCTCAATCCAACTCGCCGAAATTAATCAACACTATCTACTCTTGCTCTGTAAGCCAAAGGAGCCTTATTCAATGTCGACAAATACGTCATCAACATCCTTCAAATTTGCATAAAATTATACAGGTCGACTTTTTTATCACCGTCCAAACCTTCTGAGATGACTCCCGTGATACAAACGAACAACTTTTACTATTGGACCAACTTCCTAACTCGAAAAAAAAATCAGCTGTTCCATACAAAACATCAATATTCATTCGACCAAAATGTATGGAACAGCTGACTTTTTTTTTCGAGTTAGGGAGTTGGTCTATTAGTAAGAGTTGTTCGTTTGTATCACGGTCATCTCAGAAGGTTTTGATGGTGATAAAAAAGTCGACTTGTATATAACCATAATCATATACAACGTGTAATAAAAAGGTGTGGTCAAAATAAATAAATAGATCCAAATTGTATCTCATCTAGAACTTATACATATGTGTTGTTATTTAAAACAATTATTAACTTTAATTTGTCATGCAATGGTTAATGAAATATTCAAGTGATGCGCGTCAGGCACGCATAAGCAAGCAGCAGTGATCATAAATGTAAGTACACAGAGGTTACTAAACCACTAGGGCTGAGACTTTTTTATTTTGATGTAATGTCACAATAGAAATATTTAATTCAAAATTGCGTGACAAATTAATAAAGTTGATAATTATGATTTGAAAAAAGACAAAAGTGTTGAAAAAATTCCACAAGCGGGATTCGAACCCGCACCCCATGACATGCCGGGTTAGGTGCACTGGCAACTATCGTGGCTCAACCCAACTCGCCGAAATTAATCAACACTATCTACTTTTACTTTATAAGCCAAAGGAGCCCTTTTCAAATTGTAATTTGTTCGCAACAATATTTACGTAAAATTATATGTAAATAATCATAGTTAATGTCTAAGTAATATTACTTTTTAAACTATCATGGTCACTTACATTAGAATTAATATTATTAACGGGATTATTACCATGTTTTTTGATACGCGACAGATTGTGTCAAACTGGAATCCAGTGATTAGCTTAAGTAAAGACCGCAAAAAGAACAAAAGTGCCGTTTCGCGATCTGATACGGTCAGTGTAGTGTGTCGAGAACAAGTTCGAGTGAATAGTGACTTGGAGACAGTGGTACGAGTATCGAGTGCAAAAAACGGCTAAGGAAGAGGGTAGATCGTTTTGTCTGCTCATAATCACCCACCCGCAATAACTTCAGTTCAGATCATGGCGCATGCAACTGTGCCGAAATATCGGATACTCAAACACAACAAAAAACATGGTAATAATCCCGTTAATAATATTTATTCTAATGTCTTAGTAACTCTGCATACAAGATCTAGATCGGAACTTTGGATCTTTTATTGAAGTGAAAACTTCTTTTACGGCATTGTGCACTTTTTGGAATGGGTAAAAAATGGTAAACTCGCGTCAGGACACGTGACCTGATCGAAAATTCGTAAGACGGATGGAGAGTAGAGGAATGGGTAAAAAATGTTAAACTCGCGTCAGGACACGTGACCTGATCGAAAATTCGTAAGACGGATGGAGAGTAGACAGCTGGCGCGGCGTAATATAAATTTTTAATATAACTTAATATAACTTTTTAATGTAATATAAATTGTCATGTTTGTGTACGATAGCCCAATAAATAAATATTGTATTCTACCACATAAATGAGAGTACTTTTATACTGATAATTAAAGCAATTCGTGCAAAATTATTCCCTAACCATTCCAAAATATCAAAAATGCACAACGTTTTAACGATTCAAGTTTTCACTTCTGCCGGCACTCCCAGAGTGCAACCCGTCGTTTTTTTTTTAGCACACCTTTCTGATACACGTTGTATATCATTTTGGCGATAAACACTAGTGCCACGATAGTATAAAATAAAATGTTCTTCCATAGAGCCCAAAGACCCCCACCCCCTATCGGACGTGACCACCTTCCTCCTCGAGAATGACGTTCGCCAGCGGCTGCCCGCGCTAAGGGCGGAGCCCTGGGGCTGCGTGGCGGGACTGCGAAGGGCTAAGGACCAGCTACGGGCATTGGGCAGAGCGATACTTAGGAATCCGGTCGATGTTCAACTGGGTAATGTATTATTTTTGTATTATTTTGTTATTGTAGGTTTAAAATGATGATATTTTTTTTTAGGAATTTTCTGGCGTTTTATCGTAATGTTTCTTAACGGGGTTCGTGGTCACAAGGTCGTCTCATAACTAGTTTGTAACGGGTTCTTAAGCGGAACGCGCCTGATTAAAAATAATTACTCACCTAATATGCCTGTCGGCGGCGAAGTTGGTTTGTAGGTAGGACGGTCGAGCAAACTCTGATTCGTCAATAACACAGTTCATCTTGGATCTTCAAAATAAAAGCGCAGTCGTATTCCTTACAGTCACTTTAATGTTATTTTATCATCACAATTAAATTATTTAGAAACAGTCGCCCGATGCAAATGGATTTTAGAAACGAAGTGAGTTCTGCGCGTGCGTACTCTCCGACCGCTCCCGTTCAAATGTCCTCAGTCCGTTGTCGCGCCAACTGACGTTGACGTTTCGCGTACCATAGAGCATAGGCTGCGCAGACCACACTAAGTATAGACTATACTTGTCGTTTCTAAGCGATGCTAGCGCCACGTCTCCGACATACCTATATTTTTTTAAACAATAATTAAAAATTTAATGTAAAATTGAACGCGAGTAAATTAATATATAGTATTTAATTTTAATGTGTAGAGTTCGTGTAAACTTTAAAAAGTAATATGTACTGATTTAGATAAAATAAGATTTTAAGCAAAACCTATCTAACGTGACCTACAGGAGTAGCTAGTATTTCTGTTGTCTAATAAATAACAATAAAACACCAAGTATTATACTTCAAAAAATTTTGACGTATAGCAATTATGTTCTTTACATTTATGCTTATTAAAATTATGATAAAGACAATTATAGTAAGTTAAAATTATGCCGATGAAACCGTTATGGGTTTATAACACTGTGCTGCATAATTTATGCGAGAAAACTTTATGCTGAACTGTTATGCCAAACTACATTGTGACGAAAGAGATTATGCGACCGAAAGGGCTCCCGCCACAAAACGATGGCTAAAGTTACGACTGCTCAAAACAGATGCTGTCACTTTTCAGCTAATACTTTTAGACAGAGACACAATATTTTAAACACGCATTTAGCCATAGTTCAACTTTAAACACAGTTTTGTAACACAAGGGTTAATGTTTTAAAGTACTGTTATGTGATTTCATTTACACTTTTTTATGGCTTTGCACAAGCATTTAGCCAATGAAAAAGAATAGGTAGTTACTTATTACTTTCATTTACATTTCTTTTTGTATGATGATGATGATGAATGATAATAGAAATGAGAAGTGAGAAATGATATACCCCCCAACCCCTCGAGTGACGTTGCACTGTTTTGTTTCATTTGCAAACATGCCAATGCCAGAGTGTTCCATTCTGGTGTAAGAATGGAACACTCGTGCGCACTCACGAACTCTTAACGGTTAATAATCCATCATTATTTTACATTAATATTCGAGATAACACAATTTTTAGAAAATAAAACAAAACCGCAGACATGACTCTTCACTTTCCCGCCAAGAAGTCCTTTACACGTTTTATGTTCTGGAATGAATTATTTTCGTTGTCAACGCCTCGGTGGCCGAGTGGCAGAGCGCTCGGCCCAATACCCGAAGTACCCGGGTTCAATTTCCAGGTGGGGCAAAATTTGTTTCGGATTTTTCGATGCATATCCCGGGTTTGTAATCACTGACCCGCATTTGGCAAGCGTGGTGATTAAGCCATTACCCATCAATAGGGTATTTGATAGGTTTTAGAAAAATATGTCTAATGGTTCATTATAGTCAATATATAACGTCACTTTTTATCAACTGCAAATATTTTGACAAAACATCTAATTATATCAGAGAAATAAGGCCCTAGCATTAAAAAAAACTCAGGCTAGTTTTTTTTTTACTTTTCCTGACACAAAAATTGTAATATTTTTAAGAGCGGCCTCTCTGTCGGCTCTTTTGAATGAAACTAGGGGCACGTGTAAGCGGTGAAGGCATTGCGGCCTCTCTGTTTCGGCTCCTTTGAATTGAAACTACTAACTATTTGGCGTTTTTCTTGAAAACTAGCGTATAAAAATTTAAAAATTTTTCATAAAAACTGTTTAGGTATATTGTTGAATTTGTCCTCAAAATATTTGCAGTTGATAAAATGTGACCTTATATTTGCAATTTGATTAATTCGTTGTGAATTTCTTTATTATTTTATGAAAATCGATATTAAAATTCAAATTAATAAAATAGCCGCCAAAACGATGCATGCAGGTCACGTGATGTCGTGACGTCAGTTGCATGTAAACAAACTGTTAGCTGTCAAATCACACCGTACAAAACTTCGAGTGACATCTTTGATTTGCTTGCAAATGACGTCACGACATCACGTGACCAATCCCGTGTGTTTTCGATCACGTGGTCAATCATAAAAATTTAGTTATTTTTTAAATGTTTTTTTTATAAAAATTATCCTTATTTTAAAATTATGTGCTGGCTAAATTGGTTTAAAAAAATGTTTACTGTTAAGTTGACAACAGTTTGGATCTATATTTTCATTGTAGTCTAATACCCTATTGTAGCGACGACTTGATTTTAATAATAGAGGCCTTTGCCCAGCAGTGGGACAGTTGCAGGCTGTTTACTTACTTTTACTTACTTAATGTTAACATCTCTGTTGGATGGGTGCAGACAAAATCCCTCAGTTGCCCGTTTGGAGCAACAACGACGCTTTGTCTACCGATCTGCCGGACTTCGCGTTATCACCGCAAGAGTATATCACTGAGGTAAGTGGTACAGACGCCCGCATATCAATCTGTCCAAAACTGTTAAAGAGCAATGCCCATTAGCCGTACAGCGTCAGGCCCAGAAGTGGACTTTTAAATATCGTACAAATAGCTATATAAATGTATGCTGAGATAGAAAAATCTAATGAGAAGTCACCCAGTTATTACTATTACCAAACATATCAACCAAAGTCGAGTACTCTTTAACATTTAGCATGAATAAATATTAAGGGGGTGTAGAGCGGACGCAAAACTGCGAGTTTCAAGTTTGTTTATGATAGCGAGCGAGCGGCGCGTGGCAGTGGTGTGACAACGGCGCACGACAAGAATACGCACGCACACTCATATCTGTACAGAGTAGGCTGGGGATTTAATTAGAGCAATGTTTACTTTCGTAAAATCATAGGCATTTGGGTAAAAAATAATAAAAGTATTAACATTTTCATATTCATATTTTTTAATTGAAAAATAAGACAACAGTGGCCTACGGCATATCAATACAAACATTTTGATGTTGGATCATTGTTTCATTTGTGCTATATTTACAAATAAAGTTTCTGAAGAAATAAGTTTTTAGATATCATTACTTTTACGTATTGTTTATGCAGTTTCCGGGTATTTGTTTCAAATTCCAAGAAAACCATGCCCTTGTAAAGGATCAAGCTAACACTAGTCCTTTTAATGTATATGACCTATTCAGCGCCTAGCACCAGTGACTTAAAAACACGTAAATTTTCGAAATTCCGCGCGGCACCCAACGGTCTTAAGAAAAGTTAATTTTCCAAACACAAGTGAATTTAAATATATTTATGTTATTTACGCAAATTTTATTGCGAACTAATTACTATTTGAAAAATAACTGTTGAAAAAATCCCGCTCGTGGAAAATTTTTCAATATTTGTTTTTCAAATGTATTTATTGTTTCTTTATAGATCGGTCAGTATCTGATGACGTTACCGCAACACCTGGAAATGCATATATCAGAGAAACAGGCGCCCTGGCAGTTCCTTTCAGAGGTAAGAGATGTAATACATTTACCTCTATGTTAAATTAGACCCTTTTCAGACTCGTGGATGTGAATTTCCAGTGCTTTTTCCATATTTTGTATTAGAAATAGAAATAGAAAAAAATGTTTAATTTAATACAATACATCACTCATATAAAACTAAAAAAATAATCTCATTTAAAAAAAAATTAAGTAGGTAACTAAGTATTAAAATTTGATTTGCAATGAAAATCCTTGAAAATTTAAAAAGTCACTTTACAAACTTAAAAAGTAATAAATTCTCACTTTGTCTTGCTTAAACATGTTGCTGTCATTGTAATTTTATATCTTCTTTATAAATATAAAGTTCTCGTGTCACATATTAGTTGCCATACTCCACCGAAATCGGGTCGATCGATTTTTATGAAGTTACGTATATTCGGTAGGTCTGACAATCGGTCGTAATCTATTTTTTATACCCCTAAGTGATAAGGGTGGTCCACCCCAATTACAAATCATGCTTGGTCAATAGTCTTTGTATAGAAAAGTATTACTTTTATCGAACCCGGGACCTCGGAGATGGCAAGAGTAATCGACTACGGAGGTAGTCGATATTATCCATCCATAGTGGAGGCTGGTCTGCTCTTGCATACTTATCTTATTTTTATTATTATTAACTACTAGTGGACTTCGACAGTTTCCATAATTCCCGTGGGAATATCGGGATAAAAACTATCCTATGTGTTAATCCAGTTTATAAACTGTCTGTATGCCTAATTCCAAATCCACCCATCCGTTGCAGCGTGACGAAGCAACAAAAATATATACACACACACACACACACACACACACACACACACACACAACTTTTGCATTTATAATATTAGTGTGATAGTTTGACTTTGTTTTTCTTCAACAATTTTATATACTTAAATATATATATTCTTTATTGCACAAAAAACTCACATACTTACAGAGAAAATGATAAGCAAAGTTGGACTTA
The DNA here is from genome assembly GCA_963082485.1 of Eudonia mercurella. Lineage (NCBI taxonomy): Eukaryota > Metazoa > Arthropoda > Insecta > Lepidoptera > Crambidae > Eudonia > Eudonia mercurella. The sequence goes on along the minus strand of OY720049.1, from coordinate 9,567,918 downwards.
TCTCTAAAAGATATCTCTTCCAGCCAACCTAAGGTGGAATGGGAGCATCATGTTTTAAAGGAAGCGAGAGTTTTGAGTTTTACTAAAGTTCTGTAGTGGTACTGTATGACATTGTGGAAATTGAAACTGGTACCTGATGTATGTTTGGTAACTTAGATTTTTTTATTCAGTTTTTTTACGTGTTGTGGTTGTCTTTTATATTTTGTGTGTTATTTGTTACTAGCTGCCCCGGCGGACTTCGTACCGCTTTGACAGTTTCCATCATTGAGTAAAATATATATCAATGGTTTCCATGACAACAAAACAAACATAATATCATTTTGTATTGGAAAATTAAATTGTCGTTTTTAGTATTTTATTTAATGTATTTTTTTATATAGCCTATGTTACTCAGCGCTAATGTAGCATTTTAATGGTGTAAGAATTTTTTAAATCGGTCCAGTAGTTTTTGAGTTTATTCGTTTTAAACATATATACATAAAAATACAAAGGTTTCCTCTTTATAATATTAGTATAGATGGAAAGCGTCCTGCTATGATAGGGAATTTTCCAATATATTACGCTGTAAGGCAGAAAAGAAACGCTCTTGCCGAGTTTCTTGCCGGTTCTTCTCAGTACAAGGTCTCCCGCCCAGAGTAGACTCACGAACCGATGGCATAGTGACATTCACAAGAGCTACTTGTAGCCTAAATTGAATAAATGATAAACACAAATATTGAAAAAATTTTCACGAGCAGGATTTGAACCTGCACCCTTCTGACATTCCGGGTCAGGTGCTCTTCCAATTGAGCTATCGTGGGTCTAACCAACCCGCCGAAATTATTCAACACTTCTTACTTTGAAAGCCAAAGGCGCCATTCAATGTCAACAACTACCGTCACTAACATCCGATCATAATATTTTTACAAATATTAAAGATCAGTTAAGACATAAGCAAGCTATTCATAAATGTTCAAATAATTTTTTATTTTAAATGAAATTTTTTAAATTAAAAATTATTTGAACATTTATGAATAAATGATATTGGCTTTTGATTTTTTTTTCTTTCTATATTGTATTGTTTCAAGGTTTTTAATGTATTCTTAGGTGTGCACGCATACGTGTGAAATGTACGCCGAGAAAATATTGAATATACGCAACATGGATGCACTGGGGACGAAACGCTGCCTCACGGACATTGGTGAGAGATTTATTTTAGGCTAAATTAAGTAAATGAAAGGCTAGGCTAAGTTGTTAATAAATATAGTTAAAAAAAAACTCTAAAATTATGAAAAACACACAAATGTTGAAAAAATTTCCACGAGCAGGATTTGAACCTTTGAATATTATGATCGGATGTGAGTGACGGTAGCTGTTGACATTGAATAGGCGCCTTTGGCTTTCAAAGTAAAAAGTGTTGAATAATTTCGGCGGGCTGGTTAGAACCACGATAGCTCAATTGGAAGAGCACCTGACCCGGAATGTCAGGAGGGTGCAGGTTCAAATCCTGCTCGTGGAAATTTTTTCAACATTTGTTTTTTTGTAATTTGTTCGCAACAAAAATTTGCGTTAAAAATTATTTGAACATTTCTAAAATTATGATCAATTATCTTATCTTATCTTATCTTAGTGGGGCCTGGCGAGGTTACCCTCTCGCAGCAACACTTCGACCCATCGGGATCTTTTGTGCAACCCCATCCTTTCACTCTTCTTCCTCTGTAAAGATAGATGCCATAAGTTTGGCAACGTCCATAAGAGCAAAGAGCCTGAAGTCCTCCGGTTTTCTGCCTGAATACCCCAGGAGTCCCATTCTTTTCCTAGCCAGTGGCAGTCACACAGTAGGTGCTGCATTGACTTCATTTCCTCCCCACATGCCCAATTATTCTTATTTATTTATTTATTTAATTCAGACATATTATTATGTCCATGGACATATGGTCCATATTATTATTCCCCGTGTGGTGCCGGGGGTAAAGAATTGCACCACCCCATCTCTTCCCGTGGGTGTCGTAGAAGGCGACTATGGGACCATTCCAGAGGATGGGCAGCAGCGTCTCTCTGTGATTATTCTCACCTTACTGCGATCGCCAACCCGCCTGCCAAGCGTGGCGATTATGGCAAATTCCCCTCAAAATGATTTATCCTTGAGGGAGGCCTTTATCCAGTAGTGGACGTCTTTTTGGCTGAGATGATGATGGTGATGATTATGTCCATAGATAATATCATATGCGAATTATAAATTAAATTCCAGGATCCAGCCTAGTTATAAATTACATTGTAGACTACACTACACTATAAATGAGATTCTACGCTAATTTTGAATGAAATTCTAGAATCATTATCAATTAAATTATAGGCTAATCCTAATTTAATTCTAGACTAATTATAAATTCAATTATAATTTATCTATAGATAAAGTGTAGGATTTCACAAGTTTATCTTTAGCTATGTTTTCCAGTGTACCTGTCCAGCGTTGTTGAAGACCTGGGCAGCAACGTCACGCCCGCACTCAAGAACTTGGAGAAATCGCTGCGAGCTGCCACTCCTAGCCAAAGCGAATAACTGACGTCTCAACGCCTAATTGAATCTAGTAGGGTTTAAGAAGAGGCCCTTCTTTACCATTGGGCACTCTGGACAAGTGCCCAGGGCCCCGCAATCGATGGGGCCACCTTGTTCCTGCCAGATCACTAACCGATAACCGATAAATATATTTGTTTTGCGAAACAAGAATTACTAACTTATTGACTTTTTTTTGCTTTTTAATTTAAGTAAACTGTGGCGGTACCGCATACGCCGCACATTATTCGACACGAAGCAAATTCCTTCTCAACCGTGTCAACAGATGGCGCCACAAACGCATACCAACGACGTCGCCATACTACGACGATGAAATAGTTTGGGAACCCTGCATCGCGGTAGCGAAGTTTCACCATCTCCTTCGCTATAACCTCCAACTAACATCCGTTGGACCTCGGTCCCCGAGCTATACCACCCAGCTCGGAGGAAGATCTTCCCTTTGGCCTTCCTCAATGTGGAATTCAACCTACCACAGGCTTCCCTACAAAACCAGGGGCCTAACACTGGCAACTCTTTCTGGCTGCAAATAAATAAAAATACCAGTTCAATAAATCTAAAATGTTTAAATAATTTTTAACGCAAATTTTGTTGCGAACAAATTACAAAAACACAAATGTTGAAAAAATGCTCGTGGAAATTTTTTCAACATTTGTGTTTTTCAATAAATCTATTTGCTTATCTACTCCCTTTGCCTGTTTTACTAAAATCTAGCGTAGCATAAGGATCCCAATATACGTAAGTGCCCAACGCTTCCAATAAGTTAAAGACGGCCTTGGTTAGAAAGACTTACGTGGTGCCATCCCCTCTAGAAATCTTCTGAGGTTGTTCGATCACTGCCTCCTAAGTTATGCGTAAAGGTAGATACAGTCATAAAAACTTCTCTCAAAAAGAATATAAATAAGCACTGGATGGTTACTCTTGAAACACAATTGCAATAATCAATTTCCAGTCACAAATCTAAAAAATTCAAATGGCACTTAAAAGCGATAATAGCGCCACATCGAGGAGCTCGATGGCGCAGTGGTTAACGCGCTCGGTCTGCGAGTGCTGAGGTTAGCAACTTTCGCAAAGGCCGGTCATCGGATGGGTGACCAATTGTTTATCATCTCGAGCTCCTCCGTGCTTCAGAATGCACGTAAAGCCGTTGGTCCCGGATGCATTAGCAGTCGTTAACAACCACTGACAGAATTAAGGGCAGTGAGATATTTATATTTTTGAGAGAAGGTAATTACAAACGGTCTGGTAGGCTACTCTTGACGCAAACTCAATCTCAATACAATTCCAATGCGATTAATATGTATCTATATTGGGATAAGTTTCGTAATTTCGGAACGCCCCATCTCGATAATAATTTTTTCACTTAATTTCCACGCAATTTATTTCTAATGTAGCGCTATTATCGCTTTTAAGAGTGCCATTTGAATTTTTTAGATTTGTGATTGGAAATTGATTAATGCAATTGTGTTTCAAGAGTAACCCACCTGGTAGGCTACTCTTGACGCAAACTCAATCTCAATACAATTCCAATGCGATTAATATGTATCGATATTGGGATAACTTTCGCAATTTCGGAACGCCCCATCTCGATAATAATTTTTTACTTAATTTCCACGCAATTTATTTCTAATGTAGCGCTATTATCGCTTTTAAGAGTGCCATTTGATTTTTTTAGATTTGTGATTGGAAATTGATTAATGCAATTGTGTTTCAAGAGTAACCCACCTGGTTCGAATTGAAAAAAATATTTTTTTGTTGAATAGTCCATTTATTGAGGAAGGCTATAGGCTATATTACATCATGCTATGAGCCTATGACTAAATAACGCTGGTGAAACCGCGGGGCACAGCTAGTTCATAATAAATATTCTCTCTTAGTGAATTTTTATTGTTATCTGTTCCACCTCGGAGCCCTACTTTGATTACTACTTTTTGAGAAGGAAGTGAAAGTATTTATGTATGAAAAACCATTGTTTGTATGTACTTAAGGCGAAGGGTAAGGCACACTAGCGCCGCTAATGGATTTAATTTGATAACTGTTAAACTGGGTTTTTTTTTTCAAACATTGCGGACCTTCCGACACTAGGCAAACTTCTATTAATTGTGCACTACTTTTAGGTTTCTTTTTGTATTTATTCGCTAACATCAAAAGTGGCCATTGTTTGTGAATAAATACGATAGTCCGTTTTGTGAATAAACCACGCAACAAAAAGTAGTGCACAATTTTATTATTAAATAAATATGATGGATGCTTTCCTGTTATCAGACGGTACGCAATGTTTAAAAAAAGATCCGGTCCGTTAGTAATTGTCAAATTATCAATTGGTGGCGCTAGTGTGCCTTACCCTTCGCCTTAACAATATTTAGTAATAATTAGACATGTTATTTTATTCTGATGTTTTTTGTTATTTAATTATTTGAAAATTATTGAAATAAAAGTGAATTACATTTTTGTTTTTTATTTCTTAAAACTATAGAATAATATCACAGGCATTACAGTTATAATTGTACCTGAAACTTACAATAAATGTTTTATATCTACTTCATAGATAACACAGCTTTTGCTGCTAACAAAACATAGTTTTTTATAAACTTTTAAGACTTTTTGTTGACTTTAAAGTTACTAAATCCAAAACATAAACTCTTTGGTCCTTAAACAAATCTCATTTGCTGAGGATACTAGTTCTCAAACTTAGTAATTAAGTATGTCATTCAAATAAAAGGGTTTATCTTTTGCCCAAGCGGGCTGAAGCGGGCGGGGCGGGAAGCTGAAAGTAACAAAGCAAGCGCTTTGTTACTTTCAGCTCTTCGTGTGTGTTAGTCTTCTAAGATCATAAAACACTTTTACGTTAGAGATTTAAGGTTTATAATATGTTGATGCTAAAAAACTTTTTCTTTATATTATGTAACACAATATTTGGATGTGTATGAGCAAGCGCAGTCATTTTTTTAAATCCATTTTTCTTCATTAATCTGTTTAATAATACTAATAATAAATAATATTATTGATTAGTCTGTGAAATTATAAGCAATCTATTCGTCTATTCAGACAAAAAAAGTCAGTTGTCCCCGCAATCCTTAACATAAATCTCTGTTCCAATTCAAACGCTTCACTTAAAACTAACTTAATATAAAATACATAGGTGATAGAAGCATAACTTAAGCATATGTGTTTTTTTCAATATCAGTTCGTTTGAAACGACTCTATCATTGAGAAACAATGTTATACTTAAAGAGAAATTTGACAAATTAACATTCTAAGAAACAATGAGACAAACAGCTCAGTTGAAAAACAAGGAGTTGACAATCATCGCTGCAAGTTGCAACACTCACTGTATCTTATCAACATAGGTACCTGAATCAACAATTTTTAGCCCAATCTGGCGTTTGTTGTAAATTAATCCCTAAAAGTATTATATTAGGGTACATCTATACAATATCACTTACATTAGAATAATTATTATTAATGGGATTATTACCATGTTTTTTGTTGTGTCGAGAACAAGATCGAGTGAATAATGACTTTGGAGACAGTGGTACGAGTATTGAGCCCAAAAAACGGCTAAGGAAGAGGGTAGATCATTTTGTCTGCTCACAACCGCCAACCCGCAATAACTTCAGTACTTTCATGGTCATGGCGCATCCAACTGTGCCGAAATATTGGATACTCAAACAACAAAAAACATTGGAAATAATCCCGTTAATAATAATTATTCTAATCTAAACAATAATTTTAGATATGATAAATAAGACAACTTTCTTCCCAGCTGTTTTCAAGTAAAATTTCAATAAGATTCTATATTATATTTTGGCAAGAGAAATTAATGTCTAACTGGCTTCAGTCACTATGATTAAGTTAACGAGCAACAGGTATTTTTTTTAAACTGTTTAAACAGTTGCTATACAGTACAATGAAGTCATTGAAGTACAAAATAAATCACACAGGATATGTTCCGATATGCGCTGCGAGCACTGTAAGGTGTGACGTCAATTTAGTATACTGCGAAGCCGTTCCTTTATAGTTAGCTATACTGGTTACTGTTTAAAACAGAATGCAGTCCAGTATATTGTCATCTACGTCATTTGTGCTTTGATCACATGATCAAAACACCTTACCTCGAAAACGCCAGTGCTTACAGTACAATTTCCTTAGGATACTGCGGCAGTATACTGTCAGTCCATAATGGAACAAATTTCTCACCAGTAAGAGCACTGGACAGTGCTCGCAGTGTATATCGGAACATACCCACAATCAATGATGGTAAAAGATCTTCGTGACCTTTTTCTTTTGATTTTTTATTTATAGCATGTTTTGTGTCTACTGCTGAACACAATTCCGCCCATATCACATAGGTAGCCAATACAAAGATGGATTTGTATGGGATAAATTATAGTATGTTCTTAAGCAAATTTATGTTGCTTATAATTCTTGGTATCTGAGATCAGTTACTGTCAGTCACATGCAGAAATTCCTAGTACCAATAACACAAAGGTGACAGACAAAAGGTAGTAAATATCCATACAAGACCAGTGTCTCCTAGACTTCCAAACTACACATACCATACACAACACTTACAGATGGCTAACAACTTACAAAAAACAACTTCAACACAAATGTTGCTTAAAAAAAACTAAAGAAAAATTCACTAAAAACACCCGTTTCTTTCATAGGTTATAGGTTGCAATCTTTGTAACATTTGTTGTTCACAGTATAACGACAGAATACATAATACTACAAGTGTATAACTGAAGAAACAAGAAGGTGAACCTATGAGAATACTTCAACACATGGTTTTATGGCCAATCTAGTTACACTAGATTTTTCTGGTTGTCTAATCCTATTAGATAATGACAAATCATAGTCTTATACAACTTCTGCTTAAATTTAAAGAAATACTGTAACCAATTACAGTTTTATAAAATCAAATTGTGGAAGGTTCACTGTTCCAAAAATTAAACAATGGTTAAATCAATTAACTTCTGTTTATAATTTAAGGTCTTGAAATGAAACCACTGGTACAGATCTACTTGCATTTATTTTACATATCAATTTTATTTTAATGTTTGTAGTGACATTTAGAACCTTTGCAGGGTTTCAGGGAGTCTTCCCTATGACCACAGATTCTGGCAATAAAATTAATGTGTAAAATAAACACGAGTAGATCTGTACAAGTAGTTTCATTTCAATGTAGTGTTCGCGTAAACTTTAGAAAGCAGTACATTTAAGATCTGTTGGACAGTGAACTCGTTAATTTACATTTTATGTATAGGTCGCACCAAACTTCTAGTCCCCTCTGAAGTTGGTGCGATTCGCGTCGCAGTAGTAAAAAATAGGCGTCAGTAGGGCGAAGGCGGGGACGAGCGGTAGGGCCTGACTGCACAGCTGCGCAACGAAACAACTTCAGAGGTGACTAGAAGTTTGTCGTGACCTATACCACAACCGGTACATCAAATATAAATGTTAGTCATCCCATATCTCGTGGTTGGGATCGGTTTCGGGTAGATACTCCTTCTGCAAAATCGGGCGTGGAGTTGTCAAAGCACCGGTAACGCTCACTGGTCTGTCTTCAGGAAATACGAACTCCTTAGAAGGGCAGGCAATAACGTGCGTCCTCATCTGGTCCTCGGGAAGCCGGTGCGTCGCGTTGTAAGGGCAAACGTGGAGCTGAGGATATTTCTCCTGGCATTTGATTATGTGCGCTTGCAAACGCGAGCGAGGGACGCGGTGCGTAGCTTCGTAAGGGCAGGATACGTACGGGTCGTCCATTGTTCGTTGTAATGTGCCCGGAAACCTGAGACGTAAACGTTTTAATACATGATAACAGAATAGTTGGTTGAATGTTTTCCGAGAAAAGTATTTAGTTTCAATCTATAGTTACTTACCTAGTAGAAAATTTGTTGGAGCACAGCAACTACGTATACATTTATTACAAAAGATTATTGAAGTGAGGATAAGTAGAAAAACTAAATTTAGTTGGTCATAACTTTTTCCACAGTCGCCTCAACGCGCGGCGCGCCTTGCCGCAAGCAAAGAGAATTTAACACTTGCCGCAAGTCAATCAATAAACACTAATAAACGTCAATGTCAAGTTGTAGTTCTTGTAGTTTTCGAAACTTTCGGCAAAAAGATCTAGCTTATACAACCTAATCTTTAGTATTTTTTTCTTTGATGTTTGATGGATCATTTTGGTCAAGGGTCAGAAACGTTAATTAAAATAATGTTCTTTAAACGTTTCTAACAGTTCTTTGTATTGTATTCTTTGCATTGCGTTCGGAACGAAAACGAAATGGGAACGTTTTTAAAAATCGGTTTAATCCGCAGGACGGTTTGGAAACCGGTTAATTTTTTGAACCGGTTTCACGAAACTGCATGGAACTTTAGTAAAAAAGTTACGTTCCATTTAACCGGTTTTTGAACCGGTTTACCAAAACATTTATTTTATTAACCGGTTAAAATTTAAAATGATAAATACTTGATTTATGTTTTCGACACATTTTGATAGGATGCGCGCTACTATCAAAATGAGAATGCGCTTGCGACGCAACACTGGCGCAACAAGTCGCAGCCAGCGAATGCTAGAAATAAACCGGTTTATTTAGGTTCGAAATGTCGCTCCTATTTGGTTCCGCACCGGAACGGTACTTACGATAGTACAGGTAGTAACTATTAACTAATCTGTGTTACAGGTTTTACCCTAATGAAACCGGTTAATTTTGAACCGGTTTCAAGCCCTGCGGACGGTGCTGCGCGGTCGCGGGTCGTGCGGCGACAAGTATGGACTTGTTTTAAGCTGCCGCGCGGCTTCATTTTATCTTTGAAAGAAAAAATTCGTATTAACTATTTTATTATAGTAATTAAGTAATTATATCAAAAGCGCAGTGTGGGCAGGCCTCCAACAAGGTGGACCGACGATCTGGTGAAGGTCGCGGGAAGCCGCTGGATGCGAGCAGCACAAAACCGGTTGTTGTGGAGATCCTTGGCCTTTATCCAGCAGTGGACGTCTTTTTGGTCAACATGATGGCGATGATGAATTATATCAAAAAATAGATTAGGTCCCACAATTTTTTTTTTAGTAGAAATCGGGTAATTTTTCGATTTATATCCATGAAAATCTAATTTAATCCTTCTATAATCAAACATGAGTTTATTTTTTATTTCCAGCCTATATTATTAGGCTCAATAATTCAATCCTTTGAATGTTACCATAAGTTCATTTGAAGCATTTACGACGATTCAAAACTAAATAAGTGAAATTTAAGCTTTTTAGGTTCATATAAGTTCAATTTCATCATCATCAGCTCATTTTCATGTCCCCACTGCTGGGGCACGAGCCTTCCCTATGGATGGAGGGAGAACGGGCCATAAACCACCACGCGGGCCCACTGCGGGTTGGTGGTTGTTAACGACTGCTAATGCAGCCGGGACCAACGGCTTTACGTGCCTTCCGAAGCACGGAGGAGCTCGAGATGATACATTTTTGGTCACCCATCCGATGACCGGCCTTTGCGAAAGTTGCTTAACCTCAGCACTCGCAGACCGGGCGCGTTAACCACTGCGCCATCGAGCTCCTCAAGTTCAATTTAAGCCTCACGTTTCGACTCGGGTTGCTTTTTCAAGTAATTAATTTAGTAGTAGGGTGGATTCGCGTTTTGGATTTTTTCTGATTTATTTTGAAGCCTTTTTGTAAATTAATCTGAAATGCGTGCAAAGTTTCAAAAATCGAAAGAAGTACTATTAAGTAAGATCTGCTTAACAAAGGCACTCTTTTTTAATCAAGAATTTAGATAATATTTGATCTCAAAAAATAATAAGAGAAATGGTAATGACGTTAGGCTAATGGCAATGATTTTTTGAGGATGGTAATGATTAGGAATGCTTGGTAATGACGAGCTTTTACGGCAAAAATAATAATTAAGTACCTGATACCTATTTTAGAAGACATACCTATGTATTTTTTTCATATATAAGTAGTTGCTAACTTGTAAATAAACACTTACTTATAAATTTGTAAAGTTTAATAACACAAAAATTAAAATTCAACAAATCTCGTAACAAACACAATCTCGGACTTTAATTTAACTATGCTATCATGGCTCAATCCAACTCGCCGAAATTAATCTACTCTTATGGCACGTATTAAGTTGTTAAGTAGGTAACTAAATTTTAACTTAACTTTAAGTGATTAATTGCATGTAAACACAGAATTTAGTAGCAAGTTGCAAGTTAAAATTTAGCTAACAACTAAACAAGATATTTAGAATTTTGTCTATTTTTCGGTTAAGTTGGTGGGCGGGGCTTGTCACTTGACACGTTTGGACTGGCACAATATTAGTTAAATGCAGAATTGTAGTGAGCGACGCGCTCGGGTTCAATTTTATTGTTCGTATTAAATTATTGATCCATTATTAAACATATTTACTCGATTTAGAAACTCTACAAAAATAGGATAGACTGCGAAAACTATTGCCAGTATTGAGAAAATATATTGTAATATGTAATTTTAATTTAGCATCTAATGCACATCGCATTACAGTATTGTTTTTCTGTATTTCGTTTTCCACTTTAGATAACAAGTAAATAAAAGAGTCTTCTGCCATGCGTGACGCATTAAAATATACTTGTTATTAAATCTTCATTCGCTAGCTCCTCGAACAAAGTGGCACTTGATCCTTGGCCATACTGATCTCTTCTATTTATTCAATTTCTCACCCAGTTTTTTGGGTATGGTTATTTCCCTAATTATTTCATCTTTGACTTCATAACAAATTTAGCAAAGAATTTACGACTTCATTACGTGGTTGATCGTCCATCTTGAGTGAACTAAGCAAACTAATTACTTAAATACGTATGGACATATACTTAAATATAAGCCACATAAAATTAAGTTTAAATTTAGTTACCTACTTAACAACTTAAAACGTGTAAATCAGCCATTACTCAGTAAGTCCTATTCAATGTCGACAACTACGTCATCAACATCCGATCTAAATATTTTTACAAATATTGAAAGATCAGTTAGGAATTAGGCAAGCTATATTTATGATTACATATACATATAATTTTACGCAAATAGTGTGGTAGTGCACCTGACCCGGCATGTCATGGGGTGTAAATTCCCTTCGTGGAAATTTTTTCAGCACTGTCTTTTTTCACATCTATACTAATATTATAAAGCTGAAGAGTTTGTTTGTTTGTTTGTTTGAACGCGCTAATCTCAGGAACTACTGGTTCGAATTGAAAAATTCTTTTTGTGTTGAATAGTACATTTATTGAGGAAGGCTATAAGCTATATTACATTATGCTATGACTAATAGGAGTGGAACAGTCGCTAATTAACGCGGGTGAAACCGAAGGGCACAGCTAGTATCTAATAGTTTCAATAGTAAGTAGGTGGAGCTCGATGGCGCAGTGGTTAACGCGCCCGGTCTGCGAGTGCTGAGGTTAAGCAACATTCGCAAAGCCCGGTCATCGGATGGGTGACCAAAAATTATTATCTCGAGCTCCTCCGTGCTTCGTAAGGCACGTTAAGCCGTTGGTCCCGGCTGCATTAGCAGTCGTTAACAACCACCAATCCGCACTGGGCCCGCGTGGTGGTTTATGGCCCGTTCTCCCTATCCATCCATAGGGAAGGCTCGTGCCCCAGCAGTGGGGACGTAAATGAGCTGATGATGAATTGTTTCAATATGTAGTACTATGTAATATTGAAGTTTCATTTTTGAAAACGGCAACTACCTGAAATAAAATATTATTTTGTATGATGTATTTTTAAAGTTAAAATATGTTTAGAGTATGTATGCATAAACCCACGACCATTATTCCCTAAAAGGTGGTTAGAGATCATCATATCCTATCCAAGCCATGGTTTGGATCAATGTCCACTTTTAGCAAATAGAGCGACCTTGTTGTTAATTATGCAAAGGAAGTATCAGGATGCTGGCCAATCGCCTTTTTTGATGCACTGGCGCATAATCTCGATTCACCACTTACGAATGCTGACAAGAAAAGCTGGCTATTATAATACTATAAAATTCAAAATTCAAAATTCAAAAACATTTATTCAGTTTAGGCTACAAGTAGCTCTTATGAATGTCACTATGCCAACGGTTCGTAAGTCTACTCTGGGCGGGAGATCTTGTACTGAGAAGAACCGGCAAGAAACTCAGCAAGTGTCCAGCTCTTTTCTCCCTTACAGCGTCAAAAATATTGGAAAATGCCCTATCATAGCAGGACACTTTCCATTACAATAAACACAAAAAAGACAACCACAACATGTAAAAAAAAAAAAAAACACAAAATAAAAAATATACGTTAACAAATTTGCATCAGGTAACAGTTGCAATTTCCACAATGTCATACAGTACCACTACAGTACTATCGTAAAAGTAAAAAATTGTTTAAGAAAAACAAAGTCAAATTATAGTGAATAATACTAAAAATAAGATAAGTATGCGTGAGCAGACCAGCCTCCACAGGCGGCACCCGTTCACGAGTATGACATATGAATCAGCCATCGCTTCACTCAACCATATTTTAGGGAACGTAACGACCCGACGCACACGCCACCACCGCAGAGACAGTAAAGAGAGCATGACACACTCAAGATACTCTAAATAAAAACTTAGTGATCTATTTAACGCAACGCTGTTTGTTATCTGTAGGACACTGTTGATAAAGGCTATCATATCAGTATAAAAATTATATAAATTAATTTTATTATGATGATTCAAATAGAGTATAATGTGTTTTTATTATAACCAGGCTGTTTTATCATCTAAATATTCTTTTACTGTATAATAACCTTTTATGAGTAATAAAGATTTCACATGTTTTTTAAACTTATCTAAAGGTAAATCTAGTACAGTACTTGGTATTTTATTGTAATAGTGTATACCTTGCCCCAAGAAAGAACCAAGAACCTTTTGTAACCTGAACAGTGGCATTACAAGTTTTGTCTTATTTCTAGTATTGAAATTGTGTACGTCACCATGTTTAGTGAAGGAGTTGATATTGCAACGTACAAAAACTATACAATTATAAATATATTGAGATGCAACTGTCAGGACACCAATCTCCCTAAAAAGATTTCTTAAGGAAGTTCGTGATCCTAGTTTATAGATTGTTCTTATCGCTCGTTTCTGTAGAATGAATATAGTTTCAATATCAGCCGCTGTTCCCCACAGTAGGACGCCATACGACATGATACTATGAAAATAACTAAAATAAACTGTTCTAGCAGTTTCAACGTCTGTTAACTGCCTAATTTTTCTAATGGCATAAGCAGCAGAACTGAGTTTACCGGCCAATTTCGACATATGAGGATTCCATTGAAGTTTTGAGTCAAGGGTTATGCCTAAAAAGACTGTAGAATCTACCAATTCTAATTGATCACCGTTTATTCTAATATCAGTTGGTTCATTTCTGACATTTGGTAAAATAAATTTAATACATTTTGTTTTCTTAGCGTTAAGCTGTAAATTATTAATAGTAATATAGTATAATCCAGACAAGCACGGATAATTTAATATTTTTAGCAAATTAAAATAAAGATAACGCACAAAAAAACCCATTCAACTTCCAGCTGGTATTTCGGTTATTTTAAAGCATGAAAGCAAACGTTTTAAGTAAAATAGAACAAATTGTTACTAATAAGAAATTTTGAAACTTTGATTTCATCATTCCCATTAACATAACGTCATTACCATCAACACAAATCAAACGGTAATGATGATGATGGTACTTAATGACAAACGTAGTGTTTTTTTTGAACAAATCGTGAATTCTTAGCGCTACTATTTTGTGACCGCCTTTTTGAGAATTTGTCCTGGGAGTCACAATAAGTTCTAATGCTAACAATTATACTTAATTTATAATTACCTAGAAAACGTATTTACCGGTAATGATGGAAATACGTGACAACCATTTCCTAGACATATGATTTGTAACAAAAAAAGTATTTAAAGAGCACTCACCGTGACGTGCGCTGTGGTACATTTCGTGCAAGCGACTGAGGAGAGTGGTGTGCACGGGGACAGTAAGATACATCACGTAGATCTTTCAAGAAAGCAAATTTGACGTTAGCGCGATGGTAATGACGAATTTCTGTTACAAACTTTTGAAATTTCGTTTTGACTATTATGCTGTTCTGAATTATAAACGCTATTTATTATGTTGTTTACGGTAAAATACAGATTACTAAACGGTTGAAAAAATCGGGTTTGGCGATCATAATTATTGAAATATATATTTTGAAAATTTTGTGCACATATATTTTCTTTAGATGGCAATGATGTTTTACTCAGTTTTAATTAAATTAGAAAATGAGTTTTTAGAACACAAGGTTCGTAACTGTGTCACCTTACGTTAAATTATGTTTAAAACCTCGCTTAAACAAAAAAAGTAACTGAAAAATGAGATAGAATTTCTAATCAACTAGAAATAGTTTTTTTCCATGTTTCGCGAAATGACCCACTAGCTCATAGTAGTCGAAAGGTCGAAATCAGAAAAATAAAAATATTTTGACTTTCCAACAAATTGGGGCAGTATTGGGCAGTTTCTTATGACAGATAATGTTCTCCTAATTATTGTGACATTGACAGATAATTTATTAATTTGGGCTAAGTAGGTAATTGTTGAAATATTTTTTTATAATGTAGACCAAGCGCCGTTTTAACATTTCATCATGTTGCTTTTTATAACTAGGTACATCTGTTTGTCCTTAGAATGGACTTTTAGCATCATTCCACCGCCCGGACAAAGATATACTCGTATATGCTCCATTTTTGATTCCCAACAAATGTACATATCTGAGTTTGGTTGGAAGTAGGTCTAGTCTTAAGTCTGCTTGGCTAACTACCACCATCTTATCTGTCCGTCACCATAATAACAATATTGGTAGCATTTAATAATGCAAGGAATAATTTCCCAAACAAAAGAAGAGCTGCTAGTTCTTTCAATGTGCAGTGCACTAAAACCATCCATCACCTCACATTATTAACATCACTTACTTACCCTTAGAACCAAATGCTCTAAGTACTTACCAATAAGTGAGAGAAAAGCCAAGCGCTTTTTCATCAGAAGAAATCAGCAAACCCTCTCAAAAAAAATTGTACCATAAGCTATAGCTTCATCTATACTAATATTATAAAGAGAAAACCTTTGTATATTTGTATGTATGTATGTATGTAGCTTGATGGCGCAGTGGTTAACGCGCCCGGTCTGCGAGTGCTGAGGTTAAGCAACTTTCGCAAAGGCCGGTCATCGGATGGGTGACCAAAAATTTATCATCTCGAGCTCCTCCGTGCTTCGAATACCTATTCTCGCACGTTAAGCCGTTGGTCCCGGCTGCATTAGCAGTCGTTAACAACCACCAATCCGCACTGGGCCCGCGTGGTGTTTCATGGCCCGTTCTCCCTATCCATCCATAGGGAAGGCAGTGGGGACATAAACGACGATGACGATGACGATGACGATGGCGATGGCGATGACGATATGTGTGACGATGGCAATGGCGATGGCGATGACGATGACGATGGCGATGGCGATGACGATGACGATGGCGATTGCGATGACGATGACGATGACGATGGCGATGGCGATGACGATGGCCATGGCGATGACGATGACGATGGCGATGACGATGGCGATGACGGTGGCGATGGCGATGGCGATGGCGATGACGATGGCGATGGCGATAGCGATGGCGATGACAATGACGATAATGTGTGTATGTATGTGTGTGTGGGGGTGTGTGTGTGTATGTATGTATGTGTGTGTATGTATGTGAGTGTATGTATGTGTGTGTGTATGTATGTATGTATGTATGTATGTATGTATGTATGTATGTATGTATGTATGTATGTATGTATGTATGTATGTATGTATGTATGTATGTATGTATGTATGTATGTATGTATGTATGTATATATAGAAAAAAAATCTTATTCTAAACCAAAAAACTTCGAAAATAGCTTTAAGTTAACTGTGAATTTCTCCTATCTACGATAATATTATTGAGCAAAATTTATACCAGAATAATGGTTACTTCATGAGGAATAAAGATATTATAGTTTTTGAGCATGATTTATTATCCTATTTCGATAAAAACGATAAATACAACTGCAAAATTGCTACAAAAAAGAGTTTAGACTCGTTTTATTCGTCTTATTCGTCTTGATGAGTACTTTGGTGCTAGATGGTAACCAGGGTCTGATGATGGAGCTGGAAGATGGTCATAAGAACTCGGTAATTAAACGACACAACCCCATCGAGTTAGGGCTCGTATTATTCGTCTTGATGACTACCTTGGTGCTAGATGGTAACCAGGGTCTGATGGTGGAACCGGAAGGTGGCCATAGGACATAGGACAAGAACATATAGCTGACGTCAAGCATAGGCGGGAAAATAAGTCTGCAGTATGCGAACATTCCCTAGAGGGGCCGAATCATTACATCAGAATTGATAAACCACAAATTCTCGCTAGAGAACAACGATTCATCCCTAGGATGATACGCGAGGCTATTGAAGTTAAAAAAACATCTTAACTTCAATAGAGAAGATGGTTGGAATCTACCACCAGCCTTGGATTCCATCATACACAATATTAAATCCCAGCCCCATCACCATACTGCCAGACCAAAAGATACTGTAAGCTCTTTCTGCGTAAAACGGAACGCACGTGATTAAATTTAAATGAAATTATGACACGACCAACACCTCAGTCTCCCTGTGACTTAGAGCATAGCCCTGTGACCACGGACCCTGCAAAGGGTTCGAAACGTCAGGATAAACATTATCTATAGTAATGTGTAAAATAAACGCGAGTAGATCCGTAAAAGTTGTTTCATTTCAATGTGTAGTGTTCGCGTAAACTTAAGAAAACAATGTCGTAATAATAAATCTGAAATAAAAACTCTGTCTTTCTATTGCTTTTTCACACCAAAACCATCGGATCGATTTGATTGAAATTTAACAAATGGGTAGTTCTGTTTTATACTCCCATGTAAATTGTAATTAGTTTTATTCTAATCTAAGCTTTAATTTTTATATAAAATGAAAAACGTCCTTTGCTAGATAAAGGACTAGGTAAAAAAATAAATGTTATTTTTAACAAATTATCATCTGTTTAATTTATGATATCATCTTCATATTATAATCTGTTTCTTCACATACTTCCATGGCACACCAAAAATGTGCGGGTATAGTGATAACGAATTACTCCATAGAAATAATAAAAAATATATAAACTTTGTAAAAACTATCAAAATCGCTTGGTCGTAGTTAGTCTTAGTCGACACAGTATTGTCATAGTAGAATGAAACAAGTAGAGCGACTCGGCCCCAGAGCGAGCGATAATCACCTAAACTTGTAGGGCTGTCGCTTTTAATTAGAATAAGGTAGGTATCTACATATAAAATAAGAACATACCTAGAAATATGAATTCATGGATTCCAGAGAACCCTCGATCTACCTAAACGTAGTTTGTCAACTGTACAACAACAACTTACAATAGGTAAGTAGGTACGGTCAACAGCACATCACGGTAAACACTTGCAGTTCGATATTAGTACTTATGCCCACAACATAAGAGCGGTACAAAGTCCAAAGTACCTAATTAGTCCCTTGTTTTCACGGTAGGGTGTACCGTGTAATCTAATAAATTAAACTTACAAATCCTTAGGTACATGTATTTACCTCTTTAATCCACGAAATCTGAAGCAGAACTTAACTCTTTCGGTACCTAGTAAATAACTAACACAAAATAATGTAATTAGGTTAGGCAGGAGGTACTCACCGTTCTTGTTCGGTAGGTAAGGTAAAGAAGGACAATCCTGGATTTGACGAGCTGCTATTTAGACATCCGTAAACACTGCAATATCTCCTGAGTTTTTTTGTAGCCATCGCTGACTTACGTTTCACAAATTATATATAACCTACGAGCGGCAGCGGCGCGGCGGGCGCAGCGACGAAACAAGCAGGCGCGCGCGGCATTACGTGGCTCAGTCGCGACTGGCGCATCATTAGCAGCAATAAACTTTGTCAGTGTGTGCGTGCGACGATGCGTACGGACGGGTTGGCTCGGCTGCGCTCACATACAAGCCGCACTCGGTGCGTATGTATGAAGATGACCTACTTGTTTCATTCTACTATGGTATTGTGGACTCGCGACCTTCAATGAGTAGTTGGGACGCTTCAAATACCTATTCTCGCAGAGTGGAGATTTGTAATAGGGCTCTTAATACTAAAAGCTTCATCACTATCACAGTATTATGCTTTTAAAACTGTGTCGCTATTGTCGGCCAAAATGGTCAATAACAAAAGCAACTTTGGTCTTGGCTGTATGGGCTAGACTCCTCCTTTAAAAATGTGAAAGAAAGAAACCAAACAACATAAAATCAAAATGTCAGCGACTTCTTGGCGGGAAAGTGAAGAGTCATGTCTGCGGTTTTGTTTTATTTTCTAAAATTTGTGTTAAGTCGAATATTAATGTGAAATAATGGTGGATTATTAACCGTTAAGTGTTCGTGAGTGTGCATGAGTGTTGGCAAATGAAACAAAACAGTGCAACGTCACTAATCAAATTCTCTCAAGAAGTCCGCTTGAGGGCTTAGTAAAGCCCCACATCTTTACTGAGATACTCGAGGGGTTGGGGGTATATCATTTCTCACTTCTCATTTCCATTATCATTCATCATCATCATTTCCATTATCATTCATCATCATCTTTAGGATTATAATACTAATGAAATTAAGAAACTAATGACATGGCAGCATGGTCTATGACCTTAGCCGGTTCCTCAGAGAACAAACTTTTAAAAAAAAAAAAAAAATCAAAATGTCAGCAGCAAGCAGCCATATTCTTATTTAAATATTTAATTAATGTCTAGTTCGATCTATGAAATAAGTCTTTGCAATAGTATGATGAGAAACTTTAGAATTGTATTAACAAGATTAATAGAAAATTAAATTATTTACCGTTTTAGTGGAAACCCGATTCTACAGGTTAGTACATACAGATACATACGTTACAATTAGATTTTAGGTTTTCCAACTGTACTTTGTAGATGTGTAGTTTGTTAATGTAAAAGTTACCTAACACGAACTTTTTGGTCATAATTATTATTTTCATCAATATCAGTCCACTAATCCACTTCCGCTCATCATAGGTCTTTTCCCTCACGCGTTATTCGCATCGCAAAGCATCTATTTCACCGGCCACTTGAACTAGGTCGTCTGATCACTGAACTTGTCTTCAATATTAAATAATATAGTAAATAGTGATTTTAATAACATAGACCAAGAATCAAACTAGTTGATCAAGATAATGATAATGATTGTTTATACACTATATTTCTTTACATTATTCAACAATCATCATTACAGTGAAAGGGATAAGAAGAATATAAATGCTAAAACTTGGTGAGAATTTATTATGCAGAGTTGTTTAAATTTATAAATGTTAAAATTTTACTTAACTTTTAGGTTATTTTACTTGTTACAATTTTTCTGATTCTAATTACAGACAAGGAGTGCCAAAAACATACTTAACAGTTTTAAAATACATTAAAAAGCTTTTAATTATAGATTTAACCCTAATCAAAATATTTTCTCGTTTCCAGATATGAAGAAGAAGAGCAAGAAGCACGTTCACAATAGCTTAACTGAAAAACTTTCATCACAAAATGAATGTCAGATAGACTACACAACTATAGACTTATATGAATTCAGCATAGAGAAGTGTGATTTGTGCGATGCAGTCTTTTACAACAAGTAAGTATTCTTGAAGATGATATAGTGGCTTGCCTGGGAGAACATGGATAAGGCTGGCCAGAGATAGGGAAAGATGTAAACAGTCGGAAGAGGCCTATGCCAGTGGGCACACAGAAAACAAAGAGAATTGTTGAACATCACATCTTTTTATCGCTAACAATGTTTTCTGAATAAATTGATATTATTATTATTGGTGGTGAATAATCCTAGCTACCAGATTAAGTCTGTGCAAATACTCGCCGTTAGCAATATGTGAACACCCGGAGATAATGTGCCTGAGTGATTCCCCGGGACGGCGGCTTGCCCTACAAATGTCGACCGTACCGTCCTTCAGGATATATCTCTGGTAGTTTTTAATTGCACATACAAAACCTTTGGTTTCTCCGAAAAGGTCCCGGAATTGTAGCCAGTTCACCGACGCGAGCAAATCTACATTGGGGCCCGTGAGCGCCTTGTAGAACCGCCTGTGTAGCTCCTTGCTCCTCCACACCACCCTATGGTCCTCTGTGCTCAGTACCACTGGCCTGTGCCAGTTCTCATTTGCTAAGGAGAGCAGGGTTAGGCCCCTGGCCAATGCTACCACATCCCGATGCATCCCACACTCGTTGAGGAAATAGTCACTTTTGTCACACGACAGTAGAATCGCTCCTTCACCGTCTGTTTAATGCGTCCTTCCTCAAAACAAAGACTGTGACATACCAAGGTATTTGTAGGTTTCTGCTTCAGAGATCGACTTGAGGGACATTGTCTCAGAAAGCTGTAAATTTGGTGGATCTACAACTTTCCTCCGCTGCATGTGCACATTTATCAACACCGAACTCCATTTTGATGACACTACTATGTATATATATACTATGTATGCAAAACATGTTATTTTGAGTAGTGCTAGCAAATGTTGCTCGTTTGGTGCGAATAGCTTGATGTCGTCCATATACAGAAGATGAGAAATGACCTCACCCTATCTCCAAAGCCGGCAACCTAACCCTGAATCCTTCAGCAATGTGCTGAGCGGATTCAGGGCTAGGCAGAATATATATATGTATCTTCTTCATTATTATTATTATTATTAAGTGTTCTTAAGAGCTTTAAGAAGAGCTTGTGTGTATAAAGGCCTTGCCATGAGCTTAGTAGTTATATTGCAGTTGTAAAGCTAGCTAAGTCTGGTGGCACTGAAAATGAAGTGTGAGGTAATTAGCAAATGCTCTCCAAAACAAATATATATATTTTTTTTTATTTTTTTTATTACCCAATAATTACAATGTTTGATAAGCATCACAAAAACCGTTTGTCGGTTTGTACGGATGCTTAGTGCATCACAAAAAAAGAAGTAATAAAAACAATAATAAGTGAACAATCAATTAAAACGGTTGTATTAGTGATTTTGAAAACAAGACGCGCCGCTACACGCGTCTCGCTTTCACACTAGCAATAATACTGCTTTAAGAGACCATGGTAAGCCCCCAGGTTCACTCGGTCCGATTCCCAAAGGTCCCAGCTTCAATACCCAGGTCAAGCAAAGTGAAGATTTTTAGATGCATAGCACCGTGCTACTACACACACACACACACACCCGTGTGTGTGATCACCAACCCACATATGACGATGTGGTGATTAAACCATTATCCATCAATTGTAGTGATGACTTGATTTCAATGATGAAGGCCTTCACCTAGGTAACTGCTGGCAGTAGAACAGTTATAGGCTATTTACTTGCTTTTACAAAGATTCTTGTTCAAGCTTTCACTAGAGGGCGCTTTAAAATAATAATTTATTTATTACTACGGCAACATTTTGTTCGTCGTTCTTTTTGTTTTATATCCGTTTCCGTATTACACATCACTTTTTGAACGACTGTCTATTAAAAAATCGCACAACCAACAACCACCATTGTACACTATTTGTTAAGATATAAATAATTTCTTGCACGGATCACAAACTGTTTGATTGCCTCTCAACACCCTCCGAGAAATAAAGCGTCAACATACGTCGTGTGGTCCTTCAACGCCGCATAAATCGCAAAATACGACTCAGCGACCTTTGGACTCGTCGTGGGCAACCCGATCGCAGAGGGATTTTGGCCGACGAAACAGAAGAAGAGGCTCCAGAAAGATCAAGGATACGGATTAAGGCGACGGAGGAACTGCAGCTTGGACCTACCTCAACGATAAACGCATTCGGTACGGCCAGCCATCCTCCCTAATCCCATCCCTTTCGACTCATTTGTGTAATACCGTGCTTTATTCACATTACAGTGCTTGTGGTTCATCTTTGGAGACAGCTTTGTGCCGCTGCTAGCATCAGCTATCATCAGAAACCGTAAGTCCTTCACATACTTACCACCAAAATGAGTGTAGAACAGACTGCTTCTTTTATGACCCGCGATAAGTCTCCTTACAGAGCAGGTGCTAATAATGAAAATGACACTGTTTTACTTGCCGAGTGTATCAAAACGCGTGGCATTATTAAGGGTAGATTGACTAGATTATCGAATTACATCAATAGCATTTCAGATGAACAGTTGTCTAGCCAAAAACGCATTGATTTGAAATTACGAATTCAGGGTGCTGCAGGTTTGTTCACTGAATTTAGCGATCTTCAAACAAAAATCGAAAAAATCGTACGCGATGGTGATTTAGACGCACAGTTAACGCAACGAGATTTGTTTGAGGATAGCTATTATAGTGCAATATCTAAGGCGGAGCATATTCTTAAATCTAAAGAAGTCACTGAGTGTTCCAATGTATGTAGTAACAAGTTACAATCTATTAAATTGCCTACCATATCTATGCCTACATTTGACGGTGGGTATGAGCACTGGCTCGAATTTAGAGACACCTTTCTGTCCTTAGTCCATAATTCTAAAGAAATAAGTGAGATTCAGAAATTCCACTACCTTAAATCGTCTCTAAAGGGAAGCGCGGAGCTAGTTATAGATTCCTTAGAATTTTCCGCTAGCAACTATTCTGTGGCATGGGAACTGCTTCTCAACAGATACAACAATAGCAGTCTGTTAGTTCACAATCACGTCAAAGCACTATTTTCGATTCAAAAAGTGTTTAAGGAATCTCCGCACCTGCTTAGACGGCTCATAGACACTGTGCTAAAGAATCTACGTGCACTAAAAATCTTAGGCGAGCCTACTGAGCACTGGGACACATTGATTATTTTCATTATAACCTCTAGGCTAGACGACACTACTGAACGAGAATGGGAACAATTTAAATGCACTATACGTCACAGTGATTCTAAATCATGTTTAAAGGTTGACGATTTGCTCATGTTTCTTAGGGACCGCGCTGATATGTTGGAGACATTGCAGGTTTCGCACATCAAAGTAAGCAATCACGACTTTAAAAAGCACAGCGCGACTACGCACAACACGTCACATAGCAAGGTGCACTGCAATGTTTCCACCAATAAGCCGCAACTGAGCCGTTTCACTCACGCTAAGCAATCGTGCATTATGTGCAAAGCTGATCACGCACTGTATTCATGCCAACAGTTTTTGGATTCAAATTTAGACACTAAACTTAAGTTTATATCCGCAAACAAGCTGTGTGAGAACTGTTTACGACTTGGGCATTCGTTAGATGCATGTAAGTTTGGGCCGTGTAGGAAATGTAACAAAAAACATAACACACTGATTCACCACGACCCGCCTAGCGACATACAAGCAGTGGCGCTCCATTCGGTCTGCAGCGCTGCCCCGCCGTCGTCGGGTGGGGCTCGCGCGTCCCCCGCGGGAGCCGTGCCGCAGCCGCCCGCTCACTCCATCCCCATGCAAATGCCTTCGTCGCAGGTAAACAGTTCACACATTGATACAGCACGCACATCGAATCAATCTATTATGCGTATGCGCCCAGTATTATTATCTACTGCAATGATCGAGATAGCCGATAAACAACATAACTACCACCTCGCACGCGCGCTTCTCGATTGTGGCAGCCAACATTGTTTCATATCTAAGTCTTTATGTGATTTACTAAACGCAACCTGTATACAGTCCACTTACGAAATCCGAGGGGTAGGTAATTCAGTTACACAGTCTACGCAAATCTGTGATATTGATTTAAAATCACGCATCGGAACCTACTCAACGCGAGTTAGGTGTTTTGTTTTACCTTGCATTACATCTACATTACCGGCAGCTGCATATAAACAAAGCGCGCAGCTAGTTATCCCTAACAATATTCAGCTAGCCGACCCACTTTATTACGAGTCACAAGATGTTGACATGCTCATTGGTGCCGATATATTTTGGGACCTTCTATGTGAAGGTAAAATAAGGTTACCTAACGGACCATTTTTACAAAATACCAAGTTAGGTTGGATAGTTTCCGGACCTATTGATTATAATACACACAATAAAAGTAGTCGATCTTTATGTAATTTTACACACTCAATAGACACACAGCTGCGACAGTTTTGGGAGTTGGAGGAACTGCCTCGGGTTGGACACACGCACACAGACGAGGAGCGTGCTTGCGAGGAGCATTTCGTTCGTACAACAACGCGCAATGACGACGGAAGGTTCTGCGTATGCTTGCCGCTCAAAGAGTTGCCAACCAAGTTGGGTGAATCATTTTCTCAATCCGAGCGTCGTTTTGTAGCCCTAGAGAAGCGATTAGCGCGGAATCCTAGTTATAAACAAATGTACAATGACTTTATACATGAGTATATCGACTTGGGTCATATGACCAAAGTGAACTCGATAGGTACACCACATTACTTTTTGCCTCATCATGGTGTGTTCCGCGAACACAGCACAACTACAAAACTACGTGTGGTTTTCGACGCAAGCGCAGCTACTAGCAGTGGTCTGTCATTAAACGATATTCAGCGAGTGGGTCCGCCGTTGCAAAGTGACTTAGTAGATATTTTGCTTCGCTTTAGACAACATAGGTACACTGCCTGTGCAGATGTAGAAAAAATGTACAGACAGTGTCTTCTACACGACTCACAGCGCGATCTACAGCTGATTGCCTGGCGTGACGACCCTTCAGAGCCCTTAGGTGTTTATCGGCTAAATACGGTAACGTACGGGACCGCTTCCGCCCCGTTCCTAAGCGTTAGATGTTTAAAACAGCTGGCGCTCGACTGCACGGAGCCTGAGGTACAGAGAATAATCGCCAATGACTTCTACGTTGATGACATGATTACTTCTTTAGATGACAAAAACGAATTATTAGAGTTGTGTTATAAAACATCCCAGGTCTTGCAGTCTGCCTGTTTTCCATTGCGGAAATGGACGTTCAACTTTGAATGCGATCTCTCATTAGCACCGTTCAACGCATCGAAAGAGTTATCCTTAGGAGAGAATGCTCAATGCAAAACATTAGGTTTGGGTTGGTATAATGCGTCCGATGAATTCTATTTTAACACGCAATTTAAAGGAGACTCTAAATCTAAGGTTACAAAGCGCGCGATTCTGTCATATGTTTCACAAATATTTGATCCGTTAGGGTTCCTCAGCCCAATCATAGTCGTAGCAAAGGTTCTATTACAGAAACTTTGGCTATTACAATTAGGTTGGGACGATGAGGTGCCGCGAGACGTGTTGCGTCTTTGGGCGCAGTTCGTTAATGGCTTGTCAGCGTTGAACACCGTACGCGTCCCGCGTCATGTCGTAGGCACCAACGCTATACGTATAGAACTGCATATTTTTACCGATGCCTCGCAAACCGCGTACGGTGCTTGCATTTACATGCGCACAATTAGCAATGACGAATCTGTGTCGGTAAGATTATTGTGTTCTAAAAGTAAGGTTGCTCCTTTGAAACCCGTCAGCATCCCACGGTTAGAATTATGTGGTGCTTTACTTGGGGCACGGCTATATGACAAAGTACACAAGGCCCTTCAGCGTAAGTTCGACAGCGTTATGTTTTGGACCGATTCAACTATTGTATTAGGCTGGTTACACATGTCACCTAATTTGCAAAAAACATTCGTACAGAACAGAACAGCCGAAATACACGAATTGACGGGCGAACTTCCATGGCGTCACGTTAGCGGCAAGGAAAATCCAGCCGATTTGGTCTCACGCGGAGCTCGGCTGGAGGACCTTTCATCGTCCTCCTTATGGTGGGAGGGTCCGTCTTTCCTACATCTACCTAGTTTTAAGTGTGGTGACGTGTCTTTGCCATTCCATGAAACGCATAGCGACTTGCCAGATTTAAAGTCTAGTGTCACGCATTCCTTTGTAATCGAACAAGCTCGTGAATCAACGTTATACCCGTTTCTCAGATATTCTCAATTCAATCGTATTAGGCATGCTGTCGCGTATGTGCACCGCTTCATTTACAACACGCGCGATAAGGGTGTTAAGCGAACAGGTGCTGTCAGTGTCGATGAGTTGAGGATGGCTGACTTGACGTTGGCTAGACTGGCTCAGTTAGAATCATTTCCAGAGGAGTATAACTTACTTACAAAAAATGGCACTTTACCACACACACATAATTTGTCAAAATTACATTTATTCCTTGATGAAAATAAAATAATTCGCATAGGTGGTCGCATTGGCAATTCACCTGACTTTCCTTTAGACAAGAAACACCCAATTCTAATAAAGGCTAAACATCACTTTGCTTTATTGCTTTTTCGACATGAGCACAAGCGGTTACTGCATGCAGCACCACAGGCGCTCCTGTATAATGTGCGAGAGACGTGGTGGATCATCGGGGGTAGGAACCTTGCTAGGAAAGTGGTACAAGATTGCATTGTTTGTAAACGTTTGAGAGGCATAACTCCTTCTCCTCTAATGGGTAATTTACCGAAGGAACGTCTGGCTCCTGGTTACCCTTTCATGCGAACGGGAGTGGACTACGCTGGGCCAATGCTCATACTCAATCGGAAGGGTAAGGGTGCCAGAACGTCTAAATGTTATGTCTGTATTTTTATTTGTTTTTCTACACGCGCAATACATTTGGAACTTGTCAGTGACTTGTCTACAAATGCTTATCTATTAACGCTGAAGCGTTTTATTTCAAGGCGAGGCAAACCTGCAGAAATCTTTTCAGATAATGGTCGTAATTTTGTCGGTCTTATGAATGAGTTTAAAAAGTTTTTAGATAGCTGTTCACCTGAAATTCTAGAATACGCTTTAAGTCAGAATATTAAATTTAACTTTATCCCACCGTACGCTCCTCATTTTGGTGGTTTATGGGAGGCAGGTGTAAAATCATGTAAATACCATTTAAAGCGCGTCATAGGTAACGCGCATTTAACCTACGAAGAGTTCAGCACGGTATTAACACAAGTTGAGGCCGTCCTGAATTCCCGTCCTCTTAGCCCTATGTCCACAGATCCTCATGACTTCGCACCTTTAAGTCCAGCTCACTTCCTGGTTGGCCGTCCTCTCACTGCGCCTGCCTGCGAAGACATCACAGAGGCCCCTGTGCACCGACTTACACGCTACCAACGAGTGGAGCAAATCCGTCAGCACTTCTGGGCTCGATGGGCTAAGGAGTACGTGTCCGAGCTCCAAGTACGGGCAAAGAAGAACAAAGATGCGACATCATTGAAACCGGACATGCTCGTCGTCATTAAAGACGACAATCTTCCACCCCTGAAGTGGCACATTGGAAGAATCGAGAAGATTATTCCCGGGGCAGATGGAGTAGCCAGAGTGGCTGATATCCGGACGGCTTCAGGCATCGTGAGACGCGCCTACAGCAAGATATGTCCCCTGCTCGACGACTAGTTGCAGTCTATCTTCATTGAAAGCTACTGCTTCCAAGGCCGGGGGCATGTTCAAGCTTTCACTAGAGGGCGCTTTAAAATAATAATTTATTTATTACTACGGCAACATTTTGTTCGTCGTTCTTTTTGTTTTATATCCGTTTCCGTATTACACATCACTTTTTGAACGACTGTCTATTAAAAAATCGCACAACCAACAACCACCATTGTACACTATTTGTTAAGATATAAATAATTTCTTGCACGGATCACAAACTGTTTGATTGCCTCTCAACACCCTCCGAGAAATAAAGCGTCAACATTCTAATATGCATATATTTAATTTTCCAGATTCAATATCATGGTGCACACCGCATCACACATTATAATACCACTGCTACGCCAGAACCTGCACCAATGTGCGAAATGCAAAAATTATTTCCCTACATCTGAATCTGTTGAGTTGCACAACCTCAACGATCATCTAAACATCACAAACAAAACGGATTATAACCCGGAGTTGCTCAAGAGTTTCATCAAAAAAGAACCTTATACTTTACTAGTGAAGGAAGAATTTGCATTGCAAAATAACGCCGGAGATATTAAGGTTGATGTGTTAGACGGTCTTGTTACGAAGCAGCCTGTCACACTCTTGACTGAAGAGCCGTTGGTAAGTCAGAATAAGACGGACAGTGGTCACTCTGTGCTCCAAAGTTTTGTGGAGAAACAAGCTGTCACTTTGTTGGAGCCATTGGTTAAAAAAGTTGATGTTATAAATGTATCTGACGACGAAGGCAGTCAGGATAGTTTGGATAGCAGATCTTCTAATAATAATAGCAATAAACAAACAACTAAAATTAAAGATAGAATACTGTTTGAAGATGAGGATTTTGAATTCAAGAATAATAATGTTTCCAACGATTTGAGTATGGATTTCGAGGACGACAGTGCTATAAACAGTTCTGAGCTGTTGAGCGATCTGACCACAGATTGTAGAGTCAATATAAAAACTTTGAACGGTGATGGTACCAAAGAGGGTTTTAGGAGGAACGCGATTATACTAGGAAAGTATCCTTGCGACAATGTGCATAGTAATAGTGTGCATTATGACGATCTAGTGATGTCAGAGTTGTGTAGATGCAAGAAATGTGGTGAATCGTTCACTAATAGGTGAGTTATTTGCTTCCTTTGTCAAAAGTAAGGGGAGGTATTAAAAAGTTCCGATTCGATATCCAGAATAGAATAGAACAGATAATATATATATAAAAAATATTATATAAATATATTTATTTGCAATGAACGTATGTATAAATTCAGCGTAAGTTGTGTATTATTAAAATTGTGATATTATTTCTCATAATATTATAAAAATTAAGAGTTATTTATGGAATCACAATTGACTATTTTGACCTCTAACACTGAAACTTGTTGAATGCTACGTACCATGTACCTACCTATTTATTTTAAACAAATTTATAAACATACTAGCTGACCTGGCGGACTTCGTACCGCTTTGACAGTTTTCATCATTGAGTTAAATATATATCAATGGTTTTCATGACAACAAAACAAACAAGTCATTTTGTATTGGAAAATAAAATTGTCGTTTTTAGTATTTTTTTTGTTATTTAGCCTATGTTACTCAGCGCTAATGTAGCATTCTAATGGTGAAAGAATTTTTTAAATTGGTCTAGTAGTTTTTGAGTTTATTCATTTCAAACATATACATATACATACAAAAATACAAAGGTTTCCTCTTTATAATATTAGTATGGATAAAGGTAACGTTAATTTGTATTTAAAATAGACTAGACAATACAATACGTCCAATAAAAAAAAGAAAATCCGGTGTATATAAAAGACAAATATATTTCTGTTTAACAATAATAATATTAATAACAATAAATAACTATTTAAACTATCATGGTCACTTCCATTAGAATAATTATTTATGGGATTCAGGAACGGGAACCATCGGATACTCACAAATAATAGACATGGTAAAAATCCCGTTAATAATTACTCTTAAATAATAAAAAAATTATAAAATTTATAATATTTATACTTGCCTAATTATCTGATCATTAATATATCCTTTAATATATATACAATTTATTTATGCGTTTTTCCATATACTTTTCGTTTCATTCGTAAAAATGTCTCGATTGTCGTCAGGCTTTGGCGATTCACACGATGACGGATATCGGAGCGACTTGCGACTACGTCAGGGCTGACGTAGTAACGTGCGTCAGTGCGACTAGCCCTCCGTCTGAACTACGTGATGACTGATGAGCCATCGATGCTTGTCTACTCAATTCAAACGGAGAATCTAGGGCCAGTCGCTTTTTGGATGCGTTCTCGTACGAATTTTACTTGTACGCTACACTAATTGCGTTTTTCTCAATTGAAATGACTGATATTCAAAATTTAAAAAAACCGGCCAAGTGCGAGTCGGACTCGCGCACGAAGGGTTCCGTACTTTATGACGTATTAAAAAAACTACTTACTAGATCTCGTTTAAACCAATTTTCGGTGGAAGTTTGCATGGTAATGTACATCATATATTTTGTTTTAGTTTTATCATTCTCTTATTTTAGAAGTTACAGGGGGGGACGACGACACATTTTACCACTTTGGAAGTTTCTCTCGCGTAAACTATTGAATTTAGAAAAAAATGATATTAGAAACCTCAATATCATTTTTGAAGACTTATCCATAGATACCCCACAAAATTTTTGAGTTTCAGTTCTAAGTATGGGGAACCCCCAAAATTTATTGTTTTTTTTTGTGTGAAAATCTTAATGTGGTTCACAGAATACAAAACATCAATATTCATTCGATCAAAATGTATGGAACAGCTAATTTTTTTTTTCGAGTTAGGGAGTTGGTCCAATAGTAAGAGTTGTTCGTTTGTATCACGGGAGTCATCTCAGAAGGTTTGGATGGTGATAAAAAGTCGACCTGTATAAATAAATTTAAGTAATTTTTAACACAGTAGCCAAAGTTTCTGTAGCGACTCAAAATCGACAACTTTCTCCTAGTGACATGGACAACAATTTTTTGGACTTTTCATACTATAGCAAACACGTGATCACTCTGATTTGTATGATGAGTCCAAAAAAAATTCTTTTGTAAAAAGAAAAAGTTTTTACTTACACCGAGTCGCTCCTGAAAATTTGGCTACTGTTGTGAAAATAACTTTGTATACAATGTGAAACAAAGAGGTGTGGTAAAAAAGAAAAAAAATTCAAAGTGCATCCGATCTGGTACGTAGAGTTCATCATCATCATCAGCTCATTTTATGTCCCTACTGCTGGGGCACGAGCCTTCCCTATGGATGGATAGGGAGAACGGGCCATAAACCACCACGCGGGCCCAGTGCGGATTGGTTGTTAACGACTGCTAATGCAGCCGGGACCAACGGCTTTACGTGCCTTCCGAAGCACGGAGGAGCGAGAGATGATACATTTTTGGTCACCCATCCGATGACCGGCCTTTGCGAAAGCTTAACCTCAACACTCGCAGACCGGGCGCGTTATCCACAGCGCCATCGAGCTCCTCGTCGAAATGTTACTAAGTTACTAAGTCACTAAGTCATAATTAACTTTAAATTTGTGTTGCAAATTTTGATCAAATATTTCTATTGTGACGTCACATCAAAATAAACAAGTCACAGCCCTAGTTTAGTAACCTCTGTGTACTTACTTTTATGATCACTGCTGCATGCTTATGCGCCTGACGCGCAAGACTTCACTAATATAAATATTTAATTTACAATTGCATGACTAATTAAAGTTAATAATTATGTCTTAGTAACAACACATACAAGATCTTAATCGGATATACTTTGGATCTTTTTTTACCACACCTTTCTGTTACACGTTGTATACCATAGTAGTTGGATGATCAAAATTCAAAATTCAAAATCATTTATTCAGTTTAGGCTACAAGTAGCTCTTATGAATGTCACTATGCCATCGGTTCGTAAGTCTACTCTGGGCGGGAGATCTTGTACTGAGAAGAACCGGCAAGAAACTCAGCAAGTGTCCAGCTCTTTTCTCCCTTACAGCGTCAAAAATATTGGAAAATGCCCGATCATAGCAGGACATTTTCCATTACAATAAACACAAAAAATATAGAAGACAACCACAACATGTAAAAAAAAAAAACACAAAATAAAAAATATACGGTAACAAATTTGCATCAGGTAACAGTTGCAATTTCCACAATGTCATACAGTACCACTATAGTACTATCGTGATCGGGATGTATCGTGCGTATTCGTACGTGTTCGTACTTGTTACATTCGTACGAAAACGCATACCGCATGCATACGCGCATACGCATACGCAAACGCACGGCAACGCAAACCAAAGTTCGACTGGCCTAGTAGGGAACGGGGTCACGCTTAAGTGACGCCATTTCTTTTAGAAACCCTTTGAGTGATTCTGACACACGCTTGAGGAACCCTTTCAGTTTCTCGCCGTCCTCATACTTTGTAGGACATAAGTGGCTATCAGCAATGTCTCCAAATTAAAGAAAAGTCAATATATCAGTGCTTCTATGTGCGACTCATACAACACTTTGCGATGTAAAAGAGTTGACGCATTGACGCACGCCTACATTCGTCATCGTGTGAATCGCCTTTAGGAGATAATAGATTTGAGAAAAAAAATTTTTCTTATTCTTAGTGGCTAAGCAATTGGCTTTCATCCCACCTAGCGTTGCCATCTCTAAAAATCAAATAGCCGGACTTACCCGTCAAAAAAGCTGGACTTTTGAGTCTCTAAGCTGGACATTAAGAAAAATTAAGGATTTCTGACAAAAAAATATCAAATAAAACACATATTTAAAAGTCGGACTTTTGAATTCCTAAGCCGGACGCTAAAAAAAGGGTTTTTTGACAAAAAAAAAATTAATAAAACATACTTTATAAGAAAATTTTAATTAACGTTTTTATTTATATACTTTTCTTTTGAAGAAACACGGTTTAGGAGATCAGTTTCTTTAATAATTTTTTCATAATATTGTTTACATGTTGAATGTCTCAAATTCTCGTCTTTCGCTCGTCGCTACTGACTGAAGTGATTGAATGATTGAATTGAACGATCGATAGTATAAAAAGTCTAACAATTGCCGGACGGGCCGGAGGTCAAAAAGCCTAATACTCTCCGGCTTTATCCGGACGGTTGGCAACGCTGATCTCACCTGATGTTAAGTGATGATAAGACCGAAGCTGGAATCGCACTTCACCCGGAGACCTCAACTACTGAGGCACTGGCTATCTTATCTCTGTCAGAACACAACAATAACAACCGACATTGATTTTATATCAACACATTTACATATTGGTCAATAGTACCCATCAATTGTAGTGATGATTTGATTTTAATGATAGAGACCTTTGCCCAGCAGTGGGACAGTTCATAAGCTAATAACTTCACTACACATATACATAAGAAGGTGGCAGTTAGCCAGGCGGACTTAATACAAGCCAACACAAACCAAACCGAGTACAAACATACAGAGTCGAACCTGAGACTTCTACGTCTAATACTGGTGGTCTAAACTGCTAGACTACAGGGGCGATATAATATTTATATATCTTTGGCACAGTTACAAGATACAAATTAGGTACATATATAATACAAAAAACAAACACTACAATTTCGTATAAAAAAGACAAAAAATATTCAATTGGTTAATGGTTTAAATAACTAGTTTAACTACTTTTGATAACCAGTGATGCCGACTGCCTGCCTGATATTTAATAATAATAATATTAATTGTCGCCAATAAGCCTGATATCGTGGTGGTCGACCGATCCCAGCGCCGTGCAATACTGGTAGATATCACCATACCTCATGATGAGAACTTTGTAAAAGCCGAGAAGGACAAGCTCAGTAAGTACCTTGACTTGGCTCACGAGGTTACCGCCATGTGGGATGTGGATTCAACCATTATTGTACCGATAGTTGTTTCGGCAAACGGTCTGATAGCGAAGAGCCTCGATCAACACCTAGAGAGGCTCTCGCTGAAAGGTGGGGTTAAGGGTCAGATGCAAAAGGCAGTACTCCTAGACACGGCACGTATTGTCAGAAGGTTCCTCACTCTGCAGCCCTGACCACCGGTAGCTTGGGCCCTGCCCCGCTGCTGGTGGTACTCTAGGATTAGGTTTTTATAATGTTTTATTGTTTTTATATTAAAATATAGTAAAAATCTAGTTTTAAGAAAGAAAATAAATAAAGAAGATAATAATAATAATAAAGGAAAAATATGTATAATAATAACCATTGTTAATTCCAGGTACAAAATGATCATACATGAAACGAACCATATAAGGTTCAAACGTCGAGCTCCCATACTCTGTCGTTTGTGCGACTGGTATGTAGGCAACAGCCGCTGGGACTTGCAAAAACATCAGCGCTCAAAACATCAAAAACGAATTGCACCTACCACGGAACCAACGGTCTGCAGAACGTGTGGCCTACGCTACATCTTTTACTACAGACATATGAGAAACTACCATAACATGTACATTTGTAAAGTGAAGGAATGCACAATGAAGTTTAGGAACAAATATGATTATTACGATCATCGTGTTGTTCATAATAAAAGGGATTGCGATGATTACGGTGCAAACGTGAACAGTGATTGGAATACAAAGACTTTAAAAGTGTGTGAATTGTGTTACTCCTTTATGAAGAATACTTCAAATATTCATCATAGATTTGTTAGTGCTTTAAATAAAATCGGTGTCAGGTTTAAGTGTGATCGCTGTGAGAATAAATATTTTGAATTGAAACTCGTCAAGGTAGATGTGAAGAAACGTAAGCTCCGTGATGATTTTGTGCGTAAAAGTAAATGTAATGAAGATAGATTGAAGAGTCTCCAACAGAGGTTGAAAAAGTTGAAGCATTTAAATAAATATTAGTCGAGAGTTGTTTGTTTTTTTATAATTGTAAGAAATCTATATTTATATATTAATATGTGAAGCAAAAACTTTGTACTCGTTTTAAAAAAAAAAAATCAAATTATGCTCAACAAACTATTTGAATGGACTTCTTGGCGGGAAAGTGAAGAGTCATGTCTGCGGTTTTGTTTTATTTTCTAAAATTTGTGTTATGTCGAATATTAATGTGAAATAATGGTGGATTATTAACCGTTAAGTGTTCGTGAGTGTGCATGAGTGTTGGCAAATGAAACAAAACAGTGCAACGTCACTTTTCAAATTCTCTCAAGAAGTCCGCCTGAGGACTTAGTAAAGCCCCACATCTTTACTGAGATACTCGAGGGGTTGGGTGGTATATCATTTCTCATTTCTATTATCATTCATTATCATCAAACAGAAAAGAAATATTGCTAATTTATGTATTACTTGTTAGAAAAATTACTTTGACACTGGCTAAATGTGCTAATCGCACGAAGCCATCAACAAAATGAAAAAAAAAAAAAACTATTTGAATGGGACTTCTTGGCGGGAAAGTGAAGAGTCATGTCTGCGGTTTTGTTTTATTTTCTAAAATTTGTGTTATGTCGAATATTGATGTGAAATAATGGTGGATTATTAACCGTTAAGTGTTCGTGAGTGTGCATGAGTGTTGGCAAATGAAACAAAACAGTGCAACGTCACTTTTCAAATTCTCTCAAGAAGTCCGCCCGAGGACTTAGTAAAGCCCCACATCTTTACTGAGATACTCGAGGGGTTGGGTGGTATATCATTTCTCATTTCTATTATCATTCATTATCATCAAACAGAAAAGAAATATTGCTAATTTATGTATTACTTGTTAGAAAAATTACTTTGATACTGGCTAAATGTGCTAATCGCACGAAGCCATCTACAAAACGAAAAAAAAAAAAAAAAACTATTTGAATGAAGTAATTTAGCATTTTTACGTCACCTAATGAACATTTGGCATGTTATGGTTTAGTTAAATACGGCGTTATAGTTAAAAGTGGCCGTTTTTAGCTGTAACGTTTTATAATTTGATTTTCTATCTCTAATTACTAGATATGTTTTTTTTTTCATTGGCGGCGCTAGCGTGCGGCGAAAATGCTCCAGTTAGTAGCCGACTCCACGCAGCAGCAGCAGACGACGTGTCGTCGAAACACTACTGGTTTCTATGTCGTCATCATCATCATCAGCTCATTTTATGTCCCCACTGCTGGGGCACGAGCCTTCCCTATGGATGGATAGGGAGAACGGGCCATAAACCACCACGCGGGCCCAGTGCGGTGCGGTGGTTGTTAGCGACTGTTAATGCAGCCGGGACCAACTGCCTGCCCGGGCGCGTTAACCACTGCACCATCGAGCTCCTCAAAACCCCCCTTTTAATGACTACTTTTGATTTACTGACCCCTACTTTAAGGGAAAAAAAGTCGAACCCTGGTGCCTTTACCCTAAAATATTTATTCAGTTTAATTTTTTTTATATATTAACGGGTAAGCAGTGCTTTCATCTCACCATGTTAAGTGATGATAAGGCCAATGATGGAAGCGCACTTCACCCGGGATCCTCAACTAGTGAGGCACTGGCTATCTTATTTCTAGCTGCCGGAACACAACGATGCTACAAACATTGATGTTATGGCGACATAATTAGATAAGATGGTGGTAGCTAGCCAGGCGGACAAACAAGCCCTACCACTACCACCAACCAAACAGAGTGCACAAACATGTACGATCGACAAGTTTTAAGGATATCCAGTTACAAACATTTTTGCCTTAACGTGGCGAACGTAGTTAACTCCTCCTACCATGAAGATGACCATAGAATGACCAATAGTAAACCTTCCGACCTTTTTTGTCAAAGCCATTTGTTCTAGTTCACTTTTAAAGCATAAATAGAAATTAATTTCTTTCTTAAGATTCCTAATGGTCCAGAAAATTTGTCACAAACAAAAGGGGTGGGTACAGAGCCACTGACCTTTGCACAGAAAAATCGCCCTAATGGTGGATATCCAGAAAACTGGGAATCGAACCCGGGATCTCTGGGTCTAAACCGGTGATGTTAGTCACTAGACCACAGAGACGGTTTGTTAAATTAAGGCGAAGGGTAAGGCACACTAGCGCCGCTAATGGATTTAATTTGATAACTGCGAAACTGGATTTTTTTTTCAAACATTGCGGACCTTCCGACACTAGGTAAACATCTATTATTTAATAATTGTGCACTACTTTTAGGTTTGTTTTTGTATTCATTTGCTAACACCAACAGGGGCCATTGTTTGTGAATAAATGCGATAGCCCGTTTTGTGAATAAACCAAGCAACAAAAAGTAGTGCACAATTATTAAATAAATACTATGGATGCTTTCCTGTTATTGTATTTTTTTTTTGTTTACCCAGTGGAAAATATGCACTCATATTCACACGCTACTGCATTGAAGTAATGCTTAATTTCACGCGGATCCGGGGCTGGTCTTTTATAAGAAGACCGACCCGGTAACAACCCCTGGGGATGCCTTTAGCCTGAAGGGCTGTGAAGGCTATCGGATCGCTCGCCTCTCGGAAGGCCGAGAGGCGATGAGTAGAAGGAAGTAGGGTTAGCCTGATGGGAACGCGGTACGCAATGTTTAAAAAAGATTCGGTCCGTTAGTAATAGTCAAATTATCAATTGGTGGCGCTAGTGTGCCTTACCCTTCGCCTTAAAAGGTGAAATGGGAGTGGAAAGTATGTAGGTACGGAAATCTGTCATTTTTAAAGTTTAATTTTTGAGTTTTGGTATTTGGCCTGGTAAGAAATGATGAAGTGTTTCAAGATTATCCCACCGATACCTTTATTAAGTTTGGCTTTTATTAAAAACAATCGCAAGTCGTATAGCCCAGGTGAGCAGAGTCGCGAGCAAAAGCTAGTTATTTATAAAATAAACTTAAGTATATTA
This sequence comes from Eudonia mercurella, assembly GCA_963082485.1. Taxonomy (NCBI): domain Eukaryota; kingdom Metazoa; phylum Arthropoda; class Insecta; order Lepidoptera; family Crambidae; genus Eudonia; species Eudonia mercurella. Next base: position 9,530,038 of record OY720049.1, on the reverse strand, counting down.
TGTAGGTACCTACATATACAGGTCGACTTTTTTATCACCGTTTTTATCACCGAGTTGGTCCAATAGAAAGAGTTGTTCGTTTGTATCACGGGAGTCATCTCAGAAGTTTTGGATGGTGATAAAAAAGTCGACCTGTATTTTTATGACCTGTAATTTGATGACATAAGAAGTAAGTTTTAGCCCGGCTTAATAATCTCTCGCCATGGACCATTTGCGTGTTGACTAATTGTCTTTTTATTAGGTCTTTGGCCGCGGCTGGCGAGATCGTACGACTATATTTAGTTTGCAATCTCGTCTCTGTATTTTTGGCTGTAGGTACACGTCGGTCCTTAATCTTATGACGGTGTTGTTTGGACATGTTGAAAGATCCTGACTTCATATCTACGACCATTCATTCGCGTTCAAAGAGGCGGTATATTATCAATTTTTTTTTAGTTCAACATGTAACATAATATATGTACACTCTGACAGTATTTTGTTAAGAATTAGCGTATCATAATTTTTTTTTATGTTAAAAGGAGGCAAGCAGGCGGTTCACCTGATGGAAAGTAATCACTGCTGACCATGGACACCCGCAAAACCAAAGTAATCGCAGATGCGTTGCCGGCCTTGAGGAAGGAGTTGGATCTTGAGGAAGGAGTAGGAATTGGGAGGGGGGAGGGGTGAGAGATGGGCCTCCGGTACTTTCACTCACCGGACGAAACACAACAGCAACGAGTGCCATTGTTTCACGCCGATATTCTGTGAGGGGGTGGTATTACGGCGGGCGAGCCGGCCCATTTCGTGCTGCAACGCAGCGTGGCTCTACCACTCAGGCAGACATTCGATCAGGGGGTCGACCGCCTAACACTCTCGCTTTCGATCGCTTTGAAGGCGAGGCGAGGAGGAGGCGTCATCTTGTCATTTCGAAAGCAATATGAAAGCAATATCGAAAGCTATAGGCTATAGCTTTCGATATTATTCGATATTATATTTCGATATTATATTAGAAAGCGAGGCGAGGGCTTCGCCTACAAAGCGATCGAAAGCGAGAGTGTTACGCGGTTGGGGGGCAGGTTAACTAAAACGTTTTTTTTCTGATTGCCTCTAACGGCATTTTCACCGGGCTTTTTGGAGGTGGCGAGAAACTTAAAGGGTTCCTCAAGCCGTGTGAAACGAATCACCTTCGGAGGTTTTCTAGAAGGAACGGCATCACGCGCTAGTGCACTGCGTGTCCCCGTGCCCTATTAAATTCTAAACGAAAACGAGAATTTGTATAGCAAAATTTTAACTTTTCTCGTTAGGCGCTGCTAAAATGCCATACTAATTTTCGTTAACGAAAACGTAATCGAATGAATACGGATAGTAAACAAAACTTCGTTCGCCAAAAATTATCATAGAATTTCGTTATAATTTTCCTGAATGACAACTACGAAGCGAAGCCGTCTTATAGGCTTGTATTTGATGGTTGCTAAACAAAGAGATTTAATATAAGTAAGTAGTTAAATGTCTTTGTTGCTAAACTAAAAAATCAGTTGCTGATGCTTATTATTAATGATGACCATCAGCTTCATAGCTTATCTGGTCAGTCAGTAAATTTCAATGAAATTCTATATTATTTTAGATTAGATAGCGTAACAAAAATCGTTTTATTAATTATTTAAAAAAATTTTTCACTTAGTTTAAGATTCGGACCTCCTTACGGAAACCTCAGAAAAGTATATTTAAACTACCGGAAGCAGGGTTGCTATTACAAAAATTAAAAATACCCTAGATTTTTAACAAGGGACTAAACTTTCATCATCTTCAGCTTACTATCGAGAGTAACCGAAGGGTGTCGGTTAGGCGCGCGTAATTATAGACTCCCGCGCACTTGGCTGCATTGGGCACAGCACGGCTGTAGAGACGATAGCAGTTTTTTTATTCGACAAAATCAGCCACTATGCTATAACCTATAATATAGCGATTTAGCGATTTTGCAGCACATGTAATATTTTTACAGGGTATATGCAATAGCGTATTGTATGGATTAAATTACATTTCATACTTTGCCTGAATGTTAGTTAGTGTAAGCATTATGCCATCATTATCATGCTTACGTACCTATATACGCTACTAACGAGAAAAAGTGTACTGGCTATATATGGCCCCGCGATTATATAATAAATTACCTGATAATATACAGAGACTATAATAGAGAGAAAAAAAAATGTTGTAATTTGTTTCGCAACAAAATTTGCGTTAAAATTATTTAAACATTTTATAATAGCTTGCCTACTTCTTAACTGATCTTTAGTATTTGTAAAAATATTATGATCGGATGTTAATGACGGTAGTTGTTGACATTGAATGGGCGCCTTTGACTTTTAAAGTAAAGTAAATAAGTGTTAAATAATTTCGACGGGCTGTTTAGAACCATAATAGCTCAATTGGAAGAGCACCTGACCCAGTATGTCAGAAGGGTGCAGGTTCAAATCCTGCTCGTGGGAATTTTTTCAACATTTGTGTTTTTGTAATTTGTTTCTCAACAAAATTTGCGTTAAAGTAATTTAAATATTTTAATATAAACTAAATTACTAATAAACAAACGCTATTATAACATTAATGATTTTTATAATGATGATTGTGAAGATTTGTTAATAGCATATGTCTATTTATTCTCCTTAACTTTAGATGTTATTTGTCTGTAAATCTTCCTAGAAATAAATAAAATAAAAATAAAATGATGATATTTTGACATCTTAATTAGTTTAACATATTTTATTTGGATTAATGTTAGTTTTTCTTAATCATTATTATAATTTATTGTTTGTTCATATTTTAAATATTTATATACCTCTATTGGTGAAACATACATGGTTCTAAATCAACACTAACATCACTCAATAATATGTAGGTACCTATGTTTATGAATAAATTATTCCGATTCCGATTTTGATACTACACGCGTCTCGTTTTCACAATCGTAATAAAACTACAATACTGCTTTAAGAGCTCTTGGTTGGAAGCCAGCAGATGCGATGATAGCTTGTATAGTAGGATTTTGCCGCACTAACAAAACACTATAAATACTCAAATAAATACTCTTCAAAAACACCTGCGCTGTGTTTCGGAATCACCGGATACAGACATTTCGCTGACAGTTGCTAGTTCAAAATAAACAATTGCAAAATGACACTTTCCCACCAAGAAGCTACAATAACATTTTCCGCAAAAATCCGTTGTTTTATCTAAATCTTTAAATTAGATTTACTATATACTACTCTACCCCATCTCTGTGACTCCTAGCCAAAGTAGAGCGAACTAAACGCATCCAGTTTGTAATCGTAACCAAACAAAAGGCAACGCGGAGCGCTTAAAACTTAAAAGATAACGTGTATAATAAATTCTGATTTATTTAAAAAATCTAATAGTTCAGTGTTATAAAACGTGTTTTTCAATTAATAAATAATACATTTATATTAACTTATTTAAAAGTGATCAACTCATTTATCTACTAAGGAGAATTTTAAATTAAAACCTTAAATAAAAAAAAAAAAAGTTTTGTGTTAGCTGTCTGTGGAGTGAAATAGTGCAATTCTAATTTCGTATTTTTAATAAGGCCAAGTGCCTACCTGGCGGCGCACGTGTGTGAGTACATACGCACAAATTAATAGCAGTGAAATGCGTTCTATGTTAAAAATAATGACAATGTTGCCACTTTATAAAATTACCACTACATTTAGGACGTTATACTTTTCCGTTGTAATCAGCTAACAAACGAAAAACGTAACAAAAAGGTTAGAGCATGGTAAAAAAGGCCATAGCTTATTATTCTTTTAGCTTTGGCTGCCTATGGCTGTGACAGCGTATAACCAGGTTATATGGCGGCCTAAATAACTTATGGCTCCTCAAGCTGTACCTAGTACTTGAAAAATTCCGGAGGATATAAAATTGTGTCCTTAAAAACTGCTGAGGCACAGGTCTACCATATGGATGGATAAGGAGAAAGGGCCATAAACCACCACGCGGGCCCGGTGCGGATTAGTGGTTGTTAACGACTGCTAATGCAGCCGGGACCAACGGCTTTACTTGCCTTCCAAAGCACGGAGGAGTTCGAAATAATATATGTTTTAAATTTATTATTAATGCGCTATTAACACAAGAATTATCTTATCTTATCTTAGTGGGGCCTGCTGAGGTTTCCCTCTTGCAGTGACACTTCGACCCATCGGGGTCTTTTGTGCAACCCCGTCCTTTCACTCTTCTTCCTCTGTAAAGATAGATGCCATAAGTTTGGCCACGTCCTTAAGAGCGAAGAGCCTGAAGTCTTCCGGTTTCGGATAAGCCGACCCCAGGAGTCACATTCTTTTCCTAGCCAGAGAGTCACAGTCACACAGTAGGTGCTGCATTGACTCCGTTTCCTCTCCACATGCCCTACACAAGCTATTTGTCGATAGATGCATTCTGTGGAGCATTTGTTTTGTGGCATAGTGCCCTGTCAAGGCACCGATGGTTAATCGGGCCTGCCTTCTACTGCCTCCGCATATGAACTTACTCCGTCCTAAGGCGTTTTCACCTAGGAAGGATTTGGAGTGTTTCATACCCGGCTGCTCCTTCGATTCGATGCCGTGCCTGTTTTTGATGTAATCTTTTAAGGCCTTGTTGATGGTACTTGGTGCAAGTGCCACGAACGGCTCAGGACCAATAAGTTGGGTCTCTGAGCCCTCCCTGGCAAGTGCATCCGCCATCTCGTCGCCGTGGATTCCCATATAGCCTGGGACACAGATCAATCGCACCTTGTTATGTCCACCTAGCTTGTTTAAAGCTTCAGTAATTTTTAGAACAAGGCCAGAGTCGATTTGGGGCGAAATGAGTGACTTGAGCGCTGCTTGGCTTTCACTCAGGAGCAACACATGAATAATAGTCATGTTAACCCGTCCAGCAAGCTAATATCACAAGCTTAGGTTAGGTTCTCGATCGAGTTTTGTAATGTCATTCGATCACTTTAACGAAAGCGAGAATTGTTTAGCAAAATTTTAACTCACCTCGTTTGTCACCAAGAAGTGCGGTCAATGCCATACATATTCTCGTTTCCGTACACATGAAGGGGGTTAAAGTTACTCGCGTCCGTAGGTTTACCCTTGAGACCCTACACGTGACCCCGGGTGGTGCTAAATGAGTGACACTGTCTGAGTGGTAGAGCCACGCTGCGTTGCAGCACCAAATGGGCCGGCTCGCCCGGCGTAATACCACCCTCTCACAGAATATCGGCGTAAAACAATGGCACTTGTTGCTGTTGTGTTTCGTCTGGTGAGTAAAAGTCCCCGCAGACCCATCTCTCACCCCTCCCCCCTCCCAATTCCTACTTCTTCCTCAAGATCCAACTCCTTCCTTAAGGCCGGCAACGCATCTGCAATTACTTTGGTTTTGCGGGTGCCCATGGACGGCGGTGATTACTTTCCATAAGATGACCTGCCTGCTCGTTTGCCTCCTCTTAATATAAGGAAATATAAAAAAACATGATCATCATCATCATCAGCCCACTTACGCCCACTGCAGGGCGGCCTGTGCCCTGCGGTCTTCCCTCGCACGCCACCTTCACAGTCCTGCGCATTCCTCATCCATCTCCTGCTTGCTACCTGGACTAGGTCATCCTACCGCCGAACTGGAGGTCTGCCTGCCGATCGACGAGCATTTCTTGGCCACCTTACCGACCGTGAAACATGATCAGATGATGAATAAAACCTCACACTAGGTATTTTTATGGCGCAATGGTTTACTTGTCCAGTCTGCGATGGTTCGGCAACTTTTGCAATGTCCGTTCATCATATAAGTGACCAAAATTACCATCTCAAGCTCCTCATCGGAAGGCACGTAACGTCGTTGGTCCGACCAATACGCGCTGGCCCCGCGTGGTGGTTTATGGCTCGTTCTCCCTATCCATCCATAGGGATACGGCTCGTGCCCCAGCAGTGGGGACATAAAATTAGCTAGAGAGAGGGTTCAAGTACCAAGCTAGCAGGAGTCAAGAAGATAGGTACGCCTGGAGTGAGCTACATACTTGGGGTGAGGCCGTGAAGTGGTTGAAGTAGCAGGCTATCATGAGTTATAAGGAATTCCGCACTGGGCCCGCGTGGTGGTTTATAGCCCGTTCTCCGTGTGGTGATTCCATCCATAGGGAGTGTCGTGCCCCAGCAGTAGGGACATAAAATGAGCTGAGTTGATGATGTGAGGTATCCAGTTCGCCTACCGACAAACGCTTATTTCCCTCTTGAACACGAACTACAGAACGTGTTTATGCAGGCAGAGTCGCGGAAAATCGTTAGTAAAACAATGGGTAACGCGCCCAGTATGTTGCAATCGAGATGGTATATAAATTAATTAGTCTTCAGGCATTAATCTGTTAGTTGATTAGTCACACCTGCCTTCGCGGCTCCGAACGCAAATAGATTAAGATTATCTTTTATACGGATATAAACGTGTCTTATCTTTTATACGTATATATTAATACGTGAAGCAAAAACTTTATACCCGTTTTTACGAAAATTGCGCGGACGGAGGAGTATGAAATTTCGCACACTTATAGTTTATATAGAGAAGGTTATCCGAATGTTATTTTTTTTGTAATTATACATAAAAAATACTTTAAATCAACAAAAACAACATTACACACACTACCATCTATTTGACACACACGCATATGTATTTGACACACACGTATTGTTTGTCTTTAATGCGGCTGACATCTGTCAATGCCAATACAAACTCACATTCTATCTTTTTTAATTTTTCATTACTTAGGATGCAATCCGTGGAGCCTTAATAAAATTACGATCGAATTTCGACCACTGGGCCACTAGTTTGTGTAACTGGACATACCTACCAATAGGATGATGTTTTCTTGTCTCAGCGGGTCTCGATAATATGTTCGCTGTCCGAAAATTTGATTGTACTGTCAGAACATTGTTGATTTATATAAAACTAATATATAGTATACTGTGGGCCGCTCGCGACTTCGTCCGCTTGAGAACACCCGTACGTATCCCATGATGGACCCCTATTGCAGCGTCACCTACCGGGTCCAATTGTGTTTTCAAACCTTCCAGAACACATTGAAATATTCACACAAAATTTCATCCAAGTCGGTCCAGCCGTTTATAGAGTTAGGTGACAAACACACTTACAGAAGAATTATATACTTATGTAAAGGTTTAGCCAGAAAGAACATTGTATGTCCTACTGAGTTGATTAATAAAAAAACGTTGTTAGAAGTTCAGAAGTTATAAGTGGTAAGTAACTTTTGAGTATTAGTTATTATTAACCATATTTTTTGTATTATCATATTTTTTAGTTTTTGAAAGAAAAGAAAATAATTAAAAAACCATTCTTAACATTTTATGACAAGTAAGAAACTTCTTTTTTACTTCGGTACCTATAGATAATAACGCATTTTTAGGGACACCTGTTGTTATTTAATCATTGGTTTAAAAATTGCATTGTGTTGATATAAAGGACAAGATCTTCCTCATTGCGGAATCTAAAAAAAATAAGTAAGACTGTCGCCTTCACATCATTGTGTTCTTAAAGTTAAAAAAGGTAGCTATTGCCGCCTCGGCCCGTTGTTCAAAGGTTCAACTCCTAGAAGTGTGTTTTTTTATTTAATCATAGTCCGGGTTTGTGATTACCGGTCCGATGATGGCAAGCGTAGTGATGAAGTCAAACCCGTAGCGATGACTTAATTTCAATGATGGGTGCCTTTGCCCAGTACTGGGACAGTATTGATTACTTATTTGACTTATTTGAGGAGCTCGATGGCACAGTGGATAACGCGCCCGGTCTGCGAGTGCTGAGGTTAAGCAACTTTCGCAAAGGCCGGTCTCAAACTCCTCCGTTGCTTCAGAAGGCACGTAAAGCCGTTGGTCCCGGCTGCATTAGCAGTCGTTAACAACCACCGTACCGCTCTGGGCCCGCGTGCTGGTTTATGGCCCGTTCTCCCTATCCATCCATAGGGAAGGCTCGTGCCCCAGCAGTGAGGACATTAAAATGAGCTGATGATGATAATGATGATTTGACTTATTTGCCGCAGTGGTTGAGGATTAACCTTCAGTCCCATCGACACTTATCGTATAAAAATAAATAAATACATAGAAACATTCATTGTATGTCTGTCATGTCATAACGAGGCCTTGAACGTTGGCAATATATCATCACTTTCGTATATTTCTTTCGAGAAATAACCTCTTCTTTCATCACCGCTGTTCGCTTAACTTCTCCTATTTCCGCATAGTTCTTGAACAGTATTTTTTTAAATGTAGGATAATTTTCCTTGCTTTGATAAATGCTAAATTACTTCATTCAAATAGTTTGTTGAGCATAATTTGATTTTCTATCTCTAATTACTAGATATATTTTTTTTTCATTGGCGGCGCTAATGTGCTGCGTAAACGCTCTTTGGCGAATGAAACTCGCACTTGGCACCCGGTTTCGTTTGGACCATGAGGTTGTCGACCAAGAACTATTAGCTAAACCTAGGCTTGTCACTTTGCAAGTTTACCAAGTAACAAACAACCTTAATATCTCTGCCATATGGTTTTCTATGCTTCTTCCAATGCTCTGTGCCCTCTTTGCCATATTCGGGATTGTATTACCCAACACTCTGTAGAAGTTCAATGAAATTTTACTGAATGACAAGCTAGTAAGCAGTTGTGTCGGGTCTGGGTGGTTGTGGTACAGCCGTTGTTTCTGGTTTCCATAAAACGAGTGCTTTAGCTACTTACCTTGGGATCAGAATAAAGGTGATGTTGTCATTAATATTGTCAAAAAAAATAAAAAGTTCGCATACGCGACGCCCGCTTCCACCACAGATTCAGTAACAAAATTCACTGATTTCGCAGTCTCCGCAAGAATCGGAGCATTGAAAATGAATGCAACAATTCACGAAAAAAAAAACATTTTATTTTAAATAACACAATTCCAACTTGAATGCACTTCTCGGCTGCATCCGCATCTTTTCATCATCAATATTTATATACGGAAATACTCGTACCCGTTTTTCTACAATACCAAATCTAAGGGGATCACCTACAGGTCACAATTATTAACCGATTTTCAAATTTTTTTCGTTATTTTGTAGCTAAACTAATACCCTAGGACTCTTTTTTCTTCATTTTTTCAGTCAGTTTTTTTTTAATATTTACAATTTAGTGTACAAACACCCCCCAAAAAATCCGATTCTTATTTACATTTTTCAAAATTCCAAAAAATGTTTCCAGCCGATTTTCAAAATTCAAACGCTCACACGTGTCTCGATAAATTCCTCAACTTTTGGTACTATTTTCATCTCAATTCTCTCAAAATCCTCGGAGCTATGGCCAAAAATACGTCTCAGGCGATATGCATTTGATAACCATTTTCAATGTTTGGACTTAAAATTTATACCTATTAACAGTTACTACGTCTCTACGACCTGACACGCCACATTTAGCATAAACAAAATAGGGTTCCGAGGTGGAATAGATAACATCAGTGATGGGCTAGCCCAGTAGTGCCCAACCAGGGGGTCGACCGCCTAACACTCTCGCTTTCGATCGCTTTGAAGGCGAGGCGAGAAGGAGGCGTCATCTTGTCATTTCGAAAGCAATATCAAAAGCTATAGGCTATAGGTTTCGATATTATTCGATATTATATTTCGATATTATATTAGAAAGCGAGGCCAGGGCCTCGCTTTTAAAGCGATCGAAAGCGAGAGTGTTAGGCGGTTGGGGGGCAGTACCTCGCGAGCCCCTGGTAGCTCTCGGCCCGTTTTCTAGGCGCTCGCGAGTAAAATCGTATAAGGAATACCTACATATACATTTTACTAAATGTGATCGGCCAAATCTCGTATTAACTTTTTGCTGTTGCGGTCTGAAGGAGGTGTCTATTCATTGTGAAGTGTAGTGTGTCATATTATTATAATAAATGGTGTGTTTAAATAATGTACTTTCCTTTATATCATTTTTTACTAACTCGACGGTGCTCGTGTGATGTGTCAGGATTTTGAAAATAGCTCTTGGAGCAATACCAGTTGGGCACCACTGGGCTAGCCCATCGCCTGATGTGCTAGTGGGGGGAGCCTTGCAAACATGATCGGATGTTAAATAGAATCGTTTAGTCCACATTCAACCCCAACAGTTTCAACCCCTGATAAAAATTCCTACTCATAAGTCCGTTTTCAACTCCTAAATTTGTCCATATTCAATCCCTAAAGGTTGAATAAGGATTTCTATTTTTGTTTATTTTTTAGTCCACATTCAACCCCTATTTATCTTTTATAGTTTCTTTTATCTTTGTACCTATTTGTTTTCTGTTTTTATTTTTAATGTAGCTTTTTAAGGTGAAGGGTAAGGCACACTAGCGCCACCAAATGATAATTTGACAATTACTAACAGACCGGATTTTTTTTTAAACATTGCGTACCGTCCGACAACAGGAAAGCATCCATAGTATTTATTTATCACAAAACGGGCTATCGCATTTATTCAAAAACAATGGCCACTGTTGGTGTTAGCGAATGAATACGAAAACAAACCTAAGAGTAGTTCACAATGATTAAATAATAGATGTTTGCCTAGTGTCGGAAGGTCCGCAATGTTTGAAAAAAAAAACCAGTTTAGCAGTTATCAAATTAAATCCATTAGCGGCGCTAGTGTGCCTTACCCTTCGCCTTAATTAGGTATCTATGAATTAAATTTTACAATACTTCCTTAGCGCTAACTAAGTTAACCTTTAGCTTTGCTAACACTTAAATAAATAATTGACAATTGAGAATTAAGTCAAGGTTGAGTGACTGTTTACTAGAACGGTTAGGTAAGTGCCAGCCGTCCGTCCGCGCTCAGCCGTGTGCGCGTGCGCTGGCACGCGCGCGTGACATTTGCGCGGCGGGCGGAGCGCTTGCAGTGTTTTATTTTTATTGACCCACATGCTGCGCTTTCTTCCGGATCGATCGGTTATCATATTACATCATTATCATCATCATCCGCTCATTTTATCGAGCCTTCTCTATACTTAGATGGAAAGCTACAGGTTGAATGGGCTATAAACCAACACGTGGGCCCAATGCGGATGGTGGTTGTTAACGACTGATACAACTGCTGAGGAGCTCGATGGCGCAGTGATTAACGCGCCCGGTCTGCGGTCTGGTAAAGTTGCTTACTTTCGCATAGGCCGGTCATCGAATGGGTGACCAAAAAGGTATCATCTCGAGATCCTCCAAGCTTCGGGTGCACTTTCAGCCTTGCTGGTACTTCACCACCTGAAAAAGCTACAATTCAAACATTAAAAATAAAATTATGTTTTTTTAAGAAATAGGGGCATTTAATAGATGAGGTGGCAACATTGTTTCGCAGATACTTTTCCAAATAACTTAAAAATTACTAAAAGTTTTTAAAAACCTATCAATTCCCAATCGTTTCTATCTAACACACATTTTTTAAATAGTTTTACAGTTACAACTCATTGCGCAAAATAAATAAAAAAGATTTTTTTTAATTCTCTACAGTGCACACAAATAGATAGTTACTTTTTAATTTTTTTTTCTTTTATAGCAACGGAACTCACCTTTTGATAATAGTGTTAGTAAAAACATAGTTTATTTCAGACTGTAAGCCACCACAGATAAACAAGGAAAGTGTTTAAAAAAATACAAACGCGAACGCATTGCCCGAAAAAGGTAACAGTTTATTTTTTAAATCTTACACGAGTAAAACTTTTTTTTTTAATGGCGATTGATAACGTCTTCTGCCAGTGTAAATAAATAAATACTGTATAAAATTGAGACAGTGCGATTATATTATGAGTGAAGTGCGCTCTGACACGGACACTGACGGATCTAGCAGTTCTGAGGAGGACTTGGATTCGGGCATCGCTGAAGAACCCGCGAAGAAGGACATCGACTGCATGGATCTGTCAGAGTTCTTCGGTTATTGGTGAGTATTTGTTTGAATGACCACGTACATGCGTCTGCACATCATGAGTACCACAAACTGTCTTTCCTCTATAGATTTTGATTGACACAAGATTTCTTGGCGGGAGAGTGAAGAGTCATGTCTACGGTTTTGTTTTATTTTCTAAAATTTGTGTTATGTCGAATATTAATGTGAAATAATGGTGGATTATTAATCGTTAAGTGTTCGTGAGTGTGCATTAGTGTTGGCAAATGAAACAAAACAGTGCAACGTCACTTTTCAAATTCTCTCAAGATGTCCGCCCGAGGACTCAGTAAAGCCCCACATCTTTACTGAGATACTCGAGGGGTTGGGTGGTATATCATTTCTCACTTCTAATTTCTATTATCATTCATCATCATCATACAGAAAAGAAATTTTGTTTATTTATGTATTACTTGTTAGAAAAATTACTTTGACACTGGCTAAATGTGCTAATCGCACGAAGCCATCAACAAAATGAAAAAAAAAAAAAAGAGTTTGATTTTGTCTATGGCAAATGGTTGTACTTACATTCATTGAAGAATTTTTACAGTTTTGCGTAGCCTGATGTGCAAGCGTGGGTACATAATGATTATCCTTTTCCTATAGGAAAGACAAAAGGACCTAAAAGGACATTCTACCATACAGGGTGCCTGTCACATTTGAAATTCGAATACGTTTACGAAAACGAAAATTAGTATGGCATTGGAACAACGCCTCCTGGCGACATACGAGAAGAGAAAATTATCTTTCGCGCGGAACGCAAAAAAAGTATGTTAAACCTTTCAGCCTAGTGCGAGTCCGCGAGTTTATTCAATATTCAATCACGTTGACGAAAACTAATTATTTGTATAGCATTGAAACAGCGCCACCTGGTGGAAAACTATTAGAGTTAAAACTGCCAAACAAATTCTCAACGAGGTAAATAGCATTTTCAATATAGAAATTTTCGTTTTCGCTAACACGATCGAATGTTAGGTAAATAATACTCGCACTAGGCACACTGATACAATACAATGCTACTTTTAATAGAACGGGGTTACTTTTGGATTGTGAGTATGTACCTAATTGATCACCGCACCTAATCCGTGGAAGCTGCTAAAATGGCGTCCTTGGAGATCATACTATAGATGTACATGCAGAAGAACTTCAAAGAAAAGGAGGTGTGATCAATGTTCCACATAATTTAAATGATATTTCGTTAGATAGTTAGGTAGGTACTAATTGACTCCTACATAATTGTGTCAAGCAACTTCACGCAATATCACAGATAGCAGTATTGTTGCTCATATATTTGAGTAGGCGTTTTTATAAAATTAATAACTGTAAATAGGCTACTTAAAACATCACAGGCCTCAAATCTGTTAATTTAATATTTAAAAGTAGGAGTTTTAAAAAACTAACTCAATATTAGCTGCTCAAAACATAAGTGGGCCTCATACAAATCAATAACGTCTTAATAGTGAGCCAGTCATAAAGCTGTATCTACAGCCAGTACCAGTAGCTTGATTTTGATATAAAGACTATGGGAAACTTTTAGATATAGCAGTACTCATAAAACCGGAAAAAGAGTTACTCATTTAGTCCATGCAGAGTTTCTTGAGGGTTCGTTCTCGGTGTGAGTAATCTACCGTTAGTTTACGAAGTCACGGCTTAGATTGTAAATGACGATAATTAATTTAATTATTAGTTTTTTTTATAAATACATTAATTTATTATAACCTATTCTCACTTTATTTCATCATCGAATAGGAAGAAAATGTAACTATTTATAAACCAACATGTAGCATGTTAGCTGACGATCAATAAAACGCCATAGATAACGGTAATAAAACACAGATTGTAATTTCTTTATCATATGTGCGTGCACATAGAAAATGAGGTCGAAGCGAATCAGTTGGTGTGGCAGGTGAAGCATATAAATACTTCCACTGTCTTGCCTAGCGCAATTTGTATTCACTATTCGAACACATTAACTAAAACAAGAATAGTAAAAAATACAAATGTTGAAAAAATTTCCACGAGCAGGATTTGAACCTGCACTTTTCTGACATACCGGGTCAGGTGCTCTTCCAATTGAGCTATCGTGGTTCAGCCCGTCGAAATTATTCAACACTTTTTACTTTGAAAGCCAAAACGCCCATTCAATGTCAATAACTACCGTCACTAACATCCGATCGTAATATTTTTACCAATATTAAAGATCAGTTGCTTGCAACAAAATTTGCGTTAAAAATTATTTTGATCATTTTATAGTAAAAAATATTGATGAGTACCTATAGCAAAGTAGCAACTCTCTTTGTTTGTCGCCAGGAAGCGCTGCTTCTTGCCATATAAATACTCGTTTTTGGTTACGTTAATTATCTAGCTAGATCTGGTTGGCTACTCTTGAACGCAAACTCAATCTCAATACAATTCCAATGCGATTAATATGTATCGATATTGGGATAAGTTTCGCAATTTCGAAACGTCCCATCTCGATAATAATTTTTTCACTCAATTTCCACGCAGTTTAATTCCAATGTGGCGCTATTATCGCTTTTAAGAGTGCCATTTGTAATTTTTTAGGTTTATGATTGGAAATTGATTACTGCAATCGTGTTTCAAGAGTAACCCTACTGATTGGAATATCAGACTCCACTTATCGAGGTCGACTTACCATATCAAATAGAAATATAAGCCAGTATGTCAGTTGATTGAGGATAGAAAACACGACACTAGATGGCGTTAGTGGTCTATTCTAGCCATTGATAAGAGCCGCCTCTGTGAGTGGTTATAAGACCACCGGTTTAGACCCAGAGGTCCCGGGTTCGATTCCCAGCGGAGGGGGTACATGTTTGTGTACTTGGTTTGGTTGGTGGTAGGGCTTGTTTGTACGCCTGGCTAGCTACCACCATCTTATCTAAATATGTCACCATAACATCAATGTTTGTGTTCCGGCAGCTAGAGATAAGATAGCCAGTGCCTCACTAGTTGAGGATCCCGGGTGAAGTGCGCTTCCATCGTTGGCCTTATCATCCCTTAACATTAGGTGAGATCAAGAGCCAAGGCACTGTGCTTACCCGTAAAATAAAAAAAATAAAAAAAGTACTAATACCATACCAAGGGACATACAATTATTCTCGCTCTGATTGTATCTGAGCTTATTATCGGGATACGAGCTAATCGGGCCGATAAAGCGAGATATCCGGTTAGTTCTGGTTAATTAGACTCTAAATAAAATATCCAAATTTAAAAACAACAAAAAAATTATAAGGGGTCACCATTCTTTTAGTTAGCTTAGCTTCAGGTAGCTACTATATGACCATTGTCTGATAACTTTAAATATATAAATATTGTTTTTTACTAAAACAAATCTAAGTACATGTCGGATGTGGCATTTATTCTACCATTGTTTGATTAAGAGTAAGTCTTCAAAATGTATCAATGCCTTTCATTCTGCTCTTGAAGCAACGACGGGGAAGGTGCATCATCATCATCATCAGCTCATTTATGTCCTCACTGCTGGAGCACAAGCCTTCCCTATGGATGGATAGGGAGAACCGGCCATGAACCACCACGCGGGCCCAGTGCGGATTGGTGGTTGTTAACGACTGCTAATGCAGCCGGGACCAACGGCTTAACGTGCCTTCCGAAGCACAGAGGAGCTCGAGATGATAAATTTTTGGTAAAAGGCATGGTAATTCTTGTTTTGGTGAATAAATCTCGCATTGTATTTTTAATAAATCGGTTTTTTGTTACTTAATGTATTTTTAAATAAAACAAATTTTTAAGTATCTCTAAGTATATTATTATAATTTATTCTACAACGTTGACGCCGGAGCTGTTGTCCGCGAAGATGACCCCCCCGTCGCCGTCGACCACGTTCACGCCCCCACTGCCGTCAACTATGTTCACACCACCGCCATCTGTTAGGGAGAAAGTGAACTAAATTGTAATTTTTTTTAAGCAGGTGTGTGGCGACCGCCTGCCTACCTTACAGAAGAAAGATATTTATTAACGATAATCGCGACAATTTACAATTTATCGCTTCCAAAACACATATTCGTATTACGGAACGTAGAACGCTACGATAGCGCCACAAGCGAGCGATTGACGAACTAAAAGTGCATGACGGCGCTCTAAAATAAACCGACCAGTTGTCACCATCAGCCGACCGCAACTAGTACTTAGCAGTAGTAGTAACTAGTACTTGACGCAAACTCAATCTCAATACAATTCCGATAAATAGTAATAAATAGATAAATTGGGATAAGTTTCGCAATTTCGGAACGCCCCATCTCGATAATAATTTGTTCACTCAATTTCCACGCAATTTAATTCCAATGTAGCGCTATTATCGCTTTTAAGAGTGCCATTGAATTTTTTAGATTTGGGATTGGAAATTGATTATTGCAATTGTGTTTCAAGAGTAACCCACCTGGCAAATGCTTACCCTTGAGGTTTGGAAGGGTTTTAACAACTGCTGACTATTACGACGGTATACAACGTCTTCCAAAGCAATTTCACCTTTGTAGTACCTATACCAACTGTCCCCTTCGCAACGTTTGTATGGTAGGGTGTTACGCTGCTATCTTGCGACGACTTCCGAACCAACTTCCAACTCACCTCCGTAATACCCGCTGTTGTCGACGATGTTCACACCGCCATCTGTTGGGGGTAAATGTAGATTTTTACTATTTTTGTTTATATGTGGGATCGTTGAAGAAAAGAGTGGTCGAATTAATCACAAAATCTTTTTTTATTTTTTTCAATAGCCTCTTGACATTACATCGTAACACAGACTAAAAATTAGGTGTTGCCACCGCTAACAAAATAACAAAAAACATAGATAATAAAAATAATCGTTCTCCCATATATGAATAATCGACCTTCGGATTCGGATATCAGGCCGAGTGGCAAGGCAATGGGTTCAATCCCAGGTGGGGCAAAATGTGTTTCGGATTTGTCGATGCATTACCCCGGGTTTGTGCTCACCAACCCGCATTTGGCAAGCGTGGTGATTAAGCCATTGCCCATCAATTGTAGCGATGACTTGATTTCAATGATGGAGGCCTTTGCCCAGCAGTGGGACAGTTATAGGCTATTTACTTTTACTTACTTTATGAACGCAACTATAATTTAACTGTACTTATAACTTTACGTAAATATGTTGCGAACAAATAACAAATTGATATAATAAATAATCTATATATTAATACGTGAAGCAAAAACTCTGTACCCGTTTTTACGAAAATTGCACGGACGGAGGAGTAAAAAATTTTGCACACTTATAGTTTATATAGAGAAGGTAATCCGAATATTAATATTTTTCTCAAATTATGCATAAAAATACATTAAATCAACAAAAACAACATTACACACACTACCAGTATTTAACACACACACGTAAATATTTGACACACACGTATTGTTTGTCTTTAATGCGGCCGACATCTGTCAATGCCAATCCAAACTCACATTCTATCTTTTTAAATTTTTCATTGCTTAGGAATTAGGATACAATCAGTGCAGCCTTAATAAAATTACAGTCGAATTTCGACCACTGGGCGACCACTAGTAATCATAAATATAGCTAGCTGATCTTTCAATATTTGTAAAAATATTAAAATCGGATGTTGATGACGTAGTTGTCGACATTGAATAGGGCTCCTTTGGCTTACACAGTAAGAGTAGATAGTGTTGAATAATTTCGGCGAGTTGGATTGAGCCACGATAGCATAGTTGGTAGTGCACCTAACCCGGCAAGTCATGGGGTGCGGGTTCGAATCCCGCTCGTGGAATTTTTTCAACACTTTAGTCATATCAGTTTAATGATCATCATCATCATCATCATCTTCAGCCTACACACGTCCACTGCTGGACTGCCTCTCCAAGTGCACGCCAGGCACGATCCGTGGCTACTCTCATCCAGCTCTTGCCAACCACATTGCGAAGATCATCCTAGTCTTCAAAGGCATCTGCACTCTGTCGCTCCTCATTTAATCTTAAAGCTACTTGGATTGCGTGTATCGCTCTTCGTGCCTTTGATTTCCAAACATTCCATCCATTCAAATCCATCTCTACTTTGAAGTGAGCGTCAAGTTAGCAACCTCACCACGCAATTAGATGGTTTTAACAACCTCAAAAAATTGTGTATAAATAGTGATAAATAGTGACGTATAGCATATAAATAGTGATACTGTTCAAAAGATATTTAAGTATCTTGGTAAAGCTGTTATTATGTAGAAGTTTACATTAGATTTTTGAAAAAAAGGAAAGAAGAATTCTTCTTTTATTTAAAATATCGTAAGATTCACAATTTCACGCACAATTTTTTCATGTATTTATTTGTTAAAACTGCAAAAAAACTACAAAGCTGCGCAGCGTTCTCGTAACACGTACAACAGTCACATTATGATTTTTGAGTCAATGAGGGTATCTCAGTTTAAATTCGATGGACTCTTTTGGTGATCTGTCTAACAAATTACTTGTTACAAAAGTTTTTGTTCTGTTTTTGTATTGTCAAAATTATGTATAGCTTATTATAAATGCATGTTTCGTCACAGGGCAATATAATTACTTTTTATAATTATTAATCTCATGTAAGTGAATTCTGTATAAAGAATAAAGTTTCTTTAAACCTTAAAAGCTTGTACCCGTTTCTCTGGAATCGCCATCGCAACAAACGTCAAGTTAGCAACCCACCTAAAGACCGTAATATCTCGGCTTGTATTGAAGTACTATTATTAAAATGTTGCGTATACGATTCACTATTTATGCACAGTTTTATGACATATTAATCACATTGATACGAACTGTATTTCTGCTAGCTTGACGTCAAGTTAGCAACCCACTTAGAGACCGTAATATCTCGGCTTGTATTGAAGTACTATTATAAAAATGTTGGGTAAACGATTCACTATTTATGCACAGTTTTATGACATATTAATCGCATTGATACGAACTGTATTTCTGCTAGCTTGACGTCAAGTTAGCAGCATCAATAAGACACTCAAATATCTTTTGAACCATAGTATCACTATTTATATGCTATACGTCACTATTTATATAACCATCTTACTAAGCGGACGTGTTTCAGTGATCGTGCAATATATTAATTATATTATTCTAGTTTTAAATTAGCATTAGTGTGTCGTGTAAGAAAATCATTTGTGCGCGGACATCAAAACATCAAAGGAGGTCAAACATGTATTGTAACGAGTGCAGAGTTAAAATCAATGAAGCTAGTTCACTAAAATGTAATAATTGCAACTCGCATTATTGCTTTAGCTGTATTGGAATAACACCCGAGCGATCATCGAAGCTCAATGAGAAGGATCTGTCTTCCTTAAGATGCCCTTTTTGTGCAAATGTAAACATCCGACGACGTGCTGCTGCTTACGATGACACTCCGGTCGGCTGTAAGACCAAGTCGACCTTGACGCCGACCAACACATCAAGCCCCTCAAAAGCTACTTCCGGGGGGGTTACGCTGGAGGAGATAAGCGCGTTGTTAGATCAAAAACTGGCTCCAAACTCGGCTTATATGACTAATCTGCGAACGGCGCTCAAAACTGAGTTAAAAGAACTAATAGTGGCCGAAATTAAGTCGGCTACTGACGAGTTAAAGGCGGAGTTTACTAGCACAACCGACTTTATCATCAGCGAACAAAAAGACCTTAAATTGGTGATTCATGAGAAGGATAAAACTGTAAAAATGTTAGAGGCCGATAGAAACGCTATGCAAGCTGAAATAAACACATTGCGTGGTAGACTGTCGGTTTTGGAAAAAATATCACGTGAACATAACGTTGAAATACAGACGGTACCAGAAAACAGAAATGAAAACGTGTTATCTCTGGTAAAAAAATTATGTGCAGTTGTCAATTACCCTATCCAGGACTCTAACATACAAGCTTGCCGTCGTGTAGCAAAGATGAACAGCTCGTCCAGCCGCCCTCGAAACATCCTTCTCAGCCTAACATCGTTGCGTCAACGGGATGAGTTTATCTCGGCAGTCCATCGCTTCAACAAGGCTCACCCCAGCGATATGTTGAATACAACGCATTTAGGTATAACGGAAAATAATCAAAGAATCTTTGTATCCGAGCATTTATCGATCGACTGCAAGAAACTTCACGCTGAAACAAGAGCATTCGCCAAAACAAATAATTATAAGTATGTGTGGGTGCGCTATGGTCGAGTGTACTTACGTAAAGATGACAACGCGAATGCAGTCCACATCAAAAGCATTGACTGTCTAAGCAAACTACGTTAGTGCTTAGAAATAGTAGCGTGATTTATTTAAAGTAAGTTAATATAATAATATAGATACTTGGTTTCAGTTATTAACCAACAATGATTACGATTTATTATCAAAATGTTAACAGATTTCGTTCTAAATTAAAAGACTTTTTTCTTAATGCATTAAACTGTAACTTTGATATATTATGCCTAACCGAAACAAATATAAATTCTAGTGTATATGACAGGGAGTTTTTAGATGAACGTTACAATATGTTTCGTAGGGATCGTTATAGTAGTTGTAGTAATAAGGCCGATGGTGGTGGTGTATTGCTAGCTATTAGTAAAAAATTTAACACAGTTCGCCAAATCCACTGGGAGAGCCGATTTGAGGACGTTTGGGTAAGCATATTGCCAGTCAACAACAGCATGCCTATAATAAACATATGCGTTTGTTATTTACCGCCAGATATGTCTGTAGCGGAACTTGAAGAATTTTATATTAACTGCCAAAAAAATATTTTGAACAGTAAAGATAAAAATGAATTTATACTGATAGGTGATTTTAATACTCCACACATGTCATGGTCAGCTGTTCATGGTTCAAACATGCTTACCCCGAGCGATTTATCTGATCGGAAGTCATTTCTCTTGCAAGAAACTATGTCGATGTGTTATTTAAACCAATATAATAATATACTTAATAGTAACAATCGTTTACTAGACTTAGTACTTTCTACTGTTGATAGTGTATCTGTCATATTAACCGATCCATTAAGCAAAACAGACAAACATCATCCACCTCTTGCAATTAATGTCACCTTTTCACAGCAACAAAAACCGTTAAAACCGTCATGTGAAACGCGATTAAATTTTTCAAAATGCAATTACGAAAGCGTAAAGAAATCTCTAAACTTATATAAGTGGGAGCAATTACTTTCTTCTAACGATGTCAATATTTGTCTAGATATTTTTTATCAAACCGTTAATAATGTTATCGAGCAGAATACACCGAAAACATCAAAAAGAACTCTTAGTTTTCCGTCATGGTATAGTCATTCATTAATTAACTGTATAAAAGAGAAAAACAAATATCATAAATTATTCAAAAAATTTGGAAATCCGCGTGACTATGACGTCTTTAGTATGCTTCGCCGACGATGCAAAACATTAATAAACCAATGTTATAACAACTTTGTTTCGAGCATCGAAGAAAATCTTGATAATAATATCAAATTGTTTTACCGATTTATTAACTCAAAAAAAAGAAGTTGCACTATTCCTCAGACAATGAAATACGGAAACGAAACTAGTTCGGACAGCGTGCAAATTTGTGAACTTTTTGCAAAATACTTTGGATCGGTTTACGAGAACTACCCTAGTATCTCGGGTCACACATGCAATGTT
Organism: Eudonia mercurella; assembly: GCA_963082485.1. Classification (NCBI taxonomy): domain Eukaryota; kingdom Metazoa; phylum Arthropoda; class Insecta; order Lepidoptera; family Crambidae; genus Eudonia; species Eudonia mercurella. Next base: position 9,508,481 of record OY720049.1, on the reverse strand, counting down.
TCTATAAACAACTCTAATGTAATTTCCAATTTAACCATAACGGAGGAAGAAGTACTTAATAAGTTAAAAAAATTAAACAGCTATAAGGGCGCGGGACCCGATAACATACCTTCAGCTTTTATAAAAGCATGCTCCAAAGAAATTAGTCTCCCATTAACAATTATTTTTAATAAATCCCTCCATTCTGGTGTATTCCCTGCATTATGGAAGGTTGCCCATGTCGTCCCTATTTATAAAAATGGGTGTAGATCTGAATGTGAGAACTATCGACCCATTAGTATTTTATCCTGTCTCGCTAAAGTATTTGAGTCGGTTATATACGGTTATATTTATAATCATGTGAAGCAATCAATTTCTGAAAAACAACATGGTTTTGTAAAGGGTCGCTCCACTATTACTAATCTTCTAGAATATAAGAACTATTTATGTAACGTTTTTGCAGCTGGTGGCCAAGTGGACTCTATATATACAGATTTTTCTAAGGCATTTGATAAGGTTAATCATTCAATTTTATCTTACAAATTATACAAATACGGTATTCAGGGTAATCTCTATAGATGGCTATGCTCTTATCTTGCACATAGAAGTCAATTAGTAGCTCTTAGGGGATACAAGTCTGCTGCTATCGACGTGACCTCAGGTGTTCCTCAAGGTTCCCATTTCTCCCCTTTGCTATTTGCAATTTTTATTAACGATCTAATTGACCGACTAAACTGTGAATGCCTACTTTATGCAGATGACCTTAAAATATTTACTAGTATTAAAAACATTGATGACTGTTGCACTCTTCAAAAAGACATTGACATAGTTAAAGATTGGTGCGTAAGCAATAATATGTACCTAAATAACAATAAATGTTTTGTCATATCTTTTACAAGAAAACGAATACCACACAATTATAACTACAAATTGAACAATTGCGCTTTGTCTCGATGCACTACTGCAAAGGACCTTGGCATTATTTTTGATGATAAACTTTCATTCCGTCAACATTATGAACATGTGTTAAAAAGATGTAATGGTCTTTTAGGTTTTATATTTAGATCCACAAAAGGTTTTAAGAAACCAAAAAGTGTATTATGTCTTTATTACAGCATAATACGTAGTATTTTAGAATACGGTTGTACAATTTGGAGCCCATTCTATAAAATACACATAGAAAGTATTGAAGGCATTCAGAAAAAGTGTTTAAGATTTCTATCTTATCGCTTTCATCTAGGCAGGTCTCTTTATTCCTACGAACTTCGAATGATTAAGTTTGGTGTTATTTCGCTTGCGGTTCGTCGAGAACAGTATGATTTAATTTACTTGTTTAAAATATTGCACTCAATAATCGACTCCCCTAAATTGCTTTCACTCATTCCAATAAATACTTTGTATCGAACCCGGGCGCCTAAGACCTTTGTACTAAATGCCTATAAAAATAATACATCATATTACAATCCCATTGTCAGAATGTGCCGTCTATACAATGAACTGGTTGCACTTAATAACAACATCGACATATTTTCCATGAAAATACATGAATTTAAGAAAAATGTCCGGGAAACTCTCAGTCCGGCATCTCCCAATTATTAATAAAATGTTGACAAACATTAACCTAGAATAAGTTTTCAGTTTGTTATATTTCTATTATTCACCATTATTATGTATATAATTAGTTTTTAATTGAATATAATTTTAGATTAGGTAAACTTTAACATAGACGATAATTATTAATCATGATGTGTACACATGTTTTTAGATAGAAATTTAGTTCTTATACAATTATCATGCTTTTTTGTTATTTTTTAATTTTTATCTGTTTTGTGTACCTAATAAATAAATAAATAAATAAATAAATAAATAAATTTATCACTATTTATACACAATTTGTTGACGTAGTCAAAACCATCTAATTCCGTGGTGAGTGGAACTTGACGCTTAAATGATGGAGTGGTGCGAACGGAGTGCCCGTGAATAGGGGCCATTTCCCATCAACCCTCTCTACGCAACATTGACGTTCAAAAGAGTGTCGGCCATCTTTTATTTATAATATAATAATACAGTATAATAATGCGTTCGAAGGCTGATGGGGCTGCCGCGACACTGCAGCGCGTCAGGAATGCTAGCTACAGCAGAGGTTGATAGCCTCTCCGCTATCATCAGAAAGCGCATTGCGTCCCTGATGCGGCGTGTGTGTGGCAGCACCAACAGCCTCCTGAAGACTGTCGCGGCGAGACTGGACGTAGACAGTGCTATGATGCAGCACTGGACTCGCGTCCAGCTCGTCAAAGACAGTAAGATTACGTTTAATCAATTTTTGTACTAACATAAATTAATTTAAATTAAATTAAATTCATTTATTTCGACCTTGGCATCATAGTAACAACATAACAATTTACATAGATTAAATAAAATAAGATTAAAAATTATTACAAAATTATTACAAAACAAAATTGAAATTAAATTGATAAAAAATCATACCTATTCTTGTTTGCAATTAGCTTAATTTATAAGTATTAAGAGTGGCTCTCCTACACAGATAAACCCTACAAGGTTTCCGTGTTAGGATTATTGTAGTGTAAGTAGGATTTTGCAAAATGATTTGAACAATAAATTAAAAAAAAAAATAAATAAATAAAATCAAAACATTTAAAATACAAAATTAAAATTAAAACTTACAAACTTTTAAATTCATTAAATAAAAATAAAAATTTGAAATTTGAAATATAAAATAAAATAAAATTCAATAAAATAAATTAAATTAAAATATTAAAATATTAAATTAGGGCAGTCATCGCTTTAAACGTCTTATGACGTGCAATTCAATGAACCGCCCAAAGACATAGCTTATAAGATTATTGTTACTAACAATATATGAACCCTGTCCGAAATAAATGATTTTATTTTATTTATTTTTATTTTATTTTGTTTTGGGTGCACTCTTATGAACTAATTACAAGCTACCAAGGTATCTTAAAACAAGAAGCCAACTCACCTCCATAATACCCGCTGCCGTCAACCACGTTTACCCCAGAGCCGTTGTTGTCGACCACGTTAACCCCCCCGCCGCCCCCCTCCGCCACGTTGACCCACCCGCCGCCGCCGTCGTACCCCCCCTCCACCACGTTCACGCCACCACCACTGTTATCCACGAATCTGACACCGCCATCATCGCCGTCTACCACCTGAAAATAAAATAAAAAAATAAAAAAAAATGTTTCCCACACTCACACCAATTATCTAGCCCCAAGAAAAGCTTCCTTAAGAAACTCGTTATATGGTTAACTAGACAACGGATAAACATACTTAATATACTTAAATACATACTTATTATACATAGGAAACACCCAGACCCGAAACAATATAGAAAAACAGGTATTTCTAAATTGATCCGACCGGGGATCGAACCCGGGACCGGTTTTCATGGTGTCGCTATCTCTGAGGAGAGATAGCGACACCATGAAAACCGGTGTGCAAGCCACTCGACCAAGGAGGTCGTCATATAATGTCGTCATAAAATGAATTTTAAATGAAGTAAAAAACCAAAATTCTGTAAATTTTAACACTATCAACTATGCTATTGTGGCTCTGTCCAGCCTTGCAAAATAATCAGCACTCTTTACTCTTACTTTAAACAAAAGAAGCTTTATTCAATATCGACAACTAGGTACCTACGTTATCAACAAAACCTTAATATTTTTACAGATATTAAAGTTCAGTATAGTTTAAGCAAGCTATATTTATGATTATAGTTAACTATCATCATCAGCTCATTTTATGTCCCCACTGCTGGGGCACGAGCCTTCCCTATGGATGGATAGGGAGAACGGGTCATAAACCACCACGCGAGCCCAGTGCGGATTGGTGGCTGTTAACGACTGCTAATGCAGCCGGGACCACCAGCTAAACGTGCCTTCCGAAGCACGGACGAGCTCGAGATGATAAATTTTTGGTCACCCATCCGATGACCGACCTTTGCGAAAGTTGCTTAACCTCAGCACTCGCAGACCGGGCGCATTAACCACTGCGCCATCGAGCACCTCAGCATAGTTAACTATATAGGTATATTTTTTACCTACATAATTTGGTTGTTATTTAAACGGTTAGCAAAGTATTCGTATTTTTGTTAACAAAAAAAAATGCTAGTTGGGCAGCAAGAAAGCTAGTTGGTCAGCAAATATTTCTAAATCAGTCTGCAACTTATATCATTCTGAACGGCAGTCTTATGCCGCTCCCCTCTTCCGTGACTGGCCCTCCTGACCAAATATTTATTTAGTAATACCAAATAAATTATTTCCATATAATTAATTTTACGCAAATTTTGTTATAAAAAAAATATCATTGAATTTTTTTATAACAAACGTGGCCGTGGTAAGTATCATAATGATAAAATAAAAAGGGATGATGTAGGCACCTAATTTGTATTATTCGATATCGTAGATTTTGCAGCACAATTTGCGGCACAATTAATTAGTAAATAATAAAAAATAAAAAAATAAAAAAAAAAATTCTTTTTATCAAAAAATACTTGTAACTTTTTACTTGTACACACGCCAGCACATCATACCACAAACTGCCTTTCCTCAATAGACTTTGAACTAATATTGTAACAACTCATGTATACTTATGGAGAGCAATAAATGATTGAATTGAATTAAATTGAACTTTAAGTACATGGCATAAGGTTGAACATTTATTGAAGAAATTTGAGAGTTTTGGATGGTCGACCTATCTATAAAGCAAGCGTATATACATGCCATGTACATGCCTACGAAATCTACGAATAAATTAAAATGCGCACACACGATCAAAAAAATAATAATAATCAACAATTACCAAATTAATTCGAAAACTGAAAATCATACCCAGGTACTTATCTTAGTATGTACTTATCTACTAAAAATATCAACAATACAATAATTCATTTTGCAATCAGATTTCTCAGTACCATCAATGAATCACAGACTAAGATCACAGATAAATACAAATAAAACCCTACTGGATAACCTACAAGCCGGCAATTTAAAAGGCAAAAGCAAACCTGTTTTAAAAGCTCTATTAGTGTATGCGGCTGCCATAATAGCGATGTTGACAATAATAACAAATAATTCTAAAACATTAAACAATTAAATGAAATCACGTAAAAAATAAACAACATTAGAATTGAACTCGCCGGTACCGAGGTTGTGTAAACGAGCATAGTTGCGGCCTAATGACCATAAAAACTCAGGAAATACACAAGTAAAAGTTTATTTGAATAAATTTAAACTAGAGAGAAAAACCTGTATATAGCTACAGGTTTTTCACAATATATATTTTAGATATTTTAAACATTTTTAACTAAACAATCAATATTATAACAATGTTGTTAGACTGAAGAATTTTGAAAGAATGATATCATATCAAAACCGATATAAAATTCCATGACAATGACATATGACATTCAAAGTATTCTTTTTCAGAACCGTTCATATAAATTTGACAGATAGTTACAAAAACACAAATGTTGAAAGAATTTCCACGAGCAGGATTCGAACCTGCACCCTTCTGACATTCCGGGTCAGGTGCTCTTCCAATTGAGTTATCGTGGTTCTAACCAGCCCGCCAAAATTATTCAACACTTTTTACTTTGAAAGCCAAAGGCGCCCATTCAATGTCAACAACTACCGTCACTAACATCCGATCATAATATTTTTACAAATATTAAAGATCAGTTAAGAAGTAAGCAAGCTATTTATAAAATGTAACATTTGTGTTTTTGTAATTTGTTCGTAACAAAATTTGCGTTGAAAATTATTTGAATATTTGACAGATAGTTTTTAAAACTACTAAAGAGGCTATTACATAAAAATATAACGTCGAGTAAATTGCAAAGACAACGTTACATAGTCATCTTATAGATAGTCACTCGGATTCATTTGCCAAGCTTAAATCATTATTTGTGTATTACTGTAATTTTGTAATTTTGGGATTTAACCCCCTTAATACCTAGTTTAATTTTTTTTACTAAATAATACTAGTACTTAAATGTTTTTTATTGCATGAGGTGTTTACCTTTAAGTGTTTGCAACATTATGTTACTTAGCTTGTATATTTATGTTAGCAAATGTTTATTTTAGATGCGTTCGTCCCGATTTGGTAGCAGTATAATATGAAGTAGGTTTAAGGATAACATTTGAACAGGAAAATTCTAATGACAGCTGTTCGTTGCGAGGGAAGTACGATTTAGAATTAAGATTTCAGTAAGAATTTTTGTTGTGCAACTAGTAAATAGTCGGTGCAACGCGTTTTCCCCCGCGATGGGTGACCATAGAAGATAGGAAAGGCCAAACTACCAGGCTAGCATGAGTCACAAGGAGGTAGGTATGCCTGGAGTTAGCTACATACTTGGGGTGAGACCGTGAGGTGGTTGAAGTACCAGGCTATCATGAGTTATAAGGAGTTCCGCACTGGGCCCGCGTGGTGGTTTATGGCCTTCCTCCCTATCCATAGGGAAGGCTCGTGCCCCAGCAGTGGGGACATACAATTAGCTAGAGAGGGTTCAAAGTACCAGGCTAGCATGAGTCACAAGGATGTAGGTATGCCTGGAGTGAGCTACATACTTGGGGTGAGGCAGTGTGGTGGTTGAAGTACCAGGCTATCATGAGTTATAAGAAGTTCCGCGCTGGGCTCGCGTGGTGGTTTATGGCCTCGTGCTCTTTCCACCCATAGGGAAGGCTCGTGCTCCAGCAGTGGGGACATCAAATGAGCTGCTGATGATGGCCCCGCCCGATCCTCTAAATGTCACTACGCATTTACAAAATACACTAAGTATACTAGTTTAGGCCCAAGACACCGTACTCGTAGATCAAGGGTACGACGAACCGGTGTACACACGCTCTATACCAGGTACAGACATGTACCTGATCGCTTTTCCCCACCACCACGGCCCAGTCAACCCGACCCTTTCGAGGCGCCCTCGGGTTGTTCCGCTCGTCGATCCAATCAGAACCCCTCGGAGAATCTTGTAGGTCACGGGGACACGCACTAGTGCGTGGTGCCGTTCCCTCTAGAAAACCTCCGAAGGTGATTCGTTTGGCACGGCTTGAGAAACCCTGATGATGACAGAATATCAACTTACGTTGACTCCGCTGTCTCCGTCCACTATATTAACACCCGACATCTTGGGAGTTGTAACACAAATCAGTACCGGCCAGTCACTAAACTTACAATGATCGTAGTATTTTAAAAACAAACATGGCGACACGTATCTTCGGTTATCTACAGATAAACAATACTAATTGCGCTTCGACAGCTTATCTGGCCTTGGTTCTGGTGTTGGGACGGCTAAATTCGGTCTTTGGCGCTTGATTTTGGCCATTAAGGGGGACATATCAGAACCAGGGTGCCTAGATGCGCAAATCATTAAAAATTATGCCAGTTTCAGGGTGGAATTCGGAGTCTGCTGTCTGTGATCACAACCCACTCTCACGACATGTATTGGGATGGTAGAAGAAATTTTATTAGTGGGTTTACGGACCTGGATAGGGAGACAGGAGCTGGGGGTTGAGTCACCGGTAAAATGGAGTTCTTAAATTGGATTTCTTTCTTGTTTAAAAAATTAAATAAATGATAAGTATGTAATATATCTTGATATATAAAAATCTTCTGTGCGTGTGTGTTGTTGAACTCCTTTTAAACGACCGATTTGGATGAAATTTTCTTTGTGTGTCCAAGTGGATTCGAGAATAATTTGATTTACAATTGGACCCGGTAGGTGGCGCTGCTATAGGGGTCCATCATGGGATACGGGTGTTCTTAAGCGGACGAATGATTTGTTTGTTTTGTTGTCATGGAAACTGTCAAAGCGGTACGAAGTCCGCCGGTCAGCATAGTAATTATGTAAAACTATGATGGGGCTAACATGTAAACAAGTAATATACAAAAGAAAAGAAAAATTCACAGATTTCACAGTCCCCGCAAGAATCGGAGCATTGGAAATGAATATAACAATTTACGAAAAAAAAAACATTTTATTTTAAATAACACATTACAATTTAATTATTTTTTTTAATTTTTTTTAACCGAATTTCAAAATTCTGACGAAAAACGAGGTGAGTTACAAATTTACAATTAGACTTCAAATTTTGCAAGACAAAATCGAATTCATTAGTAGAAGTAGTTTAACTACGTATCTCAACCGGAAATCGAACCTTTCTGTAAGTCCAGAGAACCACTAGATCACAGAAGCAGTACTGGTAGGCTACTCTTGACGCAAACTCAATCCCAATACAATTCCAATATGGTTAATATGTATCGATATTGGGATAAGTTTCGCAATTTCGGAACGCCCCATCTCGATAGTAATTTGTTCACTCAATTAGACGACCTCCTTGGTCGAGTGGCTTGCACACCGGTTTTCATGGTGTCGCTATCTCTGAGGTCCCGGGTTCTCGATCCCCGGTCGGATCAATTTAGAAATACCTGTTTTTCTATATTGTTTCGGGTCTGGGTGTTTCCTATGTATAATAAGTATGTATTTAAGTATATTAAGTATGTTTATCCGTTGTCTAGTTAACCATATAACAAGTTTCTTAAGGAAGCTTTTCTTGGGGCTAGATAATTGGTGTGAGTGTGGGAAACATTTTATTTATTAATTTCCACGCAATCTAATTCCAATGTAGCGCTATTATCGCTTTTAAGAGTGTCATTTGAATTTTTTTAGATTTGGGATTGGAAATTGATTATTGCAATTGTGTTTCAAGAGTAACCCACCAGGACACTTATCTATCCCTATCGCAAACCTGACTTGCGATAACGACCAAGTTAATACAGGTGTATTTCCACTACGATAAGGTGATAACTTGATAGATGTGTACTTATTAAAAACCGGCCAAGTGCGAGTCGGACTCGCGCACGAAGGGTTCCGTACTTTATGGCGTATTAAAAAAAAACTACTTACTAGATCTCGTTTAAACCAATTTTCGGTGGAAGTTTGCATGGTAATGTACATCATATATGTTTTTTAGTTTTATCATTCTCTTATTTTAGAAGTTACAGGGACACACATTTTACCACTTTGGAATTGTCTCTTGCGTAAACTAAAATGATATTAGAAACCTCAATATTATTTTGAAGACCTATCCAATAGATACCCCACACGTATGGGTTTGATGAAAAAAAAAAGTTTTTGAGTTTCAGTTCTAAGTAAATGAAGAACCCCCAAAATGTATTGTTTTTTTTTCTATTTTTTATTAGTGTGAAAATTTTAATGCGGTTCACAGAATACATCTACTTACCAAGTTTCAACAGTATAGTTCTTATAGTTTCGGAAAAAAGTGGTTGTGACATACGGACGGACAGACAGACAGACAGTCAGACATGACGAATCCATAAGGGTTCCGTTTTTTGCCATTTGGCTACGGAACCCTAAAAAGGCCTTGTTACCTTTACTCACGTTTTAATTTCGTTTGTTTCAACAAAATGGAGTTTATTTAGAAAATATTAAAAGATACGCTTCGGTGGCAGACTGGTAAATCGCTCGGCCCGACATCCGGAGGTCTTGAGTTCAATTCCCAGGTTCGACAAAGTGTGGTTTCTTTTGATGTAGGTAAAGCCCCGGCTTTTAACACATTTTCTGTATTTGTTTTTGCAATCAATTTTTTTTTGTTTTTTGATTGCAATAACCGTTGGATAGATGCAGAGCCGTAGCGAAGGGGGGCATTGTGGGGCAATGCCCTACCTTAAAATAACAATGCCTTACCTTAACAAATTACCTTAATAATAATAAATAATAAATAAATAATAAATGTTTCCCACACTCACACCAATTATCTAGCCCCAATAAGAGCTTCCTTAAGAAACTCGATAAAATGGTTAACTAGACAACGGATAAACATACTTAATATACTTAAATACATACTTATTATACATAGGAAACACCCAGACCCGAAACAATTTAGAAAAACAGGTATTTCTAAATTGACCCGACCGGGGATCGAACCCGGGACCTCAGAGATGGCGACACCATGAAAACCGGTGTGCAAGCCACTCGACCAAGGAGGTCGTCAACTAATAATAAGCAAAGTACTGTAAAGTAGATTTAAGACGGAAAAAAAATACTAGCGTATAGTGGCGTCTAGTCCTACAGTCATAATATATAGGGTGTAACAAAATTCCCTTAAATGCCGAATGGGGGTCATTCCAACCATCAATATGAACAACTTTTACTATGGCACCAACTACGAAATCGCAATTTAAGGGAATTTTGTTACATCCTGTATATTACCCCGACAATTACATAGTATTAACCTGACTCGCACATGTTCACAAATCAAGGACACCAAAATTCGATTGACCAGAACAGATCAAGTAACATTTTTAATTCCGCCCTACCTGTAACCACAGTGCCCTACCTTAAATTCAAATCTAGCGGCCTGGATAGATGTCACTACTGCCGCAAAAAATAAATAACTTTAAAAAAAACAGTCAAAATCAAAGTAGTGAAGAAATTCAGTGCCTTCCCGGTAGCATGGTGGTCAGTGCAGCCGCCCGGATTGCGAAAGACCAAGGTTCGATTCCTTGCTGGGTCGGGTAGGCATTAAAATTTTTCACTATCAATATAAAAATCTTCTGTGCGTGTGTATGTTATTGAACTCCTTTTAAACGGCTGGAACGGTTTGGATGAAATTTTCTGTGTGTGTTCAAGTGGATTCGAGAATGGTTTAGATTTACAATTGGACCCGGTAGGTGGCGCTGCTATAGGGGTCCATCATGGGATACGGGTGTTCTTAAGCGGACGAATGATTTGTTTGTTTTGTTGTCATGGAAACGTTGTCATGGAAACTATCAAAGCGGAACGAAGTCCGCCGGTCAGTTAGTATTTTATAATTATTTATCACATTTTCTGTAATATAATAAAGGCAAGGGTGCGTAGGCAGGCACTAGTGTCCGATTGGAACCAGTGATCGTTATTTGTTTTCTTTCACCGTTACAAAATAGGTGTCAAGACTGATTTTGGTCGTTCATCACATAATCATCATCAGCTCATAATGTTCCCACTGCTGGGGCACGAGCTTTCCCTATGGATGAATAGGGAGAAAGGGCCATAAACCACCACGCGGACCAAGTCGGATTGGTGGTTGTTAACGACTGCTAATGCAGCCGGGACCAACGACTTTACGTGCCTTCTGACGGAGAAGCTCGATGATATATTTTTGGTCATCCATCTGATGACCGGCCTTTGCGAAAGTTGCTTAACCTCAGCACTCGCAGACCGGGCGCGTTAACCACTGCGCCATTGAGCTCATAGTCGTTAGCTATAATTAAATACAGACAAACTACTTCCTAGACGTCTCAAAAAAATCTTTAAATTTAATTTTTTTTTTAAGTGACGACGGAAACAGATGTCGAACTCTGGTGCCGTTGTGGTGGTGGTGATATTTTTCCCGGAAGGAATGTAGCTTTTTATCAGTGAAAGAATGTTTGAAATTGGACAAGTAATAATTCCAAAGATTAGCCCCGACATACAAACAAATAAAATCACAAACGTTATCTCTTTATTATTAGTATAGAATTATAAAAAAATAAACACATTCAAACTTTTTAAAATTACTTTAATCGCATTATAACTTACAAAACTATAAATACTTCAGTCTCATCAACATAACAACCTCAATCCTCAAAAACCTCAACTCAATCTGAGAAGCTCACACCACCTTCGGCTACGTTCACTCCGCTGTCTCCATCAGTAACGTTAACCCCCCCTTCTGCAACGGCGACCCCACCTTCTGCAACGCTGACCCCACCTTCTGCAAAGCTGACCCCACCATCAGCGATGTTGACGCCTCCGCTGTAAGCGACAGCCACTCCACTGTCTCCTTCAGCCACCTAGAATTTAAAATAAAACATTTTTTGAGAACCACACCGCACTTACAATCACATAAAGATACGTAGGTATGTAAAATACGTAAAATACGTAAAATTTGTAAACTAAGCAGGATTGTGGCACCTGTGTTCGACACTTTATGCCCAGGGTTCGACAGTGTTGACGTCGCCGTCGTCGCCAAAAAGTAACATAAATTTTCATTGACATTTAACAGGATTTAACTTAATACATATTTTAAGTTTTTTTTTTGTAAAATGAATAGCCTATATTAGGTCACATTTTATCAACTGCAAATATTTGGACAAAACATCTAATTATATCAGAGAAATTAGGCCCTAGCATTTTAAAAACATTCACGCTAGTTTTTTTTTAACTTTTCCTGACACAAAAATTGTAATATTTTTAAGAGCGGCTTCTCTGTCGGCTCTTTTGAATGAAACAAGTGGCACGTGTAAGCGGTGAAGGCATTGCGGCCTCTGTTTCGGCTCCTTTGAATTGAAACTACCGAAAGTGCTTTATTTTTCTTTTTAATCGATATGTCTTTTGGCGTTTTTCTTGAAAACTAGCGTATAAAAATTTAAGATTTTTTGTTTATATATGTTGTTGAATTTATCCTCAAAATATTTGCAGTTGAAAAAAAGTGACCTTATATGTCAAAGAAATCAAGTCATCGCTACAATTGATGGGTAATGGCTTAATCACCACGCTTGCCTAATGCGGGTTGGTGATCACAAACCCGGGCTATACATCGACAAATCACTTTGCCTGACCTGGGAATTATCGGGCATCGGGCAGAGCGCCACTCGGTCACTGAGGTGTTTCTAGTAATTAAATAAAAAAGTGTCGATGATTGGGTCCTGCTGAACACTGGTGCCATAACCTACCAGTCATTAACATCTACTTATTAGAGCTAGATTTTTTTTAAATATCTCCCTGTCTCTGCAGACAGCAAGCTTCAGCTTCCATCCACACGGAAGGCTCGTGCCCCAGCAGTGGGGACATGAAAATGATCTAGTAGTATGATGATTATGATGATGATGGCTTAATGTCCAAATCAAATCAAGCCTAAAAATAAAAAAGCAAAATAGGGCAGGCAGGCAGTAGCTCCAGTGTTCGACAATTTAAAAATAACATATTTAAAAAAAAGTCGATAACTGGGTCCTGTCGAACACCGGTGCCGAAATTTCTAAAAAGTTTCTAATATCAATAATTACCTGAACGCCACCGCCAACAACATTAACTCCAGACATATTGCAATTTAATATTTTCCTTACACGTTTTCACTACTTAAAAGTTAGCGATATAATGCCAGCACTACAAAAAATATATAGGGCACAGGGTATTGATAAAATTCGCGATATGAAGACATAATTTTCTATAAATCTGACATTTAATCAACCGTCAGTAATTGTGTTAGATGGTTGTAGTTCATTGCTGATATCGCTAAAGCTACTTCTTCAAGACATATACTCGTGCTGTCATGTATACGCGCGACAGATAATAAACATAGATAAATTTATTCTCGAAGTAGAGGGAACTCTATTAATCATCTCCTATCTGTTAAAGTTATCTTGTTGATAAACTTATAAGTACTTCATTTGGTCAAATCCTGTTAAAAATCATGTTGATGTGTTTGGTTTTGAAGAAAACTATGAATGTAGCTTATTCTAGTAATCTTCTTAGGAATGTTTTTGTTTTGTTGCGAAACAAATTACAAAAACACAAATGTTAAAAAAAAATCCACGAGCAGGATTTGAACCTGCACCCTTCTGACACACCGGGTCAGGTGCTCTCCCAATTGAGCTATCGTGGTTCTAACCAGCCCGCCGAAATTATTCAACACTTTTTACTTTGAAAGCCAAGGGCGCCCATTCAATGTCAACAACTACCGTCGTTAACATCCGATCATAATATTTTTACAAATACTAAAGATCAGTTAAGTAGTAGGCAAGCAAGAACCACGATAGCTCAATTGGGAGAGCACCTGACACGGTATGTCAGAAGGGTGCAATTTCAAATCCTGCTCGTGGAAATTTTTTCTACATTTGTGTTTTTGTAATCTTCTTTGGCTTAACTCTTTGTATTTAATTTAATTATCGATGACATTCCTTAGATAACGACATAATTATTAATTTACGAGGAAGCAAGCAACATTACAAATTGTCAAATTTCCTCAATAGACTTTATAATTTATGTTTATGCCATAGGTATGTGTTGGCGACAGTCAACAATTCAAAAGACAAAACTTCCTTTTAATACTTTATTCCATAAAGTCAGTATTTCAGCATTTCCTTATATATTTTATCCATATTCTTATCCTTATCCATCCTTAATATTTTCTATCCTTTCTATTTGATAAAAGCCCGCCATGCGTCCTACCATAGACCCAGATTGGCGTCCCTTCTTTACGCCCGGAAGCGGAAACAACACGCCAATTGAATAAATACTTTTTACATTAAAACCTTATTGTATTTTATAACAATAAGTTATAAAAACCTTTTATAAATGCATTTCTAATATTTAAGATATTTTACTTATTATCAAAGATCGAATACATTTATATCTTAGCATCGATAATCAAGCCTGGAATAATAACTTAACCTAACATATGAGTGGTAGAACATTTATTGAAGAAATTTGACTTTCATAAGTTGATGTACATACAAATATTAAATAAGAATACAGATAAGTTAATTAATAGAACAATTATTTGCCTTTGTATCATCCCACTGCTGGGCAAAGGCCTCCATCATTGAAATCAAGTCATCGCTACAATTGACGGGTAATGGCTTAATCACCACGCTTGCCAAATGCGGGTCGGTGATCACAAACCCGGGCTATGCATCGAAACGACGTATACAAAACAAACAAACAAACTCACTTTTTTACCATTGAAAATGGTTAAGTATCAGATGCAAATCGCCTGAGACGTATTTTTGGCCATAGCTCCGAGGATTTTGGAAGAATCGAGATGGAAATAGTACCAAGAGTTGAGGAATTTATCGAGACACGTGTGAGCGTTGGAATTTTGAAAATCGGCTGGAAACTTTTTTTTGGAATTTTGAAAAATGTAAAAAAAAACGGGTTTTTTGGAGGGTGTTTGTATACTAAATTGTAAATATTAAAAAAAAACCGACTTAAGAAAAAAATAAAAAAGGGTCCTAGGGTATTAGTTTAGCTACAAAATGACGTAAAAAAATCGGTTAATAATTGTGACCTGTAAGTAGGTGGTCCCTTTAGATTTGTAGAAAAACGCGTATTTCCGTATATAAAAAGTGATGTAGCTTCATTAATTATTGACCGATCGTCATGGTAATGGTGTTAAAAGATGCGGATGCAGGCGAGAAGTGCATTCAAGTTGAAATTGTGTTATTTAAAATAAAATGTTTTTTTTTATAAATTGTTGTATTCATTTTCAATGCTCCGATTCTTGCCGAGACTGCGAAATCTGTGATTTTTTAATAATAAGTATCCTATGTCTTTGATTATAAGATCGAAACATTTCATACAACATGACATTTGAATTAATAATTTAGTAAGTACCTAAAAAAATATCGTTTAGTAGTTCGCATTTTCAACAAAGTAAATGCAACAACGACTTATGCATTTATGTTGCAGTTTATTCGTGTTTTCATCCCTAAGTGACTCCGCTAACTGCCATCAAAAAGAAAACGAAATGCATCTATTTAAACTCTGTAACTCGAACCAGTCTCAGCCGCGACTAACGGACGAACGGACGTGACGCTGTTAAATTAAACACTAACAAATAACAGTACACAACAACAGTTAAGTGTGGAAACATAAATTAATGCAAGAAAAGAGTAGTGAAATCGTTTGTAGTGTGCCATGCGTGACATCCGGAAAATGGCTGCGTAGAGTGTAGTTGTCACATTTTCCCGCCTACACGCGTAAACAAAGCGATACGTGTCAGTGTTGTTTTTTTTTCTCTGTGCGCTTTTGTGTTGTGACTTTTGACACCTTGAAGGATTTAATCGAAAAAAGAAAAAAGTTCAACCTCTTTTTACTTGAAGTTGAATTAAAACCTTTGTTTTCTTTTTTAAAATTATAATAGCAACGGCGTTTTGTTTTGTTTTTGAACTTTCTAAAGATCATTCTAATACAAACAGTAATTAGGTTAAGTATTAATACACTTTAAATTACATATCCTCATAGAAAGATTTGGAAGGAGGCCAATATCTATTTACTTCCTTTTGTCTACCGCGTTTTGCAACATCAATAGATTTAATCTCAAAGACTTTTATTGCAAGATTTATAGCTAAAACAGAAAGCATTCTAGAAAACCCTGGCGTTTCTGTATCAAAAAATAATCTTTTTTAATTTCTTCCGCCATTCGCATTTTTAACATTCCATTAGTAATTTTGTAGTGAAAGCGTCTTTTGTCGATCTTTACGCAACATACAGTATCGATGATCGCTTAATTATTTAAAACGAGTAGAGGCCGTTGGAGGAATTGATAACAGAAAATCTAAAACTGTTCACTCTCTCCTTATAATTTAAAATTTTTAAGCCAACTTCAAGCTCGTGCGTGCCAATGCTGATCTAGTGTTCATTTATAATTTAAGACTAAGAAAAAATTATTTTATGAAACGTTAGAACTTTTATGCAAAATTGATAAACAATATATATTCTTTATTGCACATAAACACATATACAGAGAATAGTTTACAAACAATGGTGAGCAAAGGTGGACTTATCTCTAAAAGAGATCTCTTCCAGCCAACCTAAGGTGGAATGGGAGCATCAAGTTTAAGAGGAAGCGACAAAGGTGCAAACAAAAATATCTCAACTATGAATAATAATATTATGTACATACATACAATACATATACTACGATATTCTTAAAACTACATAAACATACATAATAATACTACATAAATATGAACATATACCTACATATAATAATAATAGTAGTAAATACATATAAATATAACATAGTGTCTATCATTGCGATGACATAAGTGACAGAAAGTGATCCTTGACTTTCTTTTTAAAGGATGTAATGGACGAACTATCCTGGATGTCTGTAGGAAGCCTGTTCCATAGCTGCGCTGCTCTGACCGTAAATGAATTTAGGAGGAAGTTAGTATTGACAATAGGAATCTCAAGCGTCTTTGTTATACAGGCACGTCTTGAGCGGCAAGGTGGGGGCAGGAGTTGGAAACGGGAACGAAGGTAAGAAGGAGAATTAGGGTCATTAAGGATGTTATAGAGATTGGAAAGGATGTGCACATTACGGCGATGTCTGATCGGTAGCCATTTTAATTCAGTACGAAAGTGAGAAACATGGTCATACTTTCGTAGGCCAAAGATAAAACGTATGGCCAGATTTTGCAGACGTTCTAGTTTTAGCAGTTGCTCCTCAGTCACATCCAAGTAACAGACGTCGGCGTAGTCTAGTATGGGAAGAAGAAGGGATTGCGCGAGCATAATTTTGGTTTGAAAGGGAAGAAAGTATTGAAGCCGCTTGAGGGAGTGAAAACTAAAATGTAGGCGTTTACTAATTTCACTGATGTGAGCTGACCAGGACATGTTACAGTCCAACGTCAAACCAAGGTTCTTTACTTTGTCGGCGTACTTGATGGGAACGCTGTCGTAAAGAAGCGCAGGTATAGAACTCCAATCCAGCCTGCCTCTTAACCTACCGCTGCCCTCAATTTTTTATTTTAAGAAAATAAAATTTAGTAATTTGATTTATTAAAATGAAATGTAAATGTAAGTCATTAATTATAATGATATAAGTAAATACATTAAATTAAATATTACTTAAAACAAAAAAAAGTAACATAACTGAACTTTTAACAAAAAAAAAAAAAGTACTAAATATATTTTTTTGCACTTGGTGTCTTCTAACCTGATGTTAAGTGACGATAAGGCCGATTGTGGAAGCGCACTTCACTCGGCACCCTCATCTGCTGAGGAGCTGGCTATCTTACCTCTCAACTGTCAGAACAACAGTACCAGTAACATTTGACATAGCATCGGTACATAACAAGCCTTACCACAGCCTACCACCAACCAATCCTTGTATTACCACCCCGTTTAGAATCGACTCCGACCGACTAATTTTCACGTTGTGATTTATTTATTTATTTTAGGTAGACCAACAGCCATTATACACGAATAAACATTTAAATAGCTACGGAAATCCATTGACAGGTCCTCACAAATAAAAACAATATAAATTGAAGTGATACACAAATAAAATATACAACATCATCTTCATCATCATCTCAGCCAAAAGACGTCCACTGCTGGACAAAGGCCTCCCCCAAGGATCTCCACAACGACCGGTTTTGTGCTGCTCGCATCCAGCGGCTTCCCGCGACCTTCACCAGATCGTCGGTAACACAAACATAAAACATTTAATACGCTTAAAGCTACTTAAATATGATATGCTTGCAAAATTATACAAAAATCAAAGTATCCAATAACCAAGTTAAAAATAACTTAATCTATAATCTCTACTAATATTATAAATAGGAAAGCTTTGTATTTTTATATGTATGTATGTTTGTAACGAATAAACTCAAAAACTACTAGACCGACTTAAAAAAATATTTCACCATTAGAATGCTACATTAGCGCTGAGTAACATAGGCTATATTAAAAAAAAAGAAAAAAAAAGAAATGCGGTACAAAGTCCGCCGGGTCAGCTAGTGTAATATAAAAAACAACTTAATGATATCAATTACGAATGCTCCTTTTTCCCTTATGGCAACTTATTTTTGACACCGAAAATTCTTAATCAAATTGTAAATAGTGCAAAGAAGACTTTTTGGCGGGAAAGTGAAGAGTCATGTCTGCTGCGGTTTTGTTTTATTTTCTAAAATTTATGTTATGTCGAATAATTATTAAAATAATGGTGGATTATTAACCGTTAAGTGTTCGTGAGTGTGCACGAGTGTTGGCAAATGAAACAAAACAGTGCAACGTCACTTTTCTCTCAATTCAAACAAATTCTCTCAAGAAGACTTAGTAAAGCCCCACATCTTTACTGAGATACTCGAGGGGTTGGGGGGTATATCATTTCTTACTTCTCATTTCTATTATCATTCATCATCATTATACAGAAAAGAAATATTGTTCAAAATTAAAAAAATCAAAATTCAAAATCATTTATTCAGTTTAGGCTACAAGTAGCTATTATAATTGTCACTATGCCATCGGTTCGTAAGTCTACTCTGGGCGGGAGATCTTGTACTGAGAAGAACCGGCAAGAAACTCAGCAAGTGTCCAGCTCTTTTCTCCCTTACAGCGTCAAAAATATTGGAAAATGCCCTATCATAGCAGGACACTTTCCATTACAAAAAACACAAAAAATATAGAAGACAACCACAACATGTAAAAAAAAAGCACAAAATAAAAAATACATGTTAACAAATTTGCATCAGGTAAAAGTTACAATTTCCACAATGTCATACAGTACCACTACAGTACTATCAAAGTATCAGTATCAGTAAAAGTCAAAAATTGTTTAAGAAAAACAAAGTCAAGTGTTTATTTATGTATTACTTGTTAGAAATATTACTTTGACACTGGCTAAATGTGCTAATCGCACGAAGCCATCAACAAAAGGAAAAAAAAAGTGCAAATAATATTAATGATATTTAACAGTGTACTTAATCACGTCAATTTTAATTTCGACATCACGACATCATCAAATACTTGTATTTATTGAGAAAGTCCCGGTCTCTGCGTTTTTACAAATTAAACTTAAATACTGCTTACTTCGCGTAAAAGACTAACCACTAGCAAATACGATCGACCACGCATCAAATGTTACAGTGGCATTGCGAACACCGCCTCTATTGCTTAAAGGATAAGTACCACTAATATTGTATGAGTAATAGTAACATAATATGTATCAACCTTGCACTTGATAATACTAGACCAAGAAAAATAACATAGAAGAAGAAAATATCCACATTATAACGATATAGCAGAAAAGTATAGATTAAGAAATAATACACACAGCTATAGTAGAACATCGAGACCGCCCGGTCTGCGATTGCTGAAGGTTTGCGAAGGAAGGCAACTTTCGCATAGGCCGGTCATGGGATGGGTGACCAAAAATTTATAAAAATAATAAAACTAATTCATAATTTTGTTCTAAATAGTCTTAAGATGTACATAGTAGTATCTAAGATTAGTATAAGATGGAGCTGATATGGTCAATTTATTCAACCAAAAAATAGTAGTCTCAACAAAATAAACAAAAAAAAAATACATCTTTCTGCAATGCTTCTTTATAAACATAACTACTTATGTCAAATCTGACACTCCTCCATGCGCGCTAGTGCTTAAAAAAGATTACAAACTTTTTTCTTAACGTTGTAATTTAATATAGATTATACAACCATAATATAAATTAAAATTAAGTTTTCCAATGCCTACATTTTTTTTACAAAATCGAAAACTAAATTATATATGCAATCGTAAAATATCGAACGTATAACGGAATAAACAAGTTGCTATGTTGCTTACCCGGTCACCGCACGAACGCCGGCATAACTATGCAGAATAACATATATAGTATATATGTTAATATGAACATTGAGTAATAGGGTGCTTGATTGGTCAGTAAATGGAGAAACATTTTAGCACTCAAAACACTGTATTTAATAGCACTTTTATGATGCGTATCGAAATAGAAAAATAAAAAAAGAAATCCTTTACTATTTAACTGTGTACAATATACAAAAACACAAATGTTGAAAAAAATTTCCACGAGCAGGATTTGAGCCTGCACCCTTCTGACATTCTGGGTCAGGTGCTCTTCCAATTGAGCTATCGTGGTTCTAACCAGCCCGCCGAAATTATTCAACACTTTTTACTTTGAAAGCCAAAGGCGCCCATTCAATGTCAACAACTACCGTCGTTCAACATTTGTGTTTTTGTAATTTGTTTCGCAACAAAAATTTGCGTTAAAATTATATAACCTCAGCACTCGTAGACCGGGCGCGTTATCCACTGCGCCATCGAGCTCCTCCCATAATAGGTCAATGTTATTTTTTGGCGACAAAAACTCTATCAAACACTGATCTTAGAGTGTTGAACACAGGCGACATAACCCTATGTCAAAATACTTACCCCCTTATTCATAAAAACTATTTAAGCATTACTTAGTTAAATATTGTTTTGTCAATGTCACACAAACGTCATTTTGAATTTGTGAAAAAGAGACAAAACAATGATTAACTAAATTATGCTTAAATAGTTTTCATGAATATGGAGGTAAATGTTTGTGATAAATCCTTTAAATGGAGTTGTGTTTAAAAACATGGGTGGTCACTTCAGCTAGTGGCTGTTACCAACTAAAATAACTTAAATCAAATAAAACTTTTAACTCCGTTTTTGGAACATCCTGTGACAACTTCAAAGGAACCAGCGAAGGAAATGGGTCTTAATTGGACATACACAAACACAACCACGTCTAGAATAAAAAGCTGCTTATTTCCATAGTGTTAAAGTCTATTATCTATAGTATTTAACTTTTCTTGGAGAGACAGAGGAAGTGAAGTTTTCAATGGAAAGGATGTACGTTTATGGTAATTCCTGAAATGTCTTTTTTATTTTGTTTCTTTAAAAAGTATCCTGGGTGTGAGTTTTGTTAACTATCCGTAGGTATTCATTCGAATACGTTTACGAAAACGAAAATTAGTACAAAAAACTTGTTCTTAATATCTAGTTTTACATTTAGGTGCTTACATATTAAAGTTATGTGGGAGACTGGAGCCTGATACTAAGCCTAAAGTTAGGCTTGATATTTTCAGTTACCAGGTCTCCCCTCTAATCTTACATCACTGCGAAAATAAGCATAATTTATTATAAAAAAATTAAAAAAAGAACCCGCCTGCGTAAAAAATAATACGTAACTAAATAGAAAATCAACTGAAAAGAACGGAACAAGATAAAAATTCAATTTATGCAAAACCATACGCCGGTAGTAGTTCCCGGTGGCATAATGGTCAGTGCAGCCGCCCGGATTGCGGAAGACCCAGGTACGATTCCTGGCTGGGTCGGGTGGGCGTGTATTTTATATAAATATTTAATAATTGTATCTTAGTAACTCTGCGTACAAGATCGGATACACTTTGGATCTTTTAATTTGTACCACACTTTTCAGTTAGGTAGGTACACGTTGTAGATAAAATTCAATTCAAATTCAAAATTCAAAATCATTTAGGTATTCAGTTTAGGCTACAAGTAGCTCTTATGAATGTCACTATGCCATCGGTTCGTAAGTCTACTCTGGGCGGGGGAGATCTTGTACTGAGAAGAACCGGCAAGAAACTCAGCAAGTGTCCAGCTCTTTTGTCCCTTACAGCGTCAAAAATATTGGAAAATGCCCTATCATAGCAGGACACTTTCCATTACAATAAACACAAAAAATATAGAAGACAACCACAACATGTAAAAAAAAAAACACAAAATAAAAAATATACGTTAACAAATTTACATCAGGTAAAAGTTACAATTGCCACAATGTCAACAGTACCACTACAGTACTATAGTAAAAGTAAAACATTGTTTAAGAAAAACAAAGTCAAATTATAGTGAAAAATAATAAAATAAGATAAGTATGCTAGATGATAGAGGTCGGTAAAACTGCAAGGTTGTCTGATCGATCCCGTAATCCGTACAAACGCTTAAATGCCGTTCGATTAGTGAATCAATCATAATATCGCCGCATGAAATAGATTTGGTGGAATGCCAGCAGCCGATGGCTTGTTGCAGCGGTCGGCAACCTTTTACTCAGTAATATTTATTTTAAATGTTTGCAACAAAATATTACATGGCGGACTTAATGCCTGAGGTATTTTCTACCAGTTAAAGTACAAAGAGGTGGTGTAGAAATGACATGGGAGGTGCAATTTTAGGCGACAATAAAAGTGGAAAACAGTATTCTTCAAAATTCAAACTTATATACATACATAAATATACTTAAAATACTTTTTAGTTTACTATATATAAATAAATATACCTACATATATAAATAATTTCAAAATTGGTCGTTACTGAGATGATCTATACTTGTTTGTTTGTTTGTTTGTTTGTTTGTAGAGGGTAATCTCTGGACGACTGGTGTTTAATGTATAGTAGTTGGTTATTTTAATTATTTGTATGAATTTAGGATTAGTTTAACAAGATTAAATATTAGTTCAAAATATTGTTACTAGATGGCGCCACTGTGCTCAAACTGAATCGCGGTATCGCTTTGTTTTGTACCAAGCATATATAGGGTTGACAAA
This sequence comes from Eudonia mercurella, assembly GCA_963082485.1. Lineage (NCBI taxonomy): Eukaryota > Metazoa > Arthropoda > Insecta > Lepidoptera > Crambidae > Eudonia > Eudonia mercurella. The sequence continues at coordinate 9,485,357 of OY720049.1, read as the reverse complement.
ATTATTAAATTATCTTTTGCCTTGGAAATTGGTGTTTTTTCTTCAACTGGTCTAATTCCAAAAAATCTTTTACTGATAGAATTGCTACATACCTTGGGTTGCGGGTAACATAGGTAGGCTATTTTTTTATATAAAAAATCGTTTTTCTTTTTCAACGTCTCCAATCTACGCGGACGAAGTCGCGAGTAATGTGCTAGTAATTATTACTTTATTGCAAAACCATAATCTCAATAAGGCTGTTAACAGAATACAAAGATCCAATTATGGACATTGTCGGGACTGCAAAAACTATACTATAATTTATTACGTAACATTAAACGTATAAATTATAGACATGGGCGTTTTCGGTTTTCTATAATAACGGTTACGCAACCGATATTCAGTTTTCATATCGATATCAAAAACCGTTTTCAGATATCGATATCAGTAAGATAGTTTGCTAGTTTTGCTTCTAATATTCATAACTAGTTTTAGAAAACTGAAAACGATAGACAACACAACTCCAAATTACGTCATATTTCTATGACTATAAAGTGCGAAACCAAATGAAACAACATTGCATATCAATGTAGTGGCGAATATTCGCTTCGTCTCATTTACACCTTTAACATTATGCTTAGTTAGAAAGGGAAGATGCGAATATCAAAACATTTGGAGTTGTGCAGTAGTTTCAGTTTTCCATGGATATGGTGATATTGGTTACAGTGACGGTATAGAGTTTTTTTCATATCGCGTTCTCTTGCAGTTTTGGTTTTCGATTCGGTGTTAGTTTTTCTTATATCGGTTATGAAGTTTCCCATATCGATATGATATGATATAGGACTCATATCCGTTTTTGGTTACGTTTTGATATATCGAACTCATGCCTAATAAATTAATAAACGTATTCTTTAAAACATTAACCTTATTTTTTATTTAAAGCATTAACACAAATGTTGAAAAAGTTTCCACGAGCAGGATTTGAACCTGCACCCTTCTGACATTCCGGGTCAGGTGCTCTTCCAATTGAGCTATCGTGGTTCTAATTAGCCCGCCGAAATTATTCAACACTTTTTACTTTGAAAGCCAAAGGCGCCCATTCAATGTCAACAACTACCGTCACTAACCCTGCAAATCCTGCTCGTGGAAATTTTTCAACATTTGTGTTTTTGTAATTTGTTCGCAACAAAATTTGCGTTAAAAATTATTTGAACATTTATAAATAGCTTGCTTACTTCTTAACTGATCTTTAATATTTGTAAAAATATTATGATCGGATGTTAGTGACGGTAGTTGTTGACATTGAATGGGCGCCTTTGGCTTTCAAAGTAAAAAGTGTTGAATAATTTCGGCGGGCTGGTTAGAACCACGATAGCTCAATTGGAAGAGCACCTGACCCGGAATGTCAGAAGGGTGCAGGTTCAAATCCTGCTCGTGGAAATTTTTTTTTTCAACATTTGTGTTTTTGTAATTTGTTCGCAACAAAATTTGCGTTAAAAATTATTTGAACATTTTTAAAGCATTAATTTATGTTAGCTAAAAAAATATGAACAATCAATTGACAGAACCAAATAATGACGTCATAGTTTGACAGTTCATAGTTGGACAGTTTCATAGTTGAAAAGTTTCTCTAGGACTTCTTGGCGGGAAAGTATAAAGAGTAATGTCTGTGGTTTTGTTTTATTTTCTAAAATTTGTGTTATGTCGAATATTAATGTGAAATAATGGTGGATTGTTAACCGTTAGGTAAGTGTTCGTGAGTGTGCATGAGTGTTGGCAAATGAAACAAAACAGTGCAACATCACTTTTCTAATTCTCTCAAGAAGTCCGCCCGGGGACTTAGTAAAGCCCCACATCTTTACTGAGATTCTCGAGGGGTTGGGGGATATATCATTTCTCACTTCTCATTTCTATTATCATTCATCATCATCATACATGAAAAAAATATTGTTTATTTAATATTGTAAGACTTTTTCATTAGCTAAATGCTTGTGCAAAGTCATAAAAAAAAGAAAAAAAAAGAAAGAAGTTTCTCTATTTACTACCCACTCACAGTTAATCCAGTTAGTTCGTTAATTTACGAAAAATCGAGATCAAAAAAAAAACGATTTTCTAATGTCAACATTTTATATGGAGTCTTCAAATTGTTATACAGCGAGTTCAACTTTGTTTCCGAAACTGAATAAACCGTTGTTAGTAAACGTTATTTGGTTAAGAATCAGTCAATATCTCTCGCCCAGAGAAGACTTACGAACCGATGGCATAGTGACATTCACAAGAGCTACTTGTAGCCTAAACTGAATAAATGATTTTTGAAGAATTCTGAATCAGGAGATGAAAGCATGCCGCAGGTTGTCGACCTCTGGTTTATTGAAATAATGTTGCTATTTTCGAATCATTTTATTAGTCATGTACAAGTATACTAAACTATATCATATTGTACATACCTACTGTTGGAAAACGCAAACCTGAAAACGATATGCATTTACTAAAATAAAATTATTTTCAAATGTATGTAAGGTCTTTGTAAAATGTACGTGCTAGTAACTATGTTACTATGTCGCATCGTTAACCAATCTTTATGCTTAGCTCTACGGTTGACTGGTAGGTAGATAACAGTGGCGAAGAGTGGAAATATACAGAAGGAAAGCCGCCCTTTTAAGAAAATGTGCAATCCAAAAACCTAGCACCAAGAACAATATCTACCTATCGTCATTTTAATACCAAACTGTTGACCGTTGTGTGTTAAATGGATTAATGAATATTCTTGATATGAATGTTCTTAAAGCTGCAAGCTCCTAGGGTCCGTACTAGGCATACGTCTTTGTTTCACGTACCGCTTGCACATACAAATTATTATCAAAACTCTGTCGTCTGTCGTACGCAAAATTTATAATAAACACTTTTGCTCAGTGGACCTATTCCATAATAATAATAAAGGTAAATTAAAAAAATTAATTGTTGATATATTTAATAACAAGTGAAAAGGTAGTATATAGTATAATATAAGTTATAATTAAATATTCAGACTCACACATACACTCACACACACACCCCCTCACACACACACACACACACACACACACACATCACTCACACCAAGCACACGGATATAAACTGCTCTCAATTAATTTAAACAAAGTAAAACTGTAATTGGCTGTATTATCTAGAATTGCCGATGGGCCGATGGCCGATGGGAACCGGGTTGTATGGAGTCTTCGCCACTGGTAGATAATGTCATCTGGAATTAAGCTCACTTATTGTACTAGGTACTTCTTTATAAGTGCTGTTATGTTAATATTTTAAATTAATGAATATATTATTAATCAATTCTTTTTTAGGGTTCCGTAGCCAAATGGCAAAAAACGGAACCCATATGGATTCGTCATGTCTGTCTGTCTGTCTGTCTGTCTGTCCGTCCGTATGTCACAGCCACTTTTTTCCGAAACTATAAGAACTATTCTGTTGAAACTTGGAAAGTAGATGTATTCTGTGAACCGCATTAAAATTTTCAAACAAAAATAGAAAAAAAAAAACAATAAATTTTGAGGGTTCCCCATACTTAGAACTGACACTCATTTTTTTTATCAAACCCATACGTGTGAGGTATCTATGGATAGGTCTTCAAAAATGATATTGAGGTTTCTAATATCATTTTTTTCTAAACTGAATAGTTTACGCGAGAGACACTTCCAAAGTGGTAAAATGTGTCCGTCCCCCCCCTTTAACTTCTAAAATAAGAGAATGATAAAACTAAAAAAAATATATGATGTACATTACCATGCAAACTTCCACCGAAAATTGGTTTGAACGAGATCTAGTAAGTAGTTTTTTTTTTAATACGTCGTACGGAACCCTTCGTGCGCGAGTCCGACTCGCACATGGCCGGTTTTTTTAAATATTTTACGGGAAGTCCTCGGCGGACTTTTCGAGAGAATTTGAAAAGTGACGTTGCACTGTTTTGTTTCATTTGCCAACACTCATGCACACTCACGAAAACTTAACGGTTAATAATCCACCATTATTTCACATTAATATTCGACATAACACAAATTTAAAAAAATAAAACAAAACCGCAGACATGACTCTTCACTTTCCCGCCAAGAAGTCATACCTATAATTATGGATCAAACAATGAGCAAACAGGACCATTTTCGAGATGCATTTTTATCCTTTATCTAGTACATAATTGATCAAAGCCTAGAACATTCTAGACTATTCTATTACATAATTTTACTGCACACGAAGATCGGCAAATAAATCTATTTTATATCACTGACTATTATAGCCATTCAGTAACCACAACATAGACTTTAATCATCATAGTAACACAAAGATTAAATTCATTGTAAAACTATTTCGGAAGACCATAAATAATTTTGTGAGGCGTTAAAATGAAAAATGTCTGTGGCAGGATGTAGCGTTTACGTCATGGCGATGGCGGTTTGTTGACAAAATGGCGGAATGACGTTAGAAATATTATTATTTAACCGTGAAAATAGTGGAATAGTTTGTCATCAGGAGGCGTTGATTTAGTTCCTAATGTCTGGTGACACTGTAAAAGCCAAAGGCAGCCAACAAAACTCGAAGATTTTCATTGAAATTTTACGGCATGACAACTGGGAAGCAGGTGATTTGTGTATTCAACTGTTGCTAATGACTAAAATCTGTTGTTGGCCGCTACTTTTAATAATAAAAATAAATAATAAAAAAAATTAAAAAACGATGAGTTTAAAATGTTTAAATAATTAATAAAAATATTTAAACATTTTATAATAGCTTGCTTACTTCTTAACTGATCTTTAATATTTGTAAAAATATTATGATCTGATGTTAATGACGGTAGTTGTTGACATTGAATGGATTGAATGAATACTTTGAAAGCTAAAGGCGCCCTTAGCTTTCAAAGTAAAAAGTAAATAGTGTTGAATAATTTCGGCGGGCTGGTTAGAACCACGATAGCTCAATTGGAAGAGCACCTGACCCGGAATGTCAGAAGGGTGCAGGTTCAAATCCTGCTCGTGGAAAAAAAAAATTTTTTCACGATAAGTTTAATTTTAATAAAATATGTCATGCTAGGTAATTTAAATTGTAAGCATTTTTATACAAGAAGAAACAAAAATTAACCTCTACACTCCATAATGACGATTTTCATCATACAAAATTTCATCCCCTATTTTACCCACGTAGGGATTGAATTTCCAAATTTTTACTACCCTATGTTAGTCGGAACGATGCAAGGATTGTAACGATACCTCATATATCTAAATCGGTTTAGGCGTTTAGAAGTTATGGTGGAATAAAGAAACATCACATACATACATCTTATCTTATCTTATCTTAGTGGGGCCTGCTGAGGTTTCCCTCTTGCAGTAACTCTTCGACCCATCGGGATCTTTTGTGCAACCCCGTCCTTTCACTCTTCTTCCTCTGTAAAGATAGATGCCATAAGTTTGGCCACGTCCTTAAGAGCGAAGAGCCTGAAGTCCTCCGGTTTCGGATAAGCAGACCCCAGGAGTCCCATTCTTTTCCTAGCCAGAGAGTGGCAGTCACACAATAAGTGCTGCATTGACTCCGTTTCCTCCCCACATGCCCTACACAAGCTATTTGTTGATAGATGCATTCTGTGGAGCATTTGTTTTGTGGCATAGTGCCCTGTCAAGGCACCGATGGTTAATCGGGCCTGCCTTCTACTGCCTCCGCATATGAACCTACTCCGTCCTAAGGCGTCTTCACCTAGGAAGGATTTGGAGTATTTCATACCCGGCTCACACATACATAATATGAACCCTGAAAACATAACACTCCTTTTTTGGCAGTCGTGTAATAATTAAAGGAATAAAACGTACATTACTAGTTCTTGACGAACACTGGTGACACTACCCTACTGTCCCACTGCTGGGCAAAAAGGCCTCCATCATTGAAATCGAGTCAATATTGGCTTAATCACCACGCTTGCCCAATGCGGGTTGGTGATGACAAACTCGGGCTATCAGAAACTCTTTGTCCAACTTAAAAATCGAACCCAGGATCTCTGGATTTTGTGGAGACTGCTATTGAGTGTTTAGTGTTATTGTTTACTATCCGTATTTGTTTCATTACGAAAACGAAAACGAAAATTAGTATGGCATTGAAGCAGCGCCTCCTGACGGCATACGAGAAGAGTTAACATTTTGCCGTACGAAGGCGACTGGCGAACTTCTATGTATTTTCAGACCTCGAGATATTATAGGTTTAGGTTTAAAGAATTTATTCTCATTAGAAATTTACATTTCACTTAAAATGAGATACAGTGTAGTAGTTTATACAATACTTATTCGTTAGTCGTCGGAGCTCGATGCTATATAGGTACATCTTTAATTTGCTACGCTTTTACATTTTTTAATGCTTTCTGGTAAGTTGTTGTATAGCGGTACTCCTTTAAACAATAATAACATAGGTCTTTTTACCGTAATTCATTTTGTTTTCGCAAATTATGTTTATTGGATTTTACATTGAAATCTAAATTTGATTTAATAGTTTTAGATAAGATCTTTTTTATTAAAATGCATGTGTTATATGTGATAGATATAGGTCCCGTTCATGGATTAAATACTTAAAGAACTATGCTAGACTAACAAAAAAGTTATTTTTTTCTATGTTTTTAATGTTTGAACAACAGAGATATGTTTAATTACCAAAAAATATAGAAGTTAGGGTAAAAATCATTTATTTTATAACTTTTTATTTAAAAACAACGCAAATAATTATTACCAATAAATAATTAATGATAATTATATTAAGATAGATTATTTATTAAGATAGATAAAATATATATAAAATAGGGAGTTCGATGGCGCAGTGGTTAACGCGCCCGGTATGTGAGTGCTGAGGTTAAGCAACTTTCACAAAGGCTGGTCATCGGATGGGTGACCAAAACTTTATCATCTCGAGCTCCTCTGTGCTTCGGAAGGCACGTAAAGCCGTTGGTCCCGGCTGCATTAGCAGTCGTTAACAACCACCAATCCGCACTGGGCCCGCGTGGTGTGAACGTATATTTTATGAAGTGTTTTAGTCGTCTAGATTATTCAACTACAACTTTTTCACATCAACGGATAAAATATATAAGGAAACCAAATTAATGAAATTAAATCAATTGTATACTTATAAAACCTGCATTCTAATACGAAAAATTTTAAACAAGAAAATACACACACAAATTAACTTCACTAAAAAACATCAAATACAAAAAATCCAACTGCGAAATACAAATAACTTAATCTTAAATGTACCTCGAACAAACTATGGTAAGCAAAATATCTTATATGCGGGTGCCAAGTTATATAACCAACTACCAAACGATATTGAAGAGGCAAAGTCTACTTTGACATATAAAAGACTGCTTAAACACTACGTTCACAAAGTAATCAAATAAATAAATAGGTACGTAATAATATAATGTGTAATATAGTACGATATGATATAATAATTTTTCGGGTAATTTAAAAAAGAGGATATAGTTAATATATATAAATAAAATATATATGTATATATATATATATATATATGTATATAAATGAAATAATATAAGTAGTATAATACGTAATATAGTATGTTATAATATATATACACTACTACAAATACATATATATATAAATACTTATATAAATACATACATATAAATACTACAATACATATTGTAGTATGAAATTATATGATAAAATATACATACCACAAAAATCGATCGAGCACAAAGCACGCTCATGCCACTTCCAGTGTCGTTAGTTCAACGTGTATTTGTTGTCGGGGCTACTTGCCGGGTGGGGATTGCTGCGGTACTTGTACGCTCCTAATGGTCGAACCAGAGTTTTAATAAAACTACCTACGTGTTTTGTTAATTTTTGTTGATTGCTTTGTTTTTGTGTCGTTCAATGTGTTTTAGAATAATTTTGTATCTCATGTAAGTGAATTGTAAATTCTTTATGAGAAATAAATATCTTTAACCTTAGTGTAAACTAGAAAGCGTCTTGTTCAGTCAATTATTTGCAATTTGACAATAATTTATCTTTTTATTTCATTCTTTTATAAATAAGACGTTTGTAAATTGTAGGAATTTGATTTAATTTAATTTTCATGTTTACTTTGTTAAATATTAGGGCGACTCTCGCCGATCTTCTTTACGGTTTTGTTTACTAGACTTGACTAGACCCTAATACCTTTACAATGAAAATTAAAAGTTCAGAAAAGGGTTACCATGAGCGGGATTTGATTTAAAACTAGTCGGAAGGTGTTATAATGTCAGAGGGAGATTTTTTTTTCAAATTTTCCTATTGAGATTATGGTTATATATAATTTTACGCAAATTTTGTTTGAATAGGGCGGGCTCCTTTGGCTTACAGAGTAAGAGTAGATAGTTTTGATTAATTTCGGCGAAAACACAAATGTTGAAAAAATTTCCACAAGCAGGATTTGAACCTGCACCCTTCTGACATTCCGGGTCAGGTCCTCTTCCAATTGAGCTATCGTGGTTCTAACCAGCCCGCCGAAATTATTCAACACTATTTACTTTTTACTTTATAAGCTAAAGGCGCCCATTCAATGTCAACAACTACCGTCATTAACATCCGATCATAATATTTTTACAAATACTAAAGATCAGTTAAGAAGTAGGCAAGCTATTATAGAATGTTTTAAATAATTTTTAACGCAAATTTTGTTGCGAACAAATTACAAAAACACAAATGTTGAAAAAATTTCCACGAGCAGGATTTGAACCTGCACCCTTCTGACATTCCGGGTCAGGTGAGCTATCGTGGTTCTAACCAGCCCGCCGAACAACATTTGTGTTTTTGTAATTTGTTCGCAACAAAATTTGCGTTAAAAATTATTTATTAAAACATTTTAATTTCGGCGAGTTGGATTGAGCTACGATAGCATAGTTGGTAGTGCACCTGATCCGGCATGTAATGGGATGCGGGGTCAAATCCCGTTCGTGGAAAATTTTCAACACTTTGTCTTTCCTCCTATTGAGTTTAAGGTTGAACTAATAATATCACCAATCAACAAAAAGATAAATCTTCGCGAATCGTCCACGCCTGCTGCCCAACTGAATAAGCTGAAGCCACACATGGCGGGCGGCGTTGTTATTTTTAGTCATGCCAGTGACCTTTCTGTGTTTATTTCCGTCGAACATGGAAATGCCGTTTCAAAGCGTTCTTTGTCACGATTCATTGATCTACTGCGGTCTCGTCGATCCCGTCGGAGAACTATAAAACAGCTGTGTTATCTAGTGTTTTCATCGCAGACACTTTACACAGTATTACTCTGTGACTTTACGTAATCATACGTAGTCGAGCTTATACCACCATCGCCCTTTTACCACCGAACCTCCAGACGTACTGCGGGATATCATCCCCGCCTAGTAGAAATTCCACTATGCCGTACTAAGCGCTTCATGTCATCATTTTTACTGCGCACTGGCAGGGAGTGGAATTCTCTGCCATCGTCTGTGTTCCCAAAAACTTATAACCTGAATGCCTTCAAGGCGAGAGTTAATAGGCATCTTCTGGGGCAGCTCGCTCCATCGTAGACCTCATCTACGCTCACCATCAGGCGAGATCGAGGTCAAGAGCTGTCTTATAAGGCATAAAAAAAAGTCTAATAGGTCATTGAGGGTAACTAGTATTTCTTATTATGGAGAGAGTTTCTAATGACCTCAGACGGCCTATTTATCGTCACCGGACTTTTTTGGTGCGGAGAGAAAATTAAAAGGTTTCCTCAAACCGTGTGATGAACACCGTTTTTCCGGAGTTTCTATAGGGACTGGTAACACGCAAGTGTGACCCCTTTCCCAACTAGATTCTCCGAGGGGTTCAGGAGGTCTACTCTCTTTCTCCGAAACGAAAATTCGCAAGCATACGAAATTGAAACGAAACTTCGTCACAAACCCTACCCTATATCTTTTTCGAATAGGCACAAAGAGTTCGAATCCATAGACCAAACTTCGTGAACGAATGGAATGATTAAAGAGTGTAGGTTTTTTTTTATGTCGTTACCGGTAAACTGCGGTTTTTATTTCAACGTAATTTTATTAAACTTGTTTGCTTTCTTTTTAAGTTAAACATTTATTGTGTGATTTATTAAGCGTTTCTAGTAACATTCATGCTATAAAGCTAAACATACAAATGAAATAATTGTTTGCGACGAAAATAATCGAAACTCTATAAAACACCCACTTACTGTCATTGTTATGCGACTAATTTAAAAAGTACTATTTCATGCAGACTTTTGGTAGTAACGTGTGACAACAAAATTTTCCGTATATTCACACGTAATGTCATGATTCAAATTAAAAGTCAAATTCAAATTTTAATTTGCTATTTTTTTCATATCAAGTCAGTCTGCATTTTGAAAGTGTAGGTATTCACAAGTTGTTTGGACTTAAAAACTTTGTAAGTAAAACTTTACTTTCCCATGTGTACCCAATACACAAATAAATTTCTTTTTCACAATATCTATTAGATTACTATTACTTTTGATTGTCATTTCCTATTCGCTTATTCAATATCGTTATTTGATACCTATCATTTATATTTATCACTTTTACAGTTTTATATTGCTCCACATACGGGTTCTGCACTTCTGAGCAAATAGATGCGCTCCTCAATTTCTTAGAAAATCAACAGCACCCCAACTCTCACAATGGGAGTTGAAAGTCCTCTCCATAATGGGAGATGGGTTTGGTGAACGCCAAACTGGAGCCAGAGTGCCAGCCTTTGGTGAGGTAACCTATCACATTTTCATATTCATGTTAAAGTAAATTCGCAATATGTTTTTATTTCAAAATTCAAAATTTGATATTGTACGCTGAAATATACTTAAGTAAATTTTAAACACTGAAAAAAGACGACACCTCGGGCGGCAATCGAACCCAGCACCTTCTGTTTAGCGGAAGCTTAGCTAGTTTAAAATTCAAAATTATATTTTTATGAAATATAGGAAATATATCCAATGTCTATTATACACTAAAATAAATGTTCTTTTCAGACCAATGACCCATTGCGTTCAACCCCCAGTCAAAGCCAACCACCGAGCTTTCCACAGCCTCTTAAAGTTATAAGTGACGAAGTGTTTTGTTGTATGTGGAGCCTAAGATTAAGATTAAATAATTTATGAAATGTTTTTGTTTTGTTTATATAATTTTAACGCAAGTTGCGAAACAAATTACAAAAACACAAATGTTGGAAAAGAAAAACTTGTTAAAATAAAATTTTTAAATTTTTACTAACAGTTAAAACAGCCTAGCTTGTAGAGCTTGAGCTGAAGAAGCAGTTGATTCAGCGAGTACCTGCCTACTTCTTTCGGATTGGAGTTCTTCTTCTGTCAACTCGAGAACATCAATACCAACCCTTATACACAAATTACGTAGAACACTGCAGGCTATCATAATTTTACCTGCTGTTTCAGAACAGTAATGAAGTTCCCGAGCTGCTAAAAGACATCTCCATCGACCTTTTAATATCCCAAATGAAATTATTTCATTCATTATTATAATTCTTGAACCCATTACGATAAATTTTCAATAGAATTCACACTTACGAAAGTCAAAAGGTAACACTTTTGGTTTCGTCAATTTGAGGTTATAATTCCGAACAATCATCTGTCTAATTCAAAGTTCTTTCGCAATGTTGTGAATTAGAGTAGGTTTAGAAAATCTAAATGTCAAACAATTTGCGGGCGGACGAAATTTCGAAACAAAAAGAACCATGGTAAGAAACAATGCGAATATTCGTTGAATTTTCGTTTTCGTATGAATTAGAGTAGAGCTCCAGATCGGAACGGACGAAAGAGGTGTCAGTGTGTAAATAGCATGCAAAATAAATGCGGCTAGATCCGTTAAAAAATGTTTTAATATGTAAGTAGTAAAGGCTTATATCGGCGCTCTCACCTACTGAGCTAACGAGTCGTAGAGGAGCTCGATGGCGCAGTGGTTAACGCGCCCGGTCTGCGAGTGCTGAATTTAAGCTACTTTCGCAAAGGCCGGTCATCGGATGGGTGACCAACAATTTATCATCTCGAGCTCCTCCGTGCTTCGGAAGGCACGTTAAGCTATTGGTCCCGGCTGCATTAGCAGTCGTTAACAACCACCAATCCGTACTGGGCAAGTAATACATAAATAAAGAATATTTCTTTTCTGTATGATGATGATGAATGATAATAGAAATGAGAAGTGAGAAATGATATACCCCCCAACCCCTCGAGTATCTCAGTAAAGATGTGGGGCTTTACTAAGTTCTCGGGCGGACTTCTTGAGAGAATTAGAAAAGTGACGTTGCACTGTTTTGTTTCATTTGCCAACACTCATACACACTCACGAACACTTAACGGTTAAAATTCCACGATTATTTCACATTAATATTCGACATAACACAAATTTTAGAAAATAAAACAAAACCGCAGACATGATTCAACTCTGTTGACCATGACATCCTCCTTGCCACTCTCCACTCCCTTAACATTTCCCCTTCTGTGATCGCTTGGTTTGCAGACTACCTTTGCAATCGCTGCCAGAGAATCAAGAGTGATGACTGCTTTTCTGATTAGGCTCCTCTAACTGCGGGTGTGCCACAGGGGGGGGTACTCTCACCTCTCCTTTTTTCATTGTTTATAAATGAACTTACCAAAGTAATATCTTCCCCGTACCACCTGTATGCAGACGATATGCAACTTTATCGACATTTCGATGCAGCCAACACAAACGCAGTTATTGAAGACATCAATAAGGATCTCCTCTTGGTGTTGTCTTGGGCCAATGCATTCGGTTTACTTGTGAACCCAACGAAGTCGCAAGCAATAATCATAGGTAGCAGCAAACTGTACAGCAGACTGGATGTTAGCAGTCTTCCCTGTATTTCATATGACAGAGTAAATATTACATATGTACGCTGAAAAAACTAAAAATCTTGGCCTCGCTTTTGACCGTACACTGTCCTGGAAGGCGCAGGTAAATGAAGTTAGTCGGCGCATGCACTACTCCTATCATTCTCTCAAGCGACTCCAGTTTTTCTTACCCTACAATACCAAAATTATGCTAGCTCAGTCGCTTCTACTCCCCCTTCTCGACTATGCTGACGTTTGTTATCTGGACGCTACTGAGGAACTGCTTAACAAACTGGAACGACTGCAAAATTTGGCAATCCGGTTTATATTCGGTTTGCGTAAATTTGACCACATTTCTGAATTTCGGTCGAAGTTAAAATGGCTCCCAGTTCGACTTCGTCGAGATATGCACATCCTTTCCCTCCTTTTCAAAATACTTAACTACCCCCAGCTCCCTCATTACCTGCGTTCCCGTTTTACGCTCATACCCGTCTCTTCCCGTCCCAAACGTTTCTGCGACACACGAACCCTAATATATCCCCAATGTAATTCTAATTTTTACTACAAATCATTCTCAGTATATGCCGCACGAATGTGGAATAGACTGCCTGCCAGCATTCGTGAGAGTTCATCGGTAGAATCTTTCAAACACAAGCTCAAAGAGCATTATCTGTCTAACAGCTAATATGACAGTGACACCCCGTTCATACATAATTAGTTTTTATTTTAATATGTATATAGGTATGTATATATTTATAATATAATAATTTATTTTCAATTAGTTATGTCATTAGTTTAAATATGCTTGTTAGTATGGTATTATTTACAATTTATTAGTCCCGCATACTTGTTTATTGCACCACAGCTAGGGTTGGCTGGAAGAGATCTCTTCTAGAGATAAGTTCACCTTTGTATATGTCCTGTGTTACGTGTATTTAAATGTATTTTTTCTTTGTACAATAAAGGATTAATTATTATTAATTATGATTCTTCACTTTCCCGCCAAGAAGTCAGTTCCCAGAGATTAGCCCCGTGGCCAGCTTTATGGCCCCGACATACAATTAAACAAATTAAGTCACAAACGTTACCTCTTTATTAACATTATAGATAGATGAATTGAACATTCTTTTCATACTATTCTATCTCTAAAAATAAACATACCTTATTTGCTGCAGAATTGCACAATGCATTTGATTCGGACAATCATTTTGTCTATTGCCAATTTTTTATTTGTTACGTTGCATGATAGTACGCATCTATAATAGTAAACAAATAGTGGATGTCAAAAATAGGTCGCATCAAGTAGTATTGACACGTGGTTAAAGGAATTTCTTTATGCTTTCATGTGGCTGCTTAGGTGTATCAGTGGTTTTAAAGTATATCGACGTGTTGGACCATGTTTCTCATTAAATTATTTCGTGATTCAAAAGAGTGAGTGAACTTTTTGCTGTCATTTTTGTCGGGAATATTAAAAATAAATAATTTCGACGGGAAATTGAATTTGTCATGTTTTGGTTAATCTTGGCCGGAAAGTGAAGAGTTGATTGTGTTTTTGTTTTGTTTTCTCAGATTTGTGTTTTGTCGAATATTAATGGAAGGAAATGAAAGAAAATGGTGGATTTTATGAACGTGCGTGGCAAATTAAACAAATCAGTGCGACACTTTACTCCACATCTTCACTGATACTCAAGGACTTCGGGGAAAATGTTGTTTAAGTATTTAGCTAAATGCACTCATAGTCGTTATTATCTAAATTCTAAAGCAAAGACAATTTTGTTCTGCATCTGCACTCTGCAGTATCTACCTAGTTATCTCTTATTATTTATTTGACGTTTTGAAAAAAAAAAAAGCGGACGCATGTCCAATCCTTTTCTGAATCAAATAATTTCAAAGTGTAGTGTCCGGATAACGTTAAGAAAACATACAACAGTATTTAATTGCTTAATAAATAATAACATTATTTACGAAGCTTGTTATTAAATCGCACAACTCATGGAGTTTTTCTTTCTCACATAATTTTTGGCGAATTTATACTTACTATTAGTTACGTTATAGTGGCTGGCAACGGTTCCTAGTGTGAGTTTAATTTGACATTCGATCACGTTAACGAAAACGAGAATTAGTATGGCATTGAAGCAGCGCCTCCTGGCGACATACGAGAAGAGGTAAAATCTTGCCCTACACATTTTCGATTTCGTTAACGTAATCAAATGAATACGGAAACTCACACTAAGCAGGCACTAAGAGCTGGATGAGAGTAGCCGAGCAGAGGACGTGTGTGGGCTGATGATGACGATGATGAATAGTTACAATTTTTTTTTAGTTGATGGCTTCGTGCGATTAGCACATTTAGCCAGTGTCAAAGTAATTTTTCTTACAAGTAATACATAAATAAACAATAATTTCTTCCTGTATGATGATGATGAATGTTAATAGAAATGAAAACTGAGAAATGATATGCCCCCCAACCCCTCGAGTATCTCATTAAAGAAGATGTGGGACTTTATTAAGTCCTCACGCGGACTTCTTGAGAGAATTTGAAAAGTGCCGTTGTTGCATTGTTTTGTTTCATTTGCCAACACTCGTACACACTCACGAACACTTAACAGTTAATAATCCACCATTATTTCACATAAATATTCGACATAACACACATTTTGAAAAATAAAACAAAACCGCAGACATGACTCTTCACTTTCCCGCCAAGAAGTTTTAGTTACGTTTTCTAATCACTGAAGATGACATATTTTTAATGACTTACCTACTTCATTTTTTTATATATTTCTACTTCCTAGGTATTTTACGTGCATTCTTGTGTAAGCACATCAAGTCGTTGCTTTCCTACACCTCTCCGCTCACCTTCAATATATTTTTCTCGTATTCTAAAATTAAGAAGGTCTACTACTGGCCATTGAGTAATATTGACAATGTGCCAGAACCACAACTAAATTTATGACAGATTCCCTCCTTTTCACATTGCGTCACATGCGTAGTTGTTATTTCATCATCGGCTGGGTCACGAGCCTTCCCTGTGGATGGATAGGTAGAACGGGCCGTAAACCCCCACGCGGACTCTGTGAAGAACTCCTTATAACTCATGCTAGCCTGGTACTTCAACCACCTCACGGCCTCACCCCAAGTATGCAGCTCACTCTAGGTATACCTCCTTGTGACTCATGCTAGCCTAGTACTTTGGACTCTCTCTCCAGCTAATTTTATGTCCCCACTGCTGGGGCTTTCCCTATGAATGGATAGGGAGAACGGGCCGAAAACCAAAAAAAATCACGTCGATAAAGAATAGCAAATAAAACTTGCATTAGGCATCCTAGTTTTATGAGTCAAGTACGGCAACCTTAGTGGATACGAAAATAATTTCAGAAAATGTGATTTCAAATCCCGCTCGTGGAAAACTTTCAACACTTTCTTTTCTTTGTCTCATTTATCAAGTTTATTCTACATAAAACTGCAATGTACCTTTGTAAGTACACGTGCTATAATACTTACTGAAAACATATTCTTAACATTTTCTAAATTTAGTAAACATAATTAAATCTATTTTCAACAATATGCATGCGTTTGTTTGCTAAATTTTAATCTTCTCGAAACGAACACTTTTATTACATTCCACCACCCTTTGATCGTAAACGATGCTGATCTGCCTCAATATTTTAAAAGTTGTCACATTTTGAAGACTAAATTAATGACAGACAATGTTTCAGAAAGGAGTTTGTATATACACTTAATTTATTGCGTCGTATCAACGTAAATGGTTCGTTGATATATTTGTTTACTATAAAACCAATCTATTACGCATCAGAGCTATATAGAGTTAATCCAATTAAATTAGAGAAACAAAACACCGCCGACGGATACTCCAAAGTTCCAAAAACAAAACACTACGCCGCAAATGTCAACTGGAGAAAAATAAAACGTAGTCCTTTCTTCCATTCCATGGCGTTTATTTTTACAACAGTCCACCCGTCATCGTCGCCCGACGCAGACATGGCTTGAACGTCTCTAGCCGCGTACAGCGCAGCTATGTTTAATTTCTTCAAGCGAAGAAGCGGGAAGGCCGAGGTCGCGCGTCCCGACAACGCCCGACGGAAAACGACCGCTCCCGACACCAACCAAACGAGCGCGCGAACCGACAGTGATGCAACGAACGACACGGCGGCAACCCGCAAAGATGTAGTCAACTTATTAATACCAGAAGTAGATTATAGTCAAAAGAGTGGCGTGGGCGCCCTCCTGCAAATGATGGCGGGGAAGAGGCGGAAAAACAAAAGAAAGCGCTCGGACTCGTGTCGCGTGAGTCCGCCGAAAGAGACGCAGATAAATCTGCAGCGCAGCAAGTCCGACGTGGCGCCGTCAGATGACGTAGCACCCAAAAATACCGACGACAATCACACGCGCGCTGACGATCCAGCCGAGTTCGTGAAGGCGTTAGTCCTGCAGAAATACACGAAGCCGCCGGACAGGCACGTGTCGCTCGTGTACGTGAACCCTGAGGCGGACGAGAAACGACATGCGGAGGCATTGCTCCGCGAGATCGCGAGAAGCATAGACTGCACCATAGACGATATCAACAAACAGATGGGGGCCGTCGACAGCAAGGCTGAGCGCAAATCGGAACCGGTATACGAAACAATTGAGGATCACAACAAAACTGAAAACGACACTTACAAGAGCGACTTGAAAGACGAATTGGAGAAGCTGCTGCAAGTTGAAACGAATGAAACGAGGGAGGTGTCGCCCGCGCAGATAAAGAAGTCGAACTTGAAACCGCCGAAATCGGATACGGAAGGCTGTTCGGACGACGACCGATCGGACTGTGGGAAGAAACGCGTCACGTTCAGGAAGCATATCGTGTTCGACGATGGAGAGCTACAGACTGACGACGAGTCGGACTCGTCATTCGAATCTCTCTCTTCCTCCGAGGAAGGCGAGGAGTATTTGGAGGACGCGCTGCCGGACAACGATGAACTACTCGGCGGTTACGTAGTTTCCAGAAGTGAGAACGACAACATGACGTTAATCAACGTCGGTGACAACGTCGATGACAACGTCAGCGATGATGTCAGTGTTAAAGTCAACGATGGCAGTTTGAAACGAATATCTAGTGATAACAGTGATAGTGGTTTCATTGACAGTGAGAGAAATGAGTCTGGCGATGACGCGACGTGTGTGAAAGGTGTGGAAGTGGAGGAGAGTGAACAGAGTGAGAGTGAAGTGACTGAAAGTGAGACTGAGGAGGAGATTATTGAGGAGATTGAGGAGATAGAAGAAATCGAGGAGATAGAAGAAGATGAACTGGAGTGTGTGCCACCAGCGGGTGAGAAGCAGATTGATGTCAAGTAAGTCTTTTGAGTAAACTTTGTCCTTGAGAGGACATCTTGCAATATACTAGAATTTATTTATGACTTATTACTCGTACATTAACTTATTATTACATTAACTTATGTATTTGAAACTGTGTATCAACTATTTAGCGTTGATAAAACATAGTGTTCTTGCTTTTTTTTTAATTTATTATGGTCCACTTACTTTAAATGTATCTTGTTATATTATAATGAATATAATCTAAATACACTAATTATAAAAAGACACATCTTGTTTTTACATTGTGTGAAAAAGGTGACTAGAATAGCATTAATGAAGAAATTTAAAACAGTAGCATACATAAAAAACATGGTAATAATCCTGTTAAATATTACCAATTATTATAACAAATAAAAATACAGATTTGAAGTTCTGGTATGAAATAGTCGTTTTTATATTATTTCAAATATTAGCATCGTACTGTGATCGACTTGCAAACTTATGCGATATTGCAATTGCGAATATTTAGAGAAAATAATGGAATTAACTTAAAACTAAAAATTATCAACTTAGCTTAATAACTTACTATAATCGGCTGGTATTCACAGACGCCTTTTTTATACGTAGCACGGCAAATGACTCCATTAATTTCACCTGATGTTAAGTGAATCCAGATGCGACGACAACTGGTGCAGCGTGAAAACAACGCAGCATCAGTTACCCTCACTCTGCCGGCCCACAAGGTGCTTCACGCCTCGTTTGAAGGACCCCTTCATAGAAAGGGAAAACGTGTGCTGTCAAACTATTCCATGTTTTGGAGGTGCGACAAAGAAACGAGTTACCAAATTTCTTAGTGCACGATGGAATATTTGAGACAGTGAAGCTGTGACTCCGGAGAGCAGCACGTGTACTCCTCCATGGAGGAAGGGAGAAGGTGGGATGAGGTCAAAGAGTTCTTCAGAGCACATGGTATAAGCGGTAAAACACGCTGAGTGACGCAATATCT
Source organism: Eudonia mercurella (assembly GCA_963082485.1). Taxonomy (NCBI): domain Eukaryota; kingdom Metazoa; phylum Arthropoda; class Insecta; order Lepidoptera; family Crambidae; genus Eudonia; species Eudonia mercurella. The sequence goes on along the minus strand of OY720049.1, from coordinate 9,466,195 downwards.
ATTCAATTGCAGAGATTCACATCACCTGCACCAACATATCAAAAACTGACAAAATGTTCAACCACAGAACACAGAAAGCTTGTGTTCTGCGTGTTCAACCATACCATATGCCATATACATAAAGGCTATTGATATGAGGAAATTAGAACGTTTGTATAGTCTTTGTGCAGGCGTGCGTACCTATAGTGATGAAGTTTTCTGCATTTCGGAAATTAGTTTTCGAAAAATTTACGACTCCAAATTTATTACCGAATAAATTGAATTAATGTTGTATTTTCGAACAGTTCGTTTATAACTGTTTTATGATTTACGTAAAGTAAACAGGAAAGAAGTCGCGCTAGACATTATGTCTCGCAAAAACAATTTGGCAATGATTACTAAATATAGCATGTGTTGCTATTAATTATTATTCACTAGCGGCCGCCCGCAGTTTCACCCGCGTGGTTCCCATTCCCGTGGGAATATCGGGATTAAAAGTATCCTATGTGTCAATACAGGTTATAAACTATCTGTATGCTGAATTTTATCCAAATCCATCCATCCGTTGCAGCGTGAAGCAACAAATACACACATACACACAAACTTTCGCATTTATAATAGTAGTGTAATATTTATGTGATAATAAATATTATAGACTAGGTAACGGATACCGTTACTTTTAACTTTATAACCGTTAACTTTATAAATAGTAGTAGTATAGTTGGTTTTTCTTATTTTTGGCTTAGAGAGGCACATTCAGTGCACAAATCCAAAAAAGCCAGGTCAAGTAGAACGATATTGTTAAATATTTTCTTAGTTAAATAATAATAACTAGGTTACTTTAAGATAATGAACAGTGAAAATGATGACAGTTTAATGGTAAATTGTATTCCTCCCGAACCCATTGAGTATCAGTAATGATATGGGATATTACAGAGAACCCACGCGGATTTCTTGTGATAATTCGAAAAGTGATGGAGGCCTTTAAGAAGTAGGACAGTAAAAAGGCTAGTTATCTAGTTATTTTATTTCGGTAGTTCGGCTACAGATAATCGTGTTAAAGTAACAATTTAAAGATGGTTATTATCTGTATAAGTCAAAAATCAATTAGTGGAGAATTAATTTTAACACATAAACTTTAAAATTAATTTTCCTCGAATTCTCTATTGGCGTTTAATCTGTTTTTCCTTTCCACAGTCGATTAGTTAATTGTTATTGTTATTATTATCAACACTATTCTTTGTTTATCGTATCATATGACTCTCACGATGAACGGTTATTCGCGTAGCGTCCACGCGCGCTTTTTTGACATCTCAAGGACGCCATTTTGTTTGACGCACGCTCCGTTCCACGCTCCCTTGACTCACACATTTATTTTCCATTGTAAATTTTATTTAGTGCGCTTTTGTTTTTGTTTCACTTCCTCGAAATGTTTTCTTACCATTAGTTGGTGTTTTCGGAAAGGATTATTGTCTGTAGCTAAATATTTGTACGTAGTTGTATAACAATGTTGTTTCCTTACTCCTCCGTGCTTTAGAAGGCACGTAAAGTCGTTGGTCCCAGTTGCATTAGCAGTGTTTATGGCCCGTTCTCCCTATCCATCCATTGGGATCGCTCGTGCCCCAGCAGTGGGGACATAAAGTGAGCTGATGATGATGATGAATAATGTTTAAATATTAGTGTTATCGGTTTAGTTCGCTACATCACTACATAGTGTATATATGTATGTGTGTATGCTTAGATCTTTAAAACTGCGCAACGGATTTTTATGCGGTTTTTTTAATAGATAGATTGATTCAAGAGGAAGGTTTATATGTATAATACATGCAAAGACATTAGACCCGGTACTCAAGCGGACGAAGTCGAGAGCGGGCCGCTTGTAAAATACAAAAGACAAAAGAAATACTTACAAAAGAAAAAAAATCACAGATTTCGCTGTCTCCGCAAGAATCGGAGCATTAAAAAAAATACAACAATTTACGAAAAAAAAAAACATTTTATCTTAAATAACACAACTCCAACTTGAATGTACCTCGCGCCTCCATCCGCATCTTTTTGTTAAGTTGGTGTTCCATTACCATGACGATCGATCAATAATCAAAGAAGCTACATCACTTTTTATATACGAAAATACCCGTTTTTCTACAATATCAAATTTAAAGGGACCACCGATTTTAAAAATTTTTTCGCCATTTTGTAGCTAAACTACTACCCTAAGAGGCCCCTTTTTTTTTAATTTTTTCTTAAGTCGGTTTTTTTTTGTAATATTTACAATTTAGTATACAAACACCCGCCAAAAAAAACCCGATCTTTTTTACATTCATCAAAATTCCAAAAAAAGTTTCCAGCCGATTTTCAAAATTCAAACGCTCACACGTGTCTCGATAAATTCCTCAAATCTTGGTACTATTTCCATCTCGTTCTCCCAAAATCCTCGGAGCTATGGCCAAAAATACGTCTCAGGCGGTTTGCATCGGATAACCATTTTCAATGGTAAAATGATTTACAATACAACTACAACTTCTCGTTATCATTATCCAATGGTGACTAAAGTTACCTTAGTTACTCTGCACTCTGCATATGAGTTTTGTTTACTACCCGTATTCATTCGATTACGTTTACGAAAATGAAAATTAGTATGGCATTGAAGCAGCGCCTCCTGGCGGCATACAATAGTTAAAATTTTGCCTGTGTGGCAAATGAAACTCATACAAGGCTCACTGTGTTCACCCGTAAAATATTAAAAAAACAAGGCTCTTTGTACTCTGAACTATTTATTGCAATAAACATCACCAAAATAAGTGGAAGTTTAAAAAAAGCTCAAAAATAACACCTGCATGCATCCATTATTTTTCGGAGTGTGAGCTAATAATGTATTTCGACAAAAATAAACCAATCGAGTATTTCGAGTGTGCACCGGTTGCGTCTGTTTAAAATCAACGGCATCTCGGTCGGTGGGTGAAAGTGTTTCAGATAAAGACTGCTATTATTATAAACTTGAAATGATTTAAATTTTTATTTGATTTTAATTTTGATTTAATTTATTGATTTTGATTTTTAAATTATGCATAAAAAATACAATAAACCAACAAAAACAACATTACACACACTACCATGTATTTGACACACACGTATTGTTTGTCTTTAATGCGGCCGACATCTGTCAATGCCAATCCAAACTTACATTCTATCTTTTTTAATTTTTCATTGCTTAGGATACAAACCGTGCAGCCTTAATATAAAAATTACGATCGAATTTCGACCACTGGGCGACCACTAGTATATTTAAATATACATATATACAAGAATTGCTTGTTTAAAGGCATTAGATTAGATTAAAATAAATTACAGTTTCAGGAGTTTCCTGCGCCCATTCTTCTCCACAGCTAAAAAATAGACGTCCTGAATGGGTAGTAGGTAAAAAATTGTTTGGACGATTCAAAAGCACTTTTCTAAAGTTTATTTGAATAAGAAATTTGACTTTGACTTTTACTTCATGAAAATCGTTGGAGCCATTACCGAGATTCAGATTATATATACACTTCTCATCAGAAAAATCGAAACACTTCCCCGTTTTTATGGTTTCTGTCCTAATTTTACACAAAAGAGTTTTCATTCCATGAAAAAAAACACATGATTGTATAGCTGGCAGTTTGGTCATTACATGACAAGCGAAAATTCTAATCGATGACGAATTGTATGGAAGCAGTAATAAGAGTGTGTTGTTTTATCAATTTCTTTCATACTCTATACAGGGTTCAATTTTTTTTTTAAATATAAGAAGGAGGCAGACGAGCAGGCCAGGCAACCGCCTCTGTGGCCTAGTGTACATGTTTGTGTACTCGGTTTGGTTGGTGGTAGGACTTGTGTGTCCGCCTGGCTAGCTACCACCATCTTATCTAAATGTCACCATAACATCAATGTTTGTAGCATTGTTGTGTTCCGGCAACTAGAGATAAGATAGCCAGTGCCTCAGTAGTTGAGGATCCCGGGTGAAGTGCGCTTCCACCTTGGGTCTTATCATCACTTAACATCAGGTAGGAGGGTCATTTCGCGAAACATGGAAAAAAACTATTTCTAGTTGATTAGAAATTCTATCTCATTTTTCAGTTACTTTTTTTGTTTAAGCAAGGTTTTAAACATAATTTAACGTAAGGTGACACAGTTACGAACCTTGTGTTCTAAAAACTCATTTTCTAATTTAATTAAAACTGAGTAAAACATCATTACCATCTAAAGAAAATATATGTGCACAAAACTTAAAAATATATATTACAATAATTATGATCGCCAAACCCGATTTTTTCAAACGTTTAGTAATCTGTATTTTACCGTAAACAACATAATAAATAGCGTTTATAATTCAGAACAGCATAATAGTCAAAACGAAATTTCAAAAGTTTGTAACAGAAATTCGTCATTACCATCGCGCTAACGTCAAATTTACTTTCTTGAAAGATCTACGTGATGTATCTTACTGTCCCCGTGCACACCACTCTCCTCAGTCGCTTGCACGAAATGTACCACAGCGCACGTCACGGTGAGTGCTCTTTAAATACTTTTTTTGTTACAAATCATATGTCCAGGAAGTGGTTGTCACGTATTTCCATCATTACCGGTAAATACGTTTTCTAGGTAATTATAAATTAAGTATAATTGTTAGCATTAGAACTTATTGTGACTCCCAGGACAAATTCTCAAAAAGGCGGTCACAAAATAGTAGCGCTAAGAATTCAAGATTTGTTCAAAAAAAACACTACGTTTGTCATTACCATCATCATCATTACCGTTTGATTTGTGTTGATGGTAATGACGTTATGTTAATGGGAATGATGAATTCAAAGTTTCAAAATTTCTTATTAGTAGCAATTTGTTCTATTTTACTTAAAACGTTGTTTGCTTTCATGCTTTAAAATAACCGAAATACCAGCTGGAAGTTGAATGGGTTTTTTTGTGCGTTATCTTTATTTTAATTTGCTAAAAATATTAAATTATCCGTGCTTGTCTGGATTATAGTATTATAATAGCCAGCTTTTCTTGTCAGCATTCGTAAGTGGTGAATCGAGATTATGCGCCAGTGCATCAAAAAAGGCGATTGGCCAGCATCCTGTTACTTCCTTTGCATAATTAACAACAAGGTCGCTCTATTTGCTAAAAGTGGACATTGATCCAAACCATGGCTTGGATAGGATATGATGATCTCTAACCACCTTTTGGGGAATAATGGTCGTGGGTTTATGCATACATACTCTAAACATATTTTAACTTTAAAAATACATCATACAAAATAATATTTTATTTCAGGTAGTTGCCGTTTTCAAAAATGAAACTTCAATATTACATAGTACTACATATTGAAACTATTCATCATCAGCTCATTTACGTCCCCACTGCTGGGGCACGAGCCTTCTCTATGGATGGATAGGGAGAACGGGCCATAAACCACCACGTGGGCCCAGTGCAGATTGGTGGTTGTTAACGACTGCTAATGCAGCCGGGACCAACGGCTTAACGTGCCTTACGAAGCACGGAGGAGCTCGAGATAATAATTTTTGGTCACCCATCCGATGACCGGCCTTTACGAATATTGCTTAACCTCAGCACTCGCAGACCGGGCGCGTTAACCACTGCGCCATCGAGCTCCACCTACTTACTATTGAAACTATTAGATATGTGAAAAAAGACAGTGCTGAAAAAATTTCCACGAAGGGAATTCGCACCCCATGACATGCCGGGTCAGGTGCACTACCACACTATTTGAGTAAAATTATATGTATATGTAATCATAAATATAGCTTGCCTAATTCTTAACTGATCTTTCAATATTTGTAAAAATATTTAGATCGGATGTTGATGACGTAGTTGTCGACATTGAATAGGGCTTACAGAGTAATGGCTGATTTACACGTTTTAAGTTAAGTAGGTAACTAAATTTAAACTTAATTTTATGTGGCCTATATTTAAGTATATGTCCATACGTATTTAAGTAATTAGTTTGCTTAGTTCACTCAAGATGGACGATCAACCACGTAATGAAGTCGTAAATTCTGTGCTAAATTTGTTATGAAGTCAAAGATGAAATAATTAGGGAAATAACCATACCCAAAAACTGGGTGAGAAATTGAATAAATAGAAAAGATCAGTATGGCCAAGGATCAAGTGCCACTTTGTTCGAGGAGCTAGCGAATGAAGATTTAATAACAAGTATATTTTAATGCGTCACGCATGGCAGAAGACTCTTTTATTTACTTGTTATCTAAAGTGGAAAACGAAATACAGAAAAAAGATACTGTAATGCGATGTGCATTAGATGCAAAATTAAAATTACATATTACAATATATTTTCTCAATAATGGCAATACTTTTCGCAGTCTATCTCATTTTTGTAGAGTTTCTAAATCGAGTAAATATGTTTAATACAATAATCAATAATTTAATACGAACAATAAAATTGAACCCGAGCGCGTCGCTCACTACACTTCTGCATTTAACTAATATTGTGCCAGTCCAAACGTGTCAAGTGACAAGCCCCGCCCACCAACTTAAATATTTAATGACTTAAATATTAAATGAAAAATAGACAAAATTCTAAATATCTTGTTTAGTTGTTAGCTAAATTTTAACTTGCAACTTGCTACTAAATTCTGTGTTTACATGCAATTAATCACTTAAAGTTATTAAAATTTAGTTACCTACTTAACAACTTAATACGTGCCATAAGAGTAGATTAATTTCGGCGAGTTGGATTGAGCCATGATAGCATAATTAAATTAAAGACCGAGATTGTGTTTGTTACGAGATTTGTTGAATTTTAATTTTTGTGTTATTAAGCTTTACGAATTTATAGGTAAGTGTTTTATTTACAAGTTAGCAACTACTTATATATGAAAAAAATACATAGGTATGTCTTCTAAAATAGGTATCAGGTACTTAATTATTATTTTTGCTGTAAAAGCTCGTCATTACCAAGCATTCCTAATCATTACCATCCTCAAAAAATCATTGCCATTAGCCTAACGTCATTACCATTTCTCTTATTATTTTTTGAGATCAAATATTATCTAAATTCTTGATTAAAAAAGAGTGCCTTTGTTAAGCAGATCTTACTTAATAGTACTTCTTTCGATTTTTGAAACTTTGCACGCATTTCAGATTAATTTACAAAAAGGCTTCAAAATAAATCAGAAAAAATCCAAAACGCGAATCCACCCAGGATGAAGGCCAAGCTTGCCTGTATGTTTAAATAAAACACTGGGTTACTGTCGCAAACTGATTTTCGTCGCCACAATTTAACGTGTTTAAAAAAAATTGCTGAACTCTATTTCTAATAAGAAAAGACCGGTGGAACTGGTAACTAATTCTCACGCTATGATAATCAATAGGGTATTTGACAGGTTTTAGAAAAATATGTCTAATGGTTCATTATAGCATAATATATTTGCAATTTGACTAATTAAATTTCTTTATTTTTTATGAAAATCGCCATTAAAATTCAAATTAATAAAATAGCCGCCAAAACGATGCATGCAGGTCACAAACTGTTAGCTGTCAAATCACACCGTACAAACTTCCGAGTGACATCTTTGATTTGCTTGCAAATGACGTCACGACATCACGTGACCAATCCCGCGCGTTCTCGATCACGTGGTCAATCATAAAAATTTAATTATTTTATAAATGATTTTTTATAAAAAATATACTTGTTTTAAAATTATGTGCTGGATAAATTGGTTTAAAAAATGTTTACTGTTAAGTTAACAACAATTTGATCTATATTTTTATTGTAGTCAAATACCATATGAGTGCTCCTTTTTCTCTTATTCAAAGGCACTGGGTAACATTTTTTGACACCAAAAATTCTCGAATGGTACCTATGTACTTACTTATCTTAAAAATAAACTTGCCCCCGATCCGATCCGAACCCCTCGGAGAATCTAGTAGGGCACGGGGATACCCCTTAGTGCGTGATGCAGTTCCCTCTAGAAAACCTCCGAAGGTTTCTCGCCGCCTCCAAAAAAGACAAGTGAACCTGAAAATGCCCAGAGACAATAAGCAATCTCTCTCCAAAAAAAAAACATTTCCAAAACTGTCAAATCCTACTAATACTATAAACGTGAAAGTTTATAAATTAGGATGGATGTTTGTTACTCTTTCACGTAAAAACTACTGAATGGATTTGGATGAAATTCGGCATACAGATAGTTTATAGCCTGGATTAACATATAGGATAGTTTTTATCTCGATATTCCCACGGGAATGAATGGAAACTGTCAAAGCGGTACGAAGTCCGCCGGGTCCACTAGTATCTTCAATAAATAAGTTTAAAGTCTACTGAGGAAATTTGAAAGTTTTTGATAGTCCGATTATTGGGATTGAGATTTTCCAATTCTGTGTAACTAACAACACAAGACAAGGTTATTACAACACAAATCCGTTCACCAAATGTATATTTACTACAAGTAAAAGCGTAGGCTGAACTGTTTATATCCCTCTGGCAGTTTTATGTTTCTTTCGAAGGAAGCAAAAAAACTGTTTTCACACAAAATGACGTTCAAAAAATTTAATTGCGGCTTATTTATCATAAAAATTTAACAAAAAAAAAATAAACGAAAATGATAAGCAACTTTTGTAAACAAAACAAAGTCCGGTAGCCGCACGATAGAGTCTCAGGTTGAATACGAGCAATCGCGGTTCAATCAGGGCTTGAAACCGGTTCGAAATTAACCGGTTTCAATCAGGGCTTGAAACCGGTTCAAAATTAACCGGTTTCAATCAGGGCTTGAAACCGGTTTAAAATTAACCGGTTTCAATCAGGGCTTGAAACCGGTTCAAAATTAACCGGTTTCAATCAGGGCTTGAAACCGGTTCGAAATTAACCGGTTTCAATCAGGGCTTGAAACCGGTTCAAAATTAACCGGTTTCAATCAGGGCTTGAAACCGGTTCAAAACTAACCAGTTTCATTAGGGTAAAACCTGTACTATCGTAAATTACCGTTCCGAAGCGGAACCAAATAGAAGGGATGTTTCGAACCTAAATAAACCGGTTTATTTCTAGCGATCGCTGGCTGCGACTTGTTGTAGCTTGTTAGACGAAATACCCGCGCGGCGCGCACCAGTGTTGCGTCGCGAGAGCTATCTCATTTTGATAGTTGCACGCATCCTATATATATGGGTTGAAAACGTTAATCAAGTATTTATCATTTTAAATTTTAACCGATTTATTAAAAAAAAAAACATTTTTTCGTAAACCGGTTCAAAAACCGGTTCAATGGAACGTAACCTTTTTAATAAAATTGCATGCATAATTTCGTAAGACCGGTTCAAATAATTAACCGGTTTCCAAGCCCTGGGTTCAATCCCTATAACCCCGTTACACTCTATCGTGTACACATGCCTACAGGCGTTACTTGCTGGATAGGTAAACCGCCGCTCTGATTTAGTAGTTAAGATCATAGGTCTCAGACCCAGAGATCCCGGGGTTCGATTGCCAGTGGGAGGTATCATGTTTGTATACTCGGTTTGGTTGATGGTATATGGAGCTTGTTTGCACGCCTGGACAGCTACCACCATCTTATCTAAATATGTCGCCATAACATCAATGTTTGTATCGTTGTTATGTTCCAGCAGTTAGAGATAAGATAGCCAGTGCCTCAGTAGTTGAGGGTTCCGGGTGCTTATCATCACTTAACACCAGGTGTGATGAAGGCTAAGTTTTGCCCGTAATTATGTTATTAGTCCATGCCGGTAAGGATTTACAAAAATAAATATATAGATAGAATATAGCGCATCAATAATAATCAGTGATCGGAGTACATAGGTAGATTGATTTTACGTGCTCGCTTCATGAATAGTCATAGAAATCATAACATGGATAAGCCTTTTTCCCGGGATTTATATAAAAAAAGAACTGAATCGAACAACAAATACTTTATATTGCCAAGAAAAGTACATTTAAAGTGTATGTCAGAAGGGCGCAGGTTCAAATCTTGGTTGTGGAATTTTTTTCAACATTTGTGTTTTTGTAATTTGTTCGCAACAAAATTTTCGTTAAAAATTATTTAAACATTTTAAGGTTAAATTAAAATTGGTAAATCGTCAATATTTACTTGCATCACGGAATTTTGTGAGTAAGACGAACATCAAAAGAACCGTGCGTAAGGATAGCGGAGAGGTAAATCCCATCTTTCGTCCCACGCACCACAGTAACTATTAGTAATAGAATCCCACGTTATGTTTGCTACTTTTTACTCAAATTTAGCCATGCCATAGTTTTTTAACTATAGAAGGCCGATCACCTATATACTATTAAAAGACATTAAAAGGGTTCAACATTTGTTATTTCTATTGATGTATTCTTTATTCTACACATTGCAACATTTGAAATTCCTTAAAAAAATCTTAATAATTTCAAAATCCCGGAATCCCGGAGGCATATCCATACTAATATATACGTGCCAGTTCATTGACCTCAAATCAATCTACCTATTCCGATCACTGATAATAATATTTTAGCAAATTGTCTGACGGGGATGAGTTAACCATAATTAATTAAGTTACTGATCCGATCCGAGAAACTAATAGGGAACGGGGACACGCAATAAATAGTGCGTATACCATTCCCTGAAAAAAATTTCTGACGGTAATTCGTTTCACACGGCTTGAGGAACCCTTTAAGTTTCTCGTCGCCTCCAAAAAAGCCCGGTAAAGTTGAAAATGTCTGAGGCTGAGGCTGCTTGCTGATGCAAACTCTCTCCAAAAAAAACGTTAGCGAAAACGTGAATTTGTATGACGAACTTATATCTACAGCTTCATGATGTTTCGTTCCGCGCGAGGCGCTACTTCAATGCTATATATTTGTAGATTGGCAGTCGTCCTGTATTTTCAGTATCAGTTATGGCGCTTTTCATTTTATAGTACTGATGAAATTAAGTATACTTTTTCCGTAATACTGATTAGAAAAACGCAAATTGTTTTGTTATTTTAATATAGCATCTTAATTGGAAATAAATAGCGGTTTTCGAGTTATCAGACTGGAATCCAGGATAACTCTGGAAAGCTGGAAGAAAAAGTTCCCAATAGTTGATCCGTTGATCCAATCTGGCTTCCCATCCTTATCAAGTTGGAATACCCATCGGTAGCATATTCTTTTAATGCTGATAATAAACTAACAAAGTAGGTTTTATTACCGAACTCAAGATGTCTTCTTTTCAATGTTGACCCAATCTGGCTCCGTATCTTTTTTTACGTGTTCCCTCCTTCCCATTTCGAGGGGTTCTTCGAACGAGGCGTGAAGAGCCACCTTATTGGCCAGCAGAGTGAGAGTGACTGATGCTGCGTCGTTTTCACGCTGTACCAATTGTCTTCGCGTCTTGACATTTCCATTTAACATCAGGTGGACTGGAGTCATTTGCCGAGCTTAATTATAGAAACATTAGGGAAGACCCAGCGAAGATTAAGCTATTAAAATAAACAAAAAGATTCATCATCATCATCATCATCTCAGACAAAAGACGTCCACTGCCGGACAAAGGCCTCCCCCAAGGATATCCACAACGACCGGTTTTGTGCTGCTCGCATCCAGCGGCTTCCCGCGACCTTCGCCAGATCGTCGGTCCACCTTGTTGGAGGCCTGCCCACACTGCGCTTTCCGGTACGCGGTCGCCACTCGAGGACTGTTCCGCCCCCGCGGCCATCAGTCCTGCGAGCAATGTGCCCTGCCCACTGCCACTTGAGCTTAGCAACTCTTCGGGCTATGTCGGTTACCTTTGTTCTGCTGCGAATCTCCTCATTTCTGATTCGATCTCGCAGAGAAACCCCGAGCATAGCCCTCTCCATTGCTCTTTGAGTGACCTTGAGCCTTTTGATAAGGCCCATAGTGAGCGACCACGTCTCAGTCTCCACCAGGGAACAAACAAAAAGATTATAATATTCAAATTCACACAACAGTTTTTTACTACCAAACTCAAGATGTCCCCTTTCCACCTTCCAGGAAGACCCTGGTGACGCAGGAGAACAAGTTCCAGACGCAGGTGACAGCACTGACTGAGCTCGCTGACACACGCTGCGGGGAGGCCGACCAGGCCAGGGAGCTGATCGCCCAGTTCCGCAAGGAGATACAGGCTAAGGACCAGGAGATAGAACGTGAGTAACATTAGCTTCAGCTTTTTTTAGTAGATTTCCTCAATATAAAAAAACGGCCAAGGGCGTGTCGGGCCACGCGAAGTGTAGGGTTCCGTAGCCCATCTCAATAATGCGGACTCTGAGAAGAGGGCTTTTATGAACATTTATTTAACGATGGCACATATACTTAAATGTAGATACTACCGGTTTCACACATCTGACAAAGTTATTAAAGGAATTGTATCCCTATCCATATAAATTTGGGAATTTGGTAAGAAAGTATCAGGCTCTGATGTTTTTACACCACAGGCAAAACAGGCAATAAACTTAGACCATAAAACCAATGGTCTAAGGCAATAAACCAGGACGCATGTGCGGTGCGGTGGTTGTTCTCAGCTGCTATACAGCATTTGAGGAGCTCGATGGCGCAGTGGTTAACGCGCTCGTTCTGCGATTGCTGTAGTTAAGCAACGTTCGCAAAGGCCGATCATCGAATGGGTGACCAAAAGTTTATCATATCGAACTCCTCCATGCTTCGGAAGGCACGTAAAGCCGTTGGTCCCGGCTGCATTAGCAGTCGTTAACAACCACCGCACCACACTGGGCCCGCGTGGTGGTTTATGGCCCGTGCTCCCTATCCATCCATAGGGAAGGCTCGTGCCCCAGCAGTGGGGACATAAAATTAGCTGGAGAGAGTCCAAAGTACCAGGCTAGCATAAGTCACAAGGAGGTAGGTACGCCTGGAGTGAGCTACATACTCGGGGTGAGACCGTGAGGTGATTGAAGTACCAGGCTATCATGACTTATAAGGAGTTCCGCACTGGGCCCGCGTGGTGGTTTATGGCCCGTTCTCCCTATCCATCCATAGGGAAGGCTCGTGCCCCAGCAGTGGGGACATAAAATGAGCTGATGATGATGATACAGCATTTACCAACGGCTTTACGTGCCTTCTGAAGCACGGAAGAGCTCGAAATGATACATTTTTAGCCTATTTAATGACTTTAGGAAAGCTACTTACTAAGCTAACGAGATCCGGGCCGGTTCCAGGAGGCATGTCCATTCGATCCCGTTAAACGAAACTATTTGTTCTTCTAGTTTGCCGCCAGGAGGCGTTACTTCGATGCTTTAAAATGTCTCGTGATCGTATGGCAAATAAAACTTGCAGTAGCCTCCCTATATGTCGATCAATCAGTCAGTCAGGCATTGGCAACAAGCCATAAAAAGGAAAGCTTTCAACATCAAAACAATCTTTATACGCCCATTTAGAAAGACAAAGAACGTCCACTGAAAACCTACAAAGCATTACAGGTTGTATTGCTACTGGAATAAGTATCAAATTGGCGTAACCATTGGAGTTACTCATACAGTGCGTACGCACAAAGAAAGTTGTTTAATTAGAAACATAAGAAATGTTTGGGCGGATGCCAATTCTTTATGTGTCAGTGTAATGCACTCGAGTCCCTACGAATGTATCACACGGAGCTGCGAGTTTTTATTACTTGGCATTCGTTCGCGTTAACGAAAACGAGAATTTGTATGGCGAAGTCCGTTACGAGCTGTAGGTATAATTAGCGGGCTTACGTACGACCGTGCGTACAAATGGCGCGCGATGGTTTATTTCACCTCGTTTGTCACTAGATGGCGCTGCTTCAATGCCATTTGCCATACTAATGGGCGATTTTCCGACCCCCCAAAAAAAAAAAATTAGTTCCAAATGACTTCATAGATGGCGCTTGGTAAAAGGCAAGTCCATGGAGAGCACGTGTATGGCTGCGTAATATTTATTCCATTGCCTTTATTCAACTGTCAAACTGTGAACAAAATTATGGAAAATAGGAATAGGTCCTGAAATGAAAATACACATTTTTTTTTGGTTGACAAACAAAAGTTTACTTTGTGTACTGCATAATTTATTACAGCCTCTATGTACGGCTCGGCTTTAATAAAACGCCATCTATCGAGTTTTTATGAACTAATTTCTATTTTTTAATTTGGGCTGTCAGAAAATCGCTCACTTCTCAGCCATATTATTTTTATTTTAAATTTTAAGTTCTTTGCTTTATATTGGTACATGCTGTGACTACCTTTAAGTAAGATTTGTGTTTAGTTATAAGTTTCTGGTTGTATTCAGTGAATGTTTTGATACAAACCTTGTTGGTGGTCCTAAATAAATAAATAAATAAATAAAATATGGTGCTTTTAAAGTATGTTTATAGGTTTCGGAGGGTCTATGCACGGTACCCTATCTGCCATTCGGTATTGTACATGTATTACCAACCCTGTATGCTGCAATTGCATAGCTTCCGTCAGTCTGTAGGCGTATGACCGTTACGTCCTTGAACGGACGCCAGTTAATTCCGACGAAGTAATTAGTGTAACACAAAATTGAAATTAGTCAGAATTTATTTAAACATTGCCCTATGAGAAAATTGTGTTTTTTAAAGATACAATTCATCAAACCAACATACGGGTCTATTGCGATGCGGTGGTTAACGACTGCTAATGCAGCCGGGACCAACGGCTTCGTGCCTTTCGAAGCACGGAGGAGCGAGAGATGATACGTTTTGGTCACTGAACCGATGGCTGGTTTTTGCGAAAGTTCGAAGACGCAGTGGTTAATGCTCCCGCAGGCTTATTACCGAAACAAAAGCATGCTAATTGCACAATGGCAATGCGACTGCTACCTACTAGTTGCGGCTGCTACAATGAGCGATTTTCTGACAGCCCAAATTAAAAAATAAAAATTAGTTCAAAAAAACTCGATAGATGGCGTTTTATTAAAGCCGAGCCGTACATAGAGGCTGTAATAAATTGTGCAGTACACAGAGTGAACTTTTGCTTGTCAACCAAAAAAATAAAAAATTAGTATTTTCAATTCAGGACCTATTCCTATTTTCCATAATTTTGTTCACAGTTTGACAGTTGAATAAAGGCAATGGAATAAATATTACGCAGCCATACACGTGCTCTCCATGGACTTGCCTTTTACTAAGCGCCATCTATGAAGTCATTTGGAACTAATTTCTTTTTTTTTGGGGGTCGGGAAATCGCCCATTGGTCGGTTCATTTTAGAGCGCCGTCCGTCATGTACTTTTAGTTCGCCAATCACTCGCTTGTGGTGCTTTTATCGTAGCGTTCTACGTTCCGTAATACGAAATAATATGTTTGAAAAAGACAGTGTTGAAAAAATTCCACGAGCAGCGTTTGAACCCGCACCCCATGACATGCCGGGTCAGGTATACTACCAACTAAACTATCGTGGCTCAAATTGTAATTTGTTCGCAACAATATTTGCGTAAAATTATATGTAAATAATCAGAAATAATTATGTGTTTTGGAAGCGATAAATTGCAAAATGTTGCGATTGCAACTGTAATTTAAAGATCGGTAATAATCTCAGGGTGCCTGAGTTTTGTTTACTATCCGTATTCATTCGATTACGCTTACGAAAACGAAAATTAGTATGGCATTGAAGCAGCGCCTCCTGGCGACAAACGAGAAGAGTGAACATTTTGCCATACAAATTCTCGTTTTCGTTAACGTGATCGAATGGCGAATGAATCTCGCACTTGGCACCCTGAAGACTGATACCTGCGGGTCTGCGATTGCTCTTGACCGCAAATGCATTAAGATAAGTATATCTTTCACGAACGAGTAATCGTTAGTAGTGAGTATATCGTTCACGAGTGGCGCAGGCTTTGGCAGCCAATAAAACTATAATGAGATCCAAAAGAATATCCCAACATCTCAAATCAAAGGTCTTCAACCAGTGTGTTCTGCCTGTCTCCACTTATGGTATGGAGACCACCACCTTAACGGAAAAGTCTGCCGAGAAACTCAGTGTCGCACAGAGGGCTATGGAGAGATCTATGCTTGGTATCACCCTCACGGACTGGTGATTTGGCAGAAAACCAAAGTGGTCGACGTAGTCGAAATAGAGAAATAGAGCGCAGAAAGTGGAGATGGGCAGGACACATTGCCTGAATGAACCACAGCCGGTGGGCTGCTAGAATGGCTACCCCGCGCTAACACCCGCACACCAGGTCGACCGCCCAAGAGATGGACGGATGATATCCGGCAGCAAGCTGGCATTAACTGGATGCGTGTGGTGGCAGACCGTCAAGAGTGGAGAAGCAGAGAGGAGGCCTATGTCCGAAGAGGACGCTACAAGGGCTGCAATAGATCTTTCACGAAAGACATTGACACTAAAAGAGTTTGTTCCTATTTCCCATATAATTAAAATGGTACACGAGAGAGTGTTAGCTCATCTTGCGTTTTAAAATAGAATAGCAACCACCCACGTTAAAATATTATGTGGGCAGGTATCTCGCACGGCGAAAGAAAATAATTATGAATGTGTTCCTACAAAGATTTCTTTCGTTAATATCGTTTTAGCATTCACTGGCGACTGTCAACGACTTCGTCCAGCGTAAGCGGCCGTATCCTATGATTCGGGGTCGCGATTTATATGATATCAATAAAGAGTGCTCCGTTTAATCTTATTCATAGCCACTGGTGACTTATGTTTGACACCAAAAATTCTTGAACTGTATGAATCGCGTAATATTTAAATTGTAAAAACATCAAAATTTTTATAGTGCATTAAGGGGGTGCAGCGCAGACGCAAAACTGCGAGTTTCAAGTTTCTTTATGATAGCGAGCGAGCGGCGCGTGACAGTGGTGTGACAACGGCGCACGACTACGAACACGCACGCACACTAATATCTGTAAAATCATAAAAGTCTTAATATTTTCATATTTATATTTTTTAATTGAAAAATAAGACAACAGTGCCCTGCGGAATATCAATACAAACATTTTGATGTCGGATCATTGTTACATTTGTGCTGTATTTACAAAGTTTCTGAAGAAATAAGTTTTTAGATATCATTACTTTTACGTATTGTTAATGCAGGTTCTGGGTATTTGTTTCAAATTCCAAGACAACCATGCCCTTGTGAAAGGATCAAGCTAACTTACACTAGTCCTTTTAATGTATATGACCTATTCAGCGCCTAGCACCAGTGACATAAAAACACGTAAATTTTCGAAATTCCGCGCGGCACCCCCTTAATGGGTGATCACAGACCTTATGTGTGATACAGCCGGGGTTGGGAGTACTATAGAACTGACGGCTGCCTTTTGCTGGTTCTGAATAGTTTAGGATCGCGTTAGAAAAAGGTTTTAGTGCTTTATCACACTAATATTATAAATGCAAAAGTTTGTGTGTATCTATGTGTGTATATTCGTTGCTTCTTCACGCTGCAACGGATGAATGGATTTGGATGAAATTCGGCGTACAGATAGTTTATAACCTGGATTAACGCATAGGATACTTTTTATCCTGATATTCCCACGGGAACGGGAACCACACGGGTGAAACTGCGGGCGGCCGCTAGTTAACTCATAAAATAACAGTCCTGCTTGTTAATCCACCTAGAAAACTAATACGTCAGTCTAAACGGAGCTATTCAAAGTTAAAGTCAAAGACAAATATTTTTTATTCAAATAAACTTTAGAAAAGCTTTTGAATCGTCCAAACATTTTTTACCTATGTTAGCCATTCAGGACGTTTATTTTTTAGCTGTGGAGAAAAATTAATATATTATATTAGGATTGAACCACGATATATCGCGTTCAACCAAAGCTTCTATTTGTTCAGCTACCGACGACGCTAGTCTAAAATATCTCTTTTCCTCGTTGCAGAGTTAAAATGCGAGTTAGCTGCTGCGTACAAGGAGTCGGAGCTGGTGCGGCAGCGCAGCCGGTCGCTGGAGGAGGAACTGTCTGCGGCGAGGGGATGTTCCGCGAACTTGGCCGACCAGCTTCAAAGGCGGAACGGTAAGAAACTTCTAGAAGCCTCAGGCAGTTACCACATAGCTTTACAATAAATTGGAGGAGAAGCTAGAGATGGCGAGAAGCTGTTCCGCGCGATTGGCCGACCAACTTCAGAGGTTGAAATGGCAAGAAACTTCTAGAAGCCTCAGGCAGTTCCTGATCATTATTCCAGTTAGTGAGCACCTACTGCTAGATAGAAGCCTCCCCTTTAACATGCCAATTTATCTGGTCCCGTCCGGGCTTAATCCACTGCCCTCTGGCCCTCTGCCGGAGATTCTTCGCACCTTCTTCAAACAGGTGATTTTTCAAAAATCCTTAAATGCAATTTTAATTATTTTTGAAAATAAAGGAAAGTTTCCTTTCAGTAAACTTTGCCATCATCAGTATTAAGGGTACTTTTCCTCCAACCACGGTCTTTTTTTCCACCCTGTATATATATTATTATAGGTAT
The DNA here is from genome assembly GCA_963082485.1 of Eudonia mercurella. NCBI lineage: Eukaryota > Metazoa > Arthropoda > Insecta > Lepidoptera > Crambidae > Eudonia > Eudonia mercurella. Next base: position 9,447,807 of record OY720049.1, on the reverse strand, counting down.
AATATTATCAGTATTTAAGTAATTATAGTAGTTTATGTCACGACTGATGTGTCTCACACCAACTCTTGCATTCCAGATGAATCACTCCGTCAGCTGCGAGCCGAGCTGGAGGATGCGACCAACAGGCGCGCGGAGCTGGAGTCCAGGGTGCTGGCGCTGGAGAGGGATAGAGACAGGCTGCAGCAGGAGAAGCTGCTGCAAGAGCAGAAGGCGCAAGAGGTTAGATTCCCCTTTTTTATTTAGTTGATGGCTTCGCGCGGTTTGCACATTTATAACCAGTGTCAAAGAAATTTTCATACAAGTTATATAAATAGATATTTTTTTGTTAATATACAGGGTTATTTGTAAAACATCAACAACCTCGCAAGAAAAGGTAGTTAACATTATAAACAACAACATTTGTTCTACGACTTTTGATAATTTGACGCATTTTACTTTCATACAAAAATAAATATCAATTTAATTTTACGTCTGAATGTTCTTATATCTGTGCGCATAGCATCGCGAGCGTCGCGCGCGGCTTTTCACATAATTTCCAAACATATGTTTAAGTATGTGCCCTCCACTTATACTCAACTCTACTGCATTATGTATACGACAATTGGCGTGTAAATGCACTATAAAGACGTCTGCGTACGTCACGATCGGTCTTTTTTCACGGCTCACATACTGAGAGCACCTTCAATTTTATACCTAGCTGTGGCGGGAAATAAGGCGTCCTATAACGCCTTATTTCCCGCCACAATCAGAAAGCCCAGTGATTTCGTCGCCAAAAAATAATATAGAATTTCATTGGAAAACTCTTTATGGGATATGCACAACATCATTTACAGACCAGATCTTAAAATACCCGCACTTTTCATTGCGCCTTTCAAAAAGAAACTCAATCCAAAAAACTACAGCTGTTACAGGCTATTAACGACAGACGTTACTTTCCAGGCGTTATCATCAGCCGAAGCGAACACGGCAAAATGGCGCGCCGCACACGAAGCGGCGAGGAACCAGGCTGCAGCTCGTGCGGAGATGATGCTGGCCGACTGCGAGTGGAAGATGCGGGAGCTGGAGAAGAGGGCCAGGGAGGCCGACAAGGAGAAGAGACAGGTAAGGAAGCTAAAGGTCTCAGCTTTGGTCTGAGCAAAGTAGACAAGCAGAAAAGATACATATGAGCCTTGGTCTAGTGTAGAGTCCAAAGCTGAAGATTACAGCCTATATCTAGAGGTTGACTCAGAAGTGAGCAGGAGCAGACAGGTACAGTAGCAGAAGATCACAGCTCTTGTCTATTAGTCGATTGCGAGTGAAGGATGAGGAAGCTGGAGTAGAGAGTCAGAGAGGCCGACAAGGAGAAGAGACAGGTAGGTGATCATAGCCTTTTACTAATGTAGAAACCGACCGACCGAAGTAGAGAGGTACAGCAGCCAAAGATACATCCTCTGCCTAGTAGACGATTGTGAGTGGAAGATGAGGGAGCTGGAGAAGAGGGCCAGGGAACCGGATAAGGAGAAGAGACATGTAGGGTAGCAGAAAGTCATAGTTTTGGACTAGTTTCTGACTGAATCGTACTCTACGACCTTGGATTAACGTTCCAATGCTCTGAGCGTTGAGCTACCGAGACCCCAGAAGACTCGTTGAATTCTTCTACTACTTTGTGATTTACGATGCAAGCCAGCGTCACTGTGAAGTTACGTCTTATGTTTTAAAAATTTTGTTCCACAGTTATCAGAAACAGTAGAGAAAATGAAAACGTCGCCCCCCTCACCCGCTCACATGGCAGAACTCCAGCAACTCCGAGGGTTGGCCTCGGAGAACCAGCGGTCCGTCCAGTCTTTAACACTGCAGCTACAAAGGGTGGAGACGAGGGAAGAAGCGCTAAAGTTGGAGGTGCATCGGCTGAAGGAACTGCTAGAGAAGGAGGGCAGGATCGCGAAGGAGAAGGAAGATAGGTACATGCAGGTAAGTAACTTTTTTTTTAAATGTAAATTGATGGGAAACCAGAGAGATTCTTCTGATAGGAAGTGGTCATCGCCACCAATTGACATCTACAGCATCCGGGGAGCTGGCAAAATTCAAAATCAATAATTCAGTTATGGCTACAAATTAGCTCTCATCAGCTTCTTGAATGAGTGAAGGTCGTTGCGGTTCAATCAAAACATTCGCTCTGCCGTCGGCTTGTGCGGCGTATGTTTTTTTGAATGAGTGAACAGCGAATGAGACCGTCGCGTTTCTGGCGCGAACACTCACACTAGGCACCCTGAAGTGTGAACGGAAGTGATCGACATTTTTTTCCTTCAATTATTAAAAATAGGGGCCAGCAACTGGTTTTAGTCTTTAGCAACCACTGAATACAAACCACTTGCTTCCTACCTTTCATCCCGTAAAAATTCAATGAAAACTTGTGTAATTCTTTTGCAACTACCCTAGTATTAAAAGAGACTTCCCCTCCTACAGACCATAGACCGCCTAGAGAAACGTCACTCAGAAACCATAGATACTCTAAAAGCAGAGCACGTGACTTCAGCCGCTAACAGCCGCGCAGCGTTAGAGCGTTCGCACGCTGAACGCACGCGCGCGGCGCTCGCGCAGCTGAGGGCGGAGGCGGAGCAAGACGGACGGAACGCGGACAGGAAGCTCAGGGAGGTCACTACTAGGGTGAGTGTTTTTTTTCCTTTTAGTTGATGGCTTCGTGCGGTTCACGAACGAATACTTAACGGTTAATAATCCACCACTATTTCATATTAATATTAGACATAACACAATTTTTTGAAAATAATACAAAACCGCAGGCATGACTCTTCACTTTCCCGGCAATAAATCAAGAGTGAGTGTTAGCTGTACCGAAATATATATGTAAAGCCAGTGTCACATCATCATCATCATTATCATCGTCCTATACACGTCCACTGCTGGATATAGGCCTCTCTGAGTAAGATCCGCGACTACTCTCATCCAGCTCTTACCAATCACTTTTTATTCCAGCGCTGCATTACGCGCGGCGGAACGTCAATACATAAATCATTGCATATAATTTGCTGTCATCAGACACACTACGCGGAAGATCAGTTGTCGACAACCATAAAACAGCGCTCTCTATCGATCTGCATATAAACAAAAATTAATATAATATTTATGATTTTGGCTTTCCAGTTCGAGAATCTCAAAGAAGTTCTAGCAACTAAGGAGGCACAGTTTGAGCGCGCCATATCCGAAGCCCACAGCAAAGCTGACTGGAACATCATGCAGCTGCGACATTTGTTAGACAAAGCTGACATCACCTACGCCAACAACGTGGAGAAAATGACGGAACGATTCGAGACGGAGAAAGGTTTGCTCATATTGTATATTCTGATTTGAAAATTTATTTATTACACAATATACCATTAACGTATAATTTTTATTGTTCCAAATGATTTTTTATTTTTTTATTTTTTTTATTTATCATATTGTTTGTGTTCATTATATTTTATATTGATACTAGCACTTTTCCAGCGACTTCGTCCACGTTGTTTTCGTATTTTTCCGTACAAAAAATAATATTTCATGTCGTGGAGTGGAAAAATTTAGGGATTGGACGAGTAGTTCCATAGATTACCTTCCACAAACGAACAGAGTCACAAACTTTACCTCTTTATTGATAGTAAAGATGTAATCATCTAGATAGATGACTTCTTCATCATCATCATATAATTATGATGATTATGTCATCTATGCCGATTTCGGCTACGGCGACCCTATTAAAATTCTTCGCACATATAGTGCACGTAAGAGTGCCATTGATATAGTTGTACTGTATATTTGCAGGCGGTTAATTTTCAGCTGGTTACGGTTATGATCTAGATCGCGCCTTCATTTGTTTTCAAAGGTGCAGACATTTTCCCGCACTAGTCCTCCCCACCCTGGCCGATTCCCTGCCAAGGCTTCCTAAGGAGAGGGCTCAATCCTGCACTTTTTCATATTTCTTTTTTGAGCATCCGGAGGAGTTGGCCACCGCTTTTGCGTTTGCCATCAACTAGCTCAGCATAGAAAATGCGCTCCGCTATTCTCTCGTTAAACATTCGTGTCAGGTGTCCGCACCATTGCATAGGATATATTTGATATATTGGATATATTTGGCGGCATATTTGATGCGCCGACAACTGTGTCGGCGCATCAAATATGCTTCCATTCCACAGACATTAGCACGTCGAAGAACATCAGTGTTTCTAACACGATCTGACCAATGTATGATTCATAATGTCACTGAGACATTTGAGATGGAACCGATCAAGGGTTCGTATACCTATGCTTACGGTACAGACACCATGTTTCCGCGGAGTATATGATGCTCGGAAGGACAATCGCCATGTACACCCTAATTTTTGTGCTGAGCTTGATGTGGTGCGAGCGGAAAACTTTGACACGTAGTTTCCCAAAAGCAGCAGACGCAGCACCAATCCTATGGTTTATTTCAAATTAGTTTAAGTTTTGAGCTGAATTTTAAATAAAAAACACAAAGAAAAAAACAAAATGTTTCAACAAACCCTATGCAATTATAAACGCTATGCAAGTATTTCAAGCACCTATTTCTTGAAGAAGGGCAAAAAATCGTGGCATATGACCAGATCATGTTCTAGTCATTATGCATGTTTACTTTATATTTTACTATTTACTAACTATATTATGTGTATTGAGTGGCACATTCTCTCATCCTCGATGGTAATTGGGCAATCAAAAGAACGCAGAAAACATGTTGGCAACACATATAAAAATAATATAAATGTTTCTCTTTCAGAGGGTTTAATAGAAGAATGGACAGAAAAGTTAAAAGAAGTGGAAGAGGAAGCGTCAAACGCCGCAGACGAAGCGAAGAAGCTTCTAGAAGCTACACGGATGAAGCTGATATCAGAAAGAATGGAACAAGTAAACAAACTGAAGGAGCAACATAAACAAGAAATGGGTAAGACGATTACTGTCAGTTCTCATTCATACTTTAAACTTAAAATGTACATAATGGTTTATTATGCCAAAACTCTAGCTGAGTTTAAAATGAAAAATAAAATGCTTTAAAAATATGCTTTTAAAGTGTTTTATTTTTAATATTCAAAATTGACATGCAATAAATTTAAAATTATTATTATTGTGGGTCTATGTTGCATGAATAAATAAATTTAATTATTAATTATTATTATTTAAAAAAACAATTCATAAAGAATTTTAGCATATAATTTTTTATAAAACCCTTATTGAAATGACTTAATGAAAGAAAATTAAAGTATTGAAGTCATCGTCAAATATTTCAATATTTTCCCCAGTCTGATATTTTTCCTTCAGTTCAATTATCTCTTCGCACATTGCACACTGTATTATCTGTGTATTTTAACTAATTTATTGTCTGTATCAAACACTATTGGGTGACTTTCTGGCAACACAAGATATTATTTAAGAATACCTAGCGTACATTGTAAGTTGTTGTATTTTCACTTTTCTGACTTTATAGATGATCAGTGGGAGCAATTCATGTCTGATAAGGAGACTTGCCTTGAAAGAATGAAGGCGGAGTGTCGACAGGAAGGCGAGGAAGAAAGAGTCAAAAGAGAAAAGGAACTGCTAGAAGAGATCGCTGGTAAAAATGTGTATTAATTTAAATTAATACGTTCTCTTACTATTTCTTTTATCTAGTTAGAGATAAAAAGAAAGAAGAATATAAATCATTAGTTCAATTGCTGTGCCCAACAGGTCCCAAAATAGAGTCAATAATTATAATACTTAGCAAATATGTAGCATTTTGGAATGCTAATAAATGGGAATAGAAATTGAGATTCCATAGACTAAAAGTAATTATAATGCATAAATGTAATAATATAATTGTAAATATATACTGGATATAAGCAAATAAAATCATTACATTGACTTTTGCAGAATTGAAATCATTAGTTCAGTCGAAGTCGACCGATTTTGACCATCTAGCAGTAAAAACGGCGGCATGTGGACGTACTTTGGCTGTCACAGAACAAGAACTCAGGTTAGTTTACCTTAGTTTACATTTTGTAAATATCATTTTGTAAATACGTTTTGGATGACATGCTCATATTTTCATCAAACTTTATTTTAATGGATTTTTCATTTTAATTATTCATTAACAACCACAAATTAGTAGATAAGGCATAATCTTTTTAATTGTGTTATTAATTAATGATTAGAAGTATTATCTTTTATTCATTCATTATTACCATAAAAAGCTTTTAATTACTTGCATTTTATTAGTAGTTTCATTTAGAATTAATGTGTGCTCGCCTAAAATATTTCACAAAACATGCATTTTCTAATATTATTTGGATTGGTAGCAAGATTTAGTCCTTAATACAATTAATTTTTAGTAGTCAACCTTTAGAACTAATATTAAGTTTAGCGAATATTGTCTTTTGGACGTAATTGGGCTACCATGTCTGCACGTCAAAACTATCCTTATTACATAATCTGACAAGATAATAACTTAATTAATTCATTAAAAAAAGTCAGCTTATGTTAGTATGGGTGAATTTTGGGTTATTTTCTTGTCAGGCTATATAATATTGTTACTAATGACACATACGATCTTACATTAAATTTGTTTAACAACGACCATCACATAAAGCATTTAGATGTCATCATAGACTTCATTACAAATCTCATAATGTCCAAAAGGCAGTATTATAAAAAGTTCGATTAATAATAAAATTAAGCGCAGTTTTATTTATGTCCCTAATAAGAGGTTAGAGAGGCAAAGTGATTATATTTTTAAGACATATTCATTGCCACTTTGTAAAAGAGCACAAAGTTATCATAATATTTTTTTTTGCAACGTGTCATTCTCACGAACTTGTTCTAATTATATTCTATTGACATTAATAATATGTACATATGGATTCTTCTCGAAAACAAATAATCACGGATCCATTTTTAAAGTACTTACTAGTTGTTTTTTAAAAGAAAAAAAAAGACAAACGAATGAAACAAAATGGCGGCTTTAAAAAGCTGTTGGTTGACAGCTCCTCTTCAAACGTCACAACGATTGGCGCCGTGATCGCGGCCGGCGGCGTTTGCGCGTTCACCGGATCGCTCCGTCTCACTCTCGCCACGTTCCTCCTCTCGCTCGCACTCATGTTCTATTTGCAGATCGTAGAAAACAAGAAAAATAAAGCTTAGCAACAAACCAAGCTATTATTTTTACTTTCTTTTAAATAAAAACTAAAAAATATGCCAACATATAAATATTTTGTAATCTATTTTGCTCATGTAGAGAAATAAAAAATATTTTAATAACTAAATAAAATTATATATTATAAAATATATTTTTTAAATATGCTCGGCTTTGCTAAGCTTTAAGTTTTTGAACTCGCTTTTTTCCTATTATAATACTGCCATGAGGTCATTAACACAACATCTAGGTATTCTACATGGAAATTAATCACTGATTAAATAAAAAGAGTATCAAAATATTATTATCAACAGTAGAACAGAATATTGTAAAAATTGGCACCATTTTTCTGCGTAGAAACTGGTTGGATGCGTGATTTTATCTGGACTGCAGTACCTACATATTCATGATTTATGATGTATGAATAAAAATTTGATAAAAATTATGTCCTGATACTGATTTTTTATTTTGCAGCAGACATACAAAATCAGCATTACGTAGAGTAACAGCAAAGGCATCCTTTCTGTCGTCTTATTTCTTGACCTGTTACAAATAACTAAATATTTTTTTCAGTCCCCTTTTTTTCTTTAAATTACTCGCCAACTTGTGACAGCATTTTTAATTGTATTTTTTCAATATTTTTTTTATAATTAAAAGTTTGCTTTTCGTTTTAGAATTTTAGCAACTTTTTGAAAAAAAAAAAAGAAAATTAACTAAACAGCGTCCTGTCACAGAGCACTGGCCTTTTTTGACTAGACGTAAGCGTTGCCATTGCCACACTCTGTATAGCGTATAAAGGAATCACCCTTAGGTATGGTTAGGTCAAGCGTGCCAAAAATGGTGTCCATTTTTTACTCCGTTTTATATTTATTGGTAATTTACCATCATTACTGTAGTGAAATAGATCAATCACATACCTAAATCATTTTAAATGTTCATTTTGTATAAACATACAATTACTTATAATTTTTCTAAATTGTCGATGCTCAAGAAGTGTTTTTCATATCATTCTAGTATTAAGTTTTATTATTATTATTTTTTTAATTTTATATATTTTAATAGCAATGTATATTCGTTTTGGTTACAATAAAGTTTATCAAACAATGTTAAAAAACTTTTTTTAACTTACGACGTCTATTTAATTTATATGACACTTTACTTTTTAATGGACAAAGGAGTTCATATCACTCAGCCACTATTAAATACCCACTCTTTTGCTTCTCAAATTATTTCTACTCAGATTGGCACACAAACAAAGTACATTTTACATAACGCAGCCAATTTAAAAATAATAATACACCCTTGCCCAAAGCCTATTTAGCCCCTGATTTTTTTAACTGTATTTATTCCGAATCTCCCTTACTAACGCTAGAGAGGCACTGGCGAGAGAGAAGGAGCTAAGAGAGAGGAGGTCAGAAGATGCGACGAAGATCAAGCAAGTGGAGAGGGCTTCCAAGGATCAGATCGACCATTTGACTAGAAAGTGCGCTTGTTTGAGGAAACTGTAAGTACACCGAATGTCATTTATTTATTTGTCAGACAAAGTTAAGAATGAACAGATGCCCGCACCTCAACCTATCCAAAACTATCAAATTTCTTCAATAGATATTCAACCATATGCCATAGACATAAAGTTCAAAGTTTATTGAGGAAATTTGACGTTTGTGGTACTCTGATGTGTAGGCGTATGTACTCAGTCCTGTATTTTAGCCCCAACAAAAACGTGTTTAAAGAGTGATTAAGACTATCGGTTCTAGAACCAGAAGTCCAATTTAGTTGGTTTGGTTGGTGATATGGCTTGTTTTTAGTCCGCCCGACTAGCTACCACCATCTCATCTAAATATGTCGCCATAATATCAATGTTGTGTTTCCACAATACGACAGCTAAAGATAAGATAGCCAGTGACACTCCCATCTTCAGCCTTATCTATACTAATATTATAATGAGGAAAACTTTGTATTTTTGTATGTATGTATGTTTGCAACGAATAAACTCAAAAACTACTGGATCGATTTAAAAAAATCTTTCACTATTAGAATGCTACATTAGCGCTGAGTAACATAGGCTATATTAAAAAAAAAAAGAAATGTGGTACGAAGTCCGCCAGGTCAGCTAGTATTTATATACAATACTAGCTGACCGGCGGACTTCGTACCGCTTTGACAGTTAACGTTTCCATGACAACAAAACAAACAAATCATTCGTCCGCTTAAGAACACCTGTATCCCATGATGGACCCCTATAGCAGCGCCACCTACCGGGTCCAATTGTAAATCTAAACCATTCTCGAATCCACTTGAACACACACAGAAAATTTCATTCAAATCGGTCCAGCCGTTTAGAAGGAGTTCAATAACATACACACGCACAGAAGATTTTTGTGATGTCCTGTTTCCGACCTCGGACACTTTAAGGGTTGATTCTCGAAATAATTTTATTTATTTAAAAAAATAAAAGTAGGTAAACGGGCCGGTTTTTTCAGTGCCTGGCAACAAAGATTTCTTTTAAGTTAACATTATTTATACTTTAAAAAAAGGTTTGCATGAAACTAAAATAACAATATGTCGTTTAAAACGGTTTAAAGAGCTATGAAAATAATCTATTTATAAGAGCATAGGACATCCACATCCGACGCTATAGCTATTTTAAGGTACGCGTTCTTGTGGATATCAATTATATATTGAAATGGCTGCCATTGCTAGGGGGTTGGAGTTGCACCCCTACTTTTATTTTTTTAAATAAATAAAATTATGCCAAGCATTAACCCTTAAAGTCTCCGAGGTCGGAAACTGGACATAATAATATTGTTTAAGTATATACAACGTGTAGCAGAAAGGCGTGGTCAAAATGAAAAGATCCAAAGTGTATCCGATATAGATCTAGTATGTGTTGTTACTGAGACAAAATTATTAACTTTAGTTGTCATGTAATTGTAAAATAATACTTATATTAGTGAAGTCATGCGCGTCAGGCGCGTAAGCAAGCAGCAGTGATCATACATGTAAGTACACAGAGGTTACTAAACCACTAGGGCTGTGACTTGTTTATTTTGATTTAATAAAAAATGCATAACAAATTATAAAGTTAATAATTATGTCTCAGTAACTCTGTATACAAGATCTATATCGGATACGCTTTGGATCTTTTCATTTTGACCACACCTTTCTGTTACACGTTGTATATACATATTAAGGTTAAAATTATATAGAGGGTATAGCAAATAACTTAACTTAGTGTCAAAGTCAAAGTAATTTTTTTTATTCAAATAAACTTGAAATAAGTGCTTTTGAATCGTCCAAAATTTTATTACATTACATTCTGGTGGGCTACTCTTGAAACACAATTGCAATAATCAATTTCCAATCCCAAATTTAAAAAATTCAAATGGCACTCTTAAAAGCGATAAGGCGCTACATTGGAATTAAATTGCGTGGAAATTGAGTGAACAAATTATTATCGAGATGAGGCGTTCCGAAATTGCGAAACTTATCCCAATATCGATACATATTAATCGCATTGGAATTGTATTGAGATTGAGTTTGCGTCAAGAGTAGCGTAACGTAACGTTTATTTATTAGATGTGGAGAAGAATGGGCACAAGAAACTCAGAATAATAATAATAATTCACTTTACAAAAACACAAATGTTAAAAAAAATCCCACGAGCATGATTTGAACCTGCACCCTTCTGACATATCGGGTCAGATGCTCTTCCAATTGAGCTATCGTGGTTCTAACCAGCCCGCCGAAATTATTCAACACTTTTTACTTTGAAAGCCAAAGGCGCCCATTCAATGTCAACAACTACCGTCACTAACATCCGAGCAGAGTGCAGGGTGCCTAGCGTGACTTTTGTTTATAATCCGTATTCATTCGATTACGTTTACGAAAACGAAAATTAGTATGGCATTGAAGCAGCGCCTCCTGGCGATCTACGAGAAGAGTTAAAAGCCATACAAATTCTCGTTTTCGTTAACGTGATCGATTGGCGAAAGAAACTCGCACTTGGCACCCTGATTTAAACATAACGGTCTACGGTTAGTACTTTACAATTTTATAATATTAAACTTGCATTGGCTTCCAGTTTCGACGACATGAGGGCACGTCTTTCAACAAGGGAGAGAGCCGCGGAGCAAGAGATCAGAAACCGGGACAAGGAACTGCACCAATTGAGAGCTGAAGTCGCCAGGCTCACCAAGATACTGGTCGAACAGAGGTGAGAATCATCACTATTATAATCCACCACCCGGTCAAGCCGAGCCGAGGTCTTGGGCTTTAAAAAAATATATTTAGCGTCGGGCAGTCTGGCACCCACCTTCAGGCTAGGCATAATCTCTGTATCTCGAATAATAGGAGGATTTCAGAGATGCCCTCGAGTTGTTCCGCCCCCGATCCGATCCGAACCCCTCGGAGAATCTAGTAGGGCACGGGGACACGCACTAATGCGTGATGCCGTTCGTTCCCTCTAGAAGCCCTCTGACGTTGTTTCTCACACGACTCTCACATAACGGATTTCGGATCGGACGAACTATATTATTCCAGGGGTCTAGATTCTCCAAGGGAGCCAGATTCTCCGAGTTCTTCAAGGTGTCTAGATTCTCCGAGTTCTCTAAGGTCTCTATATTCTCCGAGATGTCTAGAATTTCCGAGAGGCTAGTTTCATCAAAGGGCTAGATTCTTCGAGGCATTTAGATTCTCCGAAGGGCTAGTTTCTCCAAGGGGCTACATTCTCCAAGGAGTCTAGATTCTCCGAGGGATCTAGATTCTCCGAGATGTTAGATTCTCTGAGGAGGTTAGTTAGAAAAGCTAATAGAAGTTAGAAAAGCGAAGGTTATCCATATGGTCCAGATTCTCCGAGGGGCTATATTCTCCGGGGCGCGAAGATTATTCAAGTGGACTAGATTCTTCGAGGTGTCTGGATTCTCCCAGATTCTCAATTCTCCGAGGTCCGTAATGAGTATTTATAAAGTTGTTTTCGGTCGTCCCAGTTCGCCGAAGCTCGGCGCGCGCACCTCCGCCGACGGCTGCGAACAGCTGGTGCAGGCTGCGCCCGAGCCGCGCCGCAAGGGTATGTGACGTGTAGCCGTTGACGTTGTACCATAGGTGAGCATTGCACACGCTTCGCTTGCGGACACGCTTTATATGTACCTAACCATTTTAGAGTAGGACAGTGAATCATCATCACCAGGGTGCCTAGTATGAGTCTTGTTTAATATCCGTATTCATTAGATTACGTTTACGAAAACGAAAATTAATATGGCATTGAAGCAGCGCCTCCTGGCGGCATACGAGAGGAGTTAACATTTTGCCATACAAATTTTCAAAATGTTTTAAATAATTTTAACGCAAATTTTGTTGCGAAACAAATTACAAAAACACAAATGTTGAAAAAATTTCCACGAGCAGGATTTGAACCTGCACCCTTCTGACATACCGGGTCAGGTGCTCCTCCAATTGAGCTATCGTGGTTCTAACCAGCCCGCCGAAATTATTCAACACTATTTACTTTTTACTTTGAAAGCCAAAGGCGCCCATTCAATGTCAACAACTACCGTCATTAACATCCGATCATAATATTTTTATAAATACTAAAGATCAGTTAAGAAGTAGGCAAGCTATTATAAAATGTTTTAAATAATTTTAACTTTAATTTCGGCGGGCTGGTTAGAACCACGATAGCTCAATTGGAGGAGCACCTGACCCGGTATGTAAGAAGGTTGAGGGTCAAATCCTGCTCGTGGAAATTTTTTCAACATTTGTGTTTTTATACAAATTTTCGTTAATGAAACTCACAGTAGGCACCCAGCTCATTTTCATGTCCCCGATGCTGGGGAACGAGCCTTCCCTATGGATGGTAGAGAGTACGGACCGTAAACCACCACGCGGGCCCAGGATGGTGCGGTGGTGGTTGTGTTGGAGGGCAGTGGATGATAAATAAAAAATAATACACCTTACACACACCAGGTTTTGAGGAAGTCGGTGGCGCAGTGGTTAACGCGCCCGGTCTGCGAGTGCTGATGTTAAGCAACTTTCGCAAATCGAGCTCCTCCGTGCTTCGGAAGGCACGTAAAGCCGTTGGTCCCGGCTGCATTAGCAGTCGTTAACAACTACCAATCCGCTGGGCCCGCGTGGTGGTTTATGGCCCTTTCTCCCTATCCATCCATAGGGAATACTCGTGCCCCAGCAGTGGGGACATAAAATGAGCTGATGATGATGATGACGATGATGAATACACCTTATTTGCATAATGAAAAAGTTGTATGTAGGAATCTTTCAGAGAATATACATTAAATGACAACTGAAAACATACGTACCTACTTATGCAGTAGGTACGCGAAGGTACAATCCATTCAAAAGTTCTATCTTTTCTTTGCGATGTAAAATAAAGTACTTAATCTATTTGGTGGGTTTTTTTCTTCGTAAACCTTTTAGCTGCTTAGCAGCTCTGGTGCAAACACTGGAAACGCACAATAACGATCTTTACTATCTGGAGCTCTACTCTAATTCAAACGAAAACGAAATTTCAATCGAATATTCGCTTATTTCTTACCACGGTTCTATTCGTTACGAAATTTCGTCCGTCCGCAAATTGTTTGACATTTAAATACTAATTAGAAGACATAATCACACTGACACATCCTATCTGCCGCGCAATTTATTTATGAGTAAAGAACATGTAAACAGATTCGAGAAAATAGATCGTAATGTCAGCATTTCAAATATCATAATCACAAACACAGTAAGTTGTACTTAATGCGTACTTAATTCCATTCGTTCACGAACTTTGGTCTATGGATTCGAACTTCTTGTGCGTAAATATTCAAATAATTTTTAACGCAAATTTTGTTGCGAACAAATTACAAAAACACAAATGTTGAAAAAATTTCCACGAGCAGGATTTTTCAACATTTGTGTTTTTGTAATTTGTTCGCAACAAAATTTGCGTTAAAAATTATTTGAACATTTATAAATAGCTTGCTTACTTCTTAACTGATCTTTAATATTTGTAAAAATATTATGATCGGATGTTAGTGACGGTAGTTGTTGACATTGAATGGGCGCCTTTGGCTTTCAAAGTAAAAAAGTATTGAATAATTTCGGCGGGCTGGTTAGAACCACGATAGCTCCATTGCAAGAGCACCTGACCCGGAATGTCAGAAAGGGGGCCGGTTCAAATCCTGCTCGTGGAAAATTTTTTCAACATTTGTATTTTTTTTTTCTTCGATTCGAAAAAGATATAGGGGTAGGGTCTGTGAAGAAAATTCGTTTAATTTTCGTATGCTTGCGAATTTTCGTTTTGGAGAAAGAGAGTAGACCTCCTGATTTTATATCTATCTGATTCGATATCTACTTGAGATTAAGTTTTAAACATCAGAAAATATTTTTTATTGTTATTCTTAATTGTAACTGTTATTAATTTCCATCTTCAATTGCATTAGTTTGTCATACAAAATTGATAACTATTGTTATTTTAAGTACTCGTAAAAAATATTAATTCCTTGTATGTGATTTAACAGATAGTACGCAAAATGCAAATGTATTGTGTTACACCCTATATGTCTAACGCAGGTAAATATATTAACATAATAGCGTGTTTGTTTACTTAGGTAGGTAACAAACTTATTTGGATTGAAAAATAACAAGACATTCTGCTTTTTCGCTTACCGGTGTTCTCTATTAAAAACTTTAAAAAAATATACAGCATACTTTTATGAATTGCTAGGTAGCTGTACTTGATGACAGATTCAGTTTTTAAAATATTGTTATTAATAACATTGGACAGTATACTGGACAGCGTTCCGTTTTAAACAGTAACCAGTATAGCTAACTATAAAGGAACGGCTTCGCAGTATACTAAATTGACGTCACACCTTAAAGGTAGGCTACTCTTGACGCAAACTCAATCTCAATACAATTCCAATCCCAAATCTAAAAAATTCAAATGGCACTATTAAAAGCGATAATAGCGCTACATTGCAATTAAACTGCGTGGAAATTGAGTGAACAAATTATTATCGAGATGGGGCGTTCCGAAATTGCGAAACTTATCCCAATATCGATACATATTAATCGCATCGGAATTGTATTAAGATTGAGTTTGCGTCAAGAGTAGCCTACCAGCGCTCGCAGTGCATATCGGAACATACCCCAATACAAGTACCTATCGTGGCGGCGCGGGCTGACGTTCAATCCTCGATGCTCTCTTGTTTCCTTCTCGAAGGACGGACACTTTCTTCTAATCCTACGTTCAAATTCAGATCACGGCGGTCGCCAGTAGGTTTGCTCAAGCAAGTAGTCCCGATTACTACAGTACCTATACAACTCTGCTTGGTTCGAGATTTATTGAATTCATTCATTCTCGTTTATTTGTGACCGAATGGTTAGTGAATCTTGCACTAGGCACCCTGTAGGCTGTACCCAGTTCACGGGAACTTTTGTAGGTCTATATAAAAGAAACAAAACTTTAAAAAAAACCGGCCAAGTGCGAGTCGGACTCGCGCACGAAGGGTTCCGTACTTTATGACGTATTAAAAAAAACTACTTAATAGATATCGTTCAAACCCATTTTCGGTGGAAGTTTGCATGGTAATGTACATTATATATTTTTTTTTAGTTTTATCATTCTCTTATTTTAGAAGTTACAGGGGGGGGGGGACACACACACATTTTACCACTTTGGAAGTCTCTCGCGTAAACTATTCAGTTTAGAAAAAAATGATATTAAAAACCTCAATATCATTTTTGAAGACCTATCCATAGACACCCCACATGTATGGAATTGATGAAAAAAAAAATGTTTGAGTTTCAGTTCTAAGTATGGGGAACCCCAAAAATTTATTGTTTTTTTCTATTTTTGTGTGAAAATATTAATGCGGTTCACAGAATACATCTACTTACCAAGTTTCAACAGTATAGTTCTTATAGTTTCGGAAAAAAGTGGCTGTGACATACGGACGGACAGACAGACAGACAGACAGACAGACAGACATTACGAATCCATAAGGGTTCCGTTTTTTGCCATTTGGCTACGGAACCCTAATAAAAAATAGGAGTCCGGCTGTCAATACCTACGACACAAAAAAACTACGTAGCAAATAATCCATATCTCTTATTCCCTAATTCGTAATAAGACTAAATCGCGTAACGACAAGAGCATTTCAAATCACAATGATGACATACTAGATTTTGATGAATAAACGTTTACTTTTAATGTACCTACCTATATGTATAATTGTTTTTCTGTTCTTTATTATACTACACAATAAATAAAGTTTTATTAGCTTATTGGTTTTGATTGTAAAATAAATATAGAACATTAACGTTTGTATGAGATTAAACATTGGCTTCCTGTATATAGGCGATAGTGCTTTCCAATCTCTTTCTATAGATTTTCAAGATTCATATTTCTTAGGGTTAATTTTTGATCCTCACATCGATCGTATGAGAAATGTATGAGACACACCCAGCAAGTGACAATAAGTGACAATTTGGTGATAAAATAAGGTCTTTGGCTTTCGATCAGTAATGTATTAGATAAAGGATCTGGAACCAATATGCTTCTCGAAAGTGATCCTGTTTGCTCATACTTATACTTAAGGGGGTGCAGCGCGGACGCAAAACTGCGAGTTTCAAGTTTCTTTATGATAGCGAGCGAGCGGCGCGTGGCAGTGGTGTGACAACGGCGCACGACAAGAATACGCACGCACACTAATATCTGTACAGAGTAGGCTGGTGATTTAATTAGAGCAATGTTTACTTTCGTAAAATCATAGGCGTTTGGGTAAAAAATAATAAGAGTCTTAACATTTTCATATTCATATTTTTTAATTGAAAATAAGACAACAGTGGCCTGCGGCATATCAATACAAACATTATGTCGGATTATTGTTTCATGTGCTATATTTACAAAGTTTCTGAAGAAATAAGTTTTTAGATATCATTACTTTTACGTATTGTTTATGAAGTTTCTGGGTATTTATTTCAAATTCCAAGACAACCATGGCCTTGTAAAAGGATCAAGCTAACCTACACTAGTCCTTTTAATGTATATGACCTATTCAGCGCCTAGCACCAGTGACTTAAAAACACGTAAATTTTCGAAATTCCGCGCGGCACCCCCTATCTGAAAAAACATTGGATAACTTTCACTGCTTTTTGATTTTTGATTGCTTTTTAACGACAGTGTGCAGCCGCCCGGATAGCGGAAGACCCAAGTTCAATTCCTGGCTGGGTCGGGAAGGCATTTAATTTTTTCACTGTATTTTATAAGTATTTATATTCCATAAAGATTATTTAACTTAATATTTACTGTCATCGCCACAAATGTCATTTTGGCTCCGTGGGCGTGGCCCCAAAATCGCGTACCGTTTTTCAAGCGCTCATCGGGAATCTAGTGCATTGTTGATGGAATGGGTAGGCTAATAAGGCCGACTGGTTACCACCATCTTTTAAGGGGGTGCAGCGCGGAATTTGAAAATTTACGTGTTTTTAAGTCACTGGTGCTAGGCGCTGAATAGGTCTTATACATTAAAAAAACAAGTGTAGGTTAGCTTGATCCTTTCACAAGGTCATGGTTGTCTTGGAATTTGAAACAAATACCCAGAAACTGCATAAACATTACGTAAAATAATGATATCTAAAAACTTATTTCTTCAGAAACTTTGTAAATATAGCCCAAATGAAACAATGATCCGACATCAAAATGTTTGTATTGATATTCCGCAGGTCACTGTTGTCTTATTTTTCCATTAAAAAACATGAATATGAAAATATTAAGACTTTTCTTATTTTTTACCCAAACGCCTATGATTTTACGAAAGTAAACATTGCTCTAATTAAATCACCAGCCTACTCTGTACAGATATTAGTGTGCGTGCGTATTCTTGTCGTGCGCCGTTGTCACCCCACTGCTACGCGCCGCTCGCTCGCTATCATAAAGAAACTTGAAACTCGCAGTTTTGCGTCCGCTCTGCACCCCCTTAAGCCTTAGAGTTGAACATTGAAAAAATATGACCTAAGAAATATGATACTTTCAACTCTTCTTGAGTAACACCTTTATGTTAAATTCTATTAATTGTGTTATTGATCTTGTTTTTATAACGACTTTTTTTGCTTTTCTTTCCTAAATGTAAATGTTAGCAATTTCTATGTGTATTTTGAAGACAGGAGTGTTGAAATTCTTTTTACAAGCGGGAATTTAGCATCTTATCTGCCATAATATTTTTCGGTATTTTTGGATAAAGTAATGATGATATTCTCATTGGGGCGCTTGACCCGTTTTAAATCCAGTAAATTTTTCAACACATTTTCTGAACATAATACTAAGGATAGTCGTCAGCCTATCGATATAGTGTCGATAGCTTGGTACTGGTCGATTCTATCAGCATATAATATAGCAATAGTATGTGTAGTTTGAACTTCAATAGTGACTATACTATCGATAGTATCGATAATATGTACTATCGAAAGTATCGATAGTTTGCACTATCGAGATATCGATAACTTGTTCTATCAAATATATCGATATTTTTTTCTATCGATCAATCGATATTTAAACTGTCGATAATTTAACAACACTACCTGTTAACGATCACTCTCTATCTCCGAATCCCACCGATTGCAGGAGGAACTCTCCGTACGCCCGAGTTCTTGCGCAAACGCCGCCCGACTCTGCCCGAGCTGCCGAGTCTCCCGCCGCCGCCGAAGCAAACAGCTGATTGCGACCAAAATGGCCGCCGCCGCTCACAGAGCGTTGACCTCCCAGCGGTGCAAGTGCCCACAAGAATAAAACAGTTGCAAGAGAAAAATAACAATACATAGCTTTAGAAAATTGACAGTTAGCGATTCGGAATTTGAAATTGGAACGACACAAATAAAAATAGTTTTAATAAACCTGCCAAAAAGGTTAGACAAAATGGCGGATTGATAGCAACAAACACACGGTCCTACTTTTATTAGACGTTATACTTAATAATAGATAGAATCTACCATATCCAAACCAATTTTGTGAAAGGTTCTTGCATGAAACTAGACCTGTGAGCTTACTGGGAGTTGTTTTCACCATTCAATAGAGTTAGTGTTAACTTTCGACAAGTTGGTTTCGCAAATCAATAACTAGATGGCGTTGTTTCGATGCCACACAAAATGTAGATTGTTACTTTAGCTGGGTATTTGATGAAAATACTCGTACTCGGTGTGCCGATTGCGACTTTTATTGACAGATCGATATTCATTTATTTATTTAATAAGGTAAGCTTACAGTGAAAGTACTAATAGCTTACACTGCATTCTTTACTTATTACAGTTATTATTGTTATTATTATCTACTAGCTGACCCGGCGGACTTCGTACCGCTTTGACAGTTTCCATCATTGAGTTAAATGTATATAAATGGTTTCCATGACAACAAAACAAACAAATAATTTAGTATTGAAAAATTAAATTGTCATTTTTAGTTTTTTTTTTTAATATAGCTTATGTTACTCAGCGCTAATGTAGCATTGTAATGGTGAAAGAAATTTTTAAATCGGTCCAGTAGTTTTTGAGTTTATTCGTTGCAAACATACATACATACAAAAATACAAAGGTTTCCTCTTTATAATATTAGTATAGATAGAAATTTAAATTACACTAAAAATAGACATGTCTTCCGGAAGGTGCTGCTTCTATGCCTTACCATTTCTCGTTTTGGGATAATAGTGTCTCAGTAATTGAGGATGCCGGATGAAGTGCGCTTCCACCACTGGCCATAACATCACATTACATCAGGTGAGATGAAAGCACTATGCTTACCAATAACATATTTTAAAAAACGTGATCGACTACCCGTATTCGTTCGATTACGTTAACGAAAACGAAAATTAGTACCTATGGTATTGAAGCAGCGCCCCCTGGCGACATACGAGAAGAGTTGAATTTGTTCTATACAAATTCTCGTTTTCGTGAACGAATGAAACTCACTAGGCACCCTATACTGTATTAGAGAATTATTCTAAAGATTCCAATGATCCAAATGATTGAAAGTTTGTTATGAATTTGCAGTCTTTGAGTTTGTCAAATAATCGAGTGTATAAGTATCTATAGTGTACAAGACCTCAAAACAACGTGTCAAGTTAAACACTGTAATTTGGGTTACATTGTTTTGCTCTTTTATTGAGGTTACAATACAATGAAAAGGCATGTGGTCTAGTGGTGGAGACCACCGGTTTAGACCCAGAGGTCGATCCCGGGTTCAATTCCCATGTTTGTGTACTCGGTTTGGTTAGTAGAAGGGCTTGTTTGCCCGCCTGGCTAGATACCACCATCTTATCTAAATATGTCGCCATAACATCAATGTTTGTTAATATTGTTGTGTTCCGGCAGTTAGAGATCAGTGGGTTCCGGGTGAAGAGCGGTTCCACCTGATATGAAGGCCAAATGCTTAACCGTAAGATATAAAAAAACGAGCGCGCCTTACAGTAGTCGCATATGATGTGTAACATTTGACATCTCACCTTAGTAATAAGCAATTTTAAGGGTCAGGTATTACGCGTATTTCCCTTTCCGTGTTCAATTGGCGACACCGGTCTCGCGAAATCAGCACGCTTTTGTATTACTACACAATTCAACCAACCCGTGCTCAGCTCGCGTCATTTGCGCACGCCTTTGTGATCAAGTGACGCCCGGGGGAGGTTTTACCAAATAGTGTGCAGTTGAACTGAACTGCACACTGTTTTTGACTTATCTCAAACAGTCAACTGTTTAGTCTTCGAAAGCGTGTTAAATCAGCGACGACGGTATTAGTTGAGGTACCGCTTTCATTGGTATTACCGCTGCACTTCTGCCACCGCCGCCGCCGCTGCTATGACTGTAAGGTTGCCAAGTGTATGTCATCTAAATTAATAAGTTTCATGAGTGTATGAAAGTGGACATGGATGGGATTTCAATGAAACATAACAATAAAATAAATGAAACATTTATTATTAGCACAAAAATAACAAAAAAATACGAACTACAAAGAAACTATTTTGCGGAATGCTCGTTTTGGTATATGTTCATAGCTCCGGACTGTATTGGACTATAATACTACTGGGTAATTCTTTCTGATGCCGTCTCGAAATAGATATAGGTTGGACCTTTATTTTTCGTGAACGTCTTATTTTTATTTATCATGTATGTATGAAACAATAATGGAAGGAGTCTGTAATCGAGATAGTTCAGGTGAATATTTTTTCATTATTTGGGTATTTACTGGATTTGGTTCTTCTTTAAGTACTTACTTTGATTATTCTCATGAACTCTGACTAAATTTTGTTTTGAACAGACCAATTAAACAACCGTGTTCAATTCAATTGCACACTGTTTTGTAAAACCTCTTTTAACGTTGCTTGATCGCAAAAGCGTGCGCAGTTGACGCGAGCTAAGCACGGGTTGGTTGAATTGTGTAGTAATGCAAAGGCGTGGGGATTTCGCGAGACCGGTGTCGCCAGTTGAACACGGAAAGGGAAATACGCCAGGTATTACATCATTTTATAACTATAAAATAAATGCAGTAAATACTCATTAGAAGACATTTGACATATCAAAATGACCTTTGATAGGTCAAATGACACAAAATGTCAAATATAATAATATGTCATGTTCATATTTCCCCGACTTCCTGTTACACTGTTACACATACTTTCGTCCCATTTCACGAAATCACTCCCACAATTAGTTGCTTATATAGAAAGCGAGCGAAGAGATGTTACACATCAAAAACGTTTGTAAAGCAATAACAATGTAATGCAAATTACAGTGTTTTAGCTTCGTACGAATAACAAGTTAAGTCATTCTTCCGCGAGACTGAGTGAATGTTTTATTGTGAAAATAAGCACAGTACTTTGTACTCTTTGTTAATTCACTCATAGATGTTATTAAAACGAAGAAGAAAGGGTATAATAAGTATTTTATGGTTTTTGGCGGGAAAGTGAAAAGTCATGTATATGCGGTTTTGTATTATTTTCTAAAGTGTTATGTCGAATATTAATGTGAAATAATGGTGGATTATTAATCGTTAAGTGTTCGTGATCGTGCATGAGTGTTGGCAAATGAAACAAAACAGTGCAACGGCACTTTTCAAATCCTCTCAAGTTAAGAAGTTCGTGTGAGGATTTAGTAAAGCCCCACATCTTTACTGAGATACTCGAGGGATTGGGGGGTATATAATTTCTCACTTTTCATTTCTATTATCATTCATCATCATCATACAGGAAGGAAATATTATTTATATATTACTTGTAAGAAAAATTACTTTCACACTGGCTAAATGTGCTAATAGCGCGAAGCCATCAACTAAAGGAAAAAAAGTATTGTTTTCTAAAGTTTACGCGAACACTACACATTGAAATGAAACAACTTTTACGGGTCTACTCGCGTTTATTTTACACATTACTTTTTAATGTTTATCCTGACGTTTCGAACGAATAAACCGCGAGTAGATCCGTAAAAGTTGTTTCATTTCAAAAAAAAGTATTTTAAGTATGCAACATTTAGAGATAAGTAACAAATATAGCGATATTGTATTATCATCGTTATTATACACGGTGGTGATGGTGATGAATTTGAAAAGGTCCCATAAAACCACGAAAACTATCCTGATGGTGTACGTACCTACCTTGATTTTAAGAAGGTTTGGTGATTAGGTTTTATCGCGCCCAAACCTATTTTGATTTGTGCAATAAAATGATAAATTTATTAATTATCTAAAAACAGTGCAATATTAAGTATTATATTGATAAATGCTTAAATTATTCTAACTGTAGTTTTTATAATATGTACCTACTTATTAGATAATAAATAGCTCAAACGCAATAAATAAGTACTTATAATAATTTGCTTCAAACAAGAATTTGTATTCACAGTTTAAATCGAAAATTTTATATATATTACATTTGAAGAGATGGACGGCTTTAAATATTTTAATTTAAATAAAGTTTTTTTTTTTAATTTTACACATCGTATTTACTTTTTGACAAAATTTTGCTCATCAGATGTTAACTTATTTTGTAGAGTCTACTGAATAGAAATTAAATAAACAAAGATACTTTTTTTTGTTTTATTTTGATAAAATTATTTTTTTATTTTAAATTTTAAAACGCTAAACTATCCAATTTTGTATTTTTGTGCAGAGGTGGACGCATGCACATCAACCGTGAATACAGACACAATAGAATTTTAATTGTTTATGGCACTGATCAGTGCTCGCGGCAGATGACAGGTTAAATGTCAACCTTATGGCATATCTATACAACGTGTTACAGAAAATATAAATATTTCATTAACCACTGCATGACAAATTAAAGTTAATAATTATGTCTTAGTAACAACACATACAAGATCCAGATCGGATACACTTTGGATCTTTTTATTTTGACCACTTTCTGTTACACGTTGTATTTATATACCTACATAAAAGTTCAAAGAGGAAATTTGTCAGTTTGTGGTAGTCTGTGCAGGCGGTGTGTACTAAGGTATGCAGTACCGGTTCCTTCTAAAGAACCGGGACTGGATTTTCGGTAGTGTACTTGGAACCGGGATTTAACGGGAAATTCGGCACTTTCGGTACTTGTTGAAATGTTGCTTGCTATTATGTAATTTGTTGTGTAAAGGGCACGAGTGCATGCAGTGAGTATATTAAGTAAACTGTAGAAAATGGGCTCATTACAAATACTTAGAGAATACATGGGTTGGTGTCGATGTCGTTAATAAAACTATGTTTTATTTTTCTATTCTGTGTATATTATTGACATTAATCATTAGAACACAATCAGTATAACTAAACATTTTTTTGAGATCAAAATAGTAACAAATAATCAAATAAAACTAAAATTGAGGTACATTTTGAATTAGAAAAGTCTTTGTTCTTTCCACTACACATCACTAAACAAATTGAGCAAAGCCAAACTAAAACGCTTCTTCGAGATCAAAATAACTGAAAATATAAAAAATCAACAAAATTAGAGTTACATTCTAAGTTACAAATAATATTATTCTTTTTAAAATAAAAGAAATTTTATCATATATTGAAAAAGTTAGATAGTGAGAAAATTATATGCACGTATAAAGTACCGAAAGTATCGATAGAACCGGGATTCGTTCGCTGCAGTCCCGGTACTGGGTTGTTTAAAAAGTCCCGGAATTTCACGGTATTTTCGAGCACGGGATTTCCTGGAAGCATGCCCTAGAAACATTCGTATGTCGAAAAGGCCACATGCCCAACCCGGGACTACAAATTCAGATTGTTTTTGTAAGTGTACTATGTATTACTTTCGATTTAAATGTAATAAAATAATAACAATATTTTAACTGTTTAGTATAAGGTAGGGTGTTACCTACTAAATATCTTAGTATTATTTTTGTTTTAATGAATTCTTTTGAACAAATGTTTTGTTTGACTGCTTAGTAAAATGTGGACTGTATGCTTTCCCTTAATGCTTATATATATGTATGCGTGCCTGCCTATAGCGACTTTCTTTATTGGAATTTGAAAGATAAAACAACAAATTAAACCTAAAAATTTATGATCAAAGCAACGTCATCTGACAAAAATATTTGTTTCACTAGTTAGCCGCTAGATGGCGTTGCTTCGATCTCGTACAAATTGTTAAAGAGAACTCGCTCTAGGCCTCTAGGCACTTAAAGATACTGAAATTGCAAATGGTGCAACAATGCAAGTTTGAAATTCAATTGAAATACGAATATTAACTAAGTTAAGGTTGTATTTACTCGTTCTGTAAATATTCATGAAATTTTTCGTAATAAAATGCATTGAAAAAATAATGTGTTTTCTTTTGTTTCTACCCGGTAAAGGTGAGTTCAGACTATGACAAAACATGTTATCTATATACACACACCGGCATATTTAGCGGAACATAAAAAAAAGGTTTGATATCAGTAATATATAAGGTTGCTGGCTGGTTTATACGTCATTTAATTTAAAAAGAAATAATTTCAAATTAAGAAAACAACTGAACATCACATTTTATGCAATTGTTTTAATTTTATTCAAATACACCTTATCTGGAGCGAACTTCGAGTATTTCTTCCTTCTGAGTTTGATTTAAAATCTCATTGAAATACTGTTTTTTGTTAGTTTTTTTTTAATCGCGTATCTTTTTGGAGTTATGGACTGAATTATGCCTGACTTAGCCCCAACGGAAATTGCCAGGGCACTCGAAATGCGAAGAAATGGTCAAACTTACAGAGTGATATCCAGAGATCTTCGTCGACCAGTTTCAACGATCCGTCGTAGTATCCAACGGTTCAGTGAGACCGGTACTTATGTGAGAAGAGCAGAACAAGGCAGAAAAAGACGCACTTCGAGTAGGGATGATCGTTTCATTCGGCTTCGTGTACGTAGGAACCCCCGTTTGACGGCCGTCCAAGCCCGACATGAGTTAGAAGCAGTGCGGGGCATAACCGCAAGTGAGCGTACGGTACGAAGAAGGTTCGAAGAAGCTGGTATGGGTTCATTTGTGCCCGCCAAGGCTCCAAGGCTCGAGGTAAATCATCGTAGAAACAGGTTAACTTTTGCTCAGGAACATCGACTTTGGAACGCGGACCAATGGAGTAAGGTATTGTTTAGTGATGAGTGCAGAATTCTCTTAAATCAAATTGACGGCAGGCAAAGAATATACAGACGCAAAGGAGAACGATACATTCAGACAAATTTTGAAACTACAGTTGCATACGGTGGTGGAGCAATAATGGTTTGGGCGGGCATTTGTTTGGGAGCTCGCACAGACTTGGTAGTGATTGACAGAGGGAGTCTGACTGCAGACCGCTATATCAGAGAAGTTTTAGAAGAAAATGTCGTACCGTTTGCCCCATATATCGGTGACGATTTTGTTTTTATGCAGGATAATGCTCGGCCGCATACCGCTCGGGTAACTCAAGCATATCTTAATGATATGAATATCATTGTTATGGAGTGGCCGGCGAGATCACCGGATATGAACCCAATAGAGCACCTTTGGGACTTGCTGAAAAGAAAAGTTAAGTCCAGAATTCCAGCTCCTGCCAACGTGGGTGAACTGCGAATCGCCGTAGTTGAGGAATGGCGGAGACTATCCCAGGAGACCATCGATAACATCATTCTCAGTATGCCTAGACGGGTAGAAAGTTTAATAAGAGCACGTGGAGGAAATACGCGATATTAATCACCATTTTTCTAATTTAATTAATTGTTATTTTAATATTAATTTTCACTTTTCCCGGTTACATGAAAAGTTCCAAAATGTACCATTTTTCACAAATAGCCTTTACTCGCAAAATCTGTTCTTAATGTGATCTCATTTTAATTAAAACAAATGAAACTTTTAATAACAAAAGAAGTGTAGTAAGTAGATTTTAAAATAAAACCATATTTTTTTAATTATGAACTTTTTTTTTGTGTTCCGCTAAATATGCCGGTGTGTGTATATTAATAAGTGAAGCTAAAACTTTGTACAAGTACCCCTTTTTACGAAAATTGCGCGGACGGAGGAGTATGAAATTTTATACAGATAAAAAGCCAACAATAGGCTGACCAATTTAAATAATAACCGTTTGACGACGGGGTTGTTTTTTGACCTCACCAAGGCCTTTGACTGTGTTTCGCACGATATCCTATTACAAAAACTAGAATCATCTGGATTTAGTGTTACACTACAATGGTTTAGAAAGACTTCTAGATTTGACAAGCTGCTATTTAGACATCCATAAACACTACAATATCTCTTGTTTTTTTGTAGCCATCGTTGACCAAATGATTGGTGATTACTTTCCATCAGGTGACCCGCCTGGTCGTTTGCCTTCTTCTTTTATTAAAACAAAAAAAAAGCATTCCCACATTTTCATACATGCATGCACAGTGCACACTCTTACACAACCCCTCACATCCATATTCACCCCTCATACACAATATATCCCACAGCCACATACCATACTTACCACACTACACAACACATCACAGTATAAAATTAGACTAATAAGTAGGTATAATTTAAAAATTTGTAATAAGTATTTTGTATAAATAAGACCCTAGGTATGTTAACTTTTTATTATTACACACTTAGTCATGCAGAGCGTTGCCTCCTGAAACAGGCAATTATAATAAGCCTAAAAGGAGGCTCCGTTGACTAGATAATTATGTAAGTCTCTATAAAGAAATACAAGAATTTTGAATTTATTCATTTTTGAACCAGGGGATCGACCGCCTAACTCTCTCGCTTTCGATCGCTTTGAAGGCGAGGCGAGGAGGAGGCGTTATCTTGTCATTTCGAATGCAATATGAAAGCAATATCGAAAGCTTATAGCTTAAAGCTTTCGATATTATTCGATATTATATTAGAAAGCGAGACGAGGGCCTCGCCTTCACAGCGAACGAAAGCGAGAGAGTTAGGCGGTTGGGGGTTGGGGGGCAGGTGCAGGTCTTTAGCCACAAAGATTGGAAAGGTCTGTGGATCAGCACTTTTCATTAGACTAATAATATCGTCCAGGTCCCTAGATGTTCTCTTCTGGTCGTGTTTACGACGCAAAGGCATTGGGCACTGAAGCAAAAAGCAGTGTTTTTGCCTCCTTAATGTCTTCTGGCGAGAAGGATGTGGTACACAGCTGACGCATACTTTCCTCGTCCATATAATCGATCACATTTCTAATAAACGTCAACAAATCGTTTATAACAACGTTACACTTCACAATAAAAAAACAAAAAAATACTTCACAATAACCCAAATAAAAATTTATTTTCTTTCTTTCTTTCTTTCTTTCAATATTAGACATGTTCACTGGAGTCACTAGCGATAACGACGCGTCTTCTCTTAGTCGTGCCGCGACGGAGACTGAATAAAAAGGTCTTGTCTTGTTGGATGCATCCAAATTGTCTGAAAATGGTTTTGTAAGATCGGCGGTCTGGATCCCTAAATATAAAATAATACTCAATTTGAAATGCTCTCCTTTTGCTTCAGTTTTTACTGGTGAAGCCATTGCCATTTTGGAAGCTCTTATGTTTGTCCAGTCTCATAGTACCAGTAACGTTATTTTCGCAGACTCTAAAAGCTGCCTTCAAGCAATCATTGCTAATCAATTCCGAATTCGAAAATGCCGCATGCCGTCTGAGGCAATCAGCAAAGTCTCTCCAAAAAAAAGCCGTAACCAGAATTTGATAGATTTATATGAGTCTTAGAAACATTTCAGTATTCCGTCATGACTCAAATAAATAAGTGCCTGTAAAGGCTATTGAATAAACAATTTGACTTTGACTTTGAACAGATCAAATTAAATAACGGACAATAACATATTTCAACTACTACTCGGAGTATGAGCATATTTTACGTGACCTTTAAGGTAGCTTGGGGATTTATATTTCTTCCCACAGTGGCAGCATGCTTTGGTCCACTATGGTGCAATCTTTTCATGTGTTTCGATAGAGAATTTTTCTTCATTACAGACTTGCATATCTCACACCTCACTATCTCACAATGACAGTCATGTTTGTGCCTTATTAACTTAGATTTGTGGTCATACTCTGAGGGGCATTCGCTGCATTTAAATATCTCTCCCGAAGGATATATCTTGTGGGGACGCCTTTTCTGTCCCAAATGTACGCACATATGGTGACGTTTCAAAATTCCTGTTGTTTTAAATTGTTTTTTGCATTCAACACATTCATACCTATCCGTGCCATGCACGTCTTTTGTGTGTGCACGCCAACGATTGTACGGTAATATTTTATTGCAATGATTGCACTGTTGTAGAGATGAGGTCTTTTTGACGTCAATGTCTTTTATAATTTTTTGTTTTCTACAGCCTTTATTATTTCTTTGGATACGTTCTTTTAAAAATGGGTTATTGCCGTTATACGGTATGGTGAAGACATTCTGTGTTTGAATTGGCAATATTTGTAATTTTAGATGGGTAAGATTGTGGCATATTAGGGAGTATCTGTAAATAAAAACATATTTAAAAACGCGTAACATTAATGTAAATAATCATAAATATAGCTTGCCTAATTCTTAACTGATCTTTCAATATTTGTAAAAATATTAAGATCGGATGTTGTCGACATTGAATAGGGCTCCTTTGGCTTATAAAGTAAAAGTAGATAGTGTTGATTAATTTCGGCGAGTTGGATTGAGCCACGATAGCATAGTTGACAGTGCACCTGACCCGGCATGTCATGGGGTGCGGGTTCGAATTCCCGTCGTGGAATTTTTTCAACGGGTATATATCGGGTCGCCTAATTTTTTGTACTTCTAATTGGCAATGGCACACAAACGGTTAGCCTAAATTTTTTTCGCATAATTTCACTCTTCATAATCGTGTTTGGTCTAATTTTACTTCGCCTAACTTTTTATCGCCATATTGTTATTTACCAAATGCGACATTTCGCGGAACAATTCGTAATCCCTAAAGTTTGCAATTACTAAATATTAATTCGCACAAAATTAAAAATCACAAAGTATAAAACGCCTACTTATTTTAACAAGGCAAACTAACTTGAATTTAAATATTAATATTTATTAATACTAACGTAGCATGCAAGCAGGTATGCCATGCAAACAGACATGCAGCATAAAAGCAGGCATGCAACATGCAAGCAGGCATGCAGCATGCAAGCAGCCCTGCAGCATGCAAGCAGCCATGCAGCAGCCATGCAGCATGCAGCTGCAAGCAAACATGCAGATGGTTTTTGTCACGGCTCCGGTGCTGCGGGGCTCCGGCGGTCCCACGCGAGCTTATCGTCGCAGATGGTTTTCGCTCACCACCGCAGCATCGGCTTGCTTCGCCGGCCAGCCTCATCCGCGGCGGCGGGCGTTAAAACCACCTGCTCCTCAGCTCGCGGGCCGCCTCGCCCCTCCGCGCCTACGCGGGCTTAAATTACACTCTAGGGTAAGGCAGACAAGACTACGTGGAGTTGGATTTGCAGATATTCGCTTCTGTCAATTTTTTTTTTTTTTTAATAAAATTGTTTTTGTCCTATAGAAGAATTGAAATTCCATGCTTTCATTCGTTTCTTAGGCTGATAAATGTTTGGCACATTTAATATTAGATATGCTAAAAT
Source organism: Eudonia mercurella (assembly GCA_963082485.1). Lineage (NCBI taxonomy): Eukaryota > Metazoa > Arthropoda > Insecta > Lepidoptera > Crambidae > Eudonia > Eudonia mercurella. The sequence goes on along the minus strand of OY720049.1, from coordinate 9,417,595 downwards.
TAGAGCTTTTATATATTAAGCGAAATCGTGGTAATGCCAAAATAACGTTATGCCAATATATTTTAGAGTATTGTCAGATGGGGCTTTTGCAATAACGGGGCAAATGCGAAAACGTGAGTCTAAATATAGTTTCACTTAAGAAACCGCTGCTGCCATCTCTGATATACCATTCGTACTTCTTGAACTCTAAGCTAACCACTTGTTGACATAGTTTCACTGACGGATGTAGGAGTGACGTGTCATTGCGTGTCGGACATCGTGAAAGTGTGCAGGTCAAATTCATAACCTAACTTTGCATCAAGATTCATCCAAGGATTTAACGTAAGTTTTTAATTTGTTTTGTGATAGTATGATAATTTATGCGTTAGAAAGTTATTTTAAACGTGTATTCTTTAAGTATTTGGTACCGTCTACATCGTACGTTCATTATTGCATTTGCCCCGGATTTTTGTGGTATTAGGGCAAATGTGATATTATGATTATTACATTTACCCCAAGACAATTTCTTGTTCCAGATGGTGCGAAATTACGTTAAAAAAAAGAGACGGGACCCAAATATTCCGAAGACAAATTAAACCGAGCTATTGAAGAAGTACGAGCCGGTAGATTAACAATACATAAGGCGTCAACATTGTACGGAATTCCATTTTCAACACTGTATTGTCGAATTAAAGGTACGCGAGGAGTTATCAAAAAATCAAAAGGGAGGAGAAAAGCACTCACCGAAAATATAGAGAACGTGTTAGCAACTTCCGTAAAAACACTAGCAAAGTGGGGTTTTGGCCTCAGCAGGAAAGAAATTCTGGAATTGGTGGGTCAGTTTGTTTCTAAGAATGATATTGAAACACCTTTCAAAGATGGGATCCCAGGGGAGGATTGGTTTCTTAATTTTAAAAAGCGGCATAATCTGTCCATTCGAAAACCAGAGCCGTTAGAATATGCTAGAAAGAAAGCTGCCACAGACCCATTTAATATTTACGGATATTTTAATCTTTTGAAAAAGGTCTTGGTTGAACTGGATATAGAGGACAAGCCTGATCGTATCTGGAATTTGGATGAAAGCAGCCTAAGTATCGATCCATCCAAATCCAAAGTCGTCGGAGAAAAAGGCAAAAGCTCTTCCCGAGTTACAAGCACTTCGGGTAAAGAAAACACTACTTTTGTTTTGGCTTGTAATGCTATGGGTCAACGAGTGCCACCTTTAATAATATTTAAAGGAAAAAATATGTGGGATCAATGGAAGGCGCCACTAGACAAAGAATTTCCCGGCACAGCTTACGCGGCGACACCCAATGGTTGGATGGAGACTGAAGTCTTCAAAAATTACTTCAAAAAAACCCTCGTACCGGCTTTGGGTGATGAAAGACCTGTCTTGGTTATATACGACGGACACTCCACTCATGTTTCGCTTGACTTGGTAGAATATGCTTTGGTACAAGGAATAACAATTTTAAAACTCCCTGCCCACACTAGTGATATTTTACAACCATTAGACGTCTCGGTTTTCAAGTCTCACAAACAAAAATGGGACCAAACTATTGCAACTTGGCAGCGACAACATATTGGCCAAAAACTACCCAAATGCCTATTTTCTCAATTTCTGGGAGAAACATGGACCAAAGTCAGCGAAGATGTCATCAAGAATGGTTTTAGGAAGGCAGGCATTTTTCCGTTTGATGTTGATGTTGTCCCAAAAGAGAATTTCGCTAAAGAAGCTTTAGAGCGTTGGGAGAAACACCAACAACAAATCGAAAGGGGTGTGCAAGACAATACTATGGAGCTTGTGAATACCGAGCATATTGATATTGCAAGGTGCGAATCGCCATCGCTTTTAACTTTGTCGATTTCCGAGAATGTCAATGAAGCCTCTAGTTTGCAGTCACTGAATGTCGTCAACTCTCTACAAAGATCCGATATTGAAACCCCACGTTCTCAAGAAAAGGCAGTTCATAATTCTGAAATCCAACAAACCGCATCTATGGAGCAATTAATTTTGTCAGTTATTCACCAAAAACAAATGCCAAACAAACAAACGCGACGAAAAGTCGCCTCAGGTGCTGAAGTTATAACATCCGCTGAAATTGTTGAAGTGTTAAGAAACAAAGAACAAATTCAATCAGCTAAACGCATAAGAACTACAAAGAAATCGAAAATAACAGGGAAAAAGGCAAAGAAGACTGAGAATTCAGACAGTGACATAACGGACGTAGAATCTGTACAGGTCGGTAGTGACATAAACAAAGTTAAAAAAGTAAATAACAGGAAACAAAGAGCGAAATTAAACCGAAAGAAAAAGTCAGATGATACAGAGAGTGATGAAAGTTCTGAAGGTAAAGTGTATTATGCAGAATCAGATGCTAGTGAATGGATGGAAGAGGAAGACGAACAACGAGAAGAAGATGAACAATGTGATTTTGATAAAGAAAATAACGAAAGCAGAAAAACACCAGTGATGAAAAATAAAATTGGAAGAGTAGGAACAGAAAAAGTAAAGGAATTAGCAAAGGAACAAGAAAAAGAAGAGATAAGAATTGAAAGGGACGGATCACACGAAACAGCAGCCAAAGAGCAAGAAATAGAGCAGATAGAAACTGAGAAGACACGAACGGAGGAAAAAACGGAAAAAATAATTCAAGAAAACAATTGGGTTATAGTGAAATATGCACTGAAAAAAGGACTAAAGTACTATGTGGGTGTTATAAAAAAACAGGTGGGCCCTCGTTGGGAGGTGAAATTTGTAAGACGTAAGGGAAGTATGTTTGTATGGCCATTAACGGAGGATGTTGATCAAATCACGGCTGACGCCATCGTTCAGATACTTCCTAATCCTGAAATAACCAAACGTGGTTTAATAACATTTGATTTTAAGTTCAGAAATATGGTTATTTCCTAATTGATACATTTAATAATTAGCATAAGTAAAATATAACTTTTGGAAAAAGTTAATAACTTTTGATGTCATTGTCTGATTTCGTTGAAATAAAAACTGAAATATTTCTTTATTTCTTGATTTTTTGCTTTTACCCCAGAATTCAATTCTTTAGACACCCTTAATAAATTAGATATGATTATTACATATGCCCCTTTACACGGGGTAAATGTAATATTGAAACACTGTACTTCATTTGGGTCTCATTTTTATGAAATATATATTTTTTCGTTACTTAAAATACACAAAATAACAGCTAATTATATGCTTAATGACAGCTGTAAATGTCAATTCTCTTAACTAATTAGTGAGTAAGCAGTATAAAATTGAACTTATAAATTTAGTTATGACCCTCGCATATGCCCCACTTCACTAGATCCTAAAATTAGGGCTTTCAATTCTTAGACCAAATTATAATGATGGCAAAACATACATATGTTAGGCGAAACAATTTATTGTTCGTTTTAAGTTTAGGTCAATACGGTTTGGCCATGTACTATTAGGACTAAAAATTTTAGGCGAAACGAAGGGCACCCTTCTTCAACACTTCAAATTGTAATTTGTTCGCAACAATATTTACGTAAAATTATATGTAAATAATCATAAAACTGTATTTATAATTAAGACAGTATTAAAAAAATTCACAACCTAGTTACCTCTCTATACATACATACATACATATAATACTCTGATGTCCTTCTCCCTGAGTTGAACAATTGAACAAACAATTGAACAATTGAACAAATTCATATGCTGGTGGATGGGATCAATAAATCAAAATCACTCATCATAAAGGAAGGATATCAGGCACATTTGACCCGTAAATGTATAAACTTATTTCTATTATCTCTAAGCACTATGTGTCATTAACATTATATACCTAAATCAGTATCAACTTTATTTTGAAGCTCCTTAATTGGCTGAAATTAATTAATTAGAAAACAAAACTACGACTTTGAAACGGACACTTTTGTGGCCGCCATCACTATATTTTTTTGCGTAAGAACCAAAAAGTTATTATACCAACAGAATAGAGCAACAAAGGGCTGAGCGAGCGAGATGTCACCAGCAACAACACTGTGTGATAAAAAGAGATGCGCGATGCGATGTTACAGAACTGTTTTTGGCAACTGTTTGACAGTTGGTCAGCACTTATCCGCACGCTTAGAATTTGAGCTCTGTGAATTTTTATGATTTTACGTGAAATCGTGGATATCTTTGAGAAATAGTGCTTCAGAAACATGGTAGTAAATTACTCCAAATCCACACCTTCTGACCTAGGATTTCTTTTTGCCAATGCGCTTCGAATTTTAAGCACTAAGTGTGATAATTCTCTTCTATAAACATTTATTTATGTAAGAAGCAAAGATCGAATACACATAATGCAGAATTTACGAATATTTTGTGTAAAGAAATAATTTTTGTTTTACACTAGAGCTGCATCAAGTTTTCAAGTCTCACAAACAAAAATGGGACCAAACTATTGCAACTTGGCAGCGACAACATATTGGCCAAAAACTACCCAAATGCCTATTTTCTCAATTTCTGGGAGAAACATGGACCAAAGTCAGCGAAGATGTCATCAAGAATGGTTTTAGGAAGGCAGGCATTTTTCCGTTTGATGTTGATGTTGTCCCAAAAGAGAATTTCGCAAAAGAAGCTTTAGAGCGTTGGGAGAAACACCAACAACAAATCGAAAGGGGTGTGCAAGACAATACTATGGAGCTTGTGAATACCGAGCATATTGATATTGCAAGGTGCGAATCGCCATCGCTTTTAACTTTGTCGATTTCCGAGAATGTCAATGAAGCCTCTAGTTTGCAGTCACTGAATGTCGTCAACTCTCCACAAAGATCCGATATTGAAACCCCACGTTCTCAAGAAAAGGCAGTTCATAATTCTGAAATCCAACAAACCGCATCTATGGAGCAATTAATTTTGTCAGTTATTCACCAAAAACAAATGCCAAACAAACAAACGCGACGAAAAGTCACCTCGGGTGCTGAAGTTATAACATCCGTTGAAATTGTTGAAGTATTAAGAAACAAAGAACAAATTCAATCAGCTAAACGCATAAGAACTACAAAAAAATCGAAAATAACAGGGAAAAAGGCAAAGAAGACTGAGAATTCAGACAGTGACATAACGGACGTAGAATCTGTACAGGTCGGTAGTGAGCTGCATCAAGTTATTGATATTTCGTGTCCACTATGTCTATCACGCGTTAAACGAATATGTATGACTGTTGTTAAAGTACCTATATGCCGTTTAGATATGAATCACCTGGGAATGTAATCCCATTTAAGATACTTACCTAGTCGATCCATGCATGGGTATCAGTTTTTACTGTTTTTTTTTTCGTCATATTACAAACAACAAAATTTACGTTAAAAATTATTTAAACATTTTATGTAGGTTTATTAGTAGGATATAAGGTTGTTTGTGACTTAATTTAAAATTTTAATTTTTAAGTTAGTTATTTAAGGTGTTTAGATTAATTAATTCAAAAGTTTGTTGTATTTAGTATTAGGCAAGTTAGTTAAGTTGGATTTTAAAGGAGTTGATGGGAGTTATAAGGGTTATAATCTTAATTGTTATAAACATAAAATTCAGAGGGGATGTTGGAATATAAATTTGATAGAATTTTATGTCTTTGATAAATTACTGGCTGGCATTCAGCCTATGAGTTTAAAAGCACTAACTATTAGATTTTGTTTGAATATTTCATAAATATGTCAAAGGAAAGTTGTTCACTTCTATTTTGTGATTGTATGGTTCAGAGAGTTTATAATAATCATGTAATTTAATTGTATTAGTTTTTAATGAGGTTTTTGATAGTGATATGATGGAGATGAAGTTAAATTAAAAGTTATGATACCGTAATATTTTTAAATGTGTTTTTAATTGAATAAAAGATCCCAAACAACAGTCCATAAAATATGGAGATTACACAAGGGTAAGAGTACACATCTTTAACATTTAGTCCATTTTTTCGAGAACACTGTAACAAAACGTTTCGTTTGAATTACTAGTGTTGCTATATTAAAGTCAGTGTTACCAAAGAAAAATATTTAAAACGTGAATAACTCTTCTAATAAAAATCTTTCATAAAATCTGAATAGTTTCCATGATCCACTATTTACATACCTACATTGTTGTACAAACAGAAATGCTATACATTCTTGGGTCTATTGTCAAAGGAATTTGCCTGACGTCCTTTTGGCTAGTTTTATTAGTGACCTCGATGACACAATTAGCATAATCAAAGTAGGGTTCCGAGGAGGAACAGATAACATCAGTAATAAGATACAAGCTGATCACCTGAAGTACGAGCATCTTGGATGTTCCCTTAGTTTAGTTGGCTTTTCAAGTCCCAGACCAGCATGGAAAACCTGTCTCTATATATCCGAGGTTATTTTGACAAAAAAGGTTAATAAATAATTCAGGAACTCAATAGAGCAGTGGCTAGTGTGTGCAGGTTGTAGTTTTTCATGTTAAGCATCTTTCACAATGCCAGCTCACTAGATAGGTGTCCTAATTAAGATATCTCGAAGTTCTCCTTGCTTCGGACGGCACCTTAAGCCGTTGATACCGTTTGTAGTTGCAGAAAACAGACTGGTAATACCCACCAATTCACATTGTACCAGAATGACCCACTCTACCCATGAATGAGAAATTATAGGCGGATGATGAATGATGATGACAGTAAAGTTCTAAAGTGTAACATGTACAGTCACGTGCAATGAAATGTATACATGGACAGAATTTTGAATAAATGTTTACTCTGAAAATTTCAAAAACAAATAATCACCTTAACAATACATACTATATAACCATCAAAGTTTCTCTCAATAATGTACACATTTTTGGCAAAAATATGTACACAAATTGTTTTCAGACATTTGCTTACACGTTCTTATGCAAAAATATGAAGCCATTATGAATTTCAATAATAAGTAAACGATGTTATTTCACAAAAATGTAAACAATACCCGTTTTATTACAATGTAAACAATGATGACTGTGGTTTTTTTCTTTCATATGTATACACTTATAAAACTGTAGCTGTTTTCACTATTTTGACAAATGTGTATTGATTTTGATAAAACGTACACAATGTAGTTTGCAATATAATGTAAACATTCATTTTTGTCTTTTACAAGCTTTTATTTAGTTACACCTGTCCTGTTGTTGTAGTCCTGTGATGTTTGTCTGTCTGTAATCAAATCTTGCAAGTTTCCACTTCCCGGTTACCGATTGAGCTGAAATTTTGCATGCATGTGTAAATCGGATGACAATGCAAAATTATTATGCCATGGAGCTGATCTGATCATGGAACCTGAAAGTGGCCATGGGAACTCGGTAGTTAAACGACACAACCTCATCAACTTTGGACTCATTTGATCCGGCTTGACGAGTACTTTGGTGCTAGATGGTAACCAGGTTCTGATGATGGAGCTGGAAAAGGGTCATAGGAACTCGGTAGTTAAACGACACAACCCCATCGAGTTTCGGCTCGTATGATTCGTCTTGACGAGTACTTTGGTGCTAGATGGTAACCAGGGTCTCATGATGGACCTGGAAAATGGTCATAGGAACTCGGTAGTTAAACGACACAACCCCATCGAGTTTGGGCTCGTATGATTCGTCTTGACGAGTACTTTGGTGCTAGATGGTAACCAGGGTCTGATGATGGAGCTGGAAAATGGTCATAGGAACTCGGTAGTTAAACGACACAACCCCATCAAGTTTCGGCTCGTATGATTCGTCTTGACGAGTACTTTGGTGCTAGATGGTAACCAGGATCTGATGATGAAACTGGAAGATGGCCATAGGAGCTCGGTATTGAACGACACAACCCCATCGACTTTGGACTCGTTTGATCCGTCTTGACGAGTACTTTGGTGCTAGATGGTAACCAGGGTCTAATGATGGAGCTGGAAAATGGTCATAAGAACTCGGTAGTTAAAAGACACAACTCCATCGACTTTGGGCTCGTATGATTCGTCTTGACGAGTACTTTGGTGCTAGATGATAACCAGGGTCTCATGATGGACCTGGAAAATGGTCATAGGAACTCTGTAGTTAAACGACACAACCCCATCGAGTTTCGGCTCGTATGATTCGTCTTGTCGAGTACTTTGGTGCTAGATGGTAACCAGGGTCTGATGATGGAGCTGGAAAATGGTCATAGGAACGCGGTAGTTAAACGACACAACCCCATCGAGTTTGGGCTCGTATGATTCGTCTTGACGAGTACTTTGGTGCTAGATGGTAACCAGGGTCTGATGATGGAGCTGGAAGATGGCCATAGGAGCTCGGTATTGAACGACACAACCCCATCGACTTTGGACTCGTTTGATCCATCTTGACGAATACTTTGGTGCAAGATTTTAAACCAGGGTCTGATGATGGAGCTGGAAAATGGTCATAAGAACTCGGTAGTTAAAAGACACAACTCCATCGACTTTGGGCTCGTATGATTCGTCTTGACGAGTACTTTGGTGCTAGATGGTAACCAGGGTCTCATGATGGACCTGGAAAATGGTCATAGGAACTCGGTAGTTAAACGACACAACCCCATCGAGTTTGGGCTCGTATGATTCGTCTTGACGAGTACTTTGGTGCTAGATGGTAACCAGGGTCTGATGATGGAGCTGGAAAATGGTCATAGGAACTCGGTAGTTAAACGACACAACCCCATCGAGTTTCGGCTCGTATGATTCGTCTTGACGAGTACTTTGGTGCTAGATGGTAACCAGGGTCTCATGATGGACCTGGAAAATGGTCATAGGAACTCGGTAGTTAAACGACACAACCCCATCGAGTTTGGGCTCGTATGATTCGTCTTGACGAGTACTTTGGTGCTAGATGGTAACCAGGGTCTGATGATGGAGCTGGAAAATGGTCATAGGAACTCGGTAGTTAAACGACACAACCCCATCAAGTTTCGGCTCGTATGATTCGTCTTGACGAGTACTTTGGTGCTAGATGGTAACCAGGATCTGATGATGAAACTGGAAGATGGCCATAGGAGCTCGGTATTGAACGACACAACCCCATCGACTTTGGACTCGTTTGATCCGTCTTGACGAGTACTTTGGTGCTAGATGGTAACCAGGGTCTAATGATGGAGCTGGAAAATGGTCATAAGAACTCGGTAGTTAAAAGACACAACTCCATCGACTTTGGGCTCGTATGATTCGTCTTGACGAGTACTTTGGTGCTAGATGATAACCAGGGTCTCATGATGGACCTGGAAAATGGTCATAGGAACTCTGTAGTTAAACGACACAACCCCATCGAGTTTCGGCTCGTATGATTCGTCTTGTCGAGTACTTTGGTGCTAGATGGTAACCAGGGTCTGATGATGGAGCTGGAAAATGGTCATAGGAACGCGGTAGTTAAACGACACAACCCCATCGAGTTTGGGCTCGTATGATTCGTCTTGACGAGTACTTTGGTGCTAGATGGTAACCAGGGTCTGATGATGGAGCTGGAAGATGGCCATAGGAGCTCGGTATTGAACGACACAACCCCATCGACTTTGGACTCGTTTGATCCATCTTGACGAATACTTTGGTGCAAGATTTTAAACCAGGGTCTGATGATGGAGCTGGAAAATGGTCATAAGAACTCGGTAGTTAAAAGACACAACTCCATCGACTTTGGGCTCGTATGATTCGTCTTGACGAGTACTTTGGTGCTAGATGGTAACCAGGGTCTGATGATGGAGCTGGAAAATGGTCATAGGAACTCAGTAGTTAAAAGACACAACCCCATCGAGTTTGGGCTCGTATGAATCGTCTTGACGAGTACTTTGGTGTTAGATGGTAACCAGGGTCTGATGATGGAGCTGGAAAATGGTCATAGGAACTCGGTAGTTAAACGACACAACCCCATCAAGTTTCGGCTCGTATGATCCGTCTTGACGAGTACTTTGGTGCTAGATGGTAACCAGGGTCTGATGATGGAACTGGAAAATGGTCATAAGAACTCGGTAGTTAAAAGACACTACCCCATCGAGTTTGGGCTCGTATGATTCGTCTTGACGAGTACTTTGGTGCTAGAACTAAAAAGTTAAAAATAAAATAAAATAAAATAAACATTTTAATAACAAGCTTTTACTATTTGTTAATAATAAAAGAACTAAAAAGTTTAAAAACAATATATTTTTAAAACATTTTAGTTAAGTTACTAATAATAAAAATCCGATAATAAGAAAATCTTTGCGTTTTTATCACAGACCCAATTTTTTTATAAATAAAAGCACGTTACATTGTGAATTGTGATTGCAAAAGAAAAATATTGAAGGTGTATTATGCTAAATGTTATTTTATGTTCCATATAACATATATATTTGTATTATATAATATATTACAGCGTGTATACATTGTTTTAAAATTGCGTTGTATATATGTAAAACATATTGTCACATTTACATAATTATAAACTTGGAAGTGTATAGTATGCATTGATAGTGTTATGTATACTTCATTATGAAGACAAAGTATACCTAATTTTGATCCAGTTTGAAGAATAGGTATATGATTTCAAATACAACACGACATACTTATTTTTGAAATATCAAATGTTTACATATTTTTGCAAATGTATCACTGTATACATATCAGTGCACGTGACTGTACCATACGTCACGAAACTATAACTTACTTGTTACTGAATATTTTCATGCAAAATAAGCACTCGTGTTTGAAATACTCAGTCAGCTTTTCATAGTCCACCACATTGGTAAACTGCTCACACTCTTCATTGGTTCTGAATAGTGTTTTATTGTCAGTACACCAATCTGTTTCGTCGTAGACTTGAAAACTTTCTTTTATTTTGATGTCGCAATTTGTTTCTGATGAGGTTTCATGTTCCTGGACCTCGTTTTCTTGTTTTATACACCAATCCGAAGGCAACATCATTTTGATAATACTACAACAGGTTTATTTAAATCTAAAATGACATTGTTTTTGAAATTAGCTTACTTTTTTTAGTCAATCATCTAATTTAGGAAAAGGGGATCAAGCTTATACAGCCTAGTCTTTTTTATGGTGATTGATTTAATTACCATTTGATGAATAATTTGATCTGTATGAAAGAAAGAAAGAAAGAAAGAAACTAAAATTTTATTTGGTTCATAAAACTAAATAAAAAATAAATCACTATATTACACAAAAGAGGTTCCAGAACCAAAAAGGCAACCGCTCAGCATGTGTCATGTCATGACCTAAGGCCACAACGCTGGTATTCTGCGGAAGCCGTATCTAAAATAAATGTATGATCATGTCATCATCATCTCAGCCAAAAGACGTCCACTGCTAGACAAAGGCCTCCCCAAGGATCTCCACAACGACCGGTTTTGTGCTGCTCGCATCCAGCGATTTCCTTTATTAAGCCCGGGTTCATATTGGCTCATCTAAAGTTTTTTACCCGAAATTGTTATTCCTGACGATTTGTAGACCGAATGATCACTCTTACTGAAATTTTTCTTCCTAAAGTTTTTATTCATACAATTTGTAGTAGGTACCTACTTACTACAGACGATGTTCATAACACTTATGTTTCCGAAAATTGTAATTAATAATATCACTAATGTAAATATATTTAATCTCATACTGTTGTTTTTCATAACGCTTTTATCCCTAAACATAATTTCTATTGTATAGTGATGTATATTAAAGTGAGAAACGCCCTAAAGTCGCTTCTGGCACTCGCCGGCCGCTGCCGCGGCGCACCCGTCAAGCCCACTTTGAAAAAATATCACTAAAGATTAACAAAGAGGTAAGTACCGCGTACCTAAGTTTGTTTGTGATTTATGTTTATGATAACTAATATGCTTATGATCCATGAGTGGGAACCCTGCGCTCATGACGTCAAATTGATATCGAATCAGCGTTGCCTAATGGAATATGAAAGCTCGGGTCACATGATAAGTTTAAATTTCGCGTTAAGTCGTAAGAGTAGGCAATTTTTTATACCTAAACTTGACTTTTGTTAGAGAGTGAGTCTTCTGTAGGTCAATTCAAATAACTCAATTGATTTCCCGGACTGCGTTTATTTGGTTTAAACCGCAAGAATGTGTTAAGTATTGCCCATGCTTGGTCCTAATGAAGGTGACTCCGTCCCTATTTAAGGGGGTGCAGCGCGGACGCAAAATAGGCGCAAAACGCAGAGTAGGCTGGTGATTTAATTAGAGCAATGTTTACTTTCGTAAAATCATAGGCGTTTGGTTAAAAAATAATAAAAGTCTTAATATTTTTTAATTGAAAAATGCGTGCGGAATATCAATACAAACATTTTGATGTCAGATCATTGTTTCATTTGTGCTATATTTACAAAGTTTCTGAAGAAATAAGTTTTTAGATATCATTACTTTTACGTATTGTTTATGCAGTTTCTGGGTATTTGTTTCAAATTCCAAGACAACCATGGCCTTGTGAAAGGATCAAGCTAACCTACAATAGTTCTTTAATGTATATGCCCTATTCAGCGCCTAGCACCAGTGACTTAAAAACACGTAAATTTTCGAAATTCCGCGCGGCACCCCCTTGTTTCAATGATAAGGGGTGTGTTCATAGATGACGAAGAAACAACAATAAAATTGACATCATTGTTATACTACTGAATTCCGTCAGAGTGATACAATCACGAGCAATGATCTCGCTATCACGTATTCCTTTAAGTACACAATACGTTTCCTTAAGCGGGCCGGAAAAGTATTTCACTACTGACGATGATATAAGTGATACATTAAGCGCGCCACTGTCTATCAATACGTCTACAGGTATACCTTGGATAACGGCAGTGCTATAATGTCGTTATTTTTCGAGTTATTTGAAAGTTCTTTGCAGAGGTTAACATTTCGTTGACTCATATTACTACATACAGTATTCAAAAACATATATTATTAGATCGCAATGAATTAAAACAAAACAAAAGGAAACAGAAATCACTCATTCAAATAAAACCAAATAAAACAGCATTTTCTGGACGTCAATTTAATAAAATATCAACACATAAATAAATGTCTTAGTATATTTACAAAAGATTCACATAGTATAAAAATATGTATAACTAAATGGCTGGAAAATTTAACCTATAGCGAAACAAAGTTTATTAAAGTTTATAGCATAAAATACACATGGATACATACACGCACACACACACTCACCCTCATACACGCACATATATAATTGCAAACAACACGCACGCCCACGCATTTACACACGCTTGTACGCACACACAAACACAAACACATACACAGCAAGACACACACACACTCACACGCATAAGTCTTCGCTTAGACCTTTGCACTATACGAAGGCGCAGCAGCGACCAGCGAGCATACTCGGCATACGTTGTAAACTTGTCATTCATGACCTCGAAAAGAATATTCGCGTAATCGAGTTTCCGAGGGCAGAGATTTGAACTCTTTCACGAAGTTTGACCAGGAACGATCGTTACTAGTCCACTCGTTTAACCAGCGTCTCCTTTTAGACAGTGAGCTACTCGCGGAAAAGGTTATTATACAGTCAGAGAATATTTAGATGATAAAACAGCCTGGCTATAATAAAGAACGCATACTTTACTACTTTTTATAATAAAAAATTATGCTGATGTGATGGCCTTTACAAACAGTGTCCTACAGATAACAAATAGCGTTGCGTTAAACATTTCAATTAGTTTTGATTTAGAGTAGCTTGGGTGTGTCATGCTCTCTTTATTGTCTCTGCGGTGGTGGCATGTGCGTCGGGCTTAGAGCATTAGCGTCGGGTCGTTACATTCCCTAAAATATGGTTGAGCGAAGCGATGGCTGATTCATTGTCATACTCGTGAACGGGTGCCGCCTGTGGAGGCTGGTCTGCTCTTGCATACTTGTCTTATTTTTATTATTATTAACTATAATTTAACTTTGTTTTTTTCTTAGACAGGTTTTGACTTTTTTTTCAACTGGTAAATGATGTTTTTGCAAACTTAAATATTTTATTTGTTTATTTTTTCTTTTTGTGTTTTTTTTACACGTTGTGATTGTCCTTTATATTATGTGTTTTTTTTGTGATGGAAAGTGTCCTTTTATGATAGGGCTTTTGACGCTGTAAGGGAGAAAAGATCTGGACACTTGCTGAGTTTCTTGCCGGTTCTTCTCAGTACTAGGTCCCCCGCCCAGAGGAGACTTACGAACCGATGGCATAATGACGTTCATAAGAGCTATTTGTAGCCTAAACTGAATAAATGATTTTGAATTTTGAAACATTCTAATTCACTCCAAGCAACGGTTGGCTAACTTAGCACGTTCCACTTCACTACACCACACCTCAAAATTCAAAGTTAGACACATAATAGTTTTGAGTTTTAGTGTGGTTAATTGAAATAAGTGCGTCGGCAATAGGCATGATGACAGTAATTAAAAACTACTAAAATACTATATTTATTGAATAAAACTTGAAGCTTGGAATATAAAATACGCATTGTTTTTTTTATTATAAGTGTGATTAATATTTATTTTTATAAAATAAAACTACAAAATAAGGCAATCCGCCATGATATCTTGAACACCAATCAGAGCGCATGACGTCACGCTTGAGTAAACTGTCACTGTCTTATGTGCATTTTCTTGTGAAATATCGTTTATGGATGCTTGTGAAGCTGAAAAAGAAAAAATAATCAAGTTTATAAAATATTACCTTTTAATATAAAATATTACCTAAAAAAATTGCCAAGATTTCAAGATAAGTATGTATATTTTAAAAGCAAAAATTACACAAACAAAAATCAAATATAAATTTTACATTAATATGAAACTTCAACAGGCAAAGTATTTAAAAGTCTTGTATAATATTGTTTACAAGATATAGGTTTGTCGTATTATTGGTTTTATTTATTGCATAATTGGTTATGCATAATTCCTAATGAATGGAATAAATTTGTATTAGAAATATATATATTTTTGGTGAAATGGCAATGGGTAGAAATAAGTACCTGAACTTCCACATGGCATCTCTTCAAGTTCCACTTGTTTTGTAGTTCTTTCTTCTAAATCTTTCTGACATTCTTCTATCAATGTCTTTCTTTGTTTTTTGAGAATATATGGTCTTTCTGTAGCATCTGATGTTCGTTTTCTTCTATCAGATTGACATTGAAATTTAGTGGGCATACACCCCGGTTTCATG
The DNA here is from genome assembly GCA_963082485.1 of Eudonia mercurella. Taxonomy (NCBI): domain Eukaryota; kingdom Metazoa; phylum Arthropoda; class Insecta; order Lepidoptera; family Crambidae; genus Eudonia; species Eudonia mercurella. Next base: position 9,402,487 of record OY720049.1, on the reverse strand, counting down.
CGGATCTGTGACACCGATCCCATCAAATAATATTCCATATAATTATCTATATTATTAGGTAACTGAAATATGAATAAAATACGTAATACATATCAAAGCAATGAGAGATGAAACCTAACGTCGAAATAGATTGTTTATATTTTTACATTTAGACCTCGTACAAAATATTATTACCAAATACTATATACTAGAATCTACAAAAGTATGTAAAAACTTACGTCAAAGTGATCTTCACAAAAATAAAGGTGAGCACTGGGCAATATTCCTTTTGAATCTCGCCTTGCAAGTTTAAGCCACTTGTTTCGTATTGTTTTATTTTGAGGAACGAACACAAATAGCTTATTAGGAGTTTTTATGGATGTATTCTCACACTGGGGGACCCCACACCACCTATACACTTTCGAATTCATATTTAATAACACAAAATAACTAAATTCTTGCACGAGTGCAGCGCGTTTACGTTACGTTACTACGTACGTTTTGATTACTCAAACGTGACGTCACAAGTGACGCCATGACACTAACAAGCGTTTTAGGGGGCAATTTAAATTATTATTTTAAAATTGCATTTTTTTCCTACTAAACTTTTAATTTCTGCAGAAATATCTTATTCATTGTAAAAAGTATATATTTCTGGACATTATAGGTCCATTTTTCAATTATTGTCATCATGCCTATTGCCCGTGCTGCCAATGGGACAATGGCGCAATGATTTGATCCTTTAGTCGCTGAATATTTGTCATAGTATTTTCTCTTTTGCATAGTTACTGACCACTTCAAACTGGGGTATTTAATCTTTGAATATGTGTCATATGTGTCATTCGTGTCATTCTTACAACCGTTGGAGAGTAATAGTAGATAGATTTATAAACTTAAATCTCAATTCTCCTGCCTCGCTTTTAAACTAAAGCTCAGTATACCTGTAGATGGTCAGGTTCGCTGGTTATTGAAGTACGCCGTTTTTGGTAAATACTGTTTATTGTACTGCACACAGTTAATAGCTTTACGTTTTTTTTAAAATCGCGAGGTGCAACGTGGTGTCACTCCGAGTACGTGAGGCCGCAGACTGGCGGGAGAAAATGGCGGGCCCATTGGCCGGCTAGAGGTGCGACACCAGCCCCCCAACCGCGTAACACTCTCGCTTTTGATCGCTTTGTAGGCGATGCCCTCGCCTCGCTTTCTAATATAATATCGAAATATAATATCGAATAATATCGAAAGCTGTAGCCTATAGCTTTCGATATTGCTTTCATATTGCTTTCGAAATGACAAGATGACGCCTCCTCCTCGCCTCGCCTTCAAAGCGATCGAAAGCGAGAGTCTTAGGCGGTCGACCCCCTGATTGACACGACACCCTCAATGTTGTTAACAAAAAGAAAATACAAATTAATATATGGCGCGTCGCTAACAATACCTATCTCGTCCTCGAGCTAATTCGCACCAAACCTAAATCTCAATTCGCCTACTTCACTTGTGAACTAATACGCAATCGGTCTAAATATCAATATGCCAATCTCTTGTTAGGTCTGGCATAACGCGAAATTGACAGACTGCGTTTTAGGTAGGTACTCAGCGACTAGAGGGATTTGATTTGGCAGCGGCGTTTGCGACAAAGAGATGGTATTTTCCTCGATTGTATTTAATCGCGTCATTATCGCGCCTAAGTTTGCTTAACAGAGCTATCACGGCTATGCCATCTATTTGGGGTCCTGTGACGGCGAGACTATGTGCGAGACCGTGAGCGAGATCGTGAACAAGACCTACGATGGTGTCGGCGCGATTTGCTGCAAGTACACCTTGGCCTACGGCGCGGCGACTCTGATTTATCTCGATAAGATAATAATCATCACAATTTTAAAAGGACTCTGTGCTTTTAAAATGAATTCAAATTAAAGGCTGTTTCGTATCAACACTGTTTTAAATTAACGGCTGTTTTAGTATTAACACTAATTCAATTCAACGGCTATTTCATTATCAGCAAGAATTAACGGTTAAATTTTTAAATAACGGATGTTTTTATCATAAACATAAGTTAAAATCAATGGTTGTTTTATTTTTCAACTGATCAGTTTAACTGACCGTGAATGTAGAGCTTAAGAATGACACGAATGACACATAATGACACATATTCAGAGCTTAGAATAATTACGGTATAGAAAGATAGTCTTCATACAAGCGCTCTGTCAAAATTGAAGCACTAAACCGATTCGCACTTTCGTGACGATTGCTTGCGCTCGGTGACACGCACGTACACGTACACTTGTAACTCCGTAGTGTACACTCAGACCAAATAAAAAGTTAAGACGGAACTCTGTGAACAGCAAAGTGAGGCCGGTTTTTTAAATGTGCGTGTTTAAACGGGTGTTGCCATGATAATTCAATTACCCCAAAAGTACAAAAATAACGTTAAAAATTAGCAACATTATTTTTTACGTTATTAGTTAATTATTTTTTAACGTTATCATATGATATAAATAAAAGTGATCCATTCCGACGTAAGCTGTTGGTAAAAAGTGGTGGCGGTAGGAGAAAAGAAATGGAAAAGTGTTTCAGGAATAAAACTTATCATTATTTATTCAAATTATTTAATTAAAAACCTTTATGTTTAATTAATTTCTTGTATGCTTCCTTTTACTTTCTTTAATCGCTTTGCATCTTTGACTTCATTTCAGGTCCATTTTTTCAATTTGCTATTTTACCGAACCAATTTTGATAACATAATTAAGGGATGAGACCCACCCTTAAGATATTTATTTATTTATTTTTTTATAAAAGAAGGAGGCAAACGAGCAGGCGCGTCATCTGTTGGAGAGTAATCACCGCCGCCCATGGACACCCGCAAAACCAGAGGAATCGCAGACGCGTTGCCGGCCTTTATTTAACGAAAAAAAAACATATACTTAATCAGTTCACCAACAGCGAAGATATCGCGTCGCGTATTTATAAACATTAAAAAAATACAGTCGAATTGAGTACCTATCTCCTCGTTTTTTAACCCCTCGGACCTCTGAACGTATTGAGCGAAATCGGCTGCAGGCACCTCGCCGATGACGTAATTCACAAAATGGCGGATACCTACCGGCGATGTTTACGAAAATAATGATTATGTTGCAACCAAACCATATTTTATTATTCTGTAAACGACAATATACTAACTGATAAATTTCCTTTCCAACAGGTATCAATTAAAGGTGATTTCCGAAATAGTTTATTTGTTCTTCAAGGTCAAACTTTACGAACCATACTGTGGCCTCAAATACATGAAATAAACGCGCAGTAGCACATAAAACAAAGAACAAGGACCCATGCTGTCTAATTGTGTAAACAATGTGACAAAAAACCCCGTGATGTTTACAAAAACACCACTTGAAATGAGACCCGACGAAGCATAAAAACAACAAGAGGTGTTCCTTTACTTTTTGTAATTTTATCGATAGTTGTTATTTTTGTAAGCTACTAGTTTATAGAATAAATAAAATGTACAATATAAGTCTATTTTTATTAAAATATCTATATGTCTAAATTTTATTTTGTCTCTTCATCATCATCATCATCATCATCATCAGCCTATACTAGTAGGTATAGGCTGATGATGATGATGATGAAAAAGATAATACTGAAATAATATTTACACATTGACACATTTTTAGGCTTTAGGTATCTTTATAGAATAAAATGAAAGTCAAAGTAAAAGTGAAAGTCAAAATTTCTTTATACAAAACATAAATAAATTTATACAATACAAAACATAAAAAAAAATTTAAAAATCTTCTCCACCACGGCAGCCACGCTGAGAGGTCGACGTGCTCGGAGAGCGGAGCGGCGAGTATATGAAACAAAAAAGTATGTGGTTAACAAAATAATAAAATAGAATTCTTCTTCTCCACCTCCTCCATGGCAGCAGCTGAAATCAAAAAACAGAACATATTATCGCACCTTCGGTAAGACAAGAGACAATGCCTTGTCTTACCAAAGGTGCGATATTAATAATATACAACAAATACAACAAACGTAATATTATGATGATTGATGATGATGATGATTATGAAATAAATAACCGGCGCCGTACGATAGCATAATCCTAGCACAATAAACACATCACCAGTAGAAACAAACACAATAAACGTAATATTATGATGATGATGATGATGAAATAAATAAATAAATAAACTCTTACCTCTTCGTCACTTATGTGGTCAGCATTCTCCTCGTCTACATCCATCTCCTCCTCATCTTCTTCGTACAAGAGACCGAGGAAGCTAGCCGGAGGCTCGCAGTCGTAACTAAGTCTCCACGATTGATTTCGGGACATTCTACGAGCATAAGATAAAATCAACATCAAACAAACAACATAAAATAACATACTTATTTACAAAATATCACCATTACTATCGAAAATCACAAAATTTTATCGTATAAACTATCGACACTATCCTATTTCTATTCAATTCTTCGAATCGCATTGTGTGCCGGCAAATATGGCCGTAAGGTCTATGCAAATAAAGCCCAAAATGGCATGACAAAAAATAGACGCCTTTACGAATGTAAGTACATGTAACGGTCTCATTTTGTTATCGGAAAAAATGACTATAAATGTTGTTATTTCTTTGTGTAAACTAGTTTCAATCACTTCTATACTTGTTTTATTCATTTTACTGTATATAAAACGAACTGAACATGCATTTATAACAAATACTACGAGGGAAATCACTCCGTCAACGAAGCTTTGAAAATCACTGTTGGGCACGATATTCATTACAAACTTTTAGCTAAAACAGTTCACTAAATACTCAGCAAGATAGTTTTCAACAGTTTCTAATATAAAACACTACTTACATTAGTATTTTCACTATTTCGTTGTCGATCACTCGAAGTCAGAACGGAAATGTCAAAATTTTTCACGCGCGAATCATAAATGACATGAGACATAGACTAAATGCATTTGGATTATAGAATTTAGCAAAATTCATCTAGTTTGTCTATTAATAAACATCTTCATACCAAAGTAGGCTCTAATATGACGATATTCGGGTTTTAATCGCGTGTGCCGGGTCCGGTTTGATCCAACCTTGCAAAGTTTGAAAGTAAAAAATAGAGAGATTGGATCCAACATTCAGAAGTCCGAGGGGTTAAAGTCGGTAAAAATTTACTGATAAGCATTACAAGAAACAAGTAACGTTATGTTGCGTGTCACAGACGTCACAGTACCCAATAATAGGGTAAACAAAAACACTTCATAATGGCAACACTTGTGTTTCAAGCAATGACGTCTAAATTTTATTTTGATTTATTGAAAAATATTGGTTTCCAAATTACTTACGTGTGAAGTATGATTCCATCCCGTTTTTTATTTTTTGAAGATTGATTCTTAAACTCTTTCACAACACAATTCGGCATTTTCACAGATAAATTTATGATTTTTGAAAACGACTTGCTCCCACGAGCCGCGGACCTACACTGACAAGTTAAGGCGTAGTTTTGTTGTACGTGTGTGCGTGTAATTGTGTATGTACACGGCGAGGCGTAGTTTGACCCGGCCTCACTTCGCTGTTCGCGGAGTTCTGTCCTAACTTTTTATTTGGTCTGAGAGTGTACATTGAAAACTCGGCGTTTGGAACCATATCTGGCTCCAAAAAAGGTGCTTCAAAATGAGCGCGCGGACTTACTTTCTATACGTAATTATTCTAAGATTCAAAGATTAGACACTCTAGTTTAAAGTGGCCAGTAACTATGCAAAAGAGAAAATACTATGACAAATGAGTTTTTATTAAGGGGGTGCCGCGCGGAATTTGAAAATTTACGTGTTTTTAAGTCACTGGTGCTAGGCGCTGAATAGGTCTTATACATTAAAAGGACTAGTATAGATTAGCTTAATCCTTTCACAAGGTCATGGTTGTCTTGGAATTTGAAACAAATACCCAGAAACTGCATAAACAATACGTAAAATAATGATATCTAAAAACTTATTTCTTCAGAAACTTTGTAAATATAGCAAAAATGAAACAATGATCCAACATCAAAATGTTTGTATTGATATTCCGCAGGTCACTATTGTCTTATTTTTCAATAAAAAAACATGAATATGAAAATATTAAGACTTTTCTTATTTTTTACCCAAACGCCTATCATTTTACGAAAGTACACATTGCTCTAATTAAATCAGCAGCCTACTCTGTACAGATATTAGTGTGCGTGCGTATTCGTAGTCCTGCCCCGTTGTCACACCACAATGCCACGCGCCGCTCGCTCGCTATCATAAAGAAACTTGAAACTCGCAGTTTTGCGAGTTCCACTTAAACATTCGACTCTCGCGAATGAATTTATATGAATGTCGACATTGTCTTATTGCTAAATGGGCAACATGGGGAATAGATATATGGCCACATAGTAACGTATATATATAATAGTGACGTCATAGTTTGCCATTTCCATAAAACATCTATTACATAAAATAGTTTTAACAGCAGCTAATAACTTTCTCTAATTTGTGTAAAACAACAAATTTTTCTTCTCTCCAAGACAACTATAACTAACTCATTCTGCTGTGTTGACATCACTTAATTTCTGCTGTTCAAATAGCAACCTCAGTTTCTCCGTAGCAGACGTTGGTAAGCGGTTGTTCTCTCCAAACTTGGGATCCGGCAGCCTTGTGGTATTCAGCTCTGGGTCTTTGAATGTGAACGGGGTCCAAGGGCCCTGGACCGAGGGGTAGTCGGTGTACTGGTACTTGCGGTAACGTGTCGAGGCAACGTCGCCTTGCTGTGTTCGCATCACCTCTATCCATTTGGTTATTTCAGAGTGTGTTTTGTTGTGAATGCTCATCCATACTCGGTCACCGTTCACTGCAGACAAATTAAATAAATATTATTATTTAGGAGCTTGATGGCGCAGTGGTTAACGCGCCCGGTCTGCGAGTGCTGAGGTTAAGCAATTTTCGACAAGGCCAGTCATCGGATGGGTGACCAAAAATAAATCATCTCGAGCTCCTCCGCGCTTCGGAAGGCACATAAAGTCTTAGGTCCTGGCTGCATTAGCAGTAATTTACAACCACCAACCCACACTGGGCGGTGGTTAATGGTCTGTTCTCCCTATCCATCCATAGGGAAGGCTCTTGCCCCAGCAGTGGGGACATAAAATGAGCTGATGATGATGATGTGTTTTTTTATGTGTACAATAAAGTATTTTATTCTATTATTCTATTCTGTTTTGTATAACTTATTTATCAACGATGTACCTAGCTGTTTTCTAAACTCTGATTGTTTTTTAGATGCCAACGACTTAAAGCTTGCTAAGAAAATGACTCCTACATCGATGTTGAACTTCTGCCGGATTACTTGAACAGGTTGATCGGATGGTGTAAGAGTAATGCAATGCACTTGAAACTCCAAAAAATGCCGTCATGTAAAATTTTCCAGGAAAGACAAACTTCTCCCTTCTGAATATTTTATAGACACCGAAAAGCTTGAGGAGGTGGATGTGATCCGCGATTTGGGAGTTGTCTTTGATAAAAAGTTAACTTTTGTACCGCACATGGATAACATTATTGCTCGAGCATCAAAAATATTAGGATTTATTATATGCAACTGCAAAAATTTTAAAAAAGTAGCACTAAAACCTTTACAGTGTTGTAGGGAGGCCTCACTGGGCTGCACATACCCTACGTTATAGAGCGGGTTCAAAAGCGGTTTTTGTGGCATTTAGCTTTCTCCGTTAGAAAAGCTAAAAAAATTTATGCTATAATAAACGCTTACAGTATTTTAAGGTTCAAAGCTTAAGCTCCTGTATAGAGTTAGCTGACGCCACGTTTACATGTGTAAGTTGTTAAGGATTAAATTTGATTGCCCTCAGTTGTTGTCCCAATTCAAATTTTGAGCTCCCAAGCGATATCCTCGTAATTGATTCACTCCCCTATGCCCACCTATGCGAAGGACAGTGCTTGGTGCTGATTTCCCAGTGGTATTAATAACTTTGCACATACCCAGAATGTGCAAAGTTATTAATAGCTGTAGTGATGCTATTGACGTGCAGAATGACACACCTGGATCATTTCACAAGTCTGTTGAAACGAGCCTATTGGAACAGAGGGCCGACCGCCTAACTCTCTCGCTTTCGATCGCTTTGAAGGGGAGGCGAGGAGGAGGCGTCATCTTGTAATTTCGAAAGGAATATGAAAGCAATATCGAAAGCTATAGGCTATAGCTCTCGATATTATATTTCGATATTATATTAGAAGTCGAGGCGAGGGCCTCGCCTTCAAAGCGATCGAAAGCGAAAAGAGTTAGGCGGTTGGGGGGCAGCTTTGTGCCTTTAATTTAATTTAATATAGTTAACAGTTTTTATAAATTTGATATATGTTGCATGTTGTGTTAGCCTTTAAGTAATTGTAGCACTTAGTAGTTATATTAAGAAAGTATTGTTAGAAAGAAAGAAACAATGTTAACCTAATAAATAAATAAAAAAATAAAATAAAAAATATATATACTTACAATACTCGGCCCACTACAACGGGTCCCCTGTGTCTGCGTGGCTTCAGGTAGACCACCACATTAGGGTTATGCTTGGCAAAGTCCACAAAGTCTTGTTCTATGAAATCCCTGTAATATATAAAAATCAAGTCAGCTATTTTAAAGAGAAAACAGTATAGAATAGATTAAAATACTTGATGTAAACCCTACACCTAGAATAAACGAATCATAAGGGTTTATGATTCATTTATTTATCAGCCAATAAAACTATGCTTAACTGCTTACACCTAACTTTAAGTGTTTAAGTATGCATAGACTGTTTCAGAACTGTACAAAGACCTTAGACCATATAATCATGGTCTAAGACGAAGACAGTTAATAAAGCAGGATTATGTTAAAATATATAAGTATTTGATTTAATCATGTGTTAAAAAATAAGGGGTATTAAAATGTATACCATAGCACTTTTCTTTGTAGACATTAGGTATAGTTAAGAATTCCATGAATCAACTTTATCACAAGGTGCTGAATTTGCGAACAGAAAAGTGTATTTTGTTTATGATTAGACTACCTTAGCCCTCTGCATAATCCATGAGTTTTGCAAAACTTGAGCACAATTCTTTGAAGTTGTGGAACGAAACGACCCACGCCGTTTTGTAACGGCGCCCTTACAAAGCCTGACTTAAGAAATAGGTTGTTATTGGACATTTTCCATTAAATTTTATAATAATTTGAAGCTGTACCCTTAGAATAATCGCCAATCTAAGGCTGTACCTAATTAAATTTCATACAAGTTTTAGGTTAGGTAATATATTTTTTTTTTAAATAACTTTGCTGTCAAAATAACATTAAGTTCTCTTTTGTAAGTTAGTATCAAGGCAAACGGAGCAGGCCCATACATTCTCTATATAATCTTTATTTTGTACTTTTTTTTTTGGTCATTAAAAATTGTGTTATTGTCACTGGTCACTGGGTTCATAGGGACCGCAGGAAAAGAAACATTTGCCTTGTTGAAAAGTGGTGAAAAGTAGTCTGGCTCTGCCTTCGTATCAACCCCTGCGGTCTAGAGCTCAGATCCAGAGAAGTCTCGGGTTCGATCCTAGCGGGGCGTACGTTTGTGTACGTGGGTGGTAGGGCTTGTATGTCCGCCTGGCTATTTGGCTAACTACCACCATCTTATCTAAATATGTCGCCATTACATCAATGTTTGTATTGTAGCATTGTGTTCCGTCTGGCACCTAAAGATAAGATAGTCAGCGCTTCAGTAGTTGAAGAATCCAAAGTGCGCTTCATGTCAGATTAAAAGTAAAAATAAGATGCCAGCATATTTGGGACAGTTATCTTATGCCCAGTTATAGGACATATTTAATTGAAGTATTTCTTTTGTCATAAATTAAAGCGAAGGGTAAGGCACACTAGCGCCGCTATTTGATTTAATTTGATAACTGCTAAACTGGATTTTTTTTCAAACATTGCGGACCTTCCGACACTAGGCAAACATCTATTATTTAATAATTGTGCACTACTTTTAGGTTTGTTTTTGTTTTCATTTGCTAACACAAACAGTGGCCATTGTTTGTGAATAAATGCGATAGCCCGTTTTGTGAATAAACCACACAACAAAAAGTAGTGCACAATTATTAAATAAATACTATGGATGCTTTCCTGTTGTCGGACGGTACGCAATGTTTAAAAAAGATCCGGTCCGTTAGTAATTGTCAAATTATCAATTGGTGGCGCTAGTGTGCCTTACCCTTCGCCTTAAGTTGTTTCATTTACTTTTGTAAATAGATACTTTAAAAATTGTATTTTCTTGAATTATATTGTTATAGCTACACACATTGTAGCTGTGGGTAAGCTATAATCAATCTGATGCTGACTTATTTAGGGCAAGAGTAAAATTATAAATCATTTATTTAATTATTTTATTAAGCGTTTTCTTAAACTGTTTAAAACTATGTTGTATATAAATGTGACAAGATATTTTTATACAAATACCAGAGAAAACAAAAAGAATTAACTCATGTCTCAAAAGTTACTTATTTTACAATTAATAATTTTACCCAAGTCAAGTTCCTAGCCTTTAGATAGAGGGCACCGCTGTTTGTTCCGCTCCCGATTCGATCCGAACTCTTCGGAGAATCTAGTAGGGTAGCGGGGCCATTCCCTGTAGAAAGCTTCTGAGGGTGTTTCGGTGACATAGCTTGAGGAACCGTTTAAGTTTCTCGCCGCTCCCAAAAAGGCCGGTGTCGCTGAAAATGCCGTCTGAGGCCATCAGCAAACTCTCTCCAAAAAAAAGTCGTAACCAGAATTAGATAGAATATAAGAGTTTTAGAAACATTCCAGTATTCATTAATGAATCAATCAATCAATTCAATAAGTGCCTGTAAATGCATACATTGCAAAAACTATTTAACTTTGATGTTCAAATAATTTTTAACGCAAATTTTGTTGCGAACAAATTACAAAAACACAAAAAAGCTTTTGGCTATCAAAGTAAAAAGTGTTAAATAATTTCGGCGGGCTGGTTAGAACCACGATAGCTCAATTGGAAGAGCACCTGACCCGGTATGTCAGAAGGGTGCAGGTCCAAATCCTGCTCGTGGATTTTTTTTCAACATTTGTGTTTATATTTAACTTTGAATTTGAACGAAAGTAAATACTACGAGGGCGGCACAGAAAATTTCGGGAATCAAGGAAGTGACACAACATAACTATTTAAAAATGTATTTATTGCTTTTCGAAGTAGTCTCCGCGAAATTTGACACATTTTTCCACCAACCAATCATTGAAGCAACCATTCCATTCGGAAGTTGGGGTCTCCAAAATGGCCGTTTTGTAGGCGTCCACAGCTTCTTCAGGTGATGAAAATCTCTGACCACGCAATTTATTCATTATTTTAGGGAAAGTATAGAAATCATTAGGGCTTAGGTCGGGGCTGTACGGCGGATGGTCTAATAATTCTATGTTTTCTTGCTCTAAAAACTCTTTTGTTCTTTGCGCGGTGTGAGAACTCGCATTGTCGTGATGGAGGATGATGCGGCGGTTGCAGTTCTCTTTACGGAGTTCAGAAACGACCTGTGGCAAACAAATGCTACGAGGGGAGGTCAATAAGTTCGCGGAATGAGAGAGAAGGAGGTTGAAATTAAACACCAAATTATTTTTCCTTTTCAATATATTCTCCTTTAACCCTAATACATTTTTCGGATCTCTCAAATAGCTTGTTTATACCATCGAAAAAAAATGATTTGTCTTTGGTGTCAAAATAGGCCGAAATTGCCGACTTGACTTCTTCATCGTCGTCAAATTTCTTTCCACGCAGCTCTTTCTTCATTTTTGGAAATAAATAATAGTCACTGGGGGCCAAGTCTGGACTGTATGGTGGGTGGTTTAATTGTTCAAAGCCGCATCGGTGAATAGCAGCCGTCGCAACATGGCACGTGTGGACGGGTGCATTGTCGTGCAAAAGGAGCACACCTTTTGACAGTTTTCCTCTTCTTTTTTCCTTAATGGCTTCTTTCAATCTTTCCAGTAAAGAAGCGTAGTACTGTCCCGTTATAGTCGCACCACGTTCTTTATAATCGATCAGTAAAATACCTTCTGTATCCCAAAAGATAGTCGCCATGATCTTTCCGGCCGATTGTGACACTTTGAACTTCTTTGGAGGAGGTGTGCCTTTTTTATGCCACTGCATCGACTCTTGCTTCGACTCAGGTTCATAGTGGTGAACCCAGGTTTCATCTCCAGTAACAATCCGGGCCATAACTTCTTCCTTTCTCTCTCCACAGAGCTCCAGAAACTGGTGAGAGCACTCGACACGCTCGCGTTTTTGAAGTGGCGTGAGCATTCTCGAAACCCATCTTGCACTGACTTTAGTCATCCCAAGATGATGATGTAGGATATTTAAAATACTTGATTCGGATACTCCAACCATTGCTGCAAGTTGCTTCTTCTTCAGTCGGGCATCTTCCAATACAAGTTTTTCTACTTTTTCGACGATTTCCGGTGTGGTGGCCTCAATTGGCCGTCCGGAGCGGGGGTCGTCTTCAATGGACTCCCTTCCTTGTTTGAAAAGACCATGCCACTTGTAAACCATGGTTTTACCAGGGGCAGAGTCGGCGTAAACCGCTAACAGCTCTTGAAAAATCGTCTGAGCGGATTTTCCTTGCTTGGTAAGGAACTTAATAACGGCACGGTGTTCAATTTTCTCCATACTGGCTGACTTCTTCCCGATTTAGTTGTTTGCAGGTCGATAACTCAAAAGTTAATGACCCGATTAGGTTCAAACTTGGTATATATACACTTAATGAGGTGCTTAACTGGTGCCTACCTGGACGAGTAAATTTATCCCCACCAACCCCTCCATTCCGCGAACTTATTGACCTCCCCTCGTAGCATACCATTCTGCATTAACCGTTCTTTGTCCCTCAAGAGGAATAGTCGCAACATGGCCGGTTTTTGGAGACAAACGTGGCCACCATTTTTTTTGCAACACTCCGTGAACGAACAATTTTTGTTGGCTTTAACTCATTTTCGAACACCCAAACTCGTGACTGGTTTTTTGTTTCGGGTTCGTACGCGTATATCCAGGATTTGTAGAAGAAAATTTAAGAGAGCGTTCCAAAGATGATTTATTTAAATACACACCGAAATAAACACATAACAATAAACTATAAAACTAGGTACAAAACATGTTTACTATGAGAAGCTATCAACAAGACTCAATTCACAATGACACATACACATCATATGTTCTAGTTTCTTTCTTATAAGAACACAAACAATTATTTGAACTTATGTCAAGTTAGTGTTGATTGCAACTGGCCAGCATCACTGACCAGTATCCTTTCAACACACCCCCTCAATCAACTGCCCTTGACATACTGCCTTCCATATACAAAGAAAATATTTTTTTAATCATATCCCATTTACCCCTGTCTCCCCTTAGACTTAAACATTTCAAATTTCTAAAGGTAACTTTAAAAAATAACAACTTCCAATTAACTCATCTCCTACTCAACCAGCTTTATAACAAACCTACAATCTAACTCCTAACTTAACTCCTACTCGACTAACAACTTCCAATTAACTCATCTCCTACTCGACCTGCTTTAATACAAACCTTCCACAAACTCAGCTACTAATAACATAAACTCATCTCCTACTCGACCTGCTTTAATACAAACCTTCCACAAACTCAACTACTAATAACTCAACACATCTTTATAATAAAAATAAAAACAAATATACAGTAATTCATAAAAATAAATGTGATAATAAACCTAAGGCCAATCTCCAAATAATTGTATAGTACTATTCAAAGTTACGAAGTTTCGTTTGTTAGCTCCCTTTTTTAAATATTAGGTATTTATAAAGAATGATTAATTTAGTTTAGAATTCTTTAAAATTCTTCTAATATCCACTCTACACCCCCTTAAATTAATCATTATATATGCCAAAAATACACCCCCTTAAACATTGTACGTTAACGCACCCCCTTAACTCTTTAACTGATAATGTGAATTGACTTGGCTCCTTAAGTTTACATCACAACTCTATATAAGTTCTTTCTTATACAACATTACACCCCTATAAAAACTTACATACTAATTAAACATTGTACGTTAACGCACCCCCTTAACTCTTTAACTGATAATGTGAATTGACTTGGCTCCTTAAGTTTACATCACAACTCTATATTAGTTCTTTCTTATACAACATTACACCCCTATAAAAACTTACATACTAATACCCCACATAAAGACCGAAAAAACATTTAGTTCACTTTAGCCCACACTTATCACTACCTAACACTCACTCTGATACGAGTTTTCTTTGACACCTCTCAAACTTCACAGGTGGCAAACACTTTGTTAGTATGTCTGCTATCTGCGAACCCGTTGGACAGTATTTAACCGTTATTCTGTTTGCATCAATCTGATCTTTTAGATAGTAGTATCTCACATCTATGTGTTTGCTTCTTTTATTCATAATTCCTTTCTTCATAAGCCAAATAGCGGACTGGTTATCCACTTTCATTTCAATTTCTAATTTCTCATTAGTCATTTCTAAAATGAAATCTCTGATGAAAAGAAGTTCTTTGCAGCATTCTGCTGCGGCTATATATTCTGCTTCCGTACTCGATAACGCTACGATCGGCTGTTTTCTTGAGCTCCATGCCACTGGTCCACCGTTCAACCAAATCACGTAGCCCGACGTGCTACGTCTAGTATCTGGATCCCCCGCGAAATCTGAATCACAGTATCCTCGAAGCACTTTATCACCTTCACCAAAATGAATACCTTTGTTTTTCGAACCTTTTAAAAATTTAAAAATAGTTTTTGCGTTATTTAAATCATTTAAATTTGGAGTACTCTGCTGACGCGAGCAATACCCTACATGGAAGCTAATGTCTGGCCTTGTTTTACTAGCTAAATATAACAAAGACCCTATCATTTCCCTATAGAGTTCATGACTCTCTGTATCTATTTTCAATTTTGTATGTTGTTCTATCAAAATGGTTGGAGTTTTGCATTCTCTTGCTTCATTCATATTAAACTTCTTCAACATTTTTTCAATATAATTTTCCTGACAAATTTTAACTCCTTTCTTTCCTTGTGTTATATCCAACCCAATATAGTTTGATATTTCTTCGCAGATTCTTAGATCAAAAGCTTTTCTTAACGTTTCCACTACATGCACCAAGTCTTCTTCTCTCTCACCAACTACTAGTCCATCATCAACATATATCGCAAGAATTATTTTTCTTTCACCTTCCATTACAAAAATACACTGATCTAACTTTAATTGCTTAAAACCCATTTTAAATAAATGTTCTGTAAATTTTATGTTCCACATTAATGGTGCTTGTTTTAACCCATAGAGACTCTTATTTAGTTTGCATACTTTATCTTCTTTATCGCTATAACCTTTTGGAACTTTTAAATAAATGCACTCTTTTAAGTCTCCATGTAGAAAGGCTGTTTTAATATCGAACTGTTTCATCTTTAATTTTTTATTTGCAACAATTGACAATAAAACTCTCAAAGAATTTGTATTTACAACTGGACTATAAGTTTCATCATAATCTATCTTATACTTTTGTTGGAATCCTCTTGCAACTAGTCTTGCTTTGTATCTTCCATCTGACTTTATTGTAAAGATCCATTTGCTTGTTATTAGTTTTCTTCCTTCAGCCTCTTTCTTCTCCACAAAAGTCCAAGTGTTGTTTTCTTCTAACGATTTGATTTCTTCATCTATTGCTTTCTTCCATTTACCTTTTTCTCTTGATTCTATTGCTTCTTCATACGTTAACAAGGAAACTTCCGTATCATACTCCATAACATAATCTTTATATCTTTCTGGTAATCTACGTTCTCTCGCAGGTTGATTTCTTCTACTATTATTTTCCACTGCTCGACTTCCCTCAATTTCTTCATTACTATTTCTATTTTCTGCTTCAATCTCTACTACTCGACTCTGACTTTCTTCAACTTGTTCATTATCTAAAAACTCTT
This sequence comes from Eudonia mercurella, assembly GCA_963082485.1. Classification (NCBI taxonomy): domain Eukaryota; kingdom Metazoa; phylum Arthropoda; class Insecta; order Lepidoptera; family Crambidae; genus Eudonia; species Eudonia mercurella. The sequence goes on along the minus strand of OY720049.1, from coordinate 9,386,505 downwards.
CATCTTCCTCTGGTTGTAAAACGTTATCAAAATTTAACTCATTTTCAAAAAGGTTTCCATTATTTACACTATTCTCATTTCCAGCTTCTTCATTTATTCTCTCACTCTCATTTGTTTGATTGTAACTTGTTCCACCATTTGTTACATCATCATTTGTTCTAACTTCAACTGTTTTCCTGAATGTTTCATCATCATTTGTTCTAACTTCAACTGTTTTCCTGAATCTTCTAGACTTTTCTCCTTCTCGATCACTATCTATTTTGATGATTCTTCTCCTATCTTCACCTTCTCGACACCCTTCATTGTGGTCTGATGAGTTTTGCCTTGTTTCATCTTCTTCTATTTGTTTATCGTCATCCATCTGCCAGAGTCCATTTATTTTAACCATATTTTCTTCATCATCTAAACATATTCCTTGTTCTTCTTCGTTTATTCTTACATCTCTCGCTCTTATTATTTGTTTCTTGTCATCCACCCAAATTTTGTAGCCGTTTCGAACATAGCCAATGAGTATTCCTTTGCTGCATCTTTCGTCAAGTTTTCTTAATCCAAAATTTGTTTTGTAGTAAGCTGTAGATCCAAATCTTCTGATGTTCGATAGATTAGGTTTTATCTTGAACCACATTTCTGCTGGTGTCTCGTTTCTACCTTCCGTTGGGCTTCTGTTGATCAGGAAACTGGCTGTTAAAAGTGCTTCCCCCCACAAATAGTTCGGAACCTTGCCGTCAAACATTAAAGCCCTCGTTCTCTCCATCAGGGTTCTGTTCAATCTTTCAGCTTTTCCATTTAGTTGAGGCGTGTAAGGTATAGTTACATCCAATACTATTCCTTTAGCCTGGCACCACGCATGTAGGTTATTGCTCGAGTATTCACCCCCATTATCGCATCGAATTTTCTTTACTTTTCTATTGAAATGATTTTCACTTAAACATACAAATTCTTTAATTTTGCTAAGGCATTCACTTTTGAAGGCGATCAAGTACACGACACAGAAATGCGTAAACTCGTCTAAAAACGTGATAAAATATTTTTTGTTGTCCCAAGCGGGAACTTCAATTGGACCGCAAATGTCTGTATGAATTATTTCCAAAGGGAATTTTGCTTTGATTCTATTATTTCCAAACGATTTTCGAGTCATTTTTGCTTTTACGCAGATTTCGCAAAATTTGTTTGAATATTCCCCCCCAATTTTGATACCATTTACCATTTTTGCCAGACGAGGCACGTCGGATACATGACCTAGTCTCCGATGCCAGATATTGGTACTCTCAGTGAGTAGCGCTTCGCGAGTATAATTAGCCAAAAATTCCGTTTCATAAAGTCCGGTTTTAGTTTTATAACCAATTAAAATTGTTCTATTTAAATTTTTTATAAATACCTTGTCTCCAGAAAAAAGTACGGTGCCACCATTGTCTGTGATAGCGCTTACCGAGATCAGGTTTCTTGATATATCCGGGACAAAAAGTACATCCTTCAGCTGTCCGAAGTCGGTTTTTATTATACCAGTCCCTTGCGCTACCAAGTTTTCTGCATTCGCACACCTAATTTGCACTTCTATTTTCTCTGTAATTTGAATTAAATTTTTATTGCTGAAGAAATGTGATGAGGCGCCTGAATCAATTACAGCTTTGACTGGAATCTGTAATTGTTCGCTTACAGGGTTATCATTATTGTTGTAATTATAGCTGCGGCAGAATTTTTCTATGTGACCCTTCTTATTGCATTTCTTACAAATTTTTTCCGAAAAACAGTTTCTTGTATTATGACCAAACTTATGACAAATATCACAGCCTTGTCTACATGCCCTAGCGATGTGTCCTATTTTTCCACAATTATAACATTTTCTTTCGTCTGTTTTCAATGCTTGATTACTCCATTCTGAAGTACTAGGCATGTTTGAATTTTCTATTTGTCTTTGTATCTTCTGGATAAGGTTGAAGATGGTCTTTTCTGATTTCGGTGTTATATCCCAAACTGTCTTAAAATAATTTAAATTTTGTGGTAGTATTGTTAATGCTTTATTCATTAGCATATCTTCGCTTATGCTGTTTGGGTCTACTAAATTAATTTCTGAAAATAAATTCTGTAAATTGCTTATGTCATCTATTACATTCCCTTTTGAAATGTAGCTGTAAAATTTTATTATTTTTTCAAGATTATATTCTTTCCTATCAAAACGAAATATCAAATCCAATTTCTCAAAAATTTCCTTGGTTGAATTGCAGTTAATAATGTAGTGTAGAAACTTTTCATCAATCAGACTAATTATAAGGAATCTTGCTTTTGCATCATTGTAATCTTTTGCTCCTTCAATAAGTCCTTTCGACTCCAAGAATAATTTTGTTATTTTTCTCCAATTTTTATAGTTGCTATGATCTCTCAACTTGTTTATATTTTCCATGGCTATTAAATACTTCCTTAGTTACCGCCTTAAAATGTCAACAGCTCTGGTTGCTATGCTTATCGGACTCTGGCATGTCTGTTATTCCTTAGTTACAAAAACATCGAAAACAATAAATCACACAAACATCTTCATTTAAATGTTATGAACGCTCTCTGGGCCCATAACCTGTAGAAGTAAATTTAAGAGAGCGTTCCAAAGATGATTTATTTAAATACACACCGAAATAAACAAATAACAATAAACTATAAAACTAGGTACAAAACATGTTTACTATGAGAAGCTATCAACAAGACTCAATTCACAATGACACATACACATCATATGTTCTAGTTTCTTTCTTATAAGAACACAAACAATTATTTGAACTTATGTCAAGTTAGTGTTGATTGCAACTGGCCAGCATCACTGACCAGTATCCTTTCAACAGGATTCGTCACCTGATACGATGTTGTATACAGCATTTGAGGATCCTGCGTGGAATCTTTCGAGAGTTTTGACACACCAAGTAACGCGAGCCGCTTTTTGCTCTTCACAGAGCGAATGCGGTATCCATCGGGAAAACAACTTTTTTACACCTAATTGTTCATGCAAGATTATTTGTATTTGACTCATGCCAATGTCTAAAGTTGCCTGAATTTCGCGGTATGTCACATGTCGATCTTCCTCAATCAGCTTACGCACAGCATCAACGTTTTCTTGAATGACTGCAGTTTTTGGACGACCTTGACGCGGATCATCACTGAGCTTGACACGTCCACGTTGAAATTCAGCAGACCAGCTATAAATTGTGGTTTTGGATGGGGCTTCATCACCAATTGCAGAAATCATCCAGTCAACACACTGTTTTTGTGATAAACCACTTCGAAAGTCATAATAAATCATCGCTCTTGAATTTTCTGGGGTCAATTCCATTTTCTCAACGACTAAACAAGTTTGACAAAACTTTGTGACAAGACCGAGAATCTTTTTTTAAATAAATAAATGTTATTCGATTTTTAAAACCAAGGAGTTTTCAATTAAAAAGATTTAAATATGACAGGAACAGTGGTAATATTCCATTCCCGATACTTTTAGTGCAGCCCTCGTATACTATTACTACAGATCTTAGAGCATTAAACCAACTGGAGACGCCACTGTCAGGCGTTCCCCTCTGCCAAAAGAGTATGACCGCCGATCATACTCGTTATATAAAACTAGTTCCAGCGTGTTCCAGCGTCATTTGCAAATCACGGTGCACGCGATAAGACCTGAGCAAAAAATGCCAAATTGCAGCGTGTTTTCACGTAAAAAGCGATCAGAAACGTCGATTGTACAAAAGGATAACGTTACTTTTCATCTGTAACTATTATTTTGTCTTAATATTATTGAATAATGCACAAAATTTGCAAAAAACTAAAAAAATATTGTTAATCAAAAAGTGTTGCCACTAAAACGTCAAGTTGCAACTTTGCGTAACTTTTAAAGTTGAATGAGCCAACATTGAATTACAATTTATATTTCACGTTCTATAAAGTTAAAACTGTATTTTTACTATAAATGCTTATTTAATTAATGATAGATCACTACTTATAAATTGTAACTTATTTTGTTTTTACAGATTTTTTTTCAACTTAACTGCATTAAAAATTCTTAATACTATGAAACTGTATGTTTATGATCGGTCTACTTCATTAATATATTATATTTACGTCCCGTCACTTATCCCGAAAATAGGAAATTTTAATTTAATTACATTGGCCACACTGCAACAAAGTTAGAGCTGTGACAGTACAAAAACACAATATTGATATCGACTTCATCATAATGTTTATTCTGGCTATTATAGGAAAATAATAATATAGATAAATAAATTTAAAAAAAAAAACAAATTATTAGAGATCGAAACATACTAATCGAAGCTTCTTGGCGGGAAAGTGAAGAGTCATGTCTGCGGTTTTGTTTTATTTTCTAAAATTTGTGTTATGTCGAATATTAATGTGAAATAATGGTTCGTGAGTGTGCATGAGTGTTGGCAAATGAAACAAAACAGTGCAACGGCACTTTTCAAATTCTCTCAAGAAGTCCGCCCGAGGACTTAGTAAAGCCCCACATCTTTACTGAGATACTCGAGGGGTTGGGTGGTGTATCATTTCTCATTTCTATTATCATTCATCATCATCATACAGAAAAGAAATATTGTTTATATATGTATTACTTGTTACAAAAATTACTTTGACACTGGCTAAATGTGCTAATCGCACAAAGCCATCAACAAAATGAAAAAAAAAAAACATACTTATCTCCATTTGGAGAAGAGGTAGTGGAATATAAAGCGGGCTTCGTAGTATTTTCTACCAAAAAAATTAAACGCAGTTCATGCATAAAGAGTTTATGTGGGGAGCCAAATGACAAAAGTTTAACATACCAAAAAAGTCGTGGTGGCCTATTGTATGCATCAAAAGAAGTTATTGATTTATGTCTCCTTTGTGAATTAAAGATCCGCTTAACTGATGACAAAAAAATAAAAAAAACCTATTAAATTAATACAACATTATAAGCATCAAAATAATAGTTAATTTCTGACAGAAATAACAACACCTACACCATAGAATTTACTTAAAACTATAAGATTACGTTTTTTATTCCAATTTTTTTTTTAAACTATATGAACACTTAGAGTAGCTTTGATGCATTAAAGAACTTTGCATCATTCAAAGATTTAACCTCAGAAAGCAGTTTAAACCTTGACAGCATTAGGTATATTTCGCTGTTTGTTTGTACGATATCATTCTGGAGTTCGGTACATACCTGTATATTGATATGTTTGTTTTAATTTAAGTCTCTTGCTTTTAAATTCAGCCTTATTTGGAAACTTATATAGAAATAAAAAAAAATCTCTCGAATAATTGCATTTGGAAATCTGAAAAATTAAGACCCTACGTTACCTACAAAAAAGAATTGATCTGCTTTATGGAACCATGAAAGTACTATACATGTTGTTAAATTTTTCGGTTCCTTTTGATTGAGAGTCGGTTAGATAGGTAGCAAACTATTTTTCCATAATGAAAGAATAAGATTGCAGCTTTTCTTAAAAACAACAATTCTCCTTGGAATGGAATAAAATTATGTAGGTATATTTTGCAGATTTTGACTTATCCTAATTAATAACTGTCGATTTTAACAATAAAGAAAAGCAAAGTGTCTACCTTAATTAATCATACTGAAGAGCCTGATTTAAACAAAAAAAATCACATTAATATTCATCATCATCATCATCATCTCAGCCAAAAGGCGTCCACTGCTGGACAAAGGCCTCCCCCAAGGATCTCCAATACGACCGGTTTTGTGCAGCCCGCATCCAGCGGCTTCCCGCGACCTTTACCAGATCGTCGGTATACCTTGTTGGAGGCCTGCTGACACTGCGCTTTCCGGTACGCGGTCACCACTCGAGGACTGTTCCGCCCCAGCGGCCATCAGTCCTGCGAGCGATGTGGGGCACTTGAGCTTAGCAACTTTTCGGGCTATGTCATTATTATTGGTATCGACAAATTAAATCGATAGTGTCAAGCACTATCGACGTTTACATAAAGTTGCCGTCAGACTCGTGCACGGACAGGTTATCCCTGTGTGTGAATTTATTAGTGTGCGTCTAGTTTATGCTAGTGTTTAATAATTTTGTCGTTTGCGTGCGTAGCGACGTCTTTGAAAAATGCATCAGTGTGAAACTGTATTTGTGTGCATTACCTCGTCCCCCGCAGAAAATGACAGACTTTTTTTCATAGAAATTAGTGCGCATGGCGTCTCCATTTGGTTTAATGCTCTAAGCTACAGATAATAACATACTTCAACTACTCGGAGTATGAGCATATTTTATGTGAACTTTAAGGACGAATGGCGATTTATATTTCCTCCCACAGTGGCACGCAACCTTTGGCCCACTATAGTGTACTCTTCTCATATGATGTGATAGGTTATTTTTCTTCACTACAGACTTGCATATCTCACACGTCACTTCCTCACAATGACAGAAATGTATGTGCCTTCTTAACTTAGTTTTGTGGTCAAACTCTGTGGGACATTCGTTGCATTTAAACGTCTCTTTCGTAGGGACCTTGGGCTCTTGGGGATACCTTTTATGTCCCACATGTACGAACATATGGTGACGTTTTAAATGTTTTTTTGTATTATATTGTTTTTTGCCATGCACTCCTTTTACGTGCGCATGCCAATTTTTTTTCGGTAATATTTTGTTGCAATTTGTGCACGGTTTTAGAGATGTGCTTTTTATTTTTTTTTGTTTTTTACAGTTTTTATTATTTCTTTGGATATCTTCTTTTGTCAATGAGTTATTGTCGTTATTCGGTATGCTGCAGACATTCTGTGTTTGAATTGGCATTAATTGTAATTTTAGATGGGTAAGATTGTGGCATATTAGGGAGTATCTGTAAAAAAAAAAACATATTTAAAAACGTGTAAAATTATATATAAATAATCATAAATATAGCTGACCTAATTCTTATGGCGAAGGGTAACGCACACTAGCGCCACCAATTGATAATTTGACAATTACTAACGGACCGGAGTAGTGTGTATTCGCGGGTTCTGGCCCACTGAATCATCGTGGTGCCAACCCTGTTTTGGTGTGCCGAAAAGTCGTTTCAAGGGTCGACCAAACCTAAAAAAAAAAAAAAAAAAAAAAAAAAGGAAAACCCCCCCATTTGAATCGATTGCGCTGGGTCCCAGAGCGATATCTCTTGCCGTTTCCGAGTTACGTTACTCACGGATGGCCCTTTTTCGTTATCTAATTACCTCTATTGTTAACAATAACACGACCCTTGTTCCTTATCTTATTGCCTCTATTGTTAACTGGGTGAATCAACTTTTTAGGCACTCTCTTCACGTCCTCACTGATAATATTGAAAAAAAACCATAAAAAACTTTGAACTTAAAAGAACTTAGGTTAATTAAAAAGTTAGAGCTATTCCAATACTGTTCTCAATATCTTATAAATGGTTTTTTTATTATTATTTGTCAGTTTCGTAGTAACGCAGTTGAGGAAAAATACTCCACATAGTAATAAACCTTGTCCCTGATGGTACCCTTGATGATACTTCTCTACATAACTTTAATAAGTTACTTATGAAGCTTATATTTTTACATTGTATTTTGAAAAAAAAACAATCACACTCTTATGTAAACCGTCCAAACACAGCGTATAGACGCGACGCAACACATACCTCCTCTCTCCAGCCCCGATGGCTCCGTAGCCTTCAAGGACGAGGAAAAGGCCGAATGCTTTGCTGACAGCACTGCTTCTGTGCTCGGTCAGTACTCAAGAGTGCGACCCGGCGCACATCCGCGCGGTGGAGAAGGACCTCTTTAACTGGAGCTCCCGCCCTCCTGCCGACCCCGAGCCCCCTCCCCCTCCGATTTCGACCGACGAAATCCAATCAAAGTAAAATATTATCGTACGCCGATGACACTGCTCTACTTTTTTCTGCAGTGACGGAGCTCGAAGCGTATGAAAGTGCACAAAATGGCTTCAATGTTGTAAATAACTGGCTTAATCAACATTTGTTAACACTGAATGCCGATAAAACTAAATATATCACTTTCTCGATGCGCAAATCAACTTTTACAATAAGAACACCTTTGTATGCTCATGGCTGTAATTTATACACAAACATGTCTTGCATTTGCCTTATCATTTGTAGTACTTATTGTATCATTTGTACCTACCTACATTCATTGCAAATAAATATATCTTTATTATTTTTTTATTTTTTATATATTATCTGTTCTATTCTATTCAGGATAGAGAATCGGAAGTTTTTGATACCTGCACTTACTTTTGACAAAGAAAGCAAACGACTCACCTATTACGGGACGATTCGCCACAGTTCTTGCATTTACACAAGTCAGACATCACTAGATCGTCATAATGCACACTTTTACCGTGCACATTGTCGCAAGGATACTTTCCTAGGATAATTGCGTTCTTCTTAAATCCATCATTGGTACTGTCACCTTTCAAAGTTTTTATATTGACTCTACAGTCTGTGGTCAGACGACTCAAGAACTCAGAACTTGTCATAGCACTGCCATCCTCGAAATCCATACTCGAAACATCATTATTCTCGAATTCAAAATCATCATCTTCAAACAGTATTCTATCTCTAATTTTAGTTGTTTCAAAGGCAAATTCTTCCTTCACTAAAGTACAAGGTTCTTTTTTGATGAAACTCTCGAGCAACTCCGGGTTATAGTCAGTTTGGTTTGTGATGTTTAGATGATCGTTGCGGTTGTGCAACTCAACAGATTCCGCTGTTGGGAAATAGTTTTTGCATTTCGCACATTGGTGCAGGTTCTGGCGTAGCAGTGGTATTATAATGTGTGATGCGGTGTGCACCATTATGTTGAACCTGGAAAAATAATGATTTGCATATTAGTGTCTTTGTAAAAGCAAGTGAATAGCCCATAATTGTCCTACTGCCGGGTGAATGCCTTCATCATTGAAATCAAGTCATCACTACAATTGATGGATAATGGCTTAATCACCACATCATCAAATGTGGGTTGGTGATCACAACCCCGGGGCCCGACCACCAAAATTTTTGACTTTTACGATAGTACTGTAGTGGTACTGTATGACATTGTGGAAATTGTAACTTTTACCTGATGTAAATTTGTTAACGTGTATTTTTTATGAGATTCTGTATAAAAAATTCATATTCATATATAATACATACATACATACAAAAGTAATTATTAAAAGAACAATGAACCTAAAACTAAAAACCTTAAAAAATATAATACAATAACTAAAATAAATTATTAAAAGGAGTCCCTTTAGGCAAGGTTCCGAAGATACTGGCAGCGTTCCCCCTTTGAATTGCTAGACTAATTCTTAGTCCGAGGTAGCTGCCAGCTCTTCGGTCTCCTGTGATGTCGACTAACCTTTTTGATATTTCCTTAAAAAGCCTTATAGCGCTAGGACCCCACGGACCAAGGGTCTCGACACCGAAAGGCACAAAATCATATTCGGAGCCTAGACCCCTGTATTTGCATGCTTAAGTATTTTTTTTTTACATGTTGTGGGTTGTCTTCTATATTTTTGTGTTTATTGTAATGGAAAGTGTCGTGCTATGATAGGGCATTTTCCAATATTTTTGACGCTGTAAGGGAGAACAGAGCTGGACACTTGCTGAGTTTCTTGCCGGTTCTTTTCAGTACAAGATCTCTCGCCTAGAGTAGACTTACGAACCGATGGCATAGTGATATTCATAAGAGCTACTTGTAGCCTCTGAATAAATGATTTTGAATTTTGAAGATAATGACATAAATCTAAACGTCATATATTTTACTTTTTATATAATTTTTATAAAACCTAGATCTAAGATTAAAAATAAATAAAGAGTATAATAATATATTTAAATGAAACAACTTTTACCGATCTACTCGCGTTTATTTTACTTTACACTTTATTTAATGTTTATCCTGATGTTTCGAATCCTTTGCAGGGTCCGTGGTCACAGGGACACTGAGGTGTTGGTCATCTCATAATTAGTTAGTAGCTTGTTTACCCTCATTTAAATTTAATCAGGTGCGTTCTGTTTTATGCAGAAAGAGCATACAGTATCTTTTGGTCTGGCAGTATGGTGTTGGAACTGGGATTTAATATTTTGTATGATATTGAAAGGGTATGTTGCAATTGACAGGTCGTAAAAATTGGTTGATTTTATCCTCCCATCTTCTCACTTTCTGACTAACTCCTACGACCGTCTCTGGGATACCGGACTGTCACCCTTTTGCTCCATTTTTCTTCTTTGTTTCGAAGCATGTGTCCATCTTCATTTCGATTGGTCAATACATGTCAGGATGTTGGTTATTTTGGTTTTAGCCCTCATATCCATTCCCCTGACTTTGTCTTTTAGTCTTATCCTTAGGATAGTCCTTTCCATAGCTCTCTGGCATCTCGCAAGTTGTTCTCTATGTTGCTTTGTCAGAGCCCAAGTTTCACAGCCATATGTGATGCAGGGTAGTATACAGGTATCAAAAGTCTTTTTCTTTGTCTTCATGCCTAGCTCCTTGCTTTTCATTCATCAATTTCTTTTAGTGCCCAATATTTCTTCCATCCAGTGGCAATTCTTTTAGCTATTTCTTTAGACATTTGGTCACTGGGCGATATTATCTGTCCCAAATAAACATACTCATTTAAATACTCGAGCTTGTGACCATTGATAGTTATGTCTATTAGTGCTGAGTTTGTCATCATTTTTGTCTTGGTTGAGTTTAGTTCCAGGCCCGCATCCCTACTTTTATCTGCTAGCATCTGTATCATGAACTCCAGAATTTTTGGGTTCTCCTCCATTACAACCAGGTCGTCAGCGAATCTCAGGTGATTAAGGCACGATCCGTTTATGTTTAGTTTAATTTCCTAAATGGCTGTTAGCCTTGACATAGCCAAGGCTTTTGATCGGGTCTGGCACAAAGTTCTTCTCTCCAAGCTCCCGGCATACGGTCTGCCTGCTCAGTTCTGCAACTGGGTCGCTGGCATCCTACATGAGCGGAGAATCCGTGTCCTGTCTGATGGATGCGCCTCGCGGTTCATGTCAGTGAACGCTGGTGTCCCTCAAGGTTCCGTTCTGTCCCCCACGCTGTTCCTTCTGCATATCAATGATATGCTTCCACTTGGAAATATTCATTGCTATGCAGATGATAGCACAGTGCATGGGGGATATAACGGTCACCCAGCGGCTGGGCGGGTCGAAACCGAAGTTAACCGAGTGAATCTTGTCATTGAGCTCAATCGGGTATTGGACCTCATATCTAAATGGGGCTCTAATAATCTTGTTAAGTTCAATGCCAAGAAAACACAGGTGTGTGCGTTCACGGCAAAAAGTCACCATTCCTTCCCCTTCCAACTCTTCAGGGTACATCTCTATGCCTGCAGAGCAGTATCAACATGCTCGGTATGACGATTCGCTGCGATTTGAACCAAAAGGACTACATCGAAGCCGTGATCAAAACAGCCTCGCGAAAACTCAGTATTCTGAACAGGGTGCGGTGATTCTTTACGCCTGACCAGTTGTGCCTTTTGTACAAGACACAGGTACGGTCTTGCGTGGAGTATTGCTCGCACATCTGGGACGGTTCCGCAAAGTACCTTCTCGATGCTTTGGACAGATTGCAGCGTCGCGCTGTACGCATTATCGGCAACGCAGAAGTCACAAATACTCTTGAAACTCTGCAATTGCGTAGAGATATTGCGTCACTCAGCGTGTTTTACCGCTTATACCATGGCGAGTGCTCTGAAGAACTCTTTGACCTCATCCCATCTTCTCCCTTCTTCCATAGGAGTACACGTGCTGCTCTCCGGAGTCACCGCTTCACTGTCTCTAATATTCCATCGCGCACTATTCTTAGAAATTTGGTGACTCGTTTTTTTGTCGCACCTCCAAAACATGGAATAGTTTGCCAGCACACGATTTCCCTCCTTCCTATGATATGGGGTCCTTCAAACGAGGCGTGAAGAGGCACCTTGTGGGCCGGCAAAGTGAGGATAACTGACGCTGCATTGTTCTCACGCTGCACCAGTTATCGTCGCATCTGGATTCCATATTTATTTAACATCAGGTGAATTGGAGTCATTTGCCGTGCAAGGTATAAAAAAAAAAATTGTTCCAGGCATCCCCTAGAGATTCTAGCCTGATACTAACTTTGCTTTCACTGTACATATTTTTAATGATGTTCACAATAACCCTTTTGGACTCCCTGTTCATTGAGACTACCATACTGATTCATGTTTAAGGCTGTCAAAGGCTTTGGAGTAATCTATGAAGGTCAGATAGATAGGTTTGTTATACTCGTTGTATATTTAAATGAGTTGTTTGACTGTGTGGATATGGTCAATCGTGCTAAAGTTTCTTCTGAAACCTGTCTGTTTCACCAGTTGACTTTCGTCCAGCTTTGTTTTTCTTTCTAAAATGACATTCGCAAAGATCTTATACATGTTTGAAACCTTTTACAACTACAATATAACTACTAAGCTCATGGCAAGGCCCTAGTATACACAAGCTCTTCTTAAAGCTCAATAATAATAATAATAATAGCCATTTATTCAGAAAACATTGTCAACAATAAAAAGAGTTGTGTTGTTCAACATTTCTATTTGTTTTCTGTGTGCTTTCTGGCAGACCTCGTCCGACCTTTTACATCTTTTTCTATCTCGGCCTCCCGACCCCCTAACTCGATTGCTTTCGATTGCTTTGGCTACGTGTATAGTTTATGACGTCATTTTGTCATTTAGCTATATGACCTTTAGCTTTATGACGACATCTCGGCTATAGCTTTCGATATTGCTTTCATGGGTGGTACGAAATGACAAGATGATGTCACAAACTATACATGTAGCCAAAGCCATAGAAAGCAATCGAGTTAGGCGGTCGGCCCCCTGGCCAGCCTTGTCCATGTTTTCCCAGCCAACCCCACTATAGCCGGTTCCCTATATTCTATCTATCTGTTGTTTTGCCTATTATAGATAAAAATTTGACATTAAGCTCCATACAAATTGTCAATTTTCTTCAGTAAGCAAAACAACAGACAGATAGAATATAGGGATCCGGCATAAAACATCTTCAAGAACACATACTTGTTGTAAAAGACTGCATCGCACAAATTACACTTTTCTACGCTGAATTTGTATAAGTTTATGGCAGTGCAGTATTTCTGAGATTCATTTTGTGATGATAGTTTTCCAGTTAAGCTCCTGTTAACATGCTTATTGCTTTTCCTCTTCATATCTGGAAATGAGAAAATAATTTGATTAGAGTTAAATCTATAAATAATAAGCTTTTAAATGTATTTTAAAACGATCATGTATGTTTTTGGCACTCCTTGTCTGTAATTAGAATCAGAATAATCGTAACAAGTAAAATAAGCTATAATATTTTTTAAGTAAAATATTAACATTTTAAAAATTTAAGATTTAAAAAACTCTACTTTATAAATTCTCACCAAGTGTTAGCATTTATATTCTACTTATCCCTTTCACTGTAATGATGATTGATGAATAATGTAATGTTAACATTAACTCGTCCCGCACTGTAGGTATAATTAGCGGGCCACTTTACGTACGACCGTGCGTACATATGGTGCACGAGGGTATAGTGTTTCTAATATAGGTATGTCCTAATATAACAATCTTCATTTGATCAACTATGTAGTTTGATTCTAGGAGTCAATGTTATTTGAATCACTATTTAATATATTATTAAGTATAATAATATGAAGTCCTCCAGTTGGTCAGTGTTCAGTGATCAGACAACCTAGTTCAATTGGCCGGTTGTATAGATGCGATGCTACGCGCAGGACTGTCCAGTGGCGTGCGTGAGAGGGAATAGCAGAGAATAGGCTTACGCGCGGAAGTGGATCAGTGGACTGATGTTTATGATAATAATAATTATGATAAAAAAGTTCGTGATGTGTAACTTTTACATCAAACTACAAATCTACAATGTACAGTTAGGGAAGACCTAAAATCTAATTGTAACGGACCTATGTAGCTGTACTGACCTGTAGGATCGGGTTTCCACTAAAACTAATGTAAGTTATTTAATTTTCTAATAATCTTGTTAATACAACACTAAATTAATTCTAAAGTTTCTCATCATATTAATGCAAGGACTTATTTCCTAAACCGAACTATTATAGGTACCCGCAAAGAGAATTTAACACTACATTTATGTACCTACCCGAACAATATACTGATTGACGATTATAAATAAATAGTAAACTGACAGATGCTAATGTCAAGTTGTACAATTATGTTGCTATATTTATTGTACTAGTGATGCGTTTCATTCATTGTCATTCAGATCGCTCATCACACAAAGTCAGTAGGAACGTTTATTATAAAAAAAGTACTTAATTAATTATAATATAGGTAGGTATATGAATGTCTTTTTGTTTTGAAATTTCACCTGACAGTTTAGTTGTCAGTGTTTGTTTTGCTTTGGGTGTGCTTTGGGAGCTGTTAATGTTCGAAAATTTTGGAAGTATTTTAATAATTGCAATTTTTACATCATCCATCTTTTTGAAAGAAAAATACAAATTTAACCACTATTTATGAGTACCATTTACTGCATAACAATTAAGACAAAATAAAATACTATGAATTAATAACGTTGAAATGGGGACAACCTCAACAATTACTACGGTGAGTGTTCTGAAGAACTTTTCTATCTAATCCCGCCTTCTCCTTTCCTCTCCTGGATTACACGTGCTGGTCTTAGGAACCACCATCATACTGTACAGACAATCAGTTCTCGTACCAAAAAATTTGGCAAGTCGTTCCTCTGTAAGACCATTCGGCTTTGGAATTCTTTGCCGGCGCATGTGTTTCCCAGCTCCTATAGTCCCGGGTCTTTTAAGCGGGGCGTGAAACGGCATTTATGCAGGCCGTTATAAATGAGTGCGCTTGTTACCGCGCTTGTTCCACGGTGAGGAGCGCTCTCATTATTTTGGACTGCATCGGCTGCTTACCATCAGGCAGGATGTAGTCACTATGACGTGTCAATATAAAAAAAAACGACGGGTTGCACTCTGGGAGTGCCGGCAGAAGTGAAAACTTGAATATTAACGTTGTGCATTTTTGATATTTTGGAATGGTTAGGGAATAATTTTGCACGAATTGCTTTAATTATCAGTATAAAAGTACTCTCATTTATGTGGTAGAATACAATATTTATTTATTGGGCTATCGTACACAAACATGACAATTTATATTACATTAAAAAGTTATATTAAGTTATATTAAAAATTTATATTACGCCGCGCCAGCTGTCTACTCTCCATCCGTCTTACGAATTTTCGATCAGGTCACGTGTCCTGACGCGAGTTTAACATTTTTTACCCATTCCTCTACTCTCCATCCGTCTTACGAATTTTCGATCAGGTCACGTGTCATGACGGTCACGTGTCCTGACGCGAGTTTAACATTTTTTACCCATTCCAAAAAAGTGCACAACGCCGCTAAAGAAGTTTTCACTTCAAAAAAAACAATATAGTTCCGTTTTTCGTCATCCATTTATAATTCGAGTAATTCGCCTTTTCAAAGTTATCATTTATTAGCCTATAAAGGTACCAATGCTAATATTTTTATATCGATTAAACAAAAGTGGCCTAGGAGATTTCTTAATAAAGTAAATAAAATGAGTAATGTGATTTGATTCAGTACGTAATGAGAATTATTGAGTGAATGCTTGATGCAATCTTCTTGTCACAACACTATTTTCTGTTCATCATAAACTGGTAACAACGTAAACGACTTCTTGGCGGGAAAGTGAAGAGTCGGGCTTCTTGGCGGGAAAGTGAAGAGTCATGTCTGCGGTTTTGTTTTATTTTCTAAAATTTGTGTTATGTCGAATATTAATGTGAAATAATGGTGGATTATTAACCGTTAAGTGTTCGTGAGTGTGCATGAATGTTGGCAAATGAAACAAAACAGTGCAACGTCACTTTTCAAATTCTCTCAAGAAGTCCGCCCGAGGACTTAGTAAAGCCCCACATCTTTGCTTAGATACTCGAGGGGTTGGGGGTATATCATTTCTCACTTCTCATTTCTATTATCATTCATCATCATCATACAGAAAAGAAAAATTGTTTATTTATGTATTACTTGTTACAAAAACTACTTGACACTGGCTAAATGTGCTAATCGCACAAAGCCATCAAAAAAAAAAAAATGTGAAGAGTCGTCTGCGGTTTTGTTTTTGTGTTATTTCGAATATTAATGTGAAATAATGGTGGATTATTAACCGTTAAGTGTTCGTGAATGAGTGTTGGCAAATGAAACAAAACAGTGCAACGTCACATTTCAAATTCTCTCAAGAAGTCCGCCCGAGGACTTAGTAAAGCCCCACATCTTTGCTTAGATACTCGAGGGGTTGGGGGTATATCATTTCTCACTTCTCATTTCTATTATCATTCATCATCATCATACAGAAAAGAAAAATTGTTTATTTATGTATTACTTGTTACAAAAACTACTTGACACTGGCTAAATGTGCTAATCGCACAAAGCCATCAAAAAAAAAAAAAAAAAAGTGAAGAGTCGTCTGCGGTTTTGTTTTTGTGTTATTTCGAATATTAATGTGAAATAATGGTGGATTATTAACCGTTAAGTGTTCGTGAATGAGTGTTGGCAAATGAAACAAAACAGTGCAACGTCACTTTTCAAATTCTCTCAAGAAGTCCGCCCGAGGACTTAGTAAAGCCCCACATCTTTACTGAGATACTCGAGGGTTTGGGGGGATATCATTTCCCACTTCTCATTTCTATTATCATTCATCATCATCATAAAGGAAAGAAATATTTTTTATTTATGTATTACTAATAATAAAAAATACTTGAAATTGGTTAAATGCTAAGCGCGAAGCCATTAATTAAGATTTAAAAAACAAAAAAACACCGTAAACGTCAGATTACTCCAAGTAGGTACAAAATCGACTTCTTGGCGGGAGAGTGAAGATTCAAGTCTGCGGTTTTGTTTTATTTTCTAAAATTTGTGTTATTATGTCGGATATTAATGTGAAATAATGGTGGATTAACCGTTAAGTGTTCGTGAGTGTGCATGAGTGTTGGCAAATGAAACAAAACACTGCAACATCACTTTTCAAATTTCATTTCTCACTTCTCATTTCTATTATCATTCATCATCATCACACATGAAAGAAATATTGTTTATTTAATATTGTAAGACTTTTTCATTGGCTAAATGCCTGTGCAAAGAAATAATAAAAAAAAGGTTCAAAATCGGACGCGGCTGCGACTGACGGACGTAATTTTTTTTTGTGTATTGTTTTACGGCTCCGGATGAAATCCATCAAATCTATTCGTAAGTAATTTTTCTTAGTAATACATAAATAAACAATATTTCTTTCCTGTATGATGATGATGAACGATAATAGAAATGTGAAGTGAAAAATGATATACCCCAACCCCTCGAGTATCTCAGTAAAGATGTGGGGCTTTAAGTCCTCGGACGGACTTCTTGAGAGAATTTGAAAAGTGATGTTGCACTGTTTTGTTTAATTTGCCAACACTCATGCACACTCACGAACACTTAACGGTTAATAATCCACCATTATTTTACATTAATATTCGACATAACACAAATTTTAGAAAATAAAACAAAACCGCAGTCATGATGACTCTTCACTTTCCCGCCAAGAAGTCTCATATGCCTTAGAGCATGACGACCAACACCGATCGATACCGGTCGGTGTACTCGGTTTTTTGTATTATTTTTGTTTTGAAGAATTCCTTTGAACTAATGTTTTGTTTGACTGCTTATTATAATGTGGACTGTATGCTTTCCTATAATTATTATATAAATATGTGCCTAAAAGCAACGCGCAAGCAACGTCATCTGACAAAATTACTTTGTTTCACTAGTTAGCCGCTAGATGGCGTAGCTTCGATCTGCAAATTGTATAACTCGATTGAATTTAAAGAGAACTTGCTCTAGCTAGGCACTTAAAGATACTGAAATTGCAAATGGTGCAACAATGCAAGTTTGAAATTCAATTACGAATATTAACTAAGTTAAGGTTGTATTTACTCGTTCTGTAAATATTCATGAAATTTTTCGTAATAAAATGCATTGAAAAAATAATGCGTTTTCTTTTGTTTCTACCCGAGTACAGACTTTATGACAAAACATGTTAAATAGCATAGTTATGTAGCATGTTACAAAACTATAAGTCTAAGGTTGTTTTATAGACACTTATCGTCGAAACTAATAAGACATGACATAACATAATATTTTGTCATATAATCCAATTACCCACTTGTGTCCACCGTTTAGGACAGTCTTTCCCAACGTGGGCGATAACGCCCCCTTGTGGGCGCTGCAGGCCTAAAGGGGGGCGGTAAGAGACCCAGAAAAAAAAGGGGGCGTTGTGTAAGGCTTTGGGGTCGATTTATAATTTCATCTACCTAGCTAGGAAGACTCTTAGACACCGACTGAGCTCTCGACTCTCGACTACATCTTGTGAACATCAACTAATATTAATTAAGATATAGCTCAAACTCGGTTCGATATAATAGACCGCGGGCAATCATGTTTTAACAAGTTTTTGTTAAATAATCCGATTTGTACATTCCTGTATCAATCGGCTGGTTCTATAATACTTGTTCTTGCTTGTCGAGTACAATTGGGCGTCGAATGAGATAAACGAGTTTATGCACGTTTGTCTTATTCCTGTTGGTGCGTGCTGCTTATGCAATCCTATATAAACGACGTAAATTTATTTTATTTTCATTTGTGGTTTCGCGCTTAATAGATAAGCAGTACTTGATTTCAACACTTACGTATTTCTCAAAACAAAACAATGTCGGAAGTAAAAAAGAAGAGACGGCAATACTCTGCGGAATATATTAAATTCGGATTTATTGAAAATCCCACAAACCCGTCGTCGCCTTTGTGTCTTCTATGTCTAAAAACATTTTCGAACGAAGCAATGAAGCCTTCAAGACTGCAAGATCATTTGAATAAAATGCATCCAGATAAGAAAGACAAGAATGTAGCATATTTTCAAGACCTAGAGAAAAAGCATAATACTCAGCCAAGTGTATCAAAACTATTTTTGGCGGCTGCTAAGCAAGATGACGACGGACTTCGAGCTTCGTACAATATCTCTTTGTTAATTGCTCAAAAAGGCAAACCACACAACATCGGAGAAGAGTTAATTTTGCCAGCAATAAAGGAAGTAATAACTACTGTGCTTCATAAACCGGCCGCAAATATTATCCGAAAAATTCCTTTGAGTAATAATTCTGTGCAAAGACGAATTGATGAAATGGCTGAAAACATTGAAGAATCATTGTGCAATCTGAGGACTAGTCAATTCTCAATTCAGCTCGATGAGTCCACTTTACCAACTAATGAAGCGTTGTTGCTATCTTACGTGAGGTTTATTAAAGATGAGAAAATACGTGAAGAACTATTGTTTGCCAGAAATTTGGAGACAGATACAAAAGGCGAAACCATATTCAATACATTGGAAAAGTTTTGTGAAGAGAAAGAGATTCCTTTGAAAAATATTATATCAGTTGCTACGGATGGCGCTCCGGCTATGACAGGGCGCCATAAAGGCTTCATAGCGTACTTAAAGAATAAAATTCCAGATGTCCTTGCTATACATTGCGTTATTCATAGACAACATTTGGTTGCTAGAAACTTAAGTGATCGACTATTTCAATCACTGCAATATGTCATCAAAGCAGTCAATAAAATCCGTAGCAGCTCTTTGAATGATAGATTATTTCATCAGCTTTGTGTTACTAATGACGAAGATTTCAACCGTTTGTTGCTTCATACTGAAGTTCGTTGGCTGTCAAGAGGCAATTGTCTGATTCGATTTTACAACCTGTTTGACTCTGTGATAGAGTTCTTGGAAACTAAAGATACAGAACTGCGCAACAAGCTCATAACATCAAAGAATGATATAGCTTACATGACAGACCTGTATAAATTGTTCAACGACATGATCCTCCAACTGCAAGGCGATGAACTAAATTTAATTAAAACAAAAAATGTCGTTGCTGCTTTCGCAGCCAAACTGCTTCTGCACAAAAAGAATATGGGCAGACGTGAGTTTCACAATTTTCCGAATTTATCAGTATCCTGCAGTAACGACGACTTGTTTGCCTACTGCCAACATTTGGAAAACCTCCACATTGACTTCACCGAACGATACCAGGACATTTTAAACTTGGAAATACCAGACTGGGTGTTGGATCCGTTTTCAAATGTCAACACAGCAATGTCACCTTAGCTGGAAGAAGAACTTATAGAATTGACAACAAACGAAGGAATAAAAATCAAGTTCAAAAATGGATATCAAGAATTTTGGCTACAAAAACCGATCCCGCAATTGTACCCTGGATTGTGGTTAATTGTTCAACGATTTTTGATAGCATTCCCATCGTCATATTTGTGTGAACGTGGATTTAGTGCTGTGGCAACGCTGCTTATTAAAAAGAGAAATCGTTTGCGTGTTACCGAACGTGGCGACTTGCGGCTGTTTTTGAGTAAATTGGAACCTGATATCAACAAACTTATTAAACAGCATCAGATTCCACCTTCACATTAGTTTTTATATAAGAATTGATTATGTTTGATTTATTTTCAATAAAAGATACTCTGTCCGAATACTATAAAGTTGCGTTTCAATAATCAGTTATAAGTAGGTACTTAGCGGTTTTTAAGTATGTTTAAAAAGGAGGGCGTTAAAAAATAATTTATTCTTAAAGTGGGCAGTAGACAAAAAAAGGTTGGGAACCCCTGGTTTAGGAGAACTGTACTGGGTGGTAGCTCTCCTGTACCCAGGATTTGTAAACTGCTTAATAGCATCAGTCATATGATTGATTTACACAAGGACTCCTTAAATGCATACCGCAAATCGATTTGGAAGCATCTTTCTGGCCCTGATATTTTTTAATGACTGATTTCTAATGTTATTCAATCATATATTCATATTCATATTCACACATTCATATATTACGTATGTTTTGTCTAAATTAGTCTAATAAGGTTTTAGTGTTTAATTGTCTTTATTTTTATGCATGCAGTGTTTACCTATAATTAGTTGTTACATTTAGCTTAAGTAACTTGTAAGAGTCTATAGTAGTATTAATGTAAACAACTGTTGGTAAACCTATTAAAATAAAATAAAAAATATAATCTGATGTATGTGGATGCTTGTGTGAATGTGGACTGTCCTATGTAGGTAACATTCTGGCAGTGTCTCTAGATCTAGAATATAGATGGTTGAGAAAAAAATACAGATTCAATCATATTCTTTATTAAACTGACTAGTTATACATTATCTACAAAACTAGAAACTAAAAGGCACGAAGAGAAGAAAATCTAGCTAAAATTAACTTTTCTTAATTGCAGTTAAAACTAATTTATTTCAGCATGGGTACCTTAATAGGATATATTTGTGAATGAATATCATAGGTAGGTACATAATTTCATGTCTGCCTTTATTTTTTTCTGATAAAACATTCACACATGCTAAGGTGTATCTACATAAATACTAAAGATGTATTTATTTAAAGCAACTTTTAGCAGAGCTTTAAAAGTTCAATAGGAAATTAATCAACAACAATAATTAATTCCAGAACTTGAAATCGGGTAACAGTACTTTATAAGATTAACCCAATTTCAATTAGCCCTAAGCATGAATTTCTGTAACCTAAGAAAACTTTTTAATAAACACTCAATTGACATTACACAATAGTGACGCCATAGTTTGTCAATTCCATAAAACATTTATTACAAAAGCAGCTAAAAATTTCTCTATTAACTACAAACTCTCAGTCAACTACCCAATTTGTGTAAAACAACAAAATTTTCTTCTCTCCAAGACAACTATAACTAACTCATTCTGCTGTGTTGACATCACTTAATTTCTGCTGTTCAAATAGCAACCTCAGTTTCTCCGTAGCAGACGTTGGTAAGCGGTCGTTCTCTCCAAATTTGGGGTCTGGCAGCCTCGTTGTATTCAGCTCTGGGTCTTTGAACGTGAACGGGGTCCAAGGGCCCTGGACCGAGGGGTAGTCGGTGTACTGGTACTTGCGGTAACGTGTTGAGGCAACGTCACCTTGCTGTGTTCGCATAACCTCTATCCATTTGGTTATTTCAGAGTGTGTTTTGTTGTACATGTTCATCCATACTCGGTCACCGTTCACTGCAGACAAATTAAATAAATATTATTTATATATAAGTTGTTAAGGAATAAAATTGATTGCCCTCAGTTGTTGTCCCAATTCAAATTTCGTGCTCCCATGCGATATTTTCGTAATAGAATTACTCCCCTTTGCCCACCTTTGCAAAGGACAGTGCTTGGTGCTCATTCCCCAATGGCTAGAATGTGCAAAGTTATTAATAGCTGTAGTGATGCTTTTGACCTGCACAATGACACACCTGGATCATTTCACAAGTCTGTTGAAATGAGCTTATTGGAACAGCTTCGTGCCTAATTTAATTTAATTCAGTTATAAGATTCCAACTGTTTTAAAATTTTTATTTATGTAGCATGTTGTGTTAGCGTTTAAGGAATTGCAGCATTAATTGTTATATTAAGAAAGTATTGTTAGAAATAAAGAAACATGGCTAACCTAATACATAAAAAAATAAAATAAAAAATAAATATACTTACAATACTCAGCCACTACAACGGGTCCCCTGTGTCTGCGTGGCTTCAGGTAGACCACCACATTAGGGTTATGCTTGGCAAAGTCCACTAAGTCTTGTTCTATAAAATCCCTGTAATATATAAAAATCAATTAGGGTGGTATAGAAAAGGGGGTCCGAGACATAGCCGATTTTTCGATCATGTTTTGTATGGAGCTGGGACAATTTTATTTTTAAATGATTTTGTATGGAGTTATGAAGAGAAAATTTTGTAACTATGTAGTGGCGACGGGGACAACTAGGGCAGGTTAGGTTAGTCTTGTGACCTACACGTAGCGGAGGCTTGTGCAGTGAGCTTGAAATTTTTCTAAAAAACAATAAAAAAATAAAAAAACTTGACTATCTTTTTTTGAAAGCTGATTTTCGTCATTTCATGAAAAAAATTGTTCATTTTTGGGGCCCCCTTTTCTACACTCGACCTAAAAATCGAGTCCGCAAAAAACAAAAAACCCCTCAGATACCAACTGGGCGTTAAAGAATAGAATAGAATACTTGAAGTAAACCCTACACCTAGAATAAATTAACCAGACTCTTTTATATGATTCATTTATTTATCAGCCAATAAAACTAAGCTTACATCTAACTTGACAGTCTTTTTTTAAGTGTTTAAGTATGCTTAGACTGCTCCAGCTTCGAAGACAGTTAATAAAGCAAGATTATGTTAAATATAAGTATTTGATTTAATCATGTGTAAAACTAAGACCAAATAAAAACTTTTTATTTGGTCTGAGGTGTTAAAAAAATAAGACTTAAAATGTATACCATAGCGCTTTTCTTTGTAGACATAGGTGGTAGTAGGTACAGTTAAGAATTCCAAAATTCAAAAGATTTATTTATTATTGAAAATTACAAAATTAAAATCTGAGATTATAATAACCTAAAGTAACTAAAACTAATACAAAACTAAAATACGGCGTCAACAAGGTGACCCCCTCGGGCCTGTGATTTTCAGTTTAGCCATTCACCCAATTATTCGTCAGCTGAATTCCAAGTTTAACGTTTGGTATCTTGATGATGGAACCTTGGGAGGCGACGTAGAAACTGTTTTAAATGACCTTCAATTTCTTAAAAATGAACTTCATTCCATTGGCCTTGATCTCAACCTTTCGAAATGTGAACTATTTTTAACAGACAGTACTGACAGACTTCTGACACTTCCCAAATTTAACGCAATAGCTCCGGAAATCAAGATTGTTGAAAAAAGTTCGCTTCGTCTCCTTGGGTCTCCAATCTTTGAAAATTCCTTTCCCGTTTTTATCGATGAAAAAATACAAAATTTTAATGACGTTTCGAAGATTGTTTGAAATTAACATGCATTCGGCTATAACCTTAATTCGTTACTGTTGTTTCGGCCCTAAATTAATATATTTCCTTCGCTCTTCCCATTTATGGATGCACAGTCATCTTTTAGATAAATTGGATCAAATTATGCGGCATACTTTAACGTCGATTTTAAATGTGGCCTTCGACGACCGTTCATGGGCACAAGCTACTTTTCCAATTAGAATGGGAGGCCTCGGGGTCCGCAAAATTTCCAGTATTAGTTTACCGGCTTTCTTATCCTCGGTCCATGGCACCGAAAAATTGATCAGGAAAATCCTAGCCCCCACACTGATTAATTTTGATGTGCCGTGCCACCGAGGCTATGGATGCCTGGAGACTCGCTTGCCCGAATTCAGATACACCCGTCTATCCATCTTCCCAGAGACGGTGGGATGAGCCGCTTTGCAGAGTAGTACAGAATAATTTACTTGTCACGTCTGCTACTACTGCGGAGCGTGCGCGCCTGCTGGCTGTGGGCAAGTGGGAGTCGGGTCTTTGGCTTCATGCACTACCGTCGTCGAACTTAGGTACTTTGTTCGACGACACTACTTTCCGCCTCGCTGCTTCCCTGCGTCTAGGAGCTCCTTGTTGTTCTCCCCATCGCTGTCATTGTGGCGAAGTTGTCAACGGCCTCGGACATCACGGCCTATCTTGCAGCCGTAGTGCGGGCCGCTTAGCACGGCACGCGAACATTAATGACATCATCCGACGAGCTCTTGTCACCGTCGGCGTTCCAGCTGTATTAGAACCCAATGGCTTGGCACGCGACGATGGCAAGAGACCGGACGGCATGTCTTTATTTCCTTGGAAGTTGGGTAGGCCTTTAGTGTGGGATGCAACTTGTGTCGATACTCTTGCGCCATCCCATCTTCCTAGCACTGCGTGCTGTGCTGGTGCTGCTGCTGCGGCTGCTGAAAACCTCAAGCGGCGAAAGTATAATAACCTTATCGGTAATTATATTTTCGAGCCGTTTGGGGTTGAAACCCTCGGGCCGTGGGGTCCGAATGCTCATGTTTTGTTTAATGACATCTCCAAACGGCTGGTTGACACTTCCCATGACCCAAAGGCTGGCTTTTTCCTTGGCCAGAGACTAAGCATTGCCATTCAACGTGGAAATGCCGCCAGTCTCTTGGGTACTTTACCAGTCGACTGCGATGCGGAGGAATTTTTTGACGCCGTATTTTAGTTTTGTATTAGAATTCCATGAATCAACTTTATCACAAGCTGCTGAATTTGCGAACAGAAAAGTGTAAGTGCTGTTCTTTTACACAAAATAATAGTAATTTGTTTATGATTAGACTACCTTAGCCCTCTGCACGATCCATGAGTTTTGCAAAACTTGAGCACAATTCTCTGAAGTTGTGGAACGAAACGACCCACGCCGTTTTGTAACGGCGCCCTTACAAAGCCTGACTTAAGAAATAGGTTGTTATTGGACATTTTCCATTCAATTTTATAATAATTTGAAGCTGGAAGCTGTAATTAAAGTTCATAAAATTTTTAGGTTAGGAAATTTAGGGATGGCGATCTGAGATCATTTATCGAAGAATCGATTTCTCGAGCCAAAAAATCGATTATTTAAATCAATACTGAACCGATTCAGTAAATCGATACTTCAACCTTGAAAATCGAATTTCGATTTCTTCTGTTTTGGTAAAAACCAAAAAAATATTTACAATTAGTTGAATGTACCCGTAATATTAGGGTTTTGCCGGTTAAAGGGTTAATTACTCAAAAACTCGCGAGACGGCTATGTGTTTAGTTTCCTTCAAAGTTACGTTTGTAATCTTTGAGTTTGACTTTTTATATTTATTTATTTATTTATTTATTATTTGGACAGTCAACAAAAACATATACTAGCAAAAACAATGATACTGTTACAAACATAAGCCTTATCTAAGCATAGTTTTCAATTAAAGACAGCCACGGCATGCGTTGTGGACTTATTAAATCATTAATAAAGCTAATCTAATTAATCTAAAATCTAATAAAATATTGAATACATTAAAACTATAGATACTAAAGATACTAAAGGTACTAAAGGGGGTTCACGTGACGACCAATAACTTTGACATTTTCCTTGTATTTACGTGCATTGAGGTGAAAAATGTCCAAATCTTCCAAATCATTAGGGCGAGCAAGGGTGTTGTATTGCTTTTGGATCCTGTTTAACGTGGAATGGTAGCCCAGATTACTCTTCACTGATTTTGGCACGAATATGTTAAATCTGCTAACTCGAGGTAGTTTTTTGGGTGCATTAATGTTAATTTGTTCGAGTAGATTAGAGCAATCAAGGCCACCACCCAAAAGCTTGTATAGAAACATGCTATCGTGATGTAGTCTTCTTTCTCTGAGACTTTCGATTTTAAAATATTCTAGACGGCTTTCATAAGATCTTAGAGTCTTAGCGAGGAAATTTCTGAAAGACAAGTGCCAGAGAAATCTTTTTTGCACGCTTTCCAGGCGTTTAATGTGAACGTCATATTGAGGGGACCAAACGACACTGCAGTATTCAAGTACTGACCTGACAAGGCTATTGTAAATGGTAATCACAGTAGATGGGTTTTTAAAATGTTTCGTATTCCTAAGAACGAAACCTAAGAGCCCAAACGATTTTGTGACTATTTTGTCAATATGGACGTTAAATTGTAGCTTAACATCTAAATAGACACCAAGATCCTTAATTACTTTAACCTCTTCAAGTGTGGTGTTGTTTATTTTGTATAGAGTATTAGAGTCTGATTTTTTTCTGGTGAAACTAATTTGACAGCACTTACTGATGTTGAGAGTCATACGATTTTTTTCGCACCAATCTGAGAATCTATTCAAATCATCCTGAAGCAAAAAAGTGTCCCTAGCAGTTTTTATAGGTTTCATTATTTTTAAATCGTCGGCGTATAAAAATATTTTAGAGTACTTAAAGGAATTCGCGATGTCATTAATAAAGATATTGAAAAATATTGGGCCAATGTGGGATCCCTGAGGCACCCCTGATTTTGCCAAAAAAGGTTTCGAGCAGAAACCATTAAGCACTACTTTTGAAGTACGACCCTTGAGGTAAGATTCGCACCATGACAAAAGACTTGTGGCAACACCGTAACGAGAGAGCTTATGTAACAGGATTTGATGATCGACTTTATCGAATGCCTTGCTGAAATCTGTGTATATTACGTCGACACAGGTACGTGAGTCAACAGCATCCATAGCTTCAGTCAAATACGACACCAAATTAGTAGCTGTAGAACGGCCAGACAAGAAGCCATGTTGATCAGCAGATAAAACACCCTTCACGTGCCAACTCAATATATGACAGAATAGTGACTCAAGAACTTTTCCGAACACTGGTAAAATTGAGATTGGCCTATAGTTTGAGACTACTGACTTATCGCCTGATTTGTAAACGGGAACAATGCGAGCTTCCTTCCACAGCCCAGGAAAAATACCGCTATGAAAAGATTTATTAAAAATAATTGAGAGAGGGTAAGAGAGACTATCAGCACATAACGCTACAAACCTAGGTGGTATTCCATCAGCACCAGCTCCTTTATGCTGTGCTAGGATCTTTAATTTTTTAAATATATCCTCAGGAGTAAAACGGGGGATTGGAATCATATTGGAGGCAATTTCACTGTTATTGTCCGAGGGGTCAGGAGTAAAAGGAGTGTGATGATCATCATACACTGAAGAAAAGTAATCTGCAAATAGATTTGTTACATCGGTGCCATTGTCTGCTGATGTAGTTAAGTGTGTCATTGTGGATGGATAACTATTACTACTTTGACGTTTTTGTTTGATATAAGTCCAAAAGAACTTGGGGTTTATAGTGATGGAGTGCTCTACACGTGTTATATAGTTTTTGTAACACAATTTTGCTTGAGTCTCACATCTATGTTTTAACGTGGATAAGATAATACCGTCTAAGGGATTCCTATATTTCTTAAAACGTGTTCTTACTTTATGCTTTTCTCGCAAGAGACGTTTAAGTTCTTTACTATACCACAAGGGATAGTAATTTGGTTTGTGCGAGGATTGAGGCACATAGTTTTTAATGACTAGATTAAGGATTTCATAAAAGACACTAACCATTTCATCCACTGTATGACAATACCTAAACTTGTCCTCCCAGCACACAGAATTCAATTCATTGTTTATAGAACAGTAATCCGCTTTAAAAAAATTAAATTTTGGAATGTGGTTTTCATGCAGGCTTTTGCATTTGGTGGGTACCGCAACTGAGAATTCCAATGGTGGGTGATAAGGATCCACATTACTCAGTGGCAACGAACCGCTAGTTAAATCACTAACAATCACGTTAGAAGTGAGCACAAGATCTAAAATTTTGTTCTTGTGATTCATCACGCTATTCCATTGATACAAGTTATGCAACGTTACAAAATCTAGGAAACGATTACCTAATGTAGAATTCGCAGACGGTGGTGAGCCAGCATTAGTATCCCAACTAATACTACTTTGATTGAAATCGCCTGTAATTAAAGTAAGTTTTTGCAATAGCAGTATTCGGTTTACGTTATCAGTAAAGTGCTCCAACATATTTATTTGCAAAGGTGGCGGCATATATGCTGCGCAGATGTACAGCTTTTCTTTTTTATTGTTTAAAACGATGTCGACTGTTATCCACAGATCCTCGCATTTACTTTCGAAACTAAAAGCTCTTTCTGAAACAAGTCTCTTGTGCACAGCAATTAAAACTCCACCACCGTCCTTTTTGCTTTGAAAACCGCAGCTTTCCCGGTCCCTTCTATAGACGGCATAATTATCCGTGAACAACTCACCATCATGCACACTACTATTGAGCCAAGTCTCAATAAGGATTATAATGTCAAAGTCACAAGTAGTTATGTTTTTAAAAACTTCATTAGTTTTTGTACGTAAACCCCTAACATTTTGTAAATATAAGTTAATTTTTGAATCGTATTTTATATAAAAAAAAACTTTAAATAAAGATAGATGACAAAATATTACTACTACTACTTATTTGAGGCGGTTTAAAGTATCTTGATCGCGTACGTAAATATATTCCGAAGATTCGGTCTTCCTCATGAATATGTGGCCGTTTCTAATCCATACAAACTTGTACTGTAGCTCCTTCGCGCGGGTGCGGGCTGCGGCATGAAGCGTTTTATTGTCCGGCGACAGGTTTTCGACCACATATATAGCCGACTTATTCTCACAGGCGATACCGAGGTGAGAGGCGTTTAATTTCTCATTCGCGTGGCTCTTATTATATTTTATGGATGCAGCTAATACGGCGTCCCTTACGCGTGGATGACTAAACTTAACCAGAATTGATCGAGGTCTCGATGACTGAGTATTCATTTTGGCTACACGAGAGCAATAAAATACATCATTGTCGACTATTGGATGGTTAATAGTCTTTCCCAACTTTTTAACCAAATCAATAACATTTTCAGATCTTCTCTCAGGCACACATTGTAGCTCTAAATTATTGGCACGGGAAATAAGGTCCAACTTACTATGGTTAGAGGTTAAAGATGAAACTCTAGCACGTAATGCTTCATTTTCTTTCTCTAGTGAATTTATATTAGACTTGTAACCAGCCATTTCAATTTTAATACTTTCGAACTGGCCGTTAAAGAAGGACAAGGACTCCTTGAATTCGTTAACCTGGTCACTCAACGCTTGCATTCTAGATTCAATTTTAGAAGTGAGTTCTTTCAGACAATTTGCAATTACACGTTGCATTTCTTCACGTATTATTACCCGAATGTCCGCAGCGTCACTCGGGACAGAGGCTGTTACCTCGCTAGAAATAGGCGACTTTGCACTCTGTTGTTTCTTAATGCCAGGTTTATTTCGAAGTGTTACATTAGTAGACTGCGCCGACGCCACCGCTGACCTAACCGGAGTATTAGAATTTCCGGACTTTGGCTGCTTCCTTAAACAATCCGGACAGATCCAACTCTCTATACATGCCTTAGACAGGTTTCCTGAGGGAATATTAATGCATAACCTGTGATAGGTGGCGTTACAGCGTGTACAATCCAGTACGTCGACACCTCCCTCCTCAATGGTGGCACGGCACGCAGCACAATTCATGTTGCTGTAGTAGCTTGCTACACAAATCTCCACCCGACGCAACACAACAGTGCCAAAGTATACTCGATGATAGTCAGATACAGTGGTAGCGGGAATTCTGTAGTATGTAGTCACTAATTTCGTCGATTGTGCTAAAGCTCCCGTGGCCCAGCGGATAAGACACTCGGTACAACACTCACCGAGACGCCGGTTCGAACCCCGCAGATGTCGAAAAATATTTTTTTCAAGATTTTCACCAATTTAGGACTTCGTCGCCGTCAAAGTAGAATCAGAGGGGCGAAGCCCGAGGCACCACAACAAATATTGATTTATTAAATAAAAATTTAGAAATATTTCCAACACGTCCTATTACAGTGATGTCTGGGACGAGATATTTGTTTGTTGATTGATATTGCGTCATTCTTGTTCATGTATGCCTTGATAGGCTGACTGTCGTATTTACATGCTGTGATTAATTAGCGAAATAAATACTTATTTTTATGTAGGTAGTGTTTCTTATTTTTTACTTTGATGCTATTATTTTGAGTTTATTCTGTTAGTTGCTATTGTTAAATCTAACCATGTATGTAAGCCATTTAAATTAGTTTACATACGAATAATCAGTAATGAGCATTGAAATAACTATGTGGACTTAATTGATGAAGTGTTCATATTTTACTATTACTTTATGTCCATTCATTTACCTCAAATTGTTTATTTAATAGTAAAGCTCTAGTTATCTTTTTAAAAATCAACTGCCGATTTTACTCCAATATTATTTTAATCAAGTAATATAGTAATATAGTTTTTGTCGCTTAATCGGCGTGAGAGTGCCGTTAGGGCGCCGCCGGGCTAGGGATGACGATTCTTTCCAAAATATATTTATTTTTAAATCGATTTGATTCTTAACTTAATTGATCTTTTTCGAAAAGAATCGCCATCCCTAGAAAATATATCAAAAAAAAAACTTTGCTGTCAAAATGATAGTTCTCTTTTGTAACTTAGTATCAAGGCAAACGGAGCAGGCCCATACATTCTCTATATGACGACGTTAAGACCAGAGTGATCTGAGTGACATTTTTACCATTATTGAGATTATTACACAATGGCATAGAAAAATCATAATTCATCTGTTCGAACTGTTCGAATAGCTTATTTTATGTCCCCACTGCTGGGGCACGAGCCTTCCCTAAGGATGGATAGGGAGAACGGGCCATAACCACCACGCGGGCCCAGTGCGGGTTGGTGGTTGTTAACGACTGCTATGCAGCATGCCACACAAAAAGTGCTCTTCAGTGCTAACTTCATTGAGAAACCACAACATTTCACTATAGAGAGAATTAGTGCGGTCTGCAAAGAGAAGGCATGCCAGATCTAATTAATAATAATGACATGCACTTAGATCACTATGGCCCCTAGATCATTCTGGTTTTAACGTCGTCATAGGCTCTTTATTTTGTACTTTTGTTTTTTTTTGGTCATTAAAAAATTGGGTCACCACTGTTCCGGCATGCGGCAGCTAAAGATAAGATAGTCAGCGCTTCAGTAGTTGAAGAATCTAAAGTGCGCTTCATGTCAGATTAAAAGTAAAAATAAGATGCCAGCATTTTTGGGACCGTTACCCTTAGAGCATTAAACCAATACCACATGAGTAAAAGCTTCCTTATAGCGCGCAAAATTTACAATTACTTTGGTAGGGTTGTCACATGACGTTATGATAAATGAAACAAAGTATTTTATTTTATTTTACCTATATAAATTTATAGATTACGTAGATAGTCTAAATATTTTCTTTTTATTATTTTTGGGTTCTAAATTCCAAGGAGCCGCCGAATTTGGGGAGGGGGTTTGTAATTTGTACGCAACAAAATTTGCGTTAAAAATTATTTGAACATTTTTTAAAGGAAAAATATGATTATTTTACCAAGTTACTATAACTAAAAGAACACAGCCTGATGAAAGCTTTAGTATAAATTAGTGTTGTGTAGTACGCGTACTAAGTACTAATAGGTTACGATACTCAGCACTATACCAAAAGAAACGTTACCGAACGCAAGCTCTTAATCGGACAGTCGGACTATTAGTATACCGTCTCCCGCTACACTCAACTTAAGTGCTTATGTTGCTTGTCCGAATTACTCCGAATGTCCGAGCGAGGACGAACAATAATAATAATAATAAAAATCTTTATTGCTGTAAAATACATGTTTTTACATAAAATTGTTTTGGAGGTCTTCTTTTTGGTATGGAAATACCTGTAACAAAAGACCTCACTCTTCCATAGCCAGTATTATTACTTAAATTATAAGTATTATTTAGGTATCTTACAAATTTATAACAAGAGACAGATTTTATAGGTAAATAAAGTTTAGTACATTTAACCTTAAAACGAATAGCAATAATGTGTTGTATGTGTGTGAAAGTTTGTGTGTGAGTGTACGTGTGTGTGTGTGTGAAACCCTTGCGTTTGTGAGTGCATGTATGTATGTGTTTATGCGAGCGTTTGTTTATGTGAGAGAGAAAGAGAGGAGGTACGTCTCTTAAACTATTATTTAATCTTACCTCATAATTGATAAGTATTTAATTATTTATTATTATTTTATTTTATTACGAACAAGGAACAACCCACTCAACACTACTTTAAAGTTTATACTGACACCCCCTACCAACCATCCGGTTACAAAGTAGGTGTCAGACATCCTTGTGCAAGCACAAGGGACCATCTACGTCAGGTCATAACGCCAGATCAGGACGCACCGAGGCGCATTCTTCATCCGGTACTTTTAAGACTAGTGTCTCAAGCTAGTCGCCCCGTGGACACGTATAGTCCACTACCTATTATCCAGATAGGTTACCGGAGCTGTAAGCTCGCTCACTTCTCGTTGCACTAGAGCACAACTCGCAGATTCCTCTGCTCGGGTCGTCAACTCTAAGTTGACTACCAATTATCCTCTTTGGTGGCGGAGTTGTAAGCCCACTCACTTCTCAGTACCTATCCAGGCACCTTGCCGATTTCAACATCCTACGCGGCTGGCTCAACCGGAGGTATTGCATCTAGCGGGCACCTCTACTAGTTATCCAGACTAGTGCCGGAGATGTTGGAGCTCTGCTCAGTGAAAACCACCGAGCATGACAACCAACTATGGGCAACTCACGTGCCCCGCAAGTCTTTTCGCCTCGGGCCCCTCGAGACCGCTACTTGGACCTGCTCGCTGTGCACGAAATGGAAGCCTGGCCACATCAACCAGGCAGACGAACATTCCCACTTCTACAGCTAACCACGCGCCACCACGAGTCCAACCCATGTCCGGAACCTGTCGGAGACGCCCGCGAAGGCATAACGAACAAGGAACAAACGTACTGTAAGCGAGATAGTTGTTGCCTGCCAATCGCTATAGAATACACGCACATTATGCGAGATAGCAAATCAATCGCTTACGCCGACCGACCGTGCGTTTTATTGAAAGAAAATCGTGCTCAGCGGTATTTAGCGCTAGGATTACCAAAATTGTTGAAAAACCTTAAATATATTTTTTTTTACAATTTCCATTTTCTGACGTTGGTATAGTATTTATATATACATGTTAACATGGGTACGTTTCAATATACACATATTACCAAACACCTGTAGATAGGTACTGGATTTATTTCCGTGTACTGTTAGGTACTATTAGTACTAATAAGATGTACTTTACTCGGACTGTACTAGTATAGTACTAAACCGAAAAGTGTCTGATTAAGCACAAGACTAGTATAAATATACACAAATGTGACACGAATAACACGTGTGCATGCCCTAAAATTGATAGTCTCGCATAGGGGTGTCCACTTAGAAAATACATCGATGTTTCTTTTCGATGCAATACATCGAGACTATGCACCGATGTTATGCGATGCATCGGTTAAAAACATCGATGTTTTCTCAACATCGAGTACTTTTTAACTGTAACTAATAAAATTAACTTTTAATGCAAACATTTGCTGTTCCAGTTGTTGTTTATAAAAAAAAGCAATGTGAGAATATTTTTTGTTATTTATAACGAAAGTAATAACAAACTTAAACCAGAAATTCCAGTACTAAATATTAAATAATTCCATTTCTCTATTTCCAGTGTTCTCTTGTGTAACGCCATGGTGGACCAATCAGCGCTCGTCATGAAAGCCCGCCATTGCCCGCCAATGCCAAGCCGCCACGTCACTTCCCCCCTCCACCGCGCCAAGCCAG
This sequence comes from Eudonia mercurella, assembly GCA_963082485.1. NCBI lineage: Eukaryota > Metazoa > Arthropoda > Insecta > Lepidoptera > Crambidae > Eudonia > Eudonia mercurella. The sequence goes on along the minus strand of OY720049.1, from coordinate 9,352,251 downwards.
CGAGCCCGCCATGCCGTGGGGAGGAAGATATAAAAGCCTCGGCTAGCTTCATTCGATCTCTTTTTTTCGTCTGCTGACCACTTGCCTGGAGGAAACTCTGCCCAATTCACTATTGAAGATCAAAAATACAAACTTATTATAATCATCTGCCTTATCATTTGTTAGCCCATCTGTTTTAATCAGAAGTGGGATACAAATAATAAAAGATGAAGCGCAACCAAGAGGGTGATTTTGTACGACCGCCAGGTTGGATATGCCCAACTTCACCCACCACAAGCAATCACGACACCATGAACGAGCAATATGAACGCGAAGCTTCATTGTCACCACCACCTGCAAAAAAGATGCTCAAAGATTTATTAGAAAACGAGATCGTCAGAGCAATACGAGATCTAAGCGAAACCCCAACGTTCACAAGAGTCAAGGAACACCGAGCGGCGGCTCTCATTCCCGAATTTGATCCTGATAATGAAGACTGCACGGTGACGGCGTGGCTCCGAAAAATTGATCATCTCGGTGAAATCTACGATTGGGACCAGAAGACTAAATCGTTTCACCTTCAAGACAAACTTAGAGGTCAAGCAAGGAAATGGTACAACAGGCTCGAGTCCTACGATTATACTTGGAGCGACTGGAAGACTATGCTACTGCGCGCATTCCCAAGACATCGTGACTATTCTAACATGCTTGAAGAAATGATGCAGAGACGGAAACTACCGAGTGAAACCATGACCAAGTACTACCACGACAAGATAGCCATGTGCTTTCGCTGCAAGTTGTCAGATGCTGCGAGCGTATCCTGCATTATTCGCGGCCTGCCTCAACCGATACAACCTAATGCAAGAGCATTTCAATGCGAGCGCCCCGATGAGCTGTACGAAGGTTTTCTATCCGCACTTGATGATTATCGTGCACCTATTTCAGATGCACGTACGTATAATAAAGATTTCAATAGATCGCCGCTCGATAAAAAGATAAGTACTGTCAATCCGGATACTGAGCCCTGTCCCCGCTGCAAAAAAACAGGCCACATGTTACGTAACTGCACTCTTCCCGATTTGCGTAGTTGTTTCAAATGTGGAAAACAGGGTCACATTGCTACTCGATGTCAATCAAATATGACAAACATATCCTCGGGTCGTAATGATAACATAAAGGAGGTAAAGATGTTGCAAAGTTACAACGATATTTATAAGAAAACCGCGAAGGTAGATGGCATTTTTGTGAAATCTTATATAGACACTGGAAGCCAAGTTAACATTTTAACTGCTAAGGTCGCGGATCTGCTAAAACTGCAAGTTAAGCCTACAAATATAACTCTGAAAGGATTCTCTGGTGGACTGGTCACTAGCCGCGGAGAAGTGGAGTTCCATCTTGAGATCGACGACGCGCACCTACGCTGCACCGCACAATTGGTAGATGTCGACATGCAAACCATCAGCTTACTAATAGGACAGCCAGTGATAAACAGCGAAGGCATGTCCTTGGTCGTCAGTAATGGAACTGTCACATTCAAGCAAGAACAATCATCATTTCCCAACAACATAGATGTCGTAGAAGACTGCAACCGGTTCAAAGTGGTAACTTCTTCAGAAGAGAGCTTGCCACCAGGAGTTTCTATAATAAAGGTTCAAATTCTAGGCAACAACGCTAGCAACGATGTGGCAACCGCGCCGCGGCACTTCGAGCTCCAGGAGGAGTCCTACTCTATCCCGGCAACCTTACTACGAGGCAGTGAGGGCTACATGAAAATCATCAACACCGGCAACGGGAACATCGTGTGGCCGCCAGGCGAGGTGCTGACACGGGCGGAGAGCTACGAGGAACAGCCATTGCCAAGCCAGGTTAGCCATAACAATAATAACTTAGCCATTAAAATGCCAGTGCCTATAAATTGCCTTTCATCTAGTAGTACTGATCATAATAAAGCTCTTGAAGGAATAGATGTAGATCAGTTAAAAATAGGGTCGTTAAATAAAACAGATCATAAACGCTTAATTCTTTTATTGAATCGTTACAATAGCTGTTTTTCTAAAGGTACACATGATTTAGGATGTACAGATTTAGTTCAAATGAAAATCAAAACTACTACGGATCAGCCTATTCACAGACAGCCGTATAGGTTATCTCACGTTGAGCAAGAAATAGTAAGGTCTAAAACAAAAGAACTGTTGAATGCAGGCATAATCAAAGAATCCGAGTCAGATTACGCGTCTCCCGTTTTATTAGTTAAGAAAAAGAACGGTGACTATAGATTATGTGTTGATTATAGAGCGCTTAACGCTATCACTATTAAAGATAGATATCCATTACCAAATATAGACGATCAAGTTTCCAAATTAGCGGGCAAAAAGTACTTTACTTGTCTTGACATGGCACAAAGTTACCATCAACTTTTAATTTCACCTGAAGATACACATAAAACTGCCTTTGTCACACCGCAAGGACATTTCGAGTATACCAGAATTCCGTTTGGATTAGCCAATGCACCATCCGTTTTCATGCGTTTGATAAATAAAGTAGTCGAGTCGGTACGTAATAATAACCAACTTCACAGCAGTAGTGATGCCGGCGATCAGTGTGGCCAACCTTGCGAAATATTAGCTTTCCTTGATGATTTGCTTCTACCTTCTGAAAACGTAGAATCCGGTTTAGAAATGTTAGAAATAATATTAAAAAAAATTAAATCATGAGAATTTAAAATTAAATTTAAATAAGTGTTCATTTTTACAAAATAAAATTACTTATCTAGGTCATGAAATTTCACCTGATGGCATACAGCCAGGCGAATCGAAATTGTCGGCTGTGTCTAAATTTCCCATCCCTAGCAATGTCCATGAAGTACGTCAGTTTATTGGCTTGTGTAGCTATTTTCGTAAATTTATTCATAATTTTGCAGTAATAGCTCGCCCTATAACAAACTTAACCAAGAAAAACGTGAAGTGGACTTGGGAGTGTGAACAAAGTAAGAGTTTTGATGAACTAAAGCGTTTGTTGTGTTCGAAGCCGGTATTAGCGTTATATGATCCGTTGCTGGTGACAGAAGTGCATACAGATGCATGTAAGTTAGGCGTCGCGGGTATATTATTACAAAAGCAGAATGATGGTAGTTTGCGCCCTGTTATGTACTACAGTCGAGTCACTAGTAGAGAGGAAAGTATGTACCATAGCTATGAACTCGAAACACTTGCAGTAGTTGAAACTTTACGTAGGTTTCGTGTGTATGTCGTAGGAAAAAATGTGAAGGTAGTGACAGATTGTACGGCCGTTCGTTCAACTTTAACTAAGCGAGATTTGATACCGCGAATTGCACGTTGGTGGCTTCAAATTCAGGAATACGATATAAGTGTTGAATATAGGCCAGGTGAGCGAATGAAACATGTAGACGCGTTAAGTAGGAACCCTGTTGATTCCGTTAACGTTAATCGACTTGAAGTAACTGATTGGTTTTATACAGTGCAGTCACAGGATGAAAAGTTAAATAAAATCATTACCCAGCTAAAGGATGGGTCGGCCCCACCTGGCATTACCAATGACTTTGCGTTGATTAATGAAAGATTGTATAAGAAAACATTAAATGGTAATCGCCTTGTAGTCCCGAGTTCGGCTAGATGGAAAATTGTTCAAATGCACCATGATGAAATTGGTCATGTAGGTCTTAAGCGCTGTACGGATCTTATTAAGAATGATTTTTGGTTTCCCAAAATGTCGCGATTTATAAAAAAATATGTGTCATCTTGTCTTCCTTGTGCATATGGAAAGGGAGAACATGGTAAGCTAGGGGGTAAGCTGCATCCTATTCCCAAGCCTTCAGAGCCCATGCGCATGATACACATTGACCATTTAGGCCCATTTTGTAAAACAAAGAAAGGTTACCAATATATGTTAGTGTTAACTGATTCTTTTTCAAAATTTGTGATTGCTGAACCAACTCGAACAGTCAATTCAATTGAAACAATTCGTATACTAAAAAGAATATTCAGTCTATTTGGTTACCCAGATCGTGTGGTAACCGACCACGGAAAGGCATTTACTAGTAGGTACTTTAGGAAATTTGCAACTGATAGACAATTTAAGCACACTTTGAACGCCATAGCGTGTCCACGAGCTAATGGACAGGTAGAGCGTACAAATCGTACAATATTAAATGCATTGCGAACATCCGATCCTAGTGAAGCAGCAAATAATTGGGCAAATTTTTTGCCCGACGTTGTTTGGGGTATCAATAACACTCTTAATGACACTACTGGTTCTAAGCCATATGACTTAATGTTTGCTCGCATTGGTCGTTCAATCTGTGATGTTAACATTCCTAATCATGACCCTGAACCCGTTCAATCTAGACGCAATAAAGCTTCTGAGAAGATTAAGAAAGCAAGTTTACGAATGAAACATAATTTTGACAAACGGCGTAAGCCTTGCCAGGTATTTAAGAAAGGTGAATTGGTTCTCTGGAAACAAGCACCTACAAGTAGTGCAGCCCGTGTTAATACTAAACTAGATGATTTATATTCTGGCCCTTATGTTGTAATTAAAGTTGTAGGTAATGACAGGTATAAGATAAGGAGTATCAAAGGTGTACGAGGCTACAAAAGCTTTATCGGGTTAGTTTCGGCAGACTCTTTACGCCCTTATCGTAGTATAGCGCCTATTTCTGACAGTGCTAGCAGTTCTGATGAACAGTTGGAGACCGAAGACCTAATTGATCTTCTTGAAAGCTAATTGCATCTCTTTGTTCCCATTGCGGGAGCAATTGTTACAGGATGGCCGAATGTAACGCCATGGTGGACCAATCAGCGCTCGTCATGAAAGCCCGCCATTGCCCGCCAATGCCAAGCCGCCACGTCACTTCCCCCCTCCACCGCGCCAAGCCAGCGAGCCCGCCATGCCGTGGGGAGGAAGATATAAAAGCCTCGGCTAGCTTCATTCGATCTCTTTTTTTCGTCTGCTGACCACTTGCCTGGAGGAAACTCTGCCCAATTCACTATTGAAGATCAAAAATACAAACTTATTATAATCATCTGCCTTATCATTTGTTAGCCCATCTGTTTTACTTGGAAGACTTTGCAAAATCAAAAGTTTATTTAGGGGTTTCCATTTCAGTCTATTTCGTTGCAGATTGACGATTTGTGCCGCTTTAGAAAATAAACATTCTGATGGAATGGAGGTGCCTACCATACAGCCTACATAGTCAAATCAAAATGTAATTAATATTCTTCTCTGGGTCAACTAACCAATAACCATGATTATAATTATATATTATATTATAATTCGATTCATCGATGTATATCGAATATTCCTAGTCTCGCACACTAAATACCTAGGAGTAGTTATAGATCAAAAATTGACATGGCATAAACAAGTAGAACAGCTCTACAACAGGATACGAAAATTTATGGCGAAACAGAAAGTTTTTAGTATAAAATTCACAAGGATACACACACACACACACACACACACACACACACACACACACACACACACACACACACACACACACACACACGATTAAACGATTTTTTATGCGCTTGATATTTTGAGTCGAAAAAAAATTTTTGTCATATAAAAATATACTACTTTGTGGTTTTGTCATAGTTAGATAAGTTCATTTACTTTTGTAAGTAGATACTTTGAATTGTATTTTCTTGAATTATATTGTACTGTGTATGTAGTGGGTATGCTAAAATCAATTTGATGCTGACTTAGTTAGGGCACAGTATTACTATTTCATAAAACTGTGGTTAGGGCAAGCAAGAGTAAAATAATAAATCATTCATTTAATCATTTATTTCCTTGAAAAGTATTTGAATGAGCGTTTTCTTAAAACATTTTACAACAATGTTGTATACAAATGTGACAAAAAGATATTTTTACACAAATACCAGAAAAAAAAAATTTAGAGAGATTTCTCAAAAGTTACTTTTTTAACAATTAATAATTTTAACCCAAGTCGGAGGCTCCCGCTGTTTATTCCGCTATCAATCTCGCCGCCCCCAAAGGCCGGTGTCGCTGAAAATGCCGTCTGAGGTAATCAGCAAACTCTCTCCAAAAAAAAGCCGTAACCAGAATTTGATAGATTTATGTTTTTTTTTTTTTTTTAACTTTCATATTTCAGAATAAAATCAATAAGTGCCTGTAAAGGCTATTGAATAAACAATTTGACTTTGACTTTGAACAGATCAAAATAAATAAACGGACAATAACATATTTTAACTACTACTCGGAGTATGAGCATATTTTATGTGTACTTTAAGGTAGCTTGGTGATTTAAATTTCTTCCCACAGTGGCACGCATGCTTTGGTCCATTATGGTGCACTCTTCTCATGTGATTTGATAGGTTATTTTTCTTCATAACAGACTTGCATATCTTACACCTCACTTTCTCACAATGACAGAATCGTATGTGCAGTGTTAACTTAGTTTTGTGGTCAAATTCTGAGGGGCATTCGCTGCATTTAAACATATCTCCCAAAGGATAGACCTTTTGGGGATACCTTTTCTGTCCTAAATGTACGTACATATGGTGACGTTTCAAAATTCTTTCTGTTTTAAATTGTTTTTTGCATTCAACACATTCATACCTATCCGTGCCATGCACGTCTCTTATGTGTGCATGCCAACGATTGTACGGTAATATTTTATTGCAAAGATTGCACTGTTGTAGAGATGTGGTCTTTTTGAAGTCAATGTCTTCTATAATTTTTTGTTTAGTACAGCTTTTATTATTTCTTTGGATACATTCTTTTAAAAATGAGTTATTGTCATTGTATGGTATGCTGTAGATATTCTTTGTTTTAATTGGCATTATTTGTAATTTTAGATGGGTAAGATTGTGACATATTAGGGAGTATCTGTAAAAAAGACCATAATTAAATTAAAACTATTAAAAAGATTCACAATCTAGTTACCTGTCTCTATACATATATACATACTCTCATGTCTTTCTCCCACAAAAAAGGATAAACAGAGCACCACAATCATTCAATCATAAATTTTGACTAGTTCTGTTAGTGACCTGTTAGTCCGCATTTACAATAATCAAAGTAGGGTTCCGAGGTGGAATAGATAACATCAGCAATAAGATGCAAGCTGATCACCTAAGTACAATCATCTTGGAACTCTTGTCCCTTAGTCGGCTTTTCAAGTCCCAGATAAGCATGGGAGACATGTCTCTATATATCTGTTGTTATTTAACAAAAAACTAAGTTAATTAAAAATTCAGGAACTTAATAGAGCAGTGGCTAACGTCTGCCGGTTGCTCACAATGCCGGGTGACTAAATAGATGCCTAATTGAGATATTTCGAACTTCTCCTTGTTTCGGACTGCACCTTAAGTGGTTGATACCGTTTGTAGACGCAGAAAGCAGTCGGTAATACCCACCAACTCACATTGAGTCAGAATGTCCGGCTCTTCCCGTGAATAAGAAATTATAGGTGGATGATGATGATGGTAAAGTTCTAAAGTGTAGCATGTAGCATACGTCACGAAAACTTAGTTGTTCTAAAGTATAGCATGTAGGATACGTCACGAAACTATAACTTACTTGTTACTGAATATTTTCTTGCAAAATGAGCACTCGTGTTTGAAATACTCAGTCAACTTTTCATAGTCCACCACATTGGTAAGCTGCTCACACTCTTCATTAGTTCTGAATAGTGTTTTATTGTCAATACACCAATCTGTTTCGTCGTCGTAGACTTGAGAACTTTCTATTTCAAGTTTTATTTTGATGTCGTAATTTGTTCCTGATGAGGTTTCATGTTCATGGACCTCATTTTCTTGTTTTATACACAAATCCGAAGGTAATACCATTTTGTTAATACTACAGGTTTAACTTTAGCTAGTTTTAAAAGTTGGAAAATAAATGACAACATAACATAATTTAAGGTTAACTTACTTTTTTCAGTCAGTCCAGTCAGTCATCTCATTTAGGAAAAGGGGGTCTAGCTTATACAGCCTAATCTTTTGTTTTTTTATGGTGTTGGCTTTGATTACTATTTGATGAAATAATTTGATCTGTTTATTAAACTTAAATTGAAGAGGAGTACTGAAATTCGTTCTTTTAAATTTTAGTTAGTGTGACTTTCTGTCATACATATAATTTGTTTCCACTTGGAAATATTAATTGCTATGCAGATGATAGCACAACAGTGCATGGGGGATACACTGCCGTCTACATGCGTCGTCTTGTATAAGCTTAAAGGCTGCTTAATGACAAAAACTAGTTTTGAGGTAGAGCCGAAAAAGGCGGCAAAATTCAAACCTCAAACTCATTTTTTATAAATACTTTGTTGCAGTATACCAAAAGAAAGGTTTTCTTTTCAATCTTTACATGAAATTGGTGAATTGATGCATATAGAATCTCGTCTGTATTAACACGTATTAGTTAATAGTTATGTGTTGTAAAAACGTTCATTATTAATTAATGAGAAGTTGGCAAAATAAATAAAAAAACTATTTAGTCATTCTGTTGTTGGAGCACAAGAATTCGGTCATTTATTCTTGTACTTGGAGTACCCTGCACTTCACCAACAATATACATTTTACCATCCATGCAGCTCTAAGATGTAGCTACATACATTCCAAGAAACACAAAGAAGAAGTTATTACGAAATTATAGATAAAACTTACCTTGCGTCACAGGGAAATTATATATGAAATTTTAAATTCTTGTTGTTTCGAAGTCGACTTAAACCGTATACAGAACAATGTGTGTGCATCATTAATCATTATATTCAATAGGAATCACTGAACGTAATTTAAAAAAAAAAACGATCAAAACACGCAGTATGCGCACGTGACTGCCCTTCACGGTAGCTCCCACAAACTGAGCTTGTTTGTGGGACAATGTCCGCGGCGGCGCCCGCTTCCCCGCGGGTTCCCTTCCGTTGCTCTGCGAAAGTACTTCGTTGCCCAACTGTATGCTTTTAGTGGCCGTACCGTAGACATGTGTCCACGCCCTAATGCTCGCGGCGATCAGTAGAATCCACGCCGATAGTACTAAGTTGTAAAGAATTAATTAGTTAGTTGTTTACTTCTCGCTGTGATATGAATAGGTAGAATACACGTCAAAAGAAAAAAAATAGTCTAGTTTCATCAAGTTGAAACTGTTGAAAGTTTACTTCTAACGTTGAGCATCGGTAGAATCCACGCCAAGGACACAGGGGGGGGGGGGGTCCAAGAGGTCCGGACCCCCCCCCCCCCCCCTTAAAGTGTTATACCTACAACATATACACATACACACACTCACACATATAAATATACACACACTATTGAAACTGTTAGCGTCGCTACCTGTATCTACTGCAAGTGTTGAGAGATTCTTTTCAACATTAAAATTAGTAAAACATATTTACGCAATAAAATGGGGAATGATCGTTTAACCGGGTTGGCCTTGATGTCGGCCCACTCAAATCAAGCCATTTCAGTGGATGATGTTTTGAACGAAATGTCCTCCCGACCAAGACGGTTAAATTTAATGCTGTAACATTGTCTCATTTTTAAATAAATAAATAAAATAAAATAAAAATGTATTTATTTCAGGTAAATCAATTACAATTAAGTTACCGGGGCTACCCCAAAAAGTAGTCAGAAAACACCTGTGTGGGGTACGCCTCGCTCTTCCTACGTAAACATAACAGTTTCGATTTGCATGAGTGATACAAGATTTCATAATTTCTTTGCGAGATTGTGTGTGTGTGTTTAAAAATATTGTATAATTTATAATAATAATAATATAAGTTACCATGATAATTAAACTAAAATGAAATAAAGAACACAGTATGTCAATATTTTTTTATTAACAAATCTATTTACAAATATATACATTATCGAATCAAAATCATTACATAAGTCACAGAGACATTATTTTACAGACAATTTAATTGCACCATCACTATAATAAAAATTATAATATATTAATTTGTTAAATAAAATAAAAAAATCAGCCAACCAAAATTTATCGCATGGTCAGTCTTAAGTGTCTAAACAAATAGGTAAAATAAGTAATTTTTTGTTTGTATCGAATAGATTGACAGCGATTGTAATAACAATACTTTTCATCTCACCTGATATTTGGTGAAGATGAGGTCTGAGATGCTTATAAAGAATACTTGCTTTGAAGAGGTTCAAGCATGGAATTAATAAGTACAACTGATATGCTCACTGCAATTATTTTGACATATCAAAATAAACCATATCCGTATATTAATAAAGTATTTTTTAAATAACCAATATCTCCTTAGAGAAGCGAGTTCAAGTGAGACATCTTTTTTTTTGGTGTGTCCCTTTCGCACAATTGCCATGTGAAATATTTGATACAATGGTAGTAGATTTATGAAAAAATTTGTTTCGCAGAAAACAATACATTTTGTCCATGAATATTATATAAGACATGTTTAAATGTATACTACAATAAATGCAATAGCTCGTAAGGCAATTAAATCAAAGTCTTTATATCACTACATTACAATATTATCGGAAATATTACTTTTACATTAGATAACACTAGGTAAAATGGTAGTATTCGACAGCGGCACCACAAAAACAATATGGCGTCTTCTTTGTTGTCATTACTGCTACCCCATGTGTTTTTAATGCTTTTTGAGTTGAAAAAGCAGTGAAATGGTGAACAATACATGTGCTGTGAGTGGGTATGAGAAAGAATCATATCCGGGTTGTGGATTATCTTTTCACAGGTAAGTTTGACATCAGTAGGAACTAGGGTGACTACACTTTAACGAGACGTATTTATCCCTATTATTGCCTAAATAAGTACTAAATTAAAACTTATTGTGTCACTAAATACCTTAGAAACTCACTAGGTTGTTTAACTTTAATCGAAGATTTCGTCTTAAATAGGTCAGGGAGTCAAGTTGGGGGGCGCAACGATTTCTTTGTGTAATAATAATTTTACAAAAACACAAATGTTGAACTTCCACGAGCAGAATTTGAACCTGCACCCTTCTGACATTCCGGGTCAGGTGCTCTTCTAAGTGAGCTATCGTGGTTCTAACCAGCCCGCCGAAATTGTTCAACACTTTTTACTTTGAAAGCCAAAGGCGCCCATTCAATGTCAACAACTGCCGTCGTTAACATCCGATCATAATATTTTTACAAATATTAAAGTGTTTTTGTAATTTGTTCGCAACAAAATTAGCGTTAAAAATTATTTGAACATTTAATAATAATTTTGCTAATAGGTATGTTACAAGTCTCCCTGCCTCATTAACGATTAAGCATGTGGAAGCTCATACATGGGTATTTCCTTTAATAATCAGGAATTAAAGCGCAGTTCTTGATTGACAACCACTGGCTGTAAATCAAGAACTGCACAGTGTTGACAAAAACCGCCAATTCTATCTACACACGCACTCAAGCTTGTAGGTATTATTGTGGCAAGCCATCACCTGAATAAGGCACTGGATAATTACTATAATCATAAAATAATATATTTTTTTAAATTTCCAGTTTGCCTTCGGATTTAGAGTTAAAGAAGAAATGGTTAGAGGTGATACCTGGGAACTTGGGTAAAAGCTCTGCGGTTTGTACACTTCATTTCAAACCTGAACACGTTATTTTTTAACACGCTTTTATTAGTTTCACCTGTATGTTTGTTTGTAACCAACTCCTTTTAACTCGATTTTGACTCATTTCAAGCGGTAAGATTTAATTTAAGTATGGTAGACTTATCAAGTACAGCTGACAAAGCGTGTTAAAAAACAAGCTTTGTGTATATATTATACATAGTTTTGTTTAGATGAATTTGAAGAATGACTTTTAATATTAATATTATTTGTATGTCATAAACTGGTCGTAATAATTATGTTACATTAGGTTAATCGTTTACATAATTATTTCTTAAGACGGAGCATGCTTAATACATAATTTCATGTTTATTTTACAGGGCAAAAATAAAAAAATAGAAGTTCTCAGTGATATATTGCTACAACAACCACAATCAGTCACCTCTGAAGAGGAAATCCTACTCTTGCCACCTCTTTAGAAACACCTGTTATTGGTGGGACAAGTTCAAGCAATATAGAAAAACCTCCAAGGAAGAAGCTCTGTCCAAAAGATAGTTTGTCCAACAGGAAGTCGGTGTTCAGACAGTATCTAATAAATGTATGAGCCCCGTAGAAGATGTTTTAAAAAAAAAGGCAAAGTATTATCACAAAGGCTAAATAGGCGTGACAAAAGATTAAAAAACGTACAATCGCTTTTATTGTAACTCAAGAAAGAGTGTAAAAATGTTGAAGAGGTGGAACAAAATATAAAATATAGTTTTAGCAACATCCATACTCTATTGAACACAGATAACATAATCATCATAATAATTAACCATCTTAATTTTATGGGAAAAAAAATGAATGTTATACTTGCGGCGCAGACATTAAGTTCTTCAGTCGCTGATGCCATTGACTTTTTAAGAACTAGTGCAATAAAAATTCCAGGGCAGTGAAGCAAGTATTGAATATATCCTCTTCCCCATTGCGACTAAGTATTGAAATGTTTTGGATAAAGCTTTTACCAACACAAGAGAATATTTGAAAAATCTCACTATTGATAAATCATAAATAAATCATAAATCATAAATCATAAATTTATTGTTTCTCATGTAGTCAATCAAAACATTTTATTAAATCGCCGAAATATGGCTGCTTTTGGCTTGATTGTTGACACTTACAGCTGCCCAAATTTAGCAAAAAATATTTTGGAAGGTGAGGATAATAATTTAGATTATTTTCTTCCATGTAAATTTTTCCAAGACCATTAGGAAATGTTTTTTTCCTGTATTCGATTGCAGGGTGTTGGAAATAACAACCCTAATGCATATAAATTCAGGTATGCTATGCGCAAACTTCTTTATCGAAATAGTGTCAAACCTAGCATAAACGCAAATTGCACAGACGATGATTTTGAACTGTCACCAATTTTCGAGTTTCGTAGCCAAAAAAGAATTATTGAGAAAAATCAAGAAGATGATGATTCACAAGATGAAAATGAAGTAGAAATTTTATTCAATTATATGCAATCGATCAATTTGAGTAATTACAAAAATAATATCTTTTATAACATTGCTGGTCATTTTGTAAACAAAATGTTAATTAAGATTACATGTCAACACTGTTGCGTCGCGACTGTAATATTGTTATAATTATCCTTAGTAATAATATTGATTATTACTAAGGATAATTGCGATCACTCATAATTTGTGGATATTACCAACTTTTCATCTTTTACTGCATTCGTTGACAGGGGAGCCTTAAAATACGTTTCTAGGTTTTCTTTCGAAGTAATAAGGAGTAGCGAACAGTTATTTATGTCAAAAATGGCTAAGGAGACATTCAGATACATTAGCAAAAAAGTTATTTTGTCAATATTAACTGTTTATTACCAAATTGAAGCATTTGTTTTCTCCGGTCTACCAGGTACAATCTGCAAATGACGAAGAGCCACGCGAATTACAATTGGTGAAAGCGTTGGCTAATTCATATCTGAATTTAAAAATATTTCATCAAACGAATTTAAACTCGTTACGAAATTTCGGCAGAAAAATTGGACTTAGACAGAAACTTACTAAAACAATTTTATTTAGTCATGTTTAAAAAGTAGTAATTTGATATTAAGGTTTACAATAGTTACTGGCATATATGAACTGTAATTACTTGTCAACTGTAACAACTATAGCATTAAGGTCATTACTAAATAAACAAATAAATTCCTTGTACTATTTGTATTATTTATGTCATAATCCATCCCTTATCCCCTATAATTTTGCCATTGCTAATGTGTTTTTTGGGTGTGTAAGTGGTCAACACTGGTGTCAGATTTCTCTAGTTGCCTAAAGGCATCAGCTTAACGACTGACATCTTACAATGACAGCCAGGAATTAAAGTGCCTTCCGGAGCACGGAGAATTTCACGGGTAAACTACTATAAAATAGTAGGTATTAAGATTGCAAGTTTGAATTTGTCTCACATAGCCAAATCTTATTGTTATATTTTTCCTGCACTTATTATTCAACTTCAAAATATATTTCCGAAATATAACGTTTGTCCCATGTGCTACAAAAGTATGGTCACCCTAGTAGAAAGGGACGAAAAGCCTCTGTAGAACACATCTCACTTGGTTCGTTTTTTGACGTCAGTGCTCAGTCCTGTTCTACTTATAACGTCCTTGCAAAAAGGAGACCAGAAAAAACAAAAACCAAGCAAACAAACCTAAGACCGTACATGGCTAATGGCAGTACAAGGTTCATTGGTATGAGCTGTACAAAGAACCCTATACCCGACGATTCGACCGAGTCAACCCGTGACGTCGGGTATAAAGAAGGTATGATACCTTTTTACTAATTAGTTTGCGTTAATACCCGTTTAAATTCTTTGTTTAATTATGGAACGCGAAAGTTTAAAAGTGTATATGAGCTGTACAATCAGAATTAATTAATAGTCCTAGCAAAAAATGAAGGAATATAAAAGAATCTTTGAAAAATCCCATAAACCAAATAGTTAGGTCTCGTGTACTCTTAGGGTAAGGCCACACAGCAGGTGCTTCGCTTGGAGCTACGCTAGGTATTAGGCTAGGCGCCTAGATATACAGTGTTATTTTTAGTTTATACGAAAATTGAAATACTGGTCAAATATTTTCATTTAAAGAATCAGTACAAAAAAAATTAAAATAATATCTTGAAAACTCACGAAGTTACAAGATTTTTGTGCTGTCCCGTTGTCCTCGCGCGAACGTGGTCACAAACAGCACGCGGCACTGCACTTATTGGTAACGCGACGCGCGATATTTGTAAATGATATGGTGATAACATCCTGCTTATGGAAATTTTTTTTTGTTGTTTTAAGACGTTACAGCTAAAAACGGCCACTTTTAACTATAACACCGTATTTAACTAAACCATAACATGTCAGATATTCAATATGTGACGTAAAAATGCTAAATTACTTCATTTAAATATGTAGTTTGTTGAGCATAATTTGATTTTCTATCTCTCTTAAGCGGTCTAGCGTAAATTTTTATCGAATAATTGTATTTTTCAATTAATTGATTTTATTAGGAACACTTACTTACAGATGCCTGTAATGTAAGAATCAGCAATCAAAATTGATGACAGCCGGTCTTTATGTGGATTTTAAGGTCTTCACGTGAATATAAGTATAACGAGACGACTTTCCTATTTATTACGATATTATTAACTGGGATTTATTATTAATTATTATTTCAATAATTAGCGCACATCAATAGTTATAAAATATTTTGTTGTTATAAATAATGAATTTATTTATAACAACATAAAATATTTTATAACAGCTTAAAATATCATTTCTTCTTGTAACTTAGGATAATATATTGAGGCCTAAGGTCTGAGTGGGCTAGTTTTCATATACGAATTATATTATAGCCTTCGCAAGTTCTAAAGCTATAAGTTCTTTTTTTATTCTTCCAGAAATTTGGCTGACTGGTAGAAACTAGCCATTGAACATAGGGCTCTTCTATTACTGTTTTAGTAGGTACTTAATAATAACGAACTCAACATGAAGACGGTAAAACAAGAAATAAAAAATTACATCCAAACATACCAGAATAGATTGCAATCCCACCATAATATACTGGCGAAACACCTGATGGAAGCACAAGCAAGCCCATCAAGGCGTAGACTCAAGAGAAGAGTACCTTAAGACCTACTCTGATTGAGTGAAGAGGGCACATCATTGGATGTAGACCTAGCATGACATTTTACACATTCATAACATATTGCTAAATGTTATTAAACAGATCGCAATAAAAAATATATCCAGGACTGACCATTGAACTTGGCACTTGATCTCACTTCTTTTGTCGTTGAAGTCTTTTTTTTTGGAGAGAGTTTGCTGATTGCCTCAGACGGCATTTTCAGCTTCGCCGGGCTTTTTTGGGGGCGGCGAGGAACGTAAAGGGTCCCTCAAGCCCTGTGAAACGAATCACCTTTGGAGGTTTTCTTGAGGGAACGGCATCGCGAACTAGTTCGCGTCCCCGTGCCCTACTAGATTCCCCGAAGGGTTCGGATCGGATCGGGGAGCGGAACCACCCGAGGGCGCCTCTAAAGGCTCGGGCCTCGGCTCGGGTAGACCGGGCCGTGGAGGAGGAGAGAAGCGCCCAGGTACATGTCTGTACCTGGTATAGAGCGCGTGTGAACCGGTTCTTCGTACCCTTGTTCTACGAGTACGGTGTCTTGGACCTAAGCTAGTGTGCATGTTTAGTGTATTCTGTATGTAGTGACATTTAGACGATCGGGCGGGGCATCGTTGAAGTCAACAACCAAGGCATGCATAATATTGAACTTGGCTCTCATTTCACATTTATGTTTTTGATGGGATTTATTTCATTACAATTTATTGATTACCGAAAAATTAAACAAGTTTACTTTATAAACGAATATAACTGCAAATCTACAAATCTGACTGATATCTCGAAAAAACAACATTACAAAATGTATTTAACTAATTACCCCCTTATTCATAAAACTATTTAAGCATTATTAAATTAATCATTGTTTTGTCTCTTTTTCTCAAATTCAAAATGACGTTTAAGTGACGTTGACAAAACAATATCTATATATTAATACGTGAAACAAAAACTTTGTACCCGTTTTTAGGAAAATTGCGCGGATGGAGGAGTATGAAATTTCTCACACTTATAGTTTATATAGAGAAGGTTATCCGAATGTTAAATTTTTTGTTAAATTATGCATAAAAAATATCAACAAAAACAACATTACACACACTACCATGTATTTGACACACACGTATTGTTTGTCTTTAGTGCGGCCGACATCTGTCAATGCCAATTCATACTCACATTCTGTCTTTTTTAATTTTTGCATTGTTTAAGATACAATCCGTGCAGCCTTAATAAAATTACGGTCGAATTTCGACCACTGGGCGACCACTAGTTTAACTAAATAGTTTCATGAATAAGGGGGTTAGTGTTTAAACGAAACGTTATGCATGCCGCCCTTACACCATTTTTGACTTCTATGAGTACTGTATGACATTGTGAAAATTGAAATTGGTACCTGATGTAATTTTTTTACATGTTGTGATCCTTTATATTTTGTGTGTTTATTTGTGATGGAAAGTGTCCTTTTACGACAGGACTTTTTCCAATATTATGACGCTGTAAGGGAGAAAAGAAACGCTCTTGCCGAGTTTCTTGCCGGTTCTTCTCAGTACAAGGTCTCCTGCCCAGAGTAGACTCACGAACCGATGGCATAGTGACATTCACAAGAGTTACTTGTAGCCTAAACTGAATAAATGATTTTGTTTTTTTTTTTTAATTTATAAAGAATTTTATCAAGGGTGCGCCGTCCGTAAGTGACAGGTGTCATATATTTTATTTGAAATGTCATCGTCCATATTTATTTGATGCCGTGCGGCCATACTAATTTTGTATGGGGAATTTAACGAAAAACCGCTCATTAAATCGAAAATGTGACGGACGATTTGTAGTTAAGACATTAGTGATTGTTTAGACATAATTAAGAGTATAATAATTTAGACTATAAGATATCAATTAAACGCCGCCACTCGTTTTCATGATTTTTGCCCAACTTCAGGGCTCAGATCGGATTGAGACCAGTTACCTGATTATCTGATCACCTGATCCGTTTACCTGATCACCGGATCCGTTTACCTGACATGCACTTTTAAGAACCTAGGGATAGGAATGTATTTTTATAATCTATGAATCTAGTTATTGACTTACTTATAATGTTTTAAGGCCATCATTAGATTTCATAACACTATAATCACAAACTATGCAAAATGGCTATTAACATTGTAAGCTAAGAAGGCGTGAAGATATATTTCATTTTAATAGGAGTCATCTGATGATGACTCACCAACCCGCATTTGGCAAGCGTGGTGATTAAGCCATCACCCGTCAATTGTAGTGATGACTTGATTTCAATGATGGAGGCCTTTGCCCAGCAGTGGGACAGTTATAGGCTATTTACTTATTATTTTACTATGCCATTATATACAGAAAACCCTATATCTTTGGCTTCACTGACACCTTTTCCCAAGTGGCGCTACCTAGCGGCAACTATCAGTACTAATTGACATTTTGATAAGCAAAGTTTTGTATCGAGGTTTAATGCAAACTACTGAGTATAGGCACAGAGTAGGACCATAGTGGTGGTCACTCTACAAAAGCAATAACTAAAAAAGGATGTATTGAATTCTAATATTGTTTTTTCTTGTTTTTTGAGTTTGCTGATTGCCACAGACAGCACTTTCAGCTTTACCGGGCTTTTGTGGGGGCGGCGAGAAACTTTAAGGGTTCCTCAAGCCGTGTGAAACGAAGCACCGTCAGAGGTTTTCTAGAGGGTTCGGGCTCTATTGTATGATTTGGTATTTTGAAAGCTGTGCAGTTACTATCGCTTATTCTTTTCCACAGCTAAAAAATAGCCGTGCTGAATGGGTAGGAGGTAAAAAAAAATGTTTGAACGAATCAAAAGCAGTTCTTAACCTGTCGTCTGCTGTAAATACGGACACAAAAGAATTGTTTAGGGCACTGATCAGTGCTCGCCGTTATGAGCGATTAAGCCCCGTTAGAAAGCTTTGCTTAAAATGGAACGCGATAGTTTAAAGTATGTGACATTAAGATATTTCCCTCACGTATACAATAAACTGTTTTCCCTAGTAGTCTTCAGCCATGATGAGGGTGACAAGTGCGGTCCATCCAGAGAAGGGTCTGCAGCCGGATCCTTTGCCGTCCTCACCTGAGTACTGCTCCCATAGGTACCCGGTGCGTCTGTACTCAGATAGAATGTTACCTGAAAACAAAGGTTCGAGATTAATAAAACGATTTTTTAAACTTTTAGAACAGAATTTGAAAAAAGTCCAGATCTTGCCGTAGGCGCTCATCATCATCATAACCGGCTCATTTTATGTCCCCACTGCTGGGGCACGAGTCGTCCCTATGGATGGATAGGAAGAACGGGTTGTTAACGACTGCTAATGCAGTCAGGACCAAAGGCTTACGCGCCTTCCGAAGAACGGAGGAACTCGATATGATACATTTTTGGTCACCCATCCGATGACCGGCCTAGGCGCACGCTAATACACACGGTTTTAGTACCAGTATAATAATAGCACTGGCACCCTCTACAAACCACATAGGTAATATGAAAGGAGTCAGACGATTAAAAACAAAGAACTGCGTACTTAATCTTATTTTTTTTAACGTTCGTTACTTTTAAAGACTTTTTTGCCCAGTAGTGGGGCTAAGCCAACACCACCTACTCATAGACGAGGAAGGTAACATGCAGTTACCTTTTTCGGAGAGCGCAATGTATGCCCAGCAGTGTGATAGTAGACTATTTAGATTACTACAACACTTATGACAGATAGGCAAGCCTCAAACAAAGCGGGCCGACAATCTAGTAAAGGTCGTGGGTAGCTATAACAAAAGTGGCCGCAGTGGAGATGCTTGGGAGACCCCTGTACGTATACTCACGCACGACGTTGGCCCTGAGCCGCTTGTGCAGCTTCATGGCACGCGGCGCAGTGGCTGAGCGCGGAGGAAACAAAACCGGGCGCAGTGGAGATCCTTGAGAGACCCCTATACTATACTACGCATACATGGAACAAAAGCGGGCGCAGTGTAGATCCTTGAGGGACCCCTATACTATACTACGCATACATGGAACAAAAGCGGGCGCAGTAATGATCCTTGAGAGATTCCTCCGTTACAGTAGTCTAGTTACACGAAGTTGGCCCACAGCCTCGCATGCAATTCGCTGGCGCTTCACTTCGCTCTCTACAAGTTTCTATTCCGCTGGAAGCTAAACAAAAGCGGGCGCAGTGGAGATCCTTGAGAGACACCAGGTTAGCTACTTATACTCAAGCTCGAAGTTGGCTCTGAGCCGCTCGTGCAGCTCACTGGCACGCGGCGCGTGCGGGCCGCCGGGGGCGCCGTAGTGGTTGAGTGCGGCGAAAACAAAAGCGGGCGCAGTGGAGATCCTTGAGAGACCCCTGTACCACACTACTAATACGTAGAACAAAACCAGTCGCAGTGGAGACCCTTGAGGGACTCCTTATTCCCGTACTATTGACCAATGGCTGCGTATACTCACGCACGAAGTTGGCCCTGAGCCGCGTGTGCAGCTCGCTGGCGCTTCACTTCGCTCCCTACAACTTTCTATTCCGCTGGAAGCTAAACAAAAGCGGGCGCATTGGAGATCCTTGAGAGACACCAGGCTAGCTACGTATACTCACGCACGAAGTTGGCCCTGAGCCGCTTGTGCAGCTCATGGCACGCGGCGCAGTGGCTGAGCGCGGAAGAAATAAAACCGGGCGCAGTGGAGATCCTTGAGAGACCCCTATACTATACTACGCATACGTGGAACAAAAGCGGGCGCAGTGTAGATCCTTGAGGGACCCCTATACTATACTACGCATACATGGAACAAAAGCGGGCGCAGTATTCCGCTGGAAGCTAAACAAAAGCGGGCGCAGAGGAGATCCTTGAGAGACACCAGGCTAGCTACTTATACTCACGCACGAAGTTGGCCCTGAGCCGCTTGTGCAGCTCCCTGGCGCGCGGCGCGTGCGAGTCGCTGGGGGCGCCGTGAAAACAAAAGCGGGCGCAGTGGAGATCTTTGTGAGACCCCTGTACCATACTACTAATACGTAAAACAAAACCGGTCGCAGTGGAGACCCTTGAGGGACTCCTTTGTCCCGTACTATTGACCAATGGCTGCGTATACTCCCGCACGAAGTTGGCCCTGAGCCGCGTGTGCAGCTCGCTGGCGCTTCACTTCGCTCCCTACAACTTTCTATTCCGCTGGAAGCTAAACAAAAGCGGGCGCAGTGGAGATCCTTGAGAGACACCAGGCTAGCTACGTATACTCACGCACGAAGTTGGCCCTGAGCCGCTTGTGCAGCTCCCTGGCGCGCGGCGCGTGCGGGCCGCTGAGCGCGCCGTAGTGACTGAGCGCGGCGAGCGCGAGGTAGTTGACGTTTGCCCACACCTGCCCACGCCAGTACGGCGGGTCGTGGGCCGTGTTACGCTTCATGTGGTAGGGGGACGATTTCGATAGAGACCTGTTGGGGGAAACATAGTTCTACATCTACAAAAATAGATAGATAGATAACTCTTTATTCCAACCACATTAGTAATTTTTTGTGATTTATATACTTAATATTATTTTAATCAATTAATATTTTTCAAAGCTAAAAATTGTCTTTGAAATAGTATTATTATATATTATATTATATAAGTAGTATTATTATATTATCTCATGGGTATAATATATGTAAGTAGGTATATTATTGTATAGGTTTGAAATATTGTATACTTGTATACTGAACGAGGTAGTTAAGGACTATATTATTCGAATTCCATCGTCGTTAATTGATACATAGCATTTTTGTTTGCTTTAATGTGTTATGTATGTACAGTCACGGACATTAACATGTAAACAATGTTACTCTTAATACAATGGAATAAAAGACAAAACTATTCAAAAGTGTATGCATGATTATGCTCGTGACTGTATGCTTATGTTTGTTTATGGTTAAATGGTACTTTTTCTATTATTTGTCTTTGTGGATAACGGTGTTGATTGTCCGATTATTTACCTGTTATTTTATTCACTTTGTAATATATACTGGTCAATTGTTTGTTGTCCCAAATAAAAAATAAAAAATAAAACTCTCAAATTTCTTCAATATATTTTCAACCATATACCTTAGCCTTAAAGTTTAAAGTCTATTGAGGAAATTTGACAGTTTGTGGTAGGTTGTTGTGCTGCCGTGTGTACTAGCTGCGCACAACATGCGCACCACTTCTTCTGCGTAGAATGATACAAAAATCTGGAGGACTTCTTGGCGGAAAAGTGAAGAGACATGTCAGCGGGTTTTGTTTTATTTTCTAAAATTTTGGTTATGTCGTATATTAATGTGAAATAATGGTGGATTATTAACCGTTAAGTATTCGTGAGTGAGCATGAGTGTTGTCAAATGAAACAAAACAGTGCAACGTCACTTTTCAAATTCTCTCAAGTCCGCCCGAGGACTTAGTAAAGCCCCACATCTTTACTCAGATACTCGAGGGGTTGGGGGGTATATCACTTCTCATTTTCTATTATCCATTCATCATGGAAATATTGTTTATTTAAGTATTACTTGTAAGAAAAATTACTTTGACACTGGCTAAATGTGCTAATCGCACGAAGCCATCAACTAAAGAAAAAAAAAAGAAAAATCTGCCAGAGGTTAGTTAAGACTTTAGATACAAAGATAAAAGATATAACTGAAATCAACCCTATTGAAACGTCTCGCAGTACTGACTTGGAACGTGCACGAGTTTGTTAAGCTATTAATTGTTAAGACGATACCTCGCGACTATTCAGCATTTCAAATAAGGATATTATGTGTATTTATTAACTTTATGGTTAGGGCTAGAGCTGTTAGGGCGCTAGGTCTGTCAGGGCACTAGGGTATTAACTGTTCTTCCCTTTTCAATATATAAGGTCACTTTTTATCAACTGCAAATATTTTGACAAAACATCTAATTAAATCAGAGAAATAAGGCCCTATCATTTAAAAAAAAATCAGGCTATTTTTTTTTTCCTTTTCCTGACACAAAAATTGTAATATTTATAAGAGCGGCCTCTCTTGTCGGTTTTTTTAATGAAACTAGGGGGACGTGTAAGCGGTGAAGGCATTGCGGCCTCTCTGTTTTGGCTCATTTGAATTGAAACTACCGAAAGTGCTATATTTTTCTTTTTAATCGAAATATCTTTTGGCGTTTTTCTTGAAAACTAGCGTATAAAAATTTAAGGTTTCTTCATAAAAATAATTTATATGTTGTTGTTATTTATATTTATTTATATGTTGTTGAATTTATTCTCAAAATATTTGCAGTTGATAAAATGTGACCTTATATGTGTAGTGTGCTAGGAGGATAACTATCTCACTATAACATATTGCCAACTATACTAACTAATAGTAACCTAACTTAATATGCGAAACGAGTTCGTTTGTTTGTTTGTTTGTTATTTGTAACGCTTTCACGCGTATACTATTATACCGATTATAATGAAATTTTGTACATACTTAATTCCCAAGAGTACAATCAAAGACATTAAGACATTAATCAAAGAATTAAAAAAGTGAGTTTGTTTGTTTGTTTGTTTGTGTGATAGGTACCCTTTCACGCGTAAACTATTTAACGATTTGTTTGTTTTGTTGTCATAGAAACTGTCAAAGCGGTACGAAGTCCGCCGGGTCAACTAGTCACATAATATTATTTGAATTAATGGTTAGATGGAGAATGGTTCCAATAGTTTATTATATAATTTATTTGGGTTTTAAATATTCGTGCTTCTGCTTATAAAACAGAAAAAAGGGAATGAGAAGAGTCATCTTAGGATTTATTTTCTATCGAAAAAATTGTTTCCATTCATGTTTTGGCTTTTGTTAAATACTTTATTGATTAGTAAACTATAACATATCTGAAAACAAGAACCACAGTAGTGGGACATACATGATGAAATCCTTTAAAATATTGAATATTCGCGAGGTATCGCAACAAAAAAAATATTTTTAGTGTAGTAGTATTCATACATCTACACATCACACACGCACGCACGCACGCACGCACGCGCACACACACACACACACACACACACACACACACACACACACACACACACACACACACACACACACACACACACACACACACACACCACTCATATGTAAATTACGTACAATTAGTTAATAATAAAAAACTGGAAATGTTTATGGCTATGGAAGAGCGAGGTCTCCTGTAACAGATATATACGTATGTCTAAAAGAAGTCCCCAAAAACTGTAAATGTATCTTTACTCTAGT
The DNA here is from genome assembly GCA_963082485.1 of Eudonia mercurella. Taxonomy (NCBI): domain Eukaryota; kingdom Metazoa; phylum Arthropoda; class Insecta; order Lepidoptera; family Crambidae; genus Eudonia; species Eudonia mercurella. Next base: position 9,328,355 of record OY720049.1, on the reverse strand, counting down.
AATGAAATAAATATTTTTGTATTTTTTTTGTATCGCCTTAACAAACCCGGTGCGCGTTTCAACGCAGTATTGCCGCCTATTGAATACGGAAAAGGAAATACGTCATCGGGTAGTGGGAACACAAAAATCTTCGACACTCGCAAAATGAGCAGAGAATACGAAGCCACTATGGCAAAACAAACTCACCTGAGTCCGTACGGCGACCACAGCAGACTTGGCTTGTCCAGGCTCTCGAGGATCGCGCCCAGCTTCTCGCTCTCAGGCCGAAGCACTTTCAATAACATCGGGAATAGGGACACGTACCCTGTGGGGTAAACGGGTCATAAGTAGAACCTTCCACCTTTTGTGAAATCGGGTCAAAATGAAAAGAATAGAAAGAATATAAAACAATCTCTATTTTTTACACTAAACAGTTTACTATGAGCTCGAGCGCGCGAATACCAGACACAGTAGAATTTTAATTGTTATCGGTCACCTGGTGGTCGATCGACGCTCAAGGGGCTATACATGACCAAATATTTATTGTAAATCATAATGTTTAATGTGTGTTCTGCAAGTGTACCTGTTTAAATAAATAAATGACACAATATATCTTTATACCTATATACCAATAGTATAAATCTTCTGTGCCAGCCGTTTAGAAGGAGTTTAATTACATTCACACGTAATTGAACTCCTTCTAAACGGCTGGACCGATTTGGGTGAATTTTTTGTGTGTGTTCAAGTGGATTCAAGAATGGTCCAAATTTACAATTGGACCCGGTAGGTGGAGCTGCTATAGGGGTCCATTATAGGATACGGGTGATGTTCTTAAGAGGATGAAGTCGCGAGCAGGCCACTAGTGTATGTATATTTAACTGTTTAATGTATAGTAGTTTTGAGTGCGCGCGTGCGTGCGAGGGTGCGTGTGTGTGTGTGAGGTTGTGAGAGAGGGTGTGTGTGTGTGTGTGAGGGTGTGTGTGTGTGAGGGTGCGTGTGTGTGAGGGTGCGTGTGTGTGAGGGTGCGTGCGTGCGTGCGTGTGTGTGTGTGTGTGTGTGTGTGTGTGTGGATGTGTTTGTTTTAAGTACCATACGAGGACGTAGGCCTGAATACACAAGGAACATCCGAGGACGTTTTCAATCCGAGGACTTTTTTGTGAGTCCTCGGTTTGACTTGACTACTGCATCGTACTCTACGTGCGATTTTGAACCTTTCTATATACTTAATAAAGAAAAGTCAAGAAATCCTCGGATTGGTCTTGGAAATTTCTGTACACACCCCGACAGAGTGTGAACACCAGGCGGCGCCACTATCGATTTATACACACTTGCTATACACATGAGTCATGTATGTTGTACTGTCTGAGGACTAATGTGTAAATTTTACACTCAAGACCTCGGATTAGTATCAGTATCTGACAAAGTGTATTTAGGTCCTCATATGGATAGATTTTCACGTCGTTATCAAAGAGTGTTGTTTTTCCGTCCTCGTTTTGTAAGAACAAAGAATGTAAGCAAAGTAAGTATTTTTAAATAGATGATCATAACTTTTAATGCAACCTTCATTCTCAAAGACCTCCCTATTCGAGTGGCTCGCACGCCGGTCTCTGATGTCACCATCTCCGAGGTCATCATATAGAAAAACAAACTTTTTCTATATTGACCTAGATCTGGGTTGTTGTAGTACCGTCGTTGTTCCTGATTTTCATAACACAATTTAGGAGGTTATCAATTCGGTGGTACCTACCTATATGTTTTTTTTATGTGTTTGTTCGCGCATATCTCCGTCATTTATGCACCAATTTGGATGATTTTTTTTTGATCGCTAGATATTTTTCCCGAGATGGTTGCATTTTTACAAGCTTTTATTTAGTTTCATTCACCTGTTCCGGTGTCTGTAATCAAATCTTGCAGGTTAAATATGATCCACTTCCCGGTTACTGATTGAGCTAAAATTTTGCATGCATATGTAAATCGGATAAAAATGCAAAATTATTAATACATGAAGCTGATCTGATGATGAAACCGGAAGGTGGCCATAGGAACTTGGTTGTTAAATGACACAACCCCATCGAGTTTGGACTCATTAGATTCGTCTTGACGAGAACTTTGGTGCTAAATGGTAACTAGGGTCTGATGATGGAGCTGGAAGATGGCCATAGGAACTCGGTAATTAAACGACACAACCCCATCGAGTTTGGGTTTGTATGGTTCGTCTTGACGAGTACTTTGGTGCTAAATGGTAACCAGGGTCTGATGATGGAGCTACAAGATACCCACAGGAACTCGGTAATTAAACGACACAACCCCATCGAGTTTGGGTTCGTATAATTCGTCTTGATGAGTACTTTGGTGCAAGATGGTAACCAGGGTTTGATGATGGAACCGAAAGGTAGCCATAGGAACTCGGTAGTTAAACGACACAACCCCATCGAGTTTGGACTCGTTTGATCCGTCTTGATGAGTACTTTGGTGCTAGATGGTAACCAGATTTTGATGATGGAGCTGGAAGATGGCCACTCGATAGGAACTCGGTAATTAAACGACACAACCCCATCAAGTTTGGGCTCGTATGATTCATCTTGACGAGTACTTTGGTGCTAGATGGTAACCAGGGTATGATGATGGAGCTAGAAGATAACCATAGAAACTCGAAAAAATAAGTTCGTTCGTTCGTTCGTTCCGTTTGTTATGAATGTGGATTCTGTCTTTGATTAGATGCTTCTTTGCTCCTTTCAGAGTAAAAATCTCCGGTCCTCAAATAATCATCTTCATTTCTGTCCCTCTCATACATCTGGTTTTGTTCATTGTTTTTTTCAATCCATTCTCCTGTAGAACGCGCTGCCTCTCGAAATCAGGATGGCTACATAAAGAAAGTCCGCGAGCTCTTGTTTGATAGAATCATGGCAGAATCATCTTAATAACGTCCTATTAGAACTACTTATGTATTTTATGTATGTTTATTTATTGTAGTTTACGTATTTACAATGCACGTAATTATATGTTTATGTATATACAATATTTATGCATATGTTATATACTTACATTTAAATTATTTATAATATATCTTGTTGAACCTACCAATGTTATCTCTGTATCACCTTAAAGTTGTCTGGTAGAGAATGACTCAGGCATTAAGTCCGCCATGTAATATTTGCTGTTACTTTATATGTTGTAAAAAAAAACCCAATGCTAAGGTGAGCACGTGCCGAGGGCTGAATGGTATGAGGGTGTATAAACATGTCATATTGCTAACGTAACGTTGAATACGAAGAATAGTCGTTCAGGCTCATAATGTCCCTTTCCCGGAATGTTCCTCGGTTTCAAAAAGTCCCTTTCCCAAAATGTCCCTTTCCCAAAATGTCCTTTTCCCGAAATGTCCCTTTCCCAAAATGTCCCTTTCCCATAATGTCCCTTCTTACAATAACCCCTTTCTATGATAGTCTTAGTAGTAGTTTTTTCGTGAAAGAGTATCAAACATCCATACCTACTAACAAACTTTCGCATTTATAATATTATTAGTAGGATATTATTTCAATCATCTTCAACGAAACGCTGCCCAGCATACTTGAATAACTACTAGACGGATTTAGATGAAACTTTTCAGTAATATAGGTTATACATCGGAATAACATATATGCTACTTTTTACTTTTTACTTTTAAGCCGCGCGCGGAAAGTTAGTTTTATACATATAACAATGCAATCTACGAGTATCTGTCATAGGAAGGGGTTATTGTAAGAAGGGACATTATGGGAAAGGGACATTTTAGGAAAGGGACATTTCGGGAAAGGGACATTTTGGGAAAGGGACATTCTGAGAAAGGGACGTTTCGGGAAAGGGACATTTTGGGCGGGCAAATGATCAGGTCAAATTAGCGTGGAAAATTCTCCACGACAAAATTGATGCTCCTGATCTCCATAGTGAGCTGTGTCGGTTCTTTACACCAAACAATTACCTGCGGGCTAGAAAGCACGCACTATTTGCTGTGCCATTGTGCCGCACCGTGGCTCGTGCACAATCCCCGATACCTCGTACCCTCACCACACTCAACGCTCTACTGGACTCCAACCCAGACTGCGACTTGTTTGCGGACGAATGGATGAAATTATTGTTTAAATGCTTAGAGTTTTGTGAGAGTGATATTTGAATGGATATAATAATATTTTTAATTTAATTTTATATTTTTATTCTATTTGATGTATTTTAATGTGTTTCTAATTTTATTATTTTATGATGTCTTTTAAGTGTGTTTTTAAATAATGTAATTGGCTTATTGCCGTGTTATTTAAATAAAAATAAAATAAATAAAATAAATAAATAAATTGGGAAAGGGACTTTTTGAAACCGAGGGACATTCCGGGAAAGGGACATTATGAGCCTGAAAGAGAATAGTAACTGTATAATAAAATGTAACTGTATAGTAAAATATGTGATCAAACATTATCATAACAAAAACAAAAATGTATAAGTAATTGAAAAAAAACAACGTGTTGAAAAAAATCCACGAGCGGGATTCGAACCCGCACCCCATGACATGACGAGTCATGTGTACTACCAACTACGCTATCGTGGCTCAATCCAACTCGCCGAAATTAATCAACACTATCTACTTTTACTTTATAAGCCAAAGGAGCTCTATTCAATGTCGACCACTACGTCATCAACATCCGATGATAATATTTTTACAAATATTGAAAGATCAGTTAAAAATTAGGCAAGCTATATTTATGATAATTTACATATTATTTTACGCATATTTGCGAAATATTGTTGTGATTGAGCCACGATAGCATAGTTGGCAGTGCACCTGATCTGGCATGGGTGCCGCTGTTCGAATCCCGCTCGTGGATTGTTTTTCAACACTTCGTATTTTTCAAATTCTAATTTGTTTGCTCGTTGCTATTTGCGTAAAATTATATGTAAAGAATCGTAAATATAGCTTGCCCAATTCTTAACTGATCTTTCAATATTTGTAAAAATATTAAGATCGGATGTTGATGACGTAGTTGTCGACATTGAATAGAGCTCATTGAACAGAGAGTCATGGGGTACGGGTTCGAATCCCACTCGTGGAATTTTTCCAACACTTTGTCTTTCTTCTTACCATATTTACTTTTTATTTATTTAAATGTAACTGCATATAAAGAAGAAATAAAGTATATAAGTTGCGAACCCCCCCGCCCGATCCTCTAAATGCCACTACACATTTACAGAATACACTAAACATGCACACTAACTTAGGCCCAAGACACCGTACTCGTAGAACAAGGGTACGACGAGCCGGTTCATATACGCTTCTCCCCACCACCACGACCCGGTCAACCCGAGCCGAGGTCCGAGCCTTTAGAAGCGCCCTCGGGTTGATCCCCCGATCCGATCCGAACCCCTCGAAGAATCTAGTAGGGCACGGGGACAGCCACTAGTGCGTGATGCCGTTACCTCTAGAAAACCTCAGAAGGTGATAAGTTTCACACGGCTTGAGGAACCCTATACGTTTCTCGCCGCCCCTGAAAAAAAAGCCCGGTGAAGCTGAAAATGCCATCAGCAAACTCTCCAAAAAAAAACATAGCCTAAATATATTTTTTTTTAAATCTTAAAATTTTTGTTTGTCCCTCTGTCTATTTATTTGTTAGGTACTTTATCACACACAAACCGCTCAACAGATTTTGATTCAGTTTTCTTTGTTAGAAAGCATAATTATCTAAAAAAATACGGTGTTACATCTAAATCAGTTGGGTCAGATCATAGACACAGTTTAACTTGTCTGTGGTATTGTGTTCTCACACCACCACCATTCATAGTGGTGTATACGAACTTCTTATGGTAAAAAAAATATTTAATATCCTTTATAATCATTTTTATAGCTCTTACGAATGGAGTCACGGGCAAATTTTAATTATCCATAAGTTTTTTGTAATTTGTTCGCAACAATTTTATCCATAAGTGACTTTTTTTTATAAGTAGCCATTACTTAGAGTAACTACTAACTAACTACCTACCAGAACCTACCAGAACTTCTAACTGCCGGAACACAACAATGTTGATAACATGGTTGTTATGGCGACATATTTAGATAAGATGGTGGTAGCTAGCCAGGCGGAATTAGAACAAGCCCTACCCACCGACCAAACCGAGCACAATTTGTACCCCCGCTGAGAATCGAACTAGGGACCTCTGGGTTTGAGTTCTTACCACTAGACCACAGGTGCGGTAAAAATTCTTAAATATTTTAATATTTTTTATGACAATTCTACCACCAGTTTTACAGCCTCTATGGTCTAGTGATAAGACCACCGGTCTCAGACCCAGAAGTCTTGGTTTGATTCCCAGCGGGGGTACAATTTATCGCGGTGGCGCATTCTTAATTTAATACCATAAATATAAATAGGATAATTTATAATAAAACTTCCACGTAATATTTAAAAAAAAAATTTACGATCACTGAAGTCAGAGATTGTGCATTTCGCCTCTTTAACACAATCAAATATTTTGGTCTCAATACGAAAATAGCAGTTCACATATACCCCAACGCGAGTTATTGTAAACTTCGCCGCGCCAAGTCGGAACTACTTAATCCTTACAATTACAAGTCCTGACTAGGTATGACTAATCCCCACTTTCATAAATAGATCTGAGAAAATAAATCTAAGCTTTTTACTATTAAATGTTACATTGTTATTACAATGTTAACTAAACCTTTAAGATTTAAATGTATTATAATATTTTTAATATAAAATCATATATTACGTAAGTGAAATAGGAATCATAATAAATTATCACAAGAAGCTACCCGTAGACTGCTGTAATACGTCCGCACCGTATTGGAGTCTTGTGTGCAATCTGCGGCTACTGCGATGCGTGCGACTTTAGTCACAAGCATCGCTAGGTTTCTTTGATAAACAAAGGCCTACACTTCCACGCAACAAATTATTCGCGATTGGTCATTTTGTCAGCCAATAGTGAAAATACTGTGTTGGAGCATTTAAAAATAAAGGTTCTTAGATGGTACTTCAAACATGTTATTTTTACACATTAGTGGTCCTCGTATTGTATACGCGGGACTCGGGAAAACGTCCTCACATAGTTTGTGCAAAGTCTAACACAAGGTCCTCGCACTGTACTGGGCTCAAGAGAAAGTGTGTGAAATGAGGCCTCGGATTGTCATGTCTAGTCCGGCGATTGGGTCCTCGAAAGGTTAACACAAACGTCCTCGGAAAGATGTCTCCACAAGCGTTAGCAGTGTATTTTAGGTCCCCGCATTGGTCAACGAAAGTTAATAAACAAAATGCTGCGATAACGCTACAAGAATAGACCTGTCAATTAGCAATGTATGTTCTGTTTCTTTCCATCGTATGAAAAAAGCAATACAACGTCATTAACATAGTTTTTGAGAGAGTCCTCGGATGGGTGATATAAAACCATAGTCCTCGAAAGGCCGTCTGTACAAACAGGGGTGTGTGTGTGTGTGTGTGTGTGTGTGTGTGTGTGTGTGTGTAAGGTTGTGGTGTGTGTATGTGTACAAGCGTGAGTGTTTATGTGTGTATGAGTGTCCGTGTCCAAGCGTGCGTGCGTGCGTGCTTATGTGTGTGTGTGAGTGTACCCATTCAAGATATTTTTTTTAATGTGTACTATAATGGGCTGAGGGCACTGAACAGTTTTTAAAGAAGTAACGATAGTTGCAAAATTATGTAAGTAAATATATAATATACTAACCGAATGCTGAGGTGACGAGTCTCGGCTCTGGTGGCGTGGTGATGGTTCTCACCACAGTAACACTTTCGGTAGGGCTCTTGGGAGGCACTTTTGTTAAGCGCGCCCCATCCGTGTGCAGGCCTGACGAATATACACGTACATCAACGATTGATTGGAAACTACACGAGCCATACAAATCTATAAATAAATATTTTTATTATTTTAGTTTTTGCATTTATTATGTAGTTAAAAGATAGAATTTTACTAGAAAATTTCAACCAGTTTACCACTATGTTGGTATATCAGAAGGTGCGTAGTATATTGCCTTATCGTCTCTGCGTGTTCAGGGTTAACGCGGGGAGACAAGTTTAACGTATACTATATCGGTAAAGAATTTATTAAATGTTCAAATAATTTTTAACGCAAATTTTGTTGCGAACAAATTACAAAAACACAAGTGTTGAAAAAATTTCCACGAGCAAGATTTGAACCTGCACCCTTCTGACATACCAGGCCAGGTGCTCTTCTAATTCAGCTATCGTGGTTAGAAAACCAGTCCGCCAAAATTGGAAGAGCACCTGACCCGGTATGCCAGAAGGGTGCAGGTTCAAATCCTGCTCGTGGAAATTTTTTCAACAAAGAATTTATTATTGCGACTGTACACAAGCGTACAGAAGCGCGACTCTGGGAGGACTGGGGTGGCCCGCGCAGGCAGGAGCCGTAATCCCACCTCAAAGGTATGACGCAATGCCATTACAATGTGTACACTAGTGTGTGACTACACAGTGTCAGAAAGCTCGAGTGGTAGTCGAACCCACGACCTTATGTTAAAAGGACTTACTCTCTTACTACAAAACAATATTTACAGTTAAAGAATGGCTAAATACGTGTTTAAAATACTGTGTATCTGACTGAAAGTATTAGCTAAAAACCCGCCTGCGTAAAAAATAATAAGTAACTATAGGGACTGTAGGGATGCCAATGGTAGGTGGAATGCCACATTGAGGAAGGCCAAAGGGAAGATCTTCCTCCGAGCTGGGTGGTATAGCTCGGGGACCGAGGTCCGGATGAGGTGTGATTGATGGGCGCTGCTGCGATGATGTTGAAGGTGCTTCTGTGCTCCGTAGGGGTCACCACTGTAGGGAGACCTGTGGTACATCACGTCGGGGTCACTAATATAGAATCAAGCGTGGAAATAATTCCCGTATAGTCCTGATTACTTATTACCTGTGTAGGGCACAGTCAATAAAAACAACAACTCACGTTCAGTAATGCCTGCCATAAAGTTCACGGCCGCCAGGCGCACGCGCAGTGCGCCTGGCGGCCGCGCATGTAGTACATGGACGTTATGTACTGCGCTGACGCTGAGCGTCCAAGTGTCGATAATCATTATCGATATCGACAAACTGATACGCATCAAAAGTGCTAATGTTAATAGATATTAATATATGTAAATATAAATATTAGATATTAGGATAATGTCATTAATGTAATTTGTAATATTATAATAAGTGTCTAGGTGTAAGTGTAATTGTGTAAATATATATTTTATTTGTAAATAGTTATTTTGTAAATAGTGATACGATAATTATTTGTTTTTCACCTGAGTGTAGGAAGGTTCCCTACATAACTAAATAGAATATGGGTTGCATTTAATCGATCACCAAACTAACCTAACCTAACCCACAAAAATACTAAGTTAGCACCTAAAAATACAAAGTTAGCACCTAAACTACTATTTAGTTGCTAACTTAGCATTTTAGGTGCTAGCCTACTGTTTTTTTGTGGATCAATTTATTATTTCTCATAGAATATCAACTGAAAAGGCCAGAACAAGATAAAAATTCAATTTATGCAACATCATACATAACAAACAGTCGGAGGCATACAAGTCAAATCATTCTCACTTTGTGCGTGCCTCCGTTGAAGTCCTCAGTTGATTTTCTATTTAGTTACTTATTATTTTTTACGCAGGCGGGTTTTTTGTTTTTTTTTATTTATTTATTTGTCTTTTTAGTTAGACAAATTTCATGATATACCTTTTTGAAATCCTTGTGTTGAGCCCTCTAATCTGATACCCATAATGTACTATTCGAAAAAAAAATAAAATGTTTTTCACCAACTCCAATGGCGTCGCACAGCGCCATGTTTGTTTTTTTTAAGCTAAGCTAAGACGAATCTAACGATACCTCAATTATGTAAGTCCGTTCAGCGGTTCTGGAGATATGAGGTAATAAAGAATATTACATACAAGATAGGCGCGAAAAACATAACCCTTCCTTTGCAGTCGGGTAAAAAGTGACAGCATCTGTTTAAAGCATTGTCTAACTTAGCCATAGTTTTGTGGTAAAGCCGTTTATGTAAGTAAGTAAAGAAAAAGGTAACAATATGCAGGTCTTATTGCTAACAAATAGTATCTCTTAATCCTGCTTTTTCAAGTGTATACACAAATATCTAGTCATTTCAGTCAAGACTAAAGGTGTGCGGATCTGCTATATTCGTATAATATAGCATAACGTTATGCTATATTATAATATTTTTACTGCTATAATATAGCGCCTAAAATTATATTTTTACCTAATAATCGCTGATCGATAGCGATTCTTATTTGTGATGTGCTATTCTACTTACCATGATTCGATTTATTGGTTACGCGTAGTACTTTAATTTAGGTAAGTATGCTTCAAAGTTCGTTATATTATTTATTATATTAGTTAACACGGGGTCACCACTGTAGGGAAGCCAAAGATAGGTAGAATGCCACATTGAGGAAAGCCAAAGGGAAGATCTTCCTCCGAGCTGGGTGGTATAGCTCGGGGACCGAGGTCCACGGGATATTAGTTGGAGGTGCTATATATAGCGAAGGACATGGTGAAACTTCGCTACCGCGATGCAGGCTTCCCATACTATTTTATCGTTGTAGTATGGCGACGTCGTTGGTATGCGTTTGTGGCGCCATCTGTTGACACGGTTGAGAAGGTATTTGCTTCGTGTCGAAATAATGTGCGGCGTATGCGGTAAGTGGCGCCGCCACATATTAATTAGGTATTTCACAATCAAACCATATTTGTTCAACACGCGGCATTTTTAAAGAATAACGTTAGTATTAACAACAAAAACAAAGCGATTTGCACGTTTGCTTGCACCAAACGTAACACTTGGCTGATTTGAATTTGTAGTTATTATTAGTAATAAATAGCAGTAAAAATAACGTATGGAATATTTTTGGTGATTTAGGATATTAGGCCTTATTTCTCACGTCATAGAATCCATAGTAGTAGTTCATACGTCAAACCAAAGACATACGATAAAATAAAACGAATTGGTCGATAAAACAGTCCCAAAATTAGGCTTTCTTGACTAAAAGCAACTCTTAGGGTGTTCCGAAATACACTGCGAGCACTGTTCAGTGCTCTTACTGGTGAGAAATTTGTTCCATTATGGACTGACAGTATACTGCCGCAGTATCCTAGGGAAATATATGACGTCATAAATCGTCGCCATTTTTGTACTGCAAGCACTGGCATTTTCGAGGTAAGGTGCTCTCAGTGCTTTGATCACGTGATCAACAGCATCCAGAAATAACATGGATGACAGTATACTGGACTGCGTTCCGTTTTAAACAGTAACCAGTATAGCTAACTATAAAGGAACGGCTTCGCAGTATACTAAATTGACGTCACACCTTACAGTGCTCGCAGTATATATCGGAACATACCCTTAATGTGATGCATAATAATACATTTCTGAAAGCAACTGTCTAATCTACCGTGGAGTTTACACATAGACGAAACTAGATGGCGTTGGTTTCTGATCAGATACACTTTGTATCTTGTAATTTTTACCACACCTTTCATACAAATAAGCAAATATCGGAAGTCTAAGACTTACCGTAGTCAGCATAAGCCTGCGTCTCTGAAGACCAATGCAGATGGTTCAGCAGTTCCTCATCGCCCAATTCGTCGCGAGTTTCTTCGTACCTGACAATGAGGTATTTTGTTATATTTTTTTTTTTTCTTTATTTGAGAAACAAACAATTACATAAATCTTCCAAAAAAAAAACTTAGGAATAACATAAATCAGTGAAGTTTCCACATAAACCAACATTACACAATAGCAACTATAAACAACATAAGATATTATAATATAACGATTTAAGTCGAAAGAATGTCTTTTTTTCTTTTTTTAAAGTATATAAGGTCACATTTTATCAACTGCAAATATTTTGAGGATAAATTCAACAATATTTATTCGCTAGTTTTTAAGAAAAACGCCAAAAGACATTACGATTAAAAAGAAAAATAAAGCACTTTCGGTAGTTCAATTCAAAGGAGCCGAAACAGAAAGGCCGCAATACCTTCACCGCTTACACGTGCCCCTAGTTTCATTCAAAAGAGCCGACAGAAAGGCCGCTCTTAAAAACATTACAATTACAGTGTCAGGAAAAGTAAAAAAAAAAACATGCCTGAATTTTTATTTAAGCGCTAGGGCTTTATTTGTATCTAAGTATATCATTAGATGTTTTGTCAAAATATTTGCAGTTGATAAAAAGTGACCTTATATAACAACAACCTTTAGGTTGTTACCTAAATGTGAAAATTGGATAGAGTAGACTTTTAAAAGCGTTTTATTACAATAGCACTACCGCGACTTTATCTGCGTTGATTTCGTATTTTTCCATACAAAAATGAAAACTTTTTATCAGAAAAAACATAGCCTATGTTTTTTTTCCTTTGGTTGATGGCTTCGTGCGATTAGCACATTTAGCCAGTGTCAAAGTAATTTTTCTAACAAGTAATACTTAAATAAACAATATTTCCTTCCTGTATGATGATGATGAATGATAATAGTAATGTGTAGTGATTAATGATATCCCCTCCAACCCTTCAAGTATCTCAGTAAAAATGTGGGGCTTCACCAAGACCTCACGCGGACTGCTTGAGATAATTCGAAAAGTGACGTTGCACTGTTTTGTTTCATTTGCCAACACTCATGCACACTCACGAACACTTAACGGTTAATAATCCACCATTATTTCACATTAATATTCGACATAACACTAATATTAGAAAATTAAAAGTAACCGCAGACGTGACTCTTCACTTTCCCGCCAAGAAGTGATTGTGTCATTTTATCAGTGTAAGAATTTTTGGAATTGTTCCAGTAGTTCCAGAGATTACTCTCTTCAAACAAACAAAGTCACAAACTCAAAAAGTGCAACAACCTTTGGATAGATGCCACTGTGCCGCAATAAGCACTCAAAAATTAAAAAGCAGTGACAAAATTCAGCGCTTACGTCAGCCTTCCCGGTAGCATAGCGGTCAGTGCAGCCGCCCGGATTGCGGAAGACCCAGGTTCGATTCCTGGCTGGGTCGGGTGGGCGTTTAATTTTTTCACTGTATTTTATAAATATTTAATTCAGCTTCAGTGCAGCAATTAGCACTTAAAAATAAAATGTAAAAGTCACAGACCTTCCTCTCCTCTTTCCTCTCCTTCCTCTTTATGTATATTTCAATATGAAGTGTCTTACTTAACATCAGGCGAGAAAGAAGGTTATCCGAATGTTAATATTTTTTAAATTATACATGAAAAATACAGTAAATCAACAAAAACAACATTACACACACTACCATGTATTTGACACACACGTACTGTTTGTCTTTAATGCGGCCGACATCTGTCAATGCCAATCCAAACTCACATTCTATCTTTTTTAATTTTTAATTGCTTAGGGTACAATCCGTGCAGCCTTAATAAAATTACGGTCGAATTTCGACCACTGGGCGACCACTATAAAAATAAATATGGGTTATGGATCACTGACTTAAGCGGCTTCTTGCCGACCGCTCGTGAGACGACTGCCATACTGTCGGCGGCCGCGTACATCCAGCATCGAAGGTCCACGTGCCTCTCGATGTCTGAAGGGTGGGAGGCTCTGCAATAGAGAACGGAAATTAACATACATTTCTATATTGAAACTAGCTGACCCGGCAAACGTCGTTTTGCCATAAAAATTAAAAAAAAATTTAGGGGTGGACTACCCCTAACAGTTAGGGGGATGAAGAATAGATGTTGGCCGATTCTCATAGATACCGGATGACCCAGCAAACGTTGTTTTGCCATAAAAAATAATAAAAAAAATTAGGGGTGGACTACCCCTAACATTTAGGGGGATGAAAAATAGATGTTGGTCGATTCTCATAGATACCGGATAAGCACAAAAAAATTCATTAAAATCGGTCAAGCCGTTTCGGAGGAGTATGGCAACGAAAACTGTGACGCGAGAATTTTATATATTAGATAATCGCTAAAAATAAGCTACTTTGGCCGAGGTCAGGACCAGGATGGGTGATCAAAAGTGCATGTCACCACTTTCAACATTCCGCAGTTTGTACCAGGGGCAGAGTAGCAAATCTGTGCAGAAGTAAGTTTAACTAGGCTTGCATTTTCAATTCAGTCTTAGCTTGTACATACTAGGATAGCATAAGTGTGCAGGAAAGTTAATTTTAATGAAACTTTCAATAAGGAAATGCAGGGATTTAAATAGTAGAATCTATTGCCCGATACATTTATACCCAATCCAGTTTGGCAATTCAAAAAAAATACTATGTTTTATCGTATCTATAATAATCTCTATATATATATATATATATATATATATATATATATATTAATACGTGAAGCAAAACTTTGTAACCGTTTTTACGAAACTTGCGCGGGACGGAGGAGTATGAAATTTCGCACACTTATAGTTTATATAGAGAAGATTATCCAAATGTTAATATTTTTTTAAATTATGCATAAATAATACATTAAACCAACAAACACAACACTACACACACTACCATGAATTTGATACACACGCATATGTATTTGACACACACGTATTGTTTGTCTTTAATGCGGCCGACATCTGTCAATGCCAATTCAAACTCACATTCTATATTTTATATTTTTTCAATGCTTAGGATACAATCCGTGCAGCCTTATAGTAGTTTATGCAACTGTCATATAATGAAGGGTATTAAAACACGAGTGTGAGTTTATGAAACGAGCGCAGCGAGTTTCATAATAGTAACGAGTGTTTTAATACCCGTGTTATATGCAGTTGCATACACTACTTTATCTTCACTAATGCAATTAGTCAAACAACAAGAGTAAAAGCTGACAATAGTTTATTTATAATAATTGTTCAAATTTTGGATGGTACAATTTTGAAAGTTAATGTTAATTACCAACCAAACCAATCCATCCACCATCCAATAACCAATGAGAGCGCAGCTGCGCGCGCAGGGCCAATCAGGAGCGAGCGCGCGCTGTTCTTTTTTTATTCAATTGGCACAAGATCTTACCAAAGAGTTTTGTGTATGTAAGTTTAGTAGTTTCGACGAAGTTTTCACGTATAACCCAACTGTTTTCAAAAGCCAGCCTAATGTCAAAATTTTATACAACTTGTATGAGGATTTTGACATAAGGCTCGCCAGGTTAATTGGTCGCGTTTTATTGCTGTTATAATGAGATTTTACGATATCGATGTGGATATTATACCATCATATGAAATTGCTTAAATTGAGTGTTTTGTTGTCTGCGCTATAACAGTAGTAATTATAAGTCAAGTATTGGAAACATAAGTAGAATGTTACAACATTAGTGTAGATAAATAAAATTACGGTCGAATTTCGAACACTGGGCGACCACTAGTTATTATTATTATTTGTAATTACATTTCATTAAATTTTTATTGTTTTAAGTTCTAAATTATTATAAATTTATTTATTGATTTTGATTTTGATATTGTTTGTATTGTGACGTTTATTACTTGTTTAATTACATGAACCATAGTTCATGTTACAGACGCATTTTATCGGGTTATAGCCTGATCCAATTATTTTAAGTTTCCCCAATATTATTGTACTTACTGATTGTAATCGGTTGTGTTGTAATAAATAAATAATTTAAAAAAAATACTGGTGTTACGAGAGAATTACATGAAAATCATAAATAACGGTGACTTTGTCTCCAGAAACTGAAAAATCTAATTGAAACTAGTGCTGAAACTAGATATTTAACAAAAAATTCCATATCGAATTTGGCCCGAGTATATGACACAGGAGGTTCTTTGCAACAATCGGAAAGGCTAAATTTCCATCTTCAGAGGTCAGAAGTAAATTCTTAGCCAGTCCGGTAAACCCTAGTAAAGGTGTCAGCTGGGACCGCGGATTAGGTTGACCGGACCGTGGCTTGTACCAGGGTAGCACAACTATGCAGAAGTAATCTCACCTAGGATAGTTCAGTGTCAGCTAAAAAGCATAACTATAGTTTGTTCATTATAGCTATCAAGCTATAATGAACAAACTATAGTTATGCTTTTCGTTCTGTCACAGGTGTCACAACCTGTGACAGAAGTCATCAAAATCGAAGACGTGACTATGTAAGCGTATGAAATTATTTGACTTAAAATATACATTATTATTTATAATCCATCACTTCCATCCATACTACAATTACTTTTGTGATTCTATTTTATATGTTAGATTAGATTTATCCCAATAAACTCTTGCATAACACACATTTATCATAATTTTAAAACATTACAGTAAAATAAACATACTCCTTTACAAGTTCATTTCATTACAAATAAATACTAGTGTTGGGATAGTACATCAAGTGAAGTTCAATTGATATTCAATAACTAATCGATTAAATGTAACTGATTTTTTTTCATCCTAGCTGTATTCATTAATTTGTTAGTATTTATTTATTTTTCTTGAGTACCTATATGACGTTTTTACAGAACTTCTAAAAATTAGAAAAGAAAATCAATTGGCACATTAGATAGGAACAGTACTTCATTAGGATAATGATACTCAATTGATAACTTCAATTATCATTTGATGCAATTACCTCAGTATTGTCTCAACCCTAGACATGCCAATTTGACTGTCTGTCTGACAATCTGTCACTGGTATTAAGCTATATTGATCAGACTATAGGGTTATTTAGTCTCAGTTCAGCATGTACAAGGGTAACATGAGTGTTACCCTTGTACATGCTGAACTGAACAATCTCACCTGGGGTCATCCAGTCCCGAAGACCCGAAGGAGTCTTTAAGTTGCAGCTCATTTAAAAGCTTAACTGGAGTTAATTAAGTCTCAGCATGTACCAGGGTAGCATAAATGTGCAGAAGCAATCTCACCTGGGGTAATCGTCCAGGCCCGAAGTAAGAGTCTTGGGGTTGAGTTGAAGCCCGTCGTCTTCCCGGCCGCGCCATCTATACGCGGTGTATTCTTCACCTTTCTGCGTGGATTGGAACCAGTTGTACCATATCTAGCAAAGGAATATACATTTTAAAAAGGTGTTTCAAAAACTAGTCTTTGTATGAACCTGGCATGTCAAGCAAACACAAACGAGCCATTTAAAGCAAGCTGCACAACTAACTATCTTTACTCTTAGGTTCTTACAAATTATTGTTCAAAACTCATTTGATAGCATTGATATTTTATATTAACATTTGAAACAAGCTTCATAAGCACATGAGAAAGAAATCGATAGTTTTAATAAATATCAAGTATTTTCTAGTGCCCCGCTTCCCATCCCAAAAAAACATCTAGTAATTTGAATTGAAACAACTTTTACGGATCTACTCGCGTTTATTTTACACATTACTTTTTAATGTTTATACTGACGTTTCGAACCCTTTGCAGGGTCCGTGGTCACAGGGACACCACGGACTTTGCAAAGTTGTTTCATTTAAATGTGTAGTGTTCGCGTAAACTTTAGAAAACAATAAAGATCTAGTAATTGTATAATCGCTCATATTTAGCTTCAAGCTTGAGGGATGTGCAGTAATTATAATAATACATTGTTCACCGAGAGGAGAAAGTGACCGATTACCGTCGAGGGTGTCGTTTGAAGCCCGAGCCGTAGGCGAGGGCTTTAAAACACCCGAGATCGGGAATCGCAGTTTCTCTCGAGTGATACATAGTGCTTTATACTACACCTGATACTTTATCAAATTTACGGTAGAAAGTACGTCATTGCATATCGAATAAATATGCGGGGAGAAAACGCATCTGAGCGGGAGAGAAAAGTGTATGAAAATCCATTTCTTACGTGGTTTTTGCGTTTTCTCCCCGCATATTTGTTCGATATGCAATGACGTACTTTCTACCGTAAATTTGATAAAGTATCAAGGTACTTTCCAAGCAGGTGTAGTATAAAATATTGTATTAATCATCACTACATAGTATAAAACAAAGTCGCTTTCTCTGTCCCTATGTCCCTTTGTGTGCTTAGATCTTTAAAACTACGCAACGGATTTTGATGCGGTTTTTTTAATAGATAGAGTGATTCAAGAGGAAGGTTTATATGTATAATACATGCATATAGTAGAGCAACACTGATAATATCAGCATTGCGACCGTGCGAAGCCGGGGGCGGGTCGCTAGTAATCTATAATACAATTTATATTCATCTGGAAGAACTCTACAAGTAAAACGAAAGTTTTGTGCAGACATTTTAAAAAAGGCACTAAAAACGAAACAAGGCGAAAAATTGCAAGCGTTCAAAAATCAAAAGTACCAGGGTAGCATACTTTCAAGCGGCTATACATCCGCTCCAACATCTTCCTGTGCGGCTTCTCCGCGGCGAACATGTGCGGGTTCCTGCGCACCAGCTTCGCCAATGTTATGAGCAGCATCGGCGGGTTGGCGGCCGAGTTGCTTTGCACCACAAACTCTTTGGGTACTCTTGCTAACGCCTCCGTTCCTGGTACCAGAATACATGGACACATACAAAAAACAGTCGACATACCACTGCTTAAAGGTCCCACTGCTGGGCAGGCGTTTTGGTATACCTACTTCTACTAGATATAGGCACAAAAAAATCATGATGTCCCAATGCTGGGCAAGCCTTCTGCCATACCACAAGTTATACTAATACCACTTGTACTACGATATGCAGACATAAAAATCAGCTGATATTCCAATATCCTTTTGACGACAACTACGTACTATACACCGACATAAAAAATCTCATATAATGTCCTAGTATTCAGATGTTTTGGAGGTTAATGTTACTGGCGTCCATAGATTTACCCTTGAGACCCTACACGTGACCCCTGGGGGGTGCTAAATGAGTGACACTGTCTGTCACAGAACATCGGCGTCAAACAATGGCACTCGTTGCTGTTGTTTCGTCCGGTGAGTAAAAGTACCGGAGGCCCATCTCTCACCCCTCCCCCCTTCCAATCCCTACTTCCTCCTCAAGATCCAACTCCTTCCTTAAGGTCGGCAACGCATCTGCGATTACTTTGGTTTTGCGGGTGTCCATGGGCGGCGGTGATTACTTTCCATCAGATGACCCGCCTGCTCGTTTGCCTCTTTTTAACATAAAAAAACGAACGAGCCTTACAACAGTCGCATATGATGTGTAATATTTGACATCTCACCTTTTTTTTCTTCTTTTTTTTATGGCTTCGTACGATTAGCACATTTAGCCAGTGTCAAAGTAATTTTCTTACAAGTGAAAGAAAGTGAAGAGCATGACTGCGGTTTTGTTTTATTTTCTAAAATTTGTGTTATGTTGAATATTAATGTGAAATAATGGTGGATTATTAACCGTTTAGTGTTCGTGAGTGTGCATGAGTGTTGGCAAATGAAACAAAACAGTGCAACGTCACTTTTCAAATTCTCTCAAGAAGTCTGCCCGAGGACTTAGTAAAGCCCCACATTTTTACTGAGATACTCTAGGGGTTGGGGGATATATCATTTTTCACTTCTCATTTCTATTATCATTCATCATCATCATACAGGAAGGAAATATTGTTTATTTATGTATTACTTGTAAGAAAAATTACTTTGACACTGACTAAATGTGCTAATCGCACAAAGCTATCAAATAAAGGAAAAAAAATTAATGAGTATGGAACATGTGAACAGTTTCGAGAAAATAGATCGTAATGTCAGCACCTCAAATATCATAATCACAAACACAGTAAGTTGTACTTAATGCGTTCATAAATTGTGCGGCAGTATCACACTGTACGATCACATTTCTACGAAATCCCTCCCACAAATATTCCTGTTACATACTTCCGTCCCTTTTCTACGAAATTACTCCCACAAATTGTATATATAGAAGGCGAGCGGAAAGATGTTACACATCAAAAAATAAAAAAATGTCCCACCCCACTACAGGGTAAGCCTTTTGATATTCTCAAAGCAAATAATGTCCCGAAGCTGGGCAATGTCCTCCTCTATCATTAAAATCACTAGCCACCAAAGCAATGACCGGGCCTCAAGTTCAAAGTACGCGGAAAAACTTAAATAAAATGCTGTAAACCTTTTTGTAAAACATATTATGTAAAACGAAACAGGATTATTGACATTTGAGTTTCCCCGTCGCGACGGGTTAATGGAACGAACACTCACCCAATATCTGTTCTCTTGGTATCCATCCTTCGATGTTGATAAGGTCCAGCCAGTGGGCGATGATGTCCATCTGGATTTCTGGGCACCAGCGGCCGATGAGGAGGCCGTGGAAACCCTCGTCCCAGAGGAAGCCTCGTGGGAAGAACGACCTGAGAACAAATATATACTACTCAAAACAAAATAAGGGCCACGAGGAATTTTTACATTTTGGTGTAAATTATTAAACATTTACATATTGAAAGTAGTAAAATATTGAGTATACAAACTCTTTGATACCTAAACTTTTTAATATTGTAGTATTCATCTAATGCTGGCAACAATTTTAAATAAAATTTGATTTAAAATTATTTTTGAAAATTTTGATTGCATTTTCTTTGACGTTTTGCTTTCCTTAGCTTCTTGGTTTATTAGAAATTATCAGAGTTCATTGATATCTCGAGTCAGAAACATCTTTTGCAATATGCCACAAGCACGCAGGCGTCATATGGACTCGCTGACAGCAACCAGAGCCGTTACAATGATTGAAGAAGGTCATTCGCAGCGATCTGTGGGTTTGCAATTGGGATTTTCTCGAAGAGCTATTCAAAATCTATGGAATCGTTTCCAAGAGACCGGCAGTGTTAGAAGAAGACCTGGTTCGGGCAGAGTTCGCATTACAACAGCTCAAGAGGATCGTTACATTCGATTAAGTGCGCGCCGAGATCGCACAACGACGGCCCGCAAGCTGCAAAATCGTTTACGGCTCACAACGGGTACTCGTGTCAGTGACCAAACTATTCGTAATCGATTGCATGAAGACCAGCAGGCATCAAGAAGGCGAGTTGTCCGTATTCCATTAACCAGAAATCATCGTGCAAATCGTTTAAGATTTTCCCGTCAACATTTTGACTGGGACATAAACCAATGGGGCATGGTGCTCTTCACAGACGAATGCAAAGTTAAATTTTTTAACGACGATCGGCGTATTAGAGTATGGAGAAGACGCGGCGAGAGATATTCAGAAGCCTGCATCCATGAAGTCGATCGTTTTGGTGGTCCAAATGTAATGATTTGGGGCGGGATAAGCTTACACGGCAAAACTGAGCTCGCTATTTTAAATGAGGGTACTGTTACTGCTCAGCGGTATATTGAGGAAGTCGTCAGACCACATGTGATCCCATTTGCCCAGCGAGCGGGTCCTGGATTCATCTTGATGCAAGACAATGCTCGTGCACACACGGCTCAAGCGACTCGGTTTGTACTGGAAGCGTCTCAAATTCAAGTCTTGCCGTGGCCGGCGAACAGTCCGGACTTAAATCCAATAGAGCACATGTGGGATCAGTTGAAACGAAGAGTTAGAGACGGTGATCAGGAAATCCACAACCAACAGCAACTCATCAACGCTGTTAAAAGAGCCTGGGAAGAGATTCCAATGGAAAATGTCAGGCATTTGATTGAGAGCATGCACTCCAGGCTTCAGGAGTGCGTAACGAAACGAGGGGGGCATACCCGTTACTAAAAGATGAGCATGGAGTATTTTCTTTTGTTTTCAGTAACTTTACATTGTTTTTATTTTTAACCTTAAATGTGTTTTTTCTTTCAAAAGCAAATAAACTTTTTAATCATTATTATTGGAATAAATTTATTGGTCTACACGGTAAAAACAACATTAGTTTTCGTTATGGAGACAAAAAAATTAATATTGGTTTTATTATTTTCATGGTACAGACAAAATACCTCGTGGCCCTTATTTTGTTTTGAGTAGTATATTTTGTCAAGTAAGTCAATGTCCATTTTGCCTGTCCTAACTTTGCCTAGGAGTACCAGGACATCACAACTCACAAGGGAGCTTCTTCACACGTAATTTAAATATCAAATCGTAAAAAAGAAAAAAAAAACTCAAGAAAATCTGCATTTAATTACTTTGGAGTACCAGGACGACATAGCCCGCTAGGAAGCAATACTTAATTTTAATCTCAAAGCAATGAATAGGTAAATAATAGACATCTGCATTGAGTGTTCCATATTCGAAAATTATAACTTAACTTGAAAAAAAAAAACAGAAAAATTATTAGAAAATTAAAAACTAAAAACCTATAAATAAAAGATGTCCTCAAACTGTAGGCTCATGGGAACGGTCCTAAGAATGCTGTCATTGCCTCTTTGGATTGCCAAACTAATACGCTGGCAGAGGTAGCTGCCCGCCTTCTTGTCACCGGAGGCCTCAATAAGGCGAGCACTTAACTCTTTGACCAGTTGCCTTGCCTCCGGCCCCCATGGACTCATTGTTTCCGCCGCAAACGGAACAAATAAATAATTTCGACCTAGGTTTGCGTATTTGTGCCGATTTTCTCTCGGGCAAATGTCGATTTTCACCGAGACATAAAAAAAAACGAACGAGACTTAAAGTAGTCGCATATGATGTGTAACATTCAACATCTCACCTTTTGAAATATAGGAAATAGAATAAAGAATTAACAATTACGTATATTTTTTTAAAAATCATGAAGAGAATGCAGTAAATACTCATTAGAAGACATTTGACATAACAAAATGATGACAAAATATGTCACTTAAAATAATAATTGTCTTGTTTTTATTATCGATTTTAAATGCGCGCTTCCGAATCCGTATTTTTTTTTTCAAATCATAAAAAGAATGCAGTATATACTCATTAGAAGACATGTCACACTGACACATCCTATCTGCCGCGCAATTTATGTGATTCAGTAAAGAACACGTGAACAGTTTCGAGAAAATAGATCGTAATGTCAGCACGTCAAATATCATAATCACACAAACACAGTAAGTTGTACTTAATGCGTTATATTATTATTATAGAAGGCGAGCGGAAAGATTACACATCAAAAACTGAAACGAGCTGGGTCGCGGCGCCCGTCGACTTTGAAGCACCAGGAACACATAACTCGCTAGGAAGCTCAACGTAATTACAAAATCACAACAAACTCGAAAACAAAAGACATTTGAAAAGAGTGTTCGAAAGTAAGTCGTCCAATAATCAAAAAGGTCAAAAGCATCTAGAATTTGTAGGGGAATATAGCTGTTATCCATATAGCTATAAAGGTCAGACTTGCCTGCTAGGCACGGCGGTAAACAGCGGCGCCCGCCAATAGGGCACGGGCTCGCGCGTGTACGGCGATTGCACGCGGCCCGCGCCGTAGAAGTAGCCGATGCCGCCTAGCATGTTGGATAAGGCAGCTCGAGCTATTTTTATATCCTCTTCCGGGTATCTGTGGATAGATTAAAGTCTATGGAATGGTAGGTTAAAATTGTGTACTATCGACAAATTTTAAGGATATCCAGTTACAAACATTTTTGCCTTAACGTGGCGATTGTAGTCAACTCCTCCTACCATGAAGATGTACCGATAGTAAATCTTCCGACCTTTTTTTTGTCAAAGCCATTTGTTTTAATTCATTGTTAAAGCTTCAATAGAAATTAATTTCTTTCTTAAGGGGGTGCAGCGCGGACGCAAAACTGCGAGTTTCAAGTTTCTTTATGATAGCGAGCGAGCGGCGCCTGGCAGTGATGTGACAACGGAGACGCACGCACACTAATATCGGCACAGAGTAGGCTGGTGATTCAATTAGAGCAATGTTTACTTTCGTAAAATCATAGGCGTTTGTGTAAAAAATAAGAAAAGTCTTAATATTTTCATATTCATATTTTTTTATTGAAAAATAAGACAACAGTAGCCTGCGGAATATCAATACAAACATTTTGATGCCGGATCATTGTTTCATTTGTGCTATATTTACAAAGTTTCTGAAGAAATAACTTTTTAGATATCATTACCTTTACGTATTGTTTATGCAGTTTCTGAGTATTTGTTTCAAATTCCAAGACAACCATGGTCTTTTGAAAGGATGACCTATTCAGCGCCTAGCACCAGTGACTTAAAAACACGTAAATTTTCGAAATTCCGCGCGGCACCCCCTTAAGATTTCTAATGGATCCACCATTAGAAATCTTAAGAAAGAAATCCAGAAAAATTGTCAAAATTAAAAGGGGCGGATATAGCCACCAACCCCTGCACAGATAAATCGCCCTAATGGTAGATATCTAGAAAATTTGTTGATCTAAGCACAGTTCATACGGAAATAAACAGATTTCTTTTTGTTATACCAGGACAACATAAGCAGGCAGTAAGTTATAAACGCAAGTACGATTCGGATGTAGTGTTGCACACTATCAATAGTATTACTCCTTGTATATTATATACTAGCTGACTCGGCGGACTTCGTACCGCTTTGACAGTTTCCATCATTGAGTTAAATATATATCAACGGTTTCCATGACAACAAAACCAACAAATAATTTTGTATTGGAAAATTAAATTGTCGTATTTTATTTAATATATTTTTTTAAATATAGCCTATGTTACTCAGCGCTAATGTAGTATTCTAATGGTGAAAGAATTTTTTAAATCGGTCCAGTAGTTTTTGAGTTTATTCGTTGCTAACATACATACATACAAAAATACAAAGGTTTCCTTTTTATAATATTAGTATAGACAACAAACATCCTCGATTCCATCTAAACCGACACTAAAGTTTTGGATCATTGATAAAATTACTGATTTCAATAACCGTAAGTTTGGCTTTCGAAGCAGTATCAATTGACATAGACTAGTATAAAAGTGTCTTGCACTATTGTGGGCCAGAGATAGTCGACTATCGATAATCGATTGCAATTAAATCGATAGTTTTAGGAACAGTATCGATATGGGTACTATCAATTGTTTCAATAATAGTAGTTTAAATGTAGTTAAGATAATAATAATAATAATAATCTTTATTGTTCAAAACATTAGCTTAGCTTATATCAAACAAAAATGCAATAAAAGAACCATCTTTAACTCATCACTATAACAGTCATAACCACCGACCCTTACCTACACAAAACTAGACCTTAAACCTTCCCCCATAAAGTTCAAACTCCTCACCCCTTATCCGCCAGCGCAAACTTCTCCTCAAACTGTTCATCGAAGGCTTTCCTCTTGGCCACCAATGCCTTCTGGTAGTCATGACCTTGCAGCGTGGGCGTGGGAAGGTTGTCCGTAGAGTATACTATGTCCATGACAAACGGGGTCTCCACTAAAAGCTGGAGGGGGATGAAGTTCACCTCGTTTTCCTAGTAATAAGAAAAAGAATTTGGTGCTAATTGTACAGTCGAACGCTCAACTTAAACATTAGCATACAAATCTTTGCAGAAATGTATTGACATTTTTATGTATAGAGTCGCAAAGTGAGCATGTTTGTATGAAAATAACGAGGTGGGTGGTTAGATGTGCCCGTGAGTGTAATTAAAAAATATGAAAAAAAATATTACCACATTTTATGGTGATATTTAAGCAGTGAAGCCTTTACATGGTATAATATATGTACGTACCCTCAAACATTATGGCGAGCATAAAAGCGGCACGGCCGTACTATACTTTTCTCGAAGCAGTTCAGGCCATTTTCGACCCCCTATAACATCGTTGTGGATAAAACTAGTTTTTTTTTTACAGATTGTATACTATCCCACGGCTGGGCAAAGGCTTCCATCATTGATATTAAGTCATCGCTACAATTAATGGGTATTGACACACACAATGCCTGACCTGGGAGTTGAAGCCAGGCCACTGAACCACAGAAGCGTTAAAAAAAATAATCACCGGGTCGTTGAGATCCGCATCTGGCCCCACCATGGCGACTCTTCCGAAGGTAGGATGCTTCTGAACCTTCAGCAGTGAGTAGAACTTCTCTTTGAGGAGATGAAGTCCTGGTGCATGAGACTCGGAGTAAGCGTTATGAATTAATTTGCCTGAAAATATATAAAAAAATGGCCTTTGACAACAATAGAAACAACAACTTACACGTACTTCTATATCAATAAGCCGATTTTAATTAAACTTTCCATGCATGAGGAGAACACAGAGATCTTAATGGGTTATACGGGTAACTTATAAGTACCAGGAAATCAGAAGATTATAGGAGCTTATCAATTGTTTGTTAGAGACAACCCCAATTCATTCAGCTCAAGGAGGCTCATACTTTGATGAGTAGGTACTAGGAAATCAGAAAGACAGGAGTTTTGTGCTACAGTTTTCGCGGACCCAGGCTGGGCTGAGGTTTTAATGTAGAGAGAGCAGTTCAGGGTTGTGGTTCATTGTGGCCCCGTTCTCCAACAAAGACAGGATAGCTGCTTTAGAAATACCAGGAAATCATAAAACTATAGCTTATAGCTAAAGTGTTGTAGGCCATCACCTACCTTTCTAGAATCACATTGACCAAACAGGATTTGTGATTTATGAGTACCAGGCAATCAAAAAACTATAGGAGTTTATTGCCACATACCCACGTTTTTGAGGAATCAAGCTGACTTTAAAGTAGTTCCAGCTCGGAGGTGTGGCCCATTATGGACCCATTCTCCATCCAAAGCCGAGATGAAATCGCACCAGACCTTCACTCACAAGTGCGATGGTTGCTTAAGGCGAAGGGTAAGTAAGGCACACTAGCGCCACCAATCGATAATTTGACAATTACTAACGGACCGGATCTTTTTTAAACATTACCGTCAGATAACAGGAAAGCATCCATAGTATTTATTTAATAATTGTGCACTACTTTTTGTTGCGTGGTTTATTCACAAAACGGGCTATCGCATTTATTCACAAACAATGGCCACTTTTGGTATTAGCGAATGAATACAAAAACAAACCTAAAAGTAGTGCACGATTAATAAATAATAGATATTTTCCTAGTGTCGGAAGGTCCGCAATGTTTGAAAAAAAATCCAGTTTAGCAGTTATCAAATTAAATCCATTAGCGGCGCTAGTGTGCCTTACCCTTCGCCTTAATATGTACTATGGACAAATTTTAAGGATATCCACTTACAAACATTTTTGCCTTAACGTGGCGATCGTAGTTAACTCCGCATACCATGAAGATGACCATAGAATGACCTTCGAAATATAGTACTTCGATAGTAAACCTTCCGACCTTTTTTTATGTCAAAGCCATTTATTTTAGTTCATTGTTAATGCTTAAATAGAAAATCATTTCTTTCTTAAGATTTCTAATGGTGGATATCCAGAAAATTTGTCAAAAACAAAAGGGGCGGGTATAACCACTGACCCCTGCGTGCATTATTCTAACGCACGCAAAGTAGACATATCGTCATTTCGTTTGCGCGTAAATGACACGAAGTGTGCGTTCCTTTGAGGGAGTTAGGTATTCTGTGTCGCGGTTACAGTGAACAGGAGCGTAGGTACGTTTGTTGTTGTAGTGCGGAGCTCTTATTGGCGAACTAAACATGCCGCGTAGTAGTGGTAGTGTTTGAGAACAGCGCAACTCGCGATACGCATTTCAAGCCGCTAGCGGCATCTAACGGTGGTATTTAACCGTATCAAGCATAAAATGCGGTTAATTAACCGTTAATATCGAAAAATGCATTTTTAACGGCTTGGTTAAAATCTTTAATAACCGGCTTCGCATATAAGCAGATATCTCCAACCGACTGAGCTGAAATTGTGTAGACACGTTTAGTTTGGATGACAATGCATGGTTTGACTCTTAAGTAGGATTTGTGATTTTATGAGTACCAGGAAATCAGAAATCTAAAGGAGCTTATCGCCACATACCCACCTTGCTGAGGCACTAGGCTGACTTTAAAGTAGTCCAGTTCGGGGGTATGACCCATTATGGCTCCATCTTGCACCCATATGCGGGACGGGAACTCCGCAGGGCCCAACGAGTCGTCCAACGCGCCGTACCATATAAGCATGACGTGGGTATTCGCGTTATTCTAAAAAAAAAGAGAAATAAAATTAAATTATATAAGTAAACTTATAAAAAAGTTTATAAATTCTCACAGACCAAATAACTATGTAAATTCCCTTCGTCTAATTTACGAAAATTGTTTATTGCATACAAACACAACCTTTTTTTGGAATAGTTTGAAAAAACACTTTTTACTTTGAAAGCCAAAGGCGCCCATTCAATGTCAACAACTACCGCCACTAACATCCGATCATAATATTTTTACAAATATTAAAGATCAGTTAAGAAGTAACAGCAACAAAATTTGCGGTAAAAATTATTTGAACATCTTAATTAAGTTTATAGCAAAAAAGGTGCAATGGCTCATTAAACCCTATAAGCGGGGCCTATTGAACCACCTATAGGGGCCTAATGAGCCAGTGGACATAAAGTTTTAAACATAGAAATGTCAAATAATAGTAACAATCTTGCTTAGATACAATTAATAGAAGTTATTTTAAAACATAACGACCTTATAAAATTAAGTCTATGGTCTACACAGATCAGTCACTTTCACAGTTCATACATAAACAGCGCTAGCACCAGAAGTACATCTAACATGAGCCCACTCACGGCAACCAGCCCCCCAACCGCCTAACTCTCTCGCTTTCGATCGCTTTGAAGGCGAGGCCCTCGCCTCGCTTTCTAATATAATATCGAAATACAATACCGAATAATATCGAAAGCTATAGCCTATAGCTTTTGATATTGCTTTCATATTGCTTTCGAAATGACAAGATGACGCCTCCTGCTCGCCTCGCCTTCAAAGCGATAGAAAGCGAGAGTTAGGCGGTCGACCCCCTGTACACTGCAGCCACTCTTCTCCCGGAAGACTATCAGAATATGCCTCGACGTTCCCCTAATTTTTTAATTACTAATTTTTTACACCGACTTTATGTTTTAGAATTTCTAATTTATGAATTAAAATTTGAAGAATAAAAGATTCAGATGCGTCTACTCGTTATCGAGGTCCGGGGGGAAGAGGATAGATAAACTTCATTCTTATGACTTTTTTTACATATAATTTTACGCAAATTTTGTTGTGAACAAATACAATTGGAAAAAAGACATTGAATAAGTTCCACGAGCGGGATTCGAACCCGCACCCCACGACATGCCGGGTCAGGTGGACTACCAACTGAGGTGGGCCACAATAGCATAGGTAGTTAGTAGTGCACCTGACTCGACGCCCGCCCGATCCTCTAAATGTCACTACACATTTACAGAATACACTAAACACGCACACTAGCTTAGGTCCAAGACACCGTACTCGTAGAACAAGGGTACGAAGACCCGGTTCACACGCGCTCTATACCAGGTACAGACATGTACCTGGGCGCTTCTCCTCCTCCACGGCCCGGTCTACCCGAGCCGAGGTCCGAGCCTTTAGAGGCGCCCTCGGGTGGTTCCGCTCCCCGATCCGAT
The DNA here is from genome assembly GCA_963082485.1 of Eudonia mercurella. NCBI lineage: Eukaryota > Metazoa > Arthropoda > Insecta > Lepidoptera > Crambidae > Eudonia > Eudonia mercurella. The sequence goes on along the minus strand of OY720049.1, from coordinate 9,299,020 downwards.
CCGAACACTTCGGAGAATCTAGTAGGGCACGGGGACGCGCACTAGTGCGCGATGCCGTTCTTTCTAGAAAACCTCCGAAGGTGATTCGTTTCACACGGCTTGAGGGACCCTTTGCGTTCCTCGCCGCCCCCAAAAAAGCCCGATGAAGCTGAAAATGCCGTCTGAGGCAATCAGCAATCTCTCTCCAAAAAAAAACCTGACCCGGCATGTCATGGGATGCGGGTTTGAATCCCGCTCGTGAACTATTTCCAACATTTTGTCTTTTTTCTTACTTACTTTAGCAGTGACATTGATCCTGGCCGTCCAGTGCCCCCCGTTCGCACCCTCAACGGTCTTGATGAAGGAGGTGACGATGGTGTGCGGAGGATCCGATATATTCTGCTCCCCAAAGGTAAGGGCGTCGTGACGTAACCACCCGTATGATGGGAGATTGTCGTTTTGGTCGCACCAATGTCTGATGAAGAAAATTAGTTTATTTCTTTTATTCAATATTAGCTGACCCGGCGGACTTCGTACCACTTTGACAGTTTCCATCATTGAGTTAATTATATATCAATGGTTTCCATTTCAACTAAACAAACAAATAAATAATTTTGTATTGGAAAATTAAATTGTCGTTTTTAGTATTTTATTGAATATTATATTGTTTAATGCCTATGTTAAGCAGCACTATTATAGCATTCTAATGGTGAAAGAGTTTTTTAAATCGGTCCAGTAGTTTTTGAGTTTATTCGTTGCAAACATACATACATACATATAAAAATACAAAGCTTTTCTCTTTATAATATTAGTATCATCATCATCAGCTCATTTTTATGTTCCCACCGCTGGGGTACGAGCCTTCCCTGTGGATGGATAGGGAGAATAGGCCATAAACCACCACGCGGGCCCAGTGCGGATTGGTGGTTGTTAATGACTGCTAATGCAGCCGGGACCAACAGCTTAACGTGCCTTCCGAAGCACGGAGAAGCTCGAGATGATAAATTTTTGGTCACCCATCCGATAACCAGCCTTTACGAAAGTTGCATAAATTCAGCAATCGCAAACCGAACGCGTTAACCTCTACGCCATCGAGCTCCTCGGAATTATATTATAATTATATTATATTGAAATAATATGTAGTGTTAATTCCACTAAATTACTTGTTTATCCAGCTTGGCTGCAGTACGCATGCACCGCCCCACATACTCGTAGTTAGTGTTAGTTACGTAAATTTCATTAAACCATTAAATTGTATGTCTAAGGAGGATATTTTTTTAAGAAACCCTTTATTTTCTGTAAAAAAAAATATATTATTATGCAAAATACTCATGTTTGACTTGAATAAATTACGACTAGGTAACGAAAAAACATTACTGTTGCTATGCAGAATTCCAGAGTGTGTGTGGACAACATGATAAGCAATACACAATTATAAATTATTAATCTGGCGTAACTTTGCAGAAATCCATGGCCATAACCATAAGGCCATGTTATGTCATCAAATTGTTTATTATATTTAAACTTTGATAAAAGCGTGAGACACATTTAAGGGGGTGCAGCACGGACGCAAAACTGCGAGTTTTAAGTTTCTTTATGATAGCGAGCGAGCGGCGCGTGGCAGTGGTGTGACAACGGCGCACGACTACGAATACGCACGCACACTAATATCTGTACAGAGTAGGCTGGTGATTTAATTAGAGCAATGTTTACTTTCATAAAATCATAGGCGTTTGGGTAAAAAATAATAAAAGTCTTAATATTTTCATATTCATGTTTTTTTATTGAAAAATAAGACAACAGTGACCTGCGGAATATCAATACAAACATTTTGATGTCGGATCATTGTTTCATTTGTGCTATATTTACAAAGTTTCTGAAGAAATAAATTTTTAGATATCATTATTTTACGTATTGTTTATGCAGTTTCTGGGTATTTGTTTCAAATTCCAAGACAACCATGACCTTGTGAAAGGATCAAGCTAACCTACACTAGTCCTTTTAATGTATAAGACCTATTCAGCGTCTAGCACCAGTGACTTAAAAACACGTAAATTTTCAAATTCCGTGCTGCACCTCCTTAATATTTTTATTATGTTACTTCATTGTATTTTGCTGTCTTTTTTTTTTTTTTTTTTTTTTTTATACATAGCACGGCAAATGACTCCATTTCACCTGATGTTAAGTGAATATGGAATCCAGATGCGATGACAACTGGTGCAGCGTGAAAATAACGCAGCATCAGTTACCCTCACTCTGCCGGCCCACAAGGTGCCTCTTCACGCCTCGTTTGAAGGACCCCATATCATAGGAAGGAGGGAAAACGTGTGCAGGCAAACTATTCCATGTTTTGGAAGTGCGACAAAAAAATGAGTCACCAAATTTCTTAGTGCGTGATGGAATATTTGAGACAGTGAAGCGGTGACTCCGGAGAGCAGCACGCGTACTCCTATGGAGGAAGGGAGAAGGAGGGATGAGGTCAAAGAGTTCTTCAGAGCACTCGCCATGGTATAAACGGTAAAACACGCTGAGTGACGCAATATCTCTACGCAATTGCAGAGTTTCGAGAGTATTTGTGACTTCTGCGTTGCCGATAATGCGTACAGCGCGACGCTGCAATCTGTCCAAAGCATCGAGAAGGTACTTTGCGGAACCGTCCCAGATGTGCGAGCAATACTCCACGCAAGACCGTACCTGTGTCTTGTACAAAAGGCACAACTGGTCAGGCGTAAAGAATCGCCGCACCCTGTTCAGAATACCGAGTTTATATCTGTATTTATGTTATATCTGTATTTTCTTTCTTTCTATCTATCTTATTTATCACACACACAGTGTGACACTAGACGTTTAAGATCACTGGTTCAGACTCAGAGATACCGGGTTCGATTTCCAGCAAAACAAGTACACAAGTACTTGGTTTGGTTGGTGGTACGGCTTGTTGGTCCGCCTGGCTAGCTACCACCATATTATCTTAATATGTCGCCATAACATAAATGTTTGTAGCATTGTTGTTTTCCGTCAGCTAGAGATAAGATAGTCAGTGCCTCAATAGGTGAGGATTCCTTCGGCCTTATCATCACTTAACATCAGGTCAGATGAAGGCAAAGTGCTAATCAGTAAGATATACATATAAAAAAATCTCTCTATAAATGTAATTCCTGCCCAGCACACATATTTTCTCCTTCCTACAACATTAAATGAGGTTTGGAGAAGCAACTTGCGGGTCGGCAAGGTGAGTAAGACTAGTAGCAGGATTCTACCATCCTGCTCAACTGGCTGTCTTTTTTAACCAACTTCAAAAAAGGAGAAGGTTCTCAATTTGTTGGAAATTTTTTTTTTTTTTTGCGTAGTATGGCAAATGACTCCATTTCACCTGATGTTAAGTGAATATGGAAACCAGATGCGACGACAACGGGTGCAGCGTGAAAACAACGCAGCATCAGTTAGTATGTTACCCGATTACTCAAAGACGCCTAAACCGATTTGGAAAATTCTTTTTTGTTTGAAATGGTATACTTCCCAGGTGGTCACATGGTCATCAGGTCAAGATTTGATGATGGAACCCTAAAGAAATCAAGTTCTCTCGATTTCATATTTAACTGACTTCAAAAAAGGAGGAGGTTCTCAATTTGTCGAAATCTTTTTTATAGGCACACTTGAAGCGATTTTATCTGGACACTGCCTTTTGCTTAACAACAGGAAGAGCAGAGTCATTTGCCTAACATTCTATAAAAAAATTGTGTTACCTAATGCCCTTGTGGGAGACAGCAGCTAAGTCGTACCACATGAGTCCGAACACGGGCGACCTATGCTCCCGGCTTTTCATGCCGAAGTACACTCCAGGCCGGTACGAGCCCCAGTAGAGCTCTGGTATGTCCATGCCCATCTCTTGCACAGCCTAAGCGACAATGAACATAATATCAGATCAAAATGTACACAAAAATAAGATAGAGCTACTAAAATAGAGTTTGTGTCTTAAATATTATTTGTGCAATGAAAGGTAGATTTCAGAATCTGTCTAATGAATTGAAAAATAAAAAAAGGTTGTTTTGTGCAATATTTTAGTTTGGGTTTGATTGAATAATTTAAAGTAATAATTGTTAATGTGTAGGTAGTTGGTAAATAAATGTTTAGACAAGCAAAAAGTTTTTTTTGAATAAAAAAAATGTCATCATCATCATAATTATCATTATCATCTCAGCCAAAAGACATCCACTGCTGGACAAAGGCCTCCCCCAAGGATCTCCTCAACAACTACTGGATGCCTAATTAACCAAGAATTATTTACAAAAGTGTACATAATACAGTGTCTTGCAGGTTCGTACTTCTTAAGCCACAAGCAGACTCTTCAAACTGTAACTAGCGTAATCATCACAAACATTGCCGGTTTACAGCGCGAAATTGATGATAAATAATCAGGGTTCAAACCAACCTTTTCGCCATCAAATGGAGTGTTGACCCTCGTCTCCAGGTAGCCCAAAGTACCGACGTACACCGCTATGACGAAGAACACGAATCCTACGAACGTCTTATATATAGATAGCAAGCGAAAAGCCTTGCTAGCGAACGAAGTCTCGCTGCCCTCGTCTAAGTGACTGCTATCATCGTTGTTATCCACATGTTTAATCTGGACTCTCCTTTGGCGAGCCATGTCAAACGCAATTGTTATGCATTAAGCTTCAATTTCTATTGTACAGTGGGCACGTAACTGTTGTTTTTTAGTTAAAAATTAATGAAAATTCACTGTCGGCTTAGAGGGAAATCATAATATACTAAACGTCAGTTACGTCAATACACTTCATATCCATCATATAAAAAATAGGTAGGTATACGTGTTCGTCGATTTGACGTTTGACAGTGTCGGCGATAGAAAATGTGACATGAAATGGGTTTGGTCTATTAATTATACAAAAAAGCAATATGAAAAGCGTTAAATAATTGCCCAGTCGAGTTTAAAACATTTGGGGTATGTTCCGATATACACTGCGAGCACTGTCCAGTGCTCTTAAGTAAGGACATCAAGCAAATTCCTTTGACAATAGACCCAAGAATGTATAACATTTCTGTTTGTACAACAATGCAGGTATGTAAATAGTGGATCGTGGAAACTATTCAAGTTTATCAAAGATTTTTATTAGAAGAGTTATTCTCGTTTGAAATATTTGTTTTTAGTAACACTGACACTAGTATAGCAACACTATTGATAAAACGAAACGTTTCGTTAAGTGCTGAATGAACACCAGTGTTCTCGAAAAAATGGACTAAAAGCATACTGATTCAAATTAAAATTATTTATTATGCTTTCTTGTTCGATACAAAGATCTAAAAGATAAAACATGATACGGATGGAGCGTGCAGAATTTTGTTTCGTTCATGGTTGTAACTAAACACTTCAGTTGACAGTGATTGTCATTGTCAGTGACAGGCTGGCTGACAATTCTGAGAAATCCAGCCAACTTCTGTCAATGTCATTGTCATTTGATGTAATGCGCCTTATTCTTACTCTGAAGTATACTTATTTAGTGTTCTTACGCAAAAAAAATAGTGATGGCGGCCACAAAAGGGTCCGTTTCATAGTCGTAGTTTTGTTTTCTAATTAATTAATTTCAGCCAATTAAAACAGTTTCAAAATAGAGTTGATACTGATTTAGGTATGTAATGACACATAGTGCTTAGAGTTAATAGAAATAGTTTATACATTTTCGGGTCAAATGTGCCTGATATCCTTTGTTTCGTTATGGACTGACAATATACTGTCGCAGTATCCTAAGGAAATATATGACGTCATAAATCGTCGCCATTTTTGTAAGCACTGGCATTTTCGAGGTAAGGTGCTCTTAGTGCTTTGATCACGTGATCAACAGCGTCCAGAAATGACATAGATAACAGCATGGATGACAGTATACTGGACTGCGTTCCGTTTTAAACAGTAACCAGTATAGCTAACTATAAAGGAACGGCTTCGCAGTATACTAAATTGACGTCACACCTTACAGTGCTCTCAGTGTATATCGGAACATACCCTTGGCCACCACTAAACATAAGCTGTCAAAATTCTTATTGCGTTTCGTTATATTAAAAATTCCTATGCGTTGTGAGTAAGTAACAAATAAACATTGAGAACATGATGGAAAAATAAAACGAATAAATTAAATATTTTTAATGTACCTACTACATTTACATTTTTGGGATTTATTTTTTGCTTTATTCTTTTATAAATTATTTTTTATGTAGCCTCATGTTTATGTGTAATAAGGTTATTGTATACAGCCGTCATTATGTAAATTTTTAAATTCATGTCTGCAGCTGCGCCCATGAAGTTGTAGATCTGCTGCGCCTCCCTCTTATTGCACGGTAATGTTTTTATTACCGTGCTCACTGGTTCCACAGAATATTAGCGCCTTGGCTCGTCAATGTCATGGCATTAGCTGAGTTTTAAAATGTCCAAAGTTTTCATAGATGCTCCGAATAAATATTTTTAATTTTAATTTTATTTCAATTAATTACAATTTGAACAAACAAATTACAATTTGAAAGACAAGTGTTGACAAATCACGCTCGTGGAAATTATTTAGATAGGGGGATAGGAATAAATAGAATAAACCACCAATTGGGTGCAGTGGGTATTGGTGGTCGGTGGTCGTTGACGACTGCTAATGCAGCCGGGGTCAACGGCTTTACGTGCTTTCCGAAGCACGGAAGAGCTCGAGATTATACATTTTGGTAATTTATCCAATAATCCTTAGCAATGGCAAACCCGGCACTTTATCCACTGAGCCATCGAGCTCCTCCTATTGGACATGGTAGATGGGAATCATGCAAGAATAATAAAAAGTTATGTTTTATGTGGTTATTTAGGTACATACTTAAGAAAATATTGTTGCGAACAAATTACAATTTGAAACGAGTGCGAGTCGGACTCGCGCACGAAGGGTTCCGTACCATTATCTATAAAAATATTTTAAGTTTCTACCTGTTATAGATCGAGAAAAAAAATGGAAAAAATCACGTTTGTTGTATGGGAGCCCCCCTTGAATATTTATTTTATTTTAATTTAATAATTTATATTTGAATGTTCACATAATTTTTAAAACGCAAATTTTGTTGCGAACAAATTATAAAAACACAAATGAATGTCAGAAGGGTGCAGGTTCAAATCCTGCTCGTGGAAATTTTTTCAACATTTGTGTTTTTATAATTTTGAAGCTTATCGAGTTCCCATTACCATCGCCCGATCCTCATCACCCGATCGGATCCGGACCCCTCAGAGAATCTAAGGAACGGGGATACGCTTGCGTGATGCTATTCCCCCTAGAAACTCTCTGACGGTGTTACGAACACACAGTTTGAGGAACCCTTTAAGTTTCTTGATGCCATCAGCAAACTCTTGAAAAAGAACCATCTTTATAATAAGATAAGATAAATAAGATAAATAAACTTTATTGTATACCAAAAATAAAACATTTGACAAAAAAACTATATAAAAATACACGTACAAAGGGCGGTCTTTTCACTAAGAGTGATCTCTTCCAGACAACCTTTGGTTGGAGTTTGAAGTTGGCTCGTCATCGCGTCGTCGGTGCACCATAAATAATTATAGTATAACTAACACAGCAATAAATAATAATAAATACTTAGTATACTATTGTACCGATACAGCTGAAATCAAGACTATTTGGCACGACCACTTTAAAACTCTGCTGAATTGCCCACCTCCCAAAGAAAGTGTAACCCGAACCCAGGAGGACAATAATGACGCGGTACCACAACTCACCTTCGAGGAAGTTCAGAAGAAAGTTAAGTTAAGTAAGTAAGTAATACTATTGTTACAAACATAATCTATTACCTAATCTGTGATAATAGTTATAATTAAAAGTAGGTACATATAAGGATGCATGCATAGTATAATATAAGAGCATATTACAGTGACGATGGTTTTAGGACAAGTAATGATCCTTCAGTAGCGTCTTAAAAATAATCATCCACTGCTGGACATGCCTATCTCTAAGCATGACACGATAGCCCGATCTTCGGCTCTTCACTTTTAACTTCGGTCACATACTGCATGCCATCTTGAGTGGATGCCATCCACTCGCGCTGGAGTGGAAAGCGTTTGCCATGGATATTGCGGTGGGGTACCGATCCGATCTGGTGGGTTACTTTTGACACACAATTGCATTAATCAATTTCCAATCACAAATCTAAAAAATTTAAATGGCACTATTAAAAGCGAAGGTACATTGGAATTAAATTTCAGGGAAATTGAGTGAACAAATTATTATCGAGATGGGGCGTTCCGAAATTGCGAAACTTATCCCAATATCGATAGTAGAGTCGAGATCGGTGTCAAGAGTAGCCTACCAGAACCCTTTGGAGAATCTAAGTAGGGAAAGGTGACTGGTAAGTTTCTTGCCGCCGTCCCTAAAAAGGAGGAGCTGAAAAGGCTACCTGAGGTCATCAGCAAAACCCTTCCAAAAAAGGTAAGATAAGGGAATTCTAATAATAATTTTAAAGGCCGACAACGCAACGCATCTGCGATTCCTCTGGTTTTGCAGGTGTCCATGAGCGGCGGTGATTGCTTCCCATGAGGTGACCCGCACGACGTTTGCCTCCTTCTAATAAAAAAAAATATTCATAGCCAAGACAAAAGTTGAGTAAACTCAAACGTTTTACACAGCAGTAGAACATGCTTCATATTTCCCTTGCTTAACCCTGCCAACACAACCTTTAGGCCCACCTAAGCCGCCAGGTCAACCCACACAGGATTAGGTCCCCGCCCGATCCTCTAACCCCGCCCGATCCTTTAAATGACACACATTTACAGAATACACTAAACATGCACACTAGCTTAGGTCCAAGACACCGTAATCGTAGAACAAGGGTACGAAGAACCGGTTCACACACGCTCTATACCAGGTACATGACATACAGAGGAGAGGAGAGAGGAGAGCCGAGGTCCGAGCCTTTAGAGGCGCCCTCGGGTGGTTTCGCTCCCCGATCCGATCCGAACCCTTGATGATATATTTTTTATGTTTTATAATTTGAGGAGCTCGATGGCGCAGTGGTTAACGCGCCCGGTCTGCGAGTGATGGCTGAGGTTAAGCAATTTTCGCAAAGGCCGGTCATCGGATGGGTAACCAAAAACTTATTATCACGGGCTTCTCCGTGCTTCGGAAGGCAAGTAAAGTCGTTGGTCCCGGCTACATTAGCAGTCGTTATCAACCACCGCAATTAAATGACTGGTTGACTTCTTGGCGGGAAAGTGAAGAGTCATGTCTGCGGTTTTGTTTTATTTTCGAAAATTTGTGTTATATCGAATATTAATGTGAAACAATGGTGGATTATTAACCGTTAAGTGTTCGTGAGTGTGCATGAGTGTTGGCAAATGAAACAAAACAGTGCAACGTCATTTTTCAAATTCTCTCAAGAAGTCCGCCCGAGGACTTAGTAAAGCCCCACATCTTTACTGAGATACTCGAGGGGTTGGGGGGTATATCATTTCTCACTTCTCATTTCTATTATCATTCATCCTCATCATACAGGAAGGAAATATTGTTTATTTATGTATCACTTGTAAAAAAAATTACTTTGACACTTGCTAAATGTGCTAATCGCACGAAGCCATCAAATAAAGGAAAAAAAACTATACGGAGCTTATTCTTTGTTTATTTGTTAGGCGTCAAGGGTATTACCACAAAATAAGGAGATCCACACAAGCTAAGCTTTATAAAAAACAGCAAGCTTATACACAACCCACTTAACACTACTTTAAAGTTTATACTGACACCCCCTACCAACCGTTAGGTTACAAAGTAGGTGTCAGACATCCTTGTGCAAGCACAAGGGACCATCTACGTCAGGTCTTAACGCCAGATCAGGACGCACCGAAGCGCATTCTTCATCCGGTACTTTTAAGACTAGTGTCCTTCGATCAACAATAGCTAGTGTCTCAAGCTAGTCGCCCCGTGGACACGTATAGTCCACTACCTATTATCCAGATAGGTTACCGGAGCTGTAAGCTCGCTTACTTCTCGTTGCACTAAGAGCACAACTCGCAGCAAGCTTATGCAGTCGCAATCGGAACAATTTGCTATTTATCGCTATCAAAACACATATTATTATTCCGTGTTACGGAACGTAGAACGCGACGATAGCGCCACGACGATACGAGCGAGCGATTGACGAACTAAAATTGCGTGACGGCCGGCGCACGGTGTGAGCTGATATTGTTGTGGTATTAGGTATATGGAGTAAAAAAAGTGCAGAAAGGGGTTGCTTTTCTGTCTACGATCGTTTTATATTACGAAAAGAGATCCAAAAACTTAATGTTTCAAAAGTTACACGGTAAAATAACAATACTTAGTTAATAAATTCTAATATACAATTTTATAGAAATAATGAAGAATACTTAGGCATATAATAATGATACCTATATAATGTGTATGTTCTCTATTCCACACAACCCCAGAGATTAGAATCAAGTGCGTCTTTTTTAAAGTGGTGACCCCAAGAGGCCTAATCCAATGATAAAAACAATATAAAGACTATCACTTGTAGAGCTGACATAAAATTAATTCTTGCAAAAAAAACAAAATTAAACCAGATTTTTTTTTGTCCCAAATGGCCTCAGGTGGGAATCTAAATTAGGTACCTCAAATTAATTATTTCATTCATTCTTCGTCTGATTCTATGTGTCGATCAGAAGTAAACAGTGAGGGTTGTGCGTCATTGGAAATTCTTTAATGTTTCCTGACGAATTTCGGTCTAATTGTCGAAATATACGGATCAGATGTAACAAGAAAATCGTTTAAAATGTCCTCATTAATTCTCCTCACTATCTACAATCAACACCTTATGCACTGATGAACTATGGTTCTTGAACTCCATAGAAGAATCAAATTTTATAAAACAAAAATTTTGAGGTCATCTTTATGACGCGGGTCCGGGGATCCGAGGTTCCCAAATTAGGTGTACAGACAGAAGATTTAACGTGTATTTATCGACACCTGAGATTATGTGAGCTTTTTGAGTAATTAATTTTTTTTATATTTTTTCATGATACAAAAAATTATTAATTTCTCACGTTTAGAATATGACTCTAAACAAATGAACCCAAACCATTAAATACTTGTGTGGACTAGTAGAACAAATTAACATTAAACAAATATTTTTTTAAATTGACGATTTTCTTATATCGTATTTCTATGGGAAATTAATTTCTAAACTTAACCGACCGATTGCAACCGCAACTAGTAGCAGTCGCGTTGCCATTGTGCGATTAGCAACTGGTTGCTTTTTTTCGGTAATAAGCCTGATTTTGCAACTTGAACGTTACGACGAGACCAAAGGCTGCGGAACAGCTCGCAACAGTCCGAGCGCTGCTGCTGCAAGATTCCGTGTCCGTTAAAGGTTGTCTATGCTATGTGCGCATTGCTGGAGCGCGTTTGTATGAAGCTTACCTTCAATAGGCAAGGACGTGCCCAGGGGGAGTCCAAGGGGTCCAGACCCCCCTCCTCCTCCCGAAAGTGTTACATCTACAACATATACACATACACACACTCACACATACAGGGTCACTTTTTATCACCATCCAAAACTTCTGAGATGACTCCCGTGATACAAACGAACAACTCTTACTATTGGACCAACTCCCTAATTCGAAAATAATATTCAGCTGTCCCATACAAAACATTAATATTCTTTCGACCAAAATGTATGGAACAGCTGAATTTTATTTTCGACTTAGGGAGTTGGTCCAATAGTAAGAGTTGTTCGTTTGTATCACGGGAGTCATCTCAGAAGTTTTGGACGGTGGTAAAAAAGTCAACCTGTATAATAATACATATACACACACTATTAAAACTGTTGGCGTCGCTCTCTGTATCTACCACATTGTCTTTTAAAAATATCTATTGAATAATCATGTGAAAATTGATTTGCTATTTATTTCCGAGAAGCTTATACGTGTCATTTATGTACTTTAATAATTTACCCAAACGGACCCCCCGCCCCCCGCCCCCGCCCAACTAAAAATCCTGGGTACGTGCTTGATAATAGGTCTTCTTATTTGGTGATATAACACCCAGGATGCCGACCTTAAATCTTCAGTGCTTAATGCATATCTTCCTGTTCAAAGTTCAAACCACAATACATCCATGCAAAGCAATGGTACAGTGCGATAGATCAAATAGGATGGATGCTGTGAAGTGTGCTGCGATAGCCGGTGCGCGCAGCTGTATGTAACACCGTCCCGCGTGACGTCGGTTGTCGTCGTCGAAATTCGCTACTGCGACGCGTCTTGTGGTTGTGACTAACTTCACAGCACTATTTGATCGCACTATAGAGGTAGATAGCTCACCATATCACCAAACATAGCCATCGGCATTTTGCCTCCGTGCTTCGGAAGGCACGTAAAACCGTCAGTCCCGGCTGCATTAGCAGTCGTTGACTACCATCAATTCGCACTGGGCCCGCGTGGTGGTTTATGGCCCGTTCTCCCTATACATCCATAGGGAAGGTTCGTGCCCCAGCAGTGGGGACATAAAATTGTCTGGAGAGAGGATGCAAAGTACCAGGCTAGCAGGAGTCACAAGGAGGTCGGTATGTCTAGAGTGAGCTGCATACTTGGGGTGACGCCGTGAGGTGGTTGAAGTACCAGGCTAGCATGAGTTATAAGGAGTTCTTCACTGGGTCCACGTGGTGGTTTATGGCCTGTTCTCCCTATCCATCCATAGGGAAGGCTCGTGCCCCAGCAGTGGGGACATAAAATGAGCTGATGATGATGATGATGGATGATGATCGCCAACCAAACCAGAATCTCGAAATCGAACCGACAGCTAACCACATCGCAAACCAAACCATGTAAATACATTAAAATGTACTTACATGGTTTGGTTTGTGATGGTAATCGAACCCGGAATCTCTGGGTCTGAGACCGAACTTACCATTAAGTTAACAACATAACAATTCAAAACAACGCACTGGTGATGGTGGAGCTAGCCAGGCGGGCAAGGATTGAAAAATAAAGTTGTAATATTTTATTCACAATGTGTGCAATAAGTTGTTTGAATTTGAATTTGAACAAGTCAAAATTAATAGGTAAATAAAAGTCTTTATCACCAACAAAACCGTGTAAGTACATTTAGTAGCTCCGATGTGAATCAAACCTGGGCCTCTGAGTCTGAGACCGATCTAACCACTAGCTAGACCAACGGGGGGCAGTAATGATGAGATTGTGATTCTGTCATCTTTGAATGAGAGATGGGACCACTTTATAGTGCCGTCTGAAGTCAGGAGTAAAGAGATGGTCACCCATGCTGTGCCCAGCCATTTTGAGAGGAGCTTAGCTTTGTGATTATCGTCCAAACCTGCTAGCCGCTAGTGCCATGCTATCAAATTCTTAGGTTACCTACATACCTGCAAAGTGTTTCTTCTATAATGGTGGTAATTATTTATTTTGAACTGTATTGCTCACTCAATAGGAGTTATTTTTGTAAGGAGTGTTTGTTAACAAACTTCATTTATTTTATGAAAAACAATTAATGGATGGAGGATGATTATTCCTATATAAACAAAATCATTAGTTACTATAATTGTTTTAAAATAAAAATCGATATAAATATTAATCTATTGATTTTTGGACCAATATTTACGACACGATAATACCTATCTACCTACTGTTTTGGCATCTCAATGAAACATTGGTGTAACTCAAAAAATGCGATTTTTCAAAATACCATAATCTACATCGAATTCCTTCTAACAACACAATGTGTACATCCAACATAAACATAGGTAATGCTGACACATAATAGCCAAGCCTCAAAAACAGTACGAAGTGGTGCACGCCGCGGAGGCCGAAAGCCCAAAACCACGCCACCTGTCCGCTAGCGTGTCGGCAAAGCAGTCGCCTCACAACAAGTCGGTAAAGCAGCGCGCCTCCCGCGTCGCCCCTCCTGCCCTCCTCTACCCGACGCTCCTTAGTGCGATCGAGCGACTCACGCCGCGCGAACATATCGTAGCGCCAACCATGCACCACGCACCGCTCTCGTGATTGTTACGCTCTTTTCCTTATAACTAATCAGTGAAATAATGTAAATTGGCACATATCCTGTGCACGGTGTCGCCGCGGAGTGGACTACCTGTGCGCTCGCTTCGTTTCCCTCTCGCCGGCCGGCACGCCAACAACGCTATCAAAAAAAAACTCGATGTCAGTGAGAGCGCGGATCGTTGTGTCAGTGCAGTGTATGTAGTTTAAGAATAGTTTAATGGATCGTGCAATGTTCGTATGAGGAAGAAAAGCAACCGCAACATCGTAAGTGTGGAGTCTGCGGCTCCAGTGTTTTCTGTTGTGTGTGAGAAATGCGGGGTAGCTCACCCCAGCAAGTAACAGTCGAGTGGGGCGGCCGCTGAACGAACTACGGAGGTACGGAGGACTATCCCTCGTATTCTCAGTGCTTTTTTTGTCCCGAGCAGGTCTTTTAGTAACCCCTTTTTTGTGGCGTTTTTTGGAGGGAATGTTATGTGAATCGATACCTTGTAGGTTATGAACGCCCAGTACACGCCTAGCGAGTAAAATCGCAATCCACAAGGATTGGTGTTTTTTTTCTGCGTTGTGTCATTGTGTGTGTTGTTGTGACAGAGTTGTTTGTTGTCGATAACACAAAAATGGGAGCAGCGTGATACGTCAAAAATACTAAGTGACTGAGATACCTGTGCTAATATCACACGCAATAATATTGACGATGTTGATGAAAATGGTGCACGCTTAGTGAACACAGCAGATATAAATTCTGTAGTGTTAATGAAAATCGATAATTTGCTAAGCAAGGTAAAAACGATGGAGCGCCGTTTGTTTAGGTAACCTCAAAACAAGTTTGGCTTCGTACTCTGTGGATAGTAGCTTACCATCAGTTGGCTTGGTACAGTCGGTAACAAGTCAAAAGTAGCACTTTATCTAGCAAATTGAGTAAAAAAGTGGGTTATATCCATTTTTAACGTTGAACTGAGCAATTCAAATTGGGGAACTAGTCAACACATTATCGTAATTACGATGTTGGGATTAATTGATTGCCCAGGAGGCACTACTTCAATGCCATATAAGTACCTACCTAATTTCTCGGTTTCGTGATCGAATGACAATCGACAAACAAAACTCGCAGTAGGTAGGTAGTAAGCAACTTGATGATTATTGGCAAAAACTTTGTCGTAGGTACCTAGACGACTTTTGGGCATACCTACTACTAGAACTTTAAATAAGCCAAGATTTTAGAGAAAATTCAATCCTGACTTATTTAAAGCTGCTAGAAACAAACAAATAAATATAATAATAAAGATAAGACAGAAGGGAAAACATACACACATAAGTAGGTACATAGGTATTAGACAGACAGTTTACACACAAGATAAAAAATAATAGATTCATTAAATAAATAAAACTAGTGGTCAGTTAGTGGTCGTAATTTTTAACCGTTTTACAAAATAAACAATGTTTAGGTATACAATGTAATATAGCATATTATACACCAATTTTATCTTATTGCACTCCTACATTCGAACTTAATTCTTTACTTTGCCAAACCTCACACTCCCTCGTGCGCGCATTGTGCTTAAAAAAGGGTACCTACCTACAATGCTTTTTCTTCACGTTTTAAATGTAGTCACAAGAGTCCCCGAGACTGGTCATATAATCATATTCATTTTGTACTTCGATATTATAGGTATTCATTCGACCAGTCGTGCTGTATGTATTTTGAACGTTAAGATTACCAACATTATTCATTTAGGCTTTTGACATTCTAGACGTATGTGTATCAAGTTTATAACATTTAATTTTAGATGTTTTGCTAAACCGATTATTCTAGTAAAATTATATCTTTTAGCAACTGTCAAAATGATTTTTTGAAATAGAATTGTGTTTGAATGGCATTCATTGACGTCACTATTGTATTTCGTCAATTGAGTGTTTATTAAACACTCTGTATGTTTCAGGAAGTCATATGAAAATTGGTTAATGTTTTAAAGTATTGTTACGTGGTGTCGTTTTTCGTTTACTGTTCTGGAACTAACTGGTTTTTTGTCACCTTCCCTATAGAGCTACGAATTTGGTTTTCGTGTCGAATTTTTCAAATGCTTGTTCCAACTTCTTTTAAGTAAGAAAGTAAGTAAGAACTTTATTGTGTAAATAAAAAGGTAACTGTATGCAGATCTTATAGCTACAAAGAGTATCTCTTATTCCTACTTTCAGTCAAGACAGTATTGCCCCGCCCGATCCTCTAAATGACACACATTTACAGAATACACTAAACATGCACACTAGCTTAGGTCCAAGACACCGTACTCGTAGAACAAGGGTACGAAGAACCGGTTCACACGCGCCCTATACCAGGTACAGACATGTACGAGGGCGCGATTCTCTCCTCCCCCACGGCCCGGTCTACCCGAGCCGAGGTCCGAGCCTTTAGAGGCGCCCTCGGTGGTTCCGCTCCCCGATCCGATCCGAACCCTTCGGAGAATCTAGTAGGGGACGCGCACTAGTGCGCGATGCCGTTCCCTCTAGAAAACCTCCGAAGGTGATTCGTTTCACAGGGCTTGAGGGACCCTTTACGTTCCTCGCCGCCCCCAAAAAAGCCCGGTGAAGCCGAAAATGCCGTCTGAGGCAATCAGCAAACTCTCTCAAAAAAAAAAGACAGTATTCTTCAAAAAAAGACTTCATAAAAAATAATAAAATGAAAGTATTTGAATTTATCTATAATGTATCATCTACATAAAAACTAAGTATTCTTGGATGCTAAAAAAACATTTTTCTTTTAGTCAATCTTTAACTAAAAACCTATCGATTAATTCAATTTAAAAACCTAAATTTTGGCAATTTGGGAAATAATTTCACAATTTCTAAATAATCGCTGTTATTGTTAGTTAGTTTTGCGTTCGCGATACCTACTTGATAATACCTACCTAGCGATTATCTAATTTGAGAATCGTACCCACGACCTCTAGCTGTCCGAAGGACGCCTCAACTAATTATGCTACGACATCAATTACTTATTCTTAAATATTTTGTTAGAATTTTGATTCTTTGTTTAAAGTTTAAAATTGTAAACATCGACGAAAACATGCTGACTAATATCGTTTTGCTTTTAAATCTAGTAAAGGGGCAGAGACACACACGCATGGTTCCACCTTTTCTAGAAACCTTCTAAAGATGGTCCGTATCACGATAACACGGTTTGAAGAACCCTTTAAGTTTCTTGCCGCCCAAAAAACTTCCCCTTACGCTGTAAAGGCCATAGGCAGCCAAAGCAATCAGCAATCTCTTTCTATAATAAAATATCATTTTATGCAACCACTTAAAAAATTTTACTTAGGAAACAATGTCTTTCTGGTCTCAACCTCAACCTCATTCTTAAGCTTCGTAACTTTCTTGTACTTTCGTCATTTCATCTACACTCAATTTATTGTGTGCATTAATGTATTTTCCTTTGTATTCTCGAAATTTTTTCACTAACACAAAAGTTTGCTACCCCAGAAAATTTTCTTCCCAGAACATCTTATCCCGGTCTAATATAATGTTTTCGTGGCACAGACTTTGTGAAAGACCTGATTTCACGTGAGCAAAGCCGCGGTGTTGTTCATACTTGATATTACGATGAGAATGCAAAACTAACAATTTGAAATACTAAAGTTTGGCCTAAGCAAAAGTATTAATGGGTAAAGTTTGGCTGTGGCGCCACAAGTCAAACCGAAATCGGCCGAAATCACTAGAACCACAACCTTGAAACACTCCACTGAATCCCACTGTAAGGCAAATGCCTCCTTTTCTTATTTCCACTCTCTCTCTGTCCACCGTTGCATTTTTTAATTCTATTAATCTGATTAAATTTTTAAATAAAATACAGTGAAAAAAAATGAAATGCCTACCCGACCCAGCCTTTCCAACCCGATTCAGCTTACATAAGTGTTGCAATTAACACTTAAAATAAAAAAATAAAAATCTATTAATCTGGCTCGAAGGACCAATTATTCATATTTTTTTCGTGTCAAAGGAAATGAAATTATACATATGTTTTAGTGGCTAAAGCACAATGCTACTATAAGCGTACATAAATATTTATTTTCCATAACAAAGTAGGCTTTGCCAGGGATCATATGCATGCTAATCTGTTTGGTATAAGTCCAGCTCGTCACCTCTGACAATATTTAAATAAAAAAACAAAACAAAACGATGATTGTGTTTAAAAATCTGAAAAGATGACATTCTTTTGTTTGAAATCGTATTACTAATGTTTATTGACTCAGATAATAAAACGTTATCGTCTGGTGCAGACGGTCTTCAATAATATCTGAATTCTCGACCAGCTTATGTATTGTCTCCCCGTAATGTGCAGTGTTGCCAACTTGAAGGATTTCCCGTCACATCTAGCGGATCGGGGTGAGCTTAAAACTGCGAATCCTTCGTCTAAAGCCTCAAGGATTTCCTAGCGTAATGACAGAATGTAGAATGATAATATAATAATAATAATAATAAATAAATATTAGACAATATCACATACATTGCTTTGACTCCAAAGAAAGTAGCTTAAGCACTCGTGTTGTAGAAATCAGGAACAATGGCGGTATTACACCCAGACCCGATAAAATATAGAAAATGTTCGTTTTTTTTCTACATTGAACCGACCGGGAATTTTTCCCGTACCGTTTCGAAACCCTCTGGCGGAGTTTCGATCGCGGCTTGAGGTACCCTTTAAGTTTCTCGTCTCCCTCAAACAAGTTCGGTGAGGCTGTAAAGGCAGTCTGAGACCCTAATAGAATAGCAAACTCACTTTAAAAAAAACTCTTTTTTCAATATTTAGAAGATTTGATCTGGAATTCAAGTGCGGCGTCATCCAGTTACTTATAATTAAGTTAATTACAAGTGTCACTAATTAGTTTTCGATCTAAAAGTGGATAGAAATTATGCTATTTCTATTTGTGTGAATCTGTCAATGGTTTTCTGATGTATAACCACAGAGTAAATATACCCCCGGAAGTATAACTGCATAACTACTCGTTTTGTTACTGTTGATTTACTTAAAAAAAATAATTTTTAAAACCTGTAAGGTTGGAAATTATTCCGTGTTTTGTCTCTTTTACTCTTTATCTAAAATGAAGTACATAATATGGAATATCTATTTCAAGCTGATTCTTTGTTTATTTGTAAGATTTGAATTTTTTAAACTGTTCTTAGTGGAATTTCAAAATTATAATTGGCAACACCGGCAATGAGTATTATACCCACGGAGGCATACCGTGGATAGTGTTGCATTCCAATAAACAGTCATCTCAGCCTTGGGCGAGACAACGAACTGTGCTACCTGTGACATTGACGGTAAAAAATAAAATGTACTCAAAGGAGTGAATAATTGTCGGGCAGCATTGAGAATAGCACGGTTATAATGTTGCATTGTATATACATTTCAGAAGTACTACCAACCTCTTGGTACCCTCTTCTAAAACATGTTTCAATTAAATGTTTAGAGGACTTTATCGTATACTGCTTATTTTATTATGTACAGACAAACTGTCATAGAGTCTGGAATCTCTGCAATTGCGTAGAGACGTTTTACCGCTTATACCATGGCGAGTGCTCTGAAGAACTCTTTGACCTCATCCCACCTTCTCCCTTCCTCCATAGGAGTACACGTGCTGCTCTCCGGAGTCACCGCTTCACTGTCTCATATATTCCATCGCGCACTAAGAAATTTGGTGACTCGTTTCTCTGTCGCTCCTCCAAAACATGGAATAGTTTGCCAGCACATGATTTCCCTCATTCCTATGATATGGGGTCCTTCAAACGAGGCGTGAAGAGGCACCTTGTGGGCCGGCAGAGTGAGGGTAACTGATGTTGCGTTGTTTCCACGCTGCGCCAGTTGTCGTCGCATCTGGATTCCATATTCACTTAACATCAGGTGAAATGGAGTCATTTGCCGTGCTACGTATAAAAAAAAGAGTTTAAAGTCTATTGAGGAATGGAGTTGGAGAAATTAAATTTACAGTTTGTAGTAGACTGAGGTATAGGCGTGGGTACCTAGCGTAAACCCTAGGCATACCTTATTAAGTACCCGATGTTTCGATCAAGTTGCACTAACCGGTGCTGCACCGGGTATGAAACACTCCAAATCCTTCCTAGGCAAAACACCTTAGGACGGAGTAATTTCATATGCGGAGGCAGTAGAAGGCAGGCCCGATTAACCATCGGTGCCTTGACAGGGCACTATGCCACAAAAAAAATGCTTCATAGAATGCATCTATCAACAAATAGCTTGTGTAGAGCATGTGGGGAGGAAACGGAGTCTAATGCAGCACCTACTGTGTGACTGCGACTCTCTGGCTAGGAAAAGAATGGGCTCCTGGGGTCGGTATATCCGAAAAGGCTCTTCGCTCTTTAAGACGTTGCTAAACTCATGGCATCTATCTTTGCAGAAAAAGATGGGTTTGCACAAAAGATCCCGATGGGTCGAAGTGTTACTGCGAAAGGGAAACCTCAGCAGGCCCCATTAAGATAAGTCAACACGGTAAAAACAGTTTTCTTAAAACAAAGCAAAATTACTTCAGTTAAAGCATATTTCTTAAATTCAACAAAATGATCCACTCATATATACTGAAAATAATATTTTCTTAAATTTAATATCACAATAATCTTGGTTTTATTTCTTTACAATAAGATTAGTTTTGTTTGTTTTGAAAAAATATATTTTTTTCCATTCAAATCATTATTTTCTTGAATACCAAGTAAATATTTTTTTAATTGAAAATTTTTTTTTCTTGAACCAATACATGGAAGCGTTATTCTTAGATTATATGCAATTAAAAATAAATAAATAATATATTAGAATAAGTAAATGTATTCTTAGAATAAAAAAATGTATTGTTGAGAAAAAAAAATGCTTTTCTTTATTTAATTCTATAAATTCTCAAACTAAATGATTGTTGTTTTTATTAAAGAAAATAGTTTTTTTCTTCTAACTACAATAACGCCTTCACTCAATAACTGTTATAATTTATATCAAACCAACTCTATTTCTTGTTTTAAGAATAAAAAAATTGATCTACAGAATTATTATTTTGAATCAAGAAAAACAAGTATCATGTAGTTATTATTATTTCAAATTAAAACTACAACTTTTTTCTCTGAAGACGTTAATGTTTTGAAATAATATGATATTTTCTTGGGTCAAATAGAGGATGTTGTTCATTCAAAATGTTTTATTTTTGGAAGTTTAGGGTGTTCCTGCACCTTCTAGTCTTCTTTACATAGCATCCTAGTCATGCTATTTTTTGCATAGCATGGCTAGGATGCTATGTAAAAAAGACTAGAAGGTGCAGGAACATCCTACATTTCCATAAAAACTTAAATACCTCTTTATACAAAACTATAAAACATTTTGAATGGAACTCCTACAAATATAAAAATTGAAAGTCATTATTACAAATTTACTGTTTATTTATAATTCTACTTATACTTAAATTAATTGCGTTTTTAACGTTTCATGTCAGGTACATAACTAACATAATTAATAAAAATTATGTATATATTTAACAAGCTTTTCAATGAAGCCTTTTCTTTCTGTGTGGCAATTATGTTGTCGTCACCAGCAATCTGTAAATATTTAAATATATTATTCACTAGTTTCCCATTTGACTAATATGGGTATGCAGGAATTTGTTGGCAAATTATATTATTTGGCCTATTAACACAGTAGATAATTATGATAATGTAAAAGAAAATAATACAATACACACCTTAGCACTGACAAATATGCTTTCTATAGCTCCTGCGTCGATAATTTAAATTTCTTCGTAAGCCTTTCTTTTGGTAGGTACCTACTTGATGTTCCAATACATGAGGTGTGGATGGCATCTGTGAGGATTTTTTACTGAAATAAAAAGATGACCTTGCATTATACCAAATTAACTACGGTAATATTACTAAAGAGTTGATTCTATAAAATAATGTTTTAAAATATATCAGAGCTTTTCTGACTCTTACCACTAGTAAAGGGAATTTCCAAAATTCAATTCAAGCGATGAAAAAACTTATCACATCATCCAGATTGTGTATAAAGTTTATAACACTAAGTTGGTTTTTAAATAAAAATATTTTCAGTTTTTCCAGTTTATATAAAAGTTTAGTCCCTTGTTAGTATATATATATCATATCGAAATGGATTAAAATCTGAAAATTAAACATTAAATAAATTAGAGCTCAGTCAAGTCACCATAACAGCACACAATATTTTTCTTGTTTTTTCAATTATTCTCTATATTTAGTACATACAATGTTGCCTTCAGCCCCTTCACTTAATTGCTTAGATCTTCTAAGCTACATAATGGATTATATTGGGGTTTTACCATCATTTATTGTATTTTATCTGAAAAGTTTGTGTATTTAATATTTAATATTAAATAGCGGTTGTATCATACTGCTTTTCGACCAAAGATGTGCTAAGCTATGTAGCAAGGCATGTGTATGATATCCACCAATAGGATCGCTATGATATGAAAATAATAAAATATACTTACGAACATCACTTATTTGGTCAAAGAATCTTCTATTCTTCCAGGACATTGTAAAGACTATCATGTTTTTTCCACTTCCTCCCATGGATCTGTGTTGTTTGCAACCACATCAAACCTGCTTGATTGCTTTCTGCAAAATACATAATTATTTTTACTATAAGAAATAAAGAGTAAATAGATGAAGTAGCAGCTAGGAATCCGAATTTTATGCAACGGTGACGGGTTTCGAATTCGAATTTTGATAGCACAAGCGCTTTAGCTACTTACTTTAGATCAGAGCATTGTATTTGATGTTGTCTTACATCTATATTAATTTCAAATTACGTCGATCCTTTACATGACGGAAGGACAATAATTTAAACAGTCTTTCTCATTAATAAATTAATTTCATCATTAAAAAACAGTATTAACAATGGCTAAACCTTGGCATAGGTTTACAACACACAACAATAAAGGCACACAAACAGCGCATAATCTGATGGATAGATACGAACTGTAATATCAGTAAGTATTTTCTTCTTAAATCCTAGATTTTGGAAAACAAATTAGGTACTTACCTATGAAAATTTTAACAATTTCGTCGGGAACTAGCCACGCACGATCGTTGCAGCTCTGTAAGTTCTTCCATTCTAACGTCCTTAAGTAGGTAAGGTACAAAATACCTATGTAGTACTATGTACCTAGTAGGTAATGTAATGACACACACTTTACACTCGGTGAGCAGCGCGCGCGTTAAAAAGTGGCCAGACTGAATGTAAAATCCTCTTCAATAATAACTAAAGGTAAAAGCGCAACACAGCGCAACAGTGACCAACCAAACCCAGACAGCTCAAGGCAGAAAATGACTTTGTGTAGCCAGTTCAAAGCGTTATAATCTTAACTACAGACTAATATTATTTCATTCTAGTATTTGTATAATTTAAGTCAAAAACATGCTTTATTATATCAAGAGAAATAATGGTTTTGTTAGTTTTACATTTCTATTGTATCAGATCGAATTGATATCCTCTAGGTTTAAATAAATATATGTTAATTTCAATAGTCTGATCTTCTTGTAATCACAAATAAAATGTTGAATTGAAATAACAGGTTAATTCGAATTAAAAAACCATTTTTGTGGATATGAGATATTGTCGTTACTTGAGCTAACAAAATATATTCTTGCGGTCCAGAAAACTTGAGCGAAAGCAATATTTAGTTGATCCAATAAAATTAGTGTTTAGAGTCAAGAAAAGAGTTCTTTCAGATTGAATTAAATATTTTTATTTGATTTCAGCATAATAGTTATGAATGCAAGTAAATTATTTCTTGGTTTTAAAAAGTATTTTTTACTTTGACGAAATTTCTGGTTTTGGTTTAAATAAAATCGATCACACTTCAATCAAACAAGCCTGAACTCAAATTAAATATATTGGTTTTAAATTTAGCAAATCAAACAAGAAAATATGGGTTTTTGGTTCAAAATATTCAGATTTTTGATATGATGCAAATATGCTTGAGCTAAGCTAATATTGCTAAGAAAATGACATTACTTGGTTTAAGAAATCCTTTTTACCCGTGAAGATAAGAACCGTGCTGCAGGCCGACCTAGGTGCATGCCTACCTTGTGCGAGCTTCATTAACATTCGATCATGTTAACGATAACGAGAATTGGTATGGCACAATGTTAAGTCTTCTCGTTTTCCATGAGGATGCGCTGTTTCTGCTACTCTTCTCTAAACGGGGCCTAAAGAAGTGGCAACGCTATAGGAATATAATGATTGATTATGGAGCTCGGTGGCGCAGTGGTTAACGAGCCCGGTCTATGCGTGCTGAGGTTAAGCAAATTTCGCTAAGGCCGGTCATCGGATGGTTCAAATTTACCATCTCGAGCTTCTCCGTGCTTCGGAAGACACGTAAGCCGTCGGTCCCGGCTGCATTAGCAGTCGTTAACAACCACCAATCCGCACTGGGCCCGCGTGGTGGTTTATGACCTGTTATCCCTATCCATCCATAAGGAAAGGCTCATGCCCCAGCAGTGAGGACATAAAAATGAGCTGGTGATGATGAAGATGATGATTTGATGAATGATTATGGCACGAGACTGAAATACGTATAAATGGCGTTTGATTGGTTTTATGGCAATTTGTTTATCATTCATTTTATTTAATTTCTAAGCGTTATGCCACATATCTAGGCCCTCAGTAGTATATAATATGAACAACATAACCAGCCCCCCAACCGCGTAACACTCGCTTTCGATCGCTTTGTAGGCGAAGCCCTCGCCTCGCTTTCTAATATAATATCGAAATATAATGTTGAATAATATCGAAAGCTATATATCGAAGTCGATCTATCGATCGAAGTCTATAGCTTTCGATATTGCTTTCATATTGCTTTTGAAATGACAAGATGACGCCTACTTCTCGCCTCGCCTTCAAAGCGATCGAAAGCGAGAGTGTTAGGCGGTCGACCCCCAGGAGTCAGGACCACCCGTTACTAGCCTATCTTTTTTTTAACTTTAGTCACTAAGTAGAAATTCCAAAAAATTGCCGTATCTCACTGTAAAAGGCTCCCAAACTCACAATGACAGATAATACTGTTTTTTTTGTTATGCTATTATGCTTTTTGGACGTCCTTTTGAAAGTAGAGAAGGTCCATTGACGTCAAGTGTGATGTGTGGAGCGATATAACTTTTTACTGTTAGGAATGTCACAATATTCTTGCTACAGATCCAGTACTAACTAGTCCGAATCCTAAGTTTTTATGATAGTAAAAAAAATATTGGACAGAAGCCTTCCCACACTTTTTCCACACCTTCCGCTCCTCTGTAACGTCATGACCGTTTCTCTTATACCAGTCAAGGTCGTCCCGCCATCTTCATCTCGGTCTACCTGGTCGCCTCTTCGCATTATGCTGAAATATTTAATTACATTTACTTTAATAAAATTAGCGAACTAATTATTAAATAACTATAAGAAAGCTACTGTCCCCTGATACTTGATCCTTCGGCCAGCCGCACTTTGGATGCGTTTTCGTACCAATGTGGTCTCAAAGGGACTACTGAAGTACTGAGCCAAGTGAACTAGATGAACTAGATGAGTGATATACTTCATCTAGTCCAATTGAACTATATCAATCTTTACACTTCAGTGAAGTGTTTTGCGCGTGTCTACTAAGGAACTAGAAAGGCTATATATACTTTACCTCTAGGGTTGCCAATCGTACTTTAAAATATAGTATTGTACTCTATACTTCGATCAACAATACACTAGATAACCGGTCAGGGTGTCAAAAACGGCCGAGCGAATAACGCCTCACATTCAAAGTGGGGTCTTATTTCTATTTAGTTCGCTGTTGACTGCGCCAACATGATAACGTACCACAATGCATCAGTGTGTATTCAAAAACTGTAAAAATAACTATCGAAATAAAAATATATCGGAAAGAATATCATACTTTCGGTAAGTAAATGCTTTTTCATAACATAAATAATAAAATACCTAACTATTTTTATGAAATAACAATCTTTAATTTTTAAAACCAACCCACGTGCCAACATTTGCTAATGTTTGGCCAACGTATAGTTGCTCTGGGACAGTGAATCTATGGAGTAGTTTAAAAAATTTTATAGTTAGGTACTTCTCAATTATATTTTTTATTTCTAGATTTCCTGGCGACCCATTTCAATGTGCAAAATGGATTTCCATAGTAGCGGAAGAGAGACAGGAGGATTTTTTAGACCTAAAAAAAATTCTGTAATTTGCTCAATACGTTTCAAAAAATCCGATATTATGGGTAATGCACAAAAACGTCGATTGAGGAAAACGGCTATCCCCAAATTTAATAATTTAAATTTGAATTTGAATTTGGTTTATTGTTCTTTATATGAACACCACCTCAAATAATGCATAAATAAAACAATTTGATTGTGATTATATTGTTGTTTACATTACAATTTCTCATCAGGATTCTTTCATTTAAGCATGTTTTCCAACCATGCTCAAGGTAGGTATAGTTCAATATCAGTTAATTTGTACTGAATCTACTATTACATAAATGTATGCAAAGTATAATAAATTGCTTTTTGTATACAATTTTGCAGTCAAATGCATAAGCCATAAAATAAAATAAACCTAATTCCTTATTAAAAATAACTTCCTTAAAACAAAAAATAAATTACTAAGTGCGACTCCATAATACTCTGTTCGGAGCAAGTAAAGTCAATAATGCAAAAATTCGAAATGAAGTAAGTAACATTTCGTGTCTGTCATTTGCTGTTTTATTTTTATGTAATAAGGTCGAATATGGATGTAAAGGGTCTTTGTATATATTTTTAAAAACACAAGTGTTTATTTAAATTTCTTATCTCTTTCTGTCGTTTTCGACGTAAGATCGTAAGTGAATGTCTTAATAATCAAAACTGTGCTTTATTCCTTGCAAAAAAAGTATAAATTAGGTTGAAATTATCAAAACTTAGGATAGTTTTTCTCCATTTATAGTAAAGTCAGCCAGTGCCATATTTGAGATTTGTTTTAGTTCGTGAGGCGTTATCTAGTGTATTGTTGATCGAAGACTCTATATCATGTAGGCGTACTCTATAATCTATAACACTAATAGAGTATGCTAAAATACTCTTTTTTATACAATGTTTACTATACTAGGGCCAATCATATAATATTATGCAAACCCATTATCAGAACCAAAAAAGTCCAAAAGAGCTCTTGATCTATATAAATTTAGAGTTAGAATGTTTGGACTCATGCTATTCTTTTAAAAACCATGAAACATTGTTATGTGCTGCAAAATGTACAAAAATTACCTTTTTAGAAATATAAAATAAATACTCTTTTCTGTAAGTCTGTACTCTTTATTTACCTCCTTTGAAATCGGATATACTCTATTTCTTCTAATAAAAGTTGGCAACCCTACTTACCTCTGACTGTCGGAAGTGTCGGAACACAATAACGCGACTAGTAATTGAGGACTAGCTTAGTAGGTACCAGGTGGACTAGAAACAAGCCCTGCCACTAACTAATAATGACCAACACAATGCATAGCATAGTTAGTGTAAGGGTGCCTGTGTTAGTTTTTGACGTGACAACGTCTTATAATTCGATAGAGCCGGCTGCACGCACGAAAAAGTTCGGCGTTACCTCGCTCTGAGGCGTTCCATGTAAGGCTTGAAGTGCAAGCGAGAGCGCGGAACGAGCGACAAAGAAGCACAATCAGCTGAGTAGAAATTTAGCCGTGCTGCTGTGCAAGCCCGTGTCCGGCATCGCCACCGCGGTACTTACCCCCAACACCCCCCGACACCCCCAACACCTCCCGACACCACCAACTCCTCCCGCCTACCTGTTCGACGGGCTGCTGCTGCTGTGCAAGCCCGTGGCCGGCATCGCCACCGCGGTACGTACCCCCAACACCCCCCGACACCCCCAACACCTCCCGACACCCCCAACTCCTCCCGACACCTTCTTAAGACGTTGTCATGTTCAACTATCGTCAGTAAACCGACTTTACAGACAACCAATTTTTTTTTACTATCCGTATTCATTCGATTACGTTTACGAAAACGAAAATTAGTATGGCATTGAAGCAGCGCTCCTGGCGGCGTACGAGAAGAGTTAAAACGTTTTATCGTACAAATTTATGTTTTCGTTAACGTGATCGAATGGCGAATGAAACTCCACTAAACACTAAAGCAAGGGTGGCCAACCTTTTCGGCAGCTGGGCCAAATTTCGGAAAAAGAATTTGGCACCGGGGGGCACTACCAAATTTTAAGTAGTTGACCAGTGCAAACAAAAAATTCTGTTTTTTTTTTTTTAAGAAAATGAAAATATTTGAATTAAACACATTTGTTAGTTACTTACTAAAAAAAAAAAAATCCCTTTCATATCGTGAAATTCACTAAAAAGAATCAATAACGATCTAAAAAGTTAAAATATTAATTTTCTACCGCAACGATACTTTAAAATGTACTTGATCACTAGACATTTTTGATGTCAATACATCAATTCTAAACGTGAAATAGAAGAAATTCGTGGTTTTGTTGAACAAAAGTAAATTTTTGGGGACTCGGCTCCGCGGGCCACATGATGACACTCGGCGGGCCGCATGCGGCCGCGGGCCTCGAGTTGGCCACCCTTGCACTAAAGGGATGTGTTGACTGACATCATCTCAGCCAAAAGACGTCCATTGCTGGATAAAGGCCTCCCCCATGGATCTCCACAACGACCGGTTTTGTGGTGCTCGCATCCAGCGGCTGCCCGCGACCTTCACCAGATCGTTGGTCCACCTTGTTGGAGGCCTGTCCACACTGCATTTTCCGTTGCGCGGTCGCCACTTGAGAATTGTTCCGCCCCAGCGGCCATCAGTCCTACGAGCGATGTGTAAGCCAGACAATGATAACACTCAACGTGCATAAATACTTTTACTTAAGGCTGGTCATCGAAAATTTATCATCTCAAGCTTCTCCGTGCTCCGGGCATGTAAAGCCATTGGTCCCGGCTGCATTAGCAGTCGTTAACAACCACCAATTCGCACTGGGCCCGCGTGGTGGTTTATTGCCCGATATCCCTATCCATATCCCTATGGATCCCTATGGATGGAAAAGCTCGTGCCCCAGCAGTGGGGACATTGATGATAGATTTAAACTAAAATTGACATGTTTCGCTCCGCTGGTTAACCGAACAGTATTATTTACATAAATTGTGAGGATTTTTTACACATAAACATTTAAACATCTATACTAATATTATAAAGCTGAAGAGTTTGTTTGTTTGTTTGAACGCGCTAATCTCAGGAACTACTGGTTCGAATTGAAAAATTCTTTTTGTGTTGAATAGTCCATTTATTGAGGAAGGCTATAGGCTATATTACATCACGCTATGACTAATAGGAGTGGAACAGTCGCTAATTAACGCGGGTGAAACCGCAGGGCACAGCTAGTAAACAAATAAATAAAAAAGGCTTTTTTCATTTGCAACTTGTTACAGGATTATCTATTTCTAAAAAACTGGTTAGTTAGTTTGGTTATTTATTTTAGTATTAGTTAAATACAGATTTGTTAATGTCGATGTCAAAGACAAAATCAAAATGTTTTAATTCAAAAATAAACTTTAGAAAAGTGCTTTTGAATCGTC
Organism: Eudonia mercurella; assembly: GCA_963082485.1. Lineage (NCBI taxonomy): Eukaryota > Metazoa > Arthropoda > Insecta > Lepidoptera > Crambidae > Eudonia > Eudonia mercurella. Next base: position 9,269,359 of record OY720049.1, on the reverse strand, counting down.
CAGACATTTTTTTACCTACTACCCATTCAGGATCAGGGGGTCGACCGCCTAACGCTCTCGCTTTCGATCGCTTTGAAGGCGAGGCGAGGAGGAGGCGTCATCTTGTCATTTCGAAAGCAATATCAAAAGCTATAGGCTATAATAGCTTTCGATATTATATTTCGATATTATATTAGAAGGCGAGGCGAGGGCCTCGCCTTCAAAGCGATCGAAAGCGAGAGAGTTAGGCGGTTGGGGGGCAGGACGTCTATTTTTCAGCTGTGGAGAAGAATGGGCGTTTGAAAGTTAAAACTTAACAGCATTAAAGAAGAAACGACATTTACAAAAAAAGAATGTCGATACCAAATCATACAATATTTAATTTAACACATTGTTAAGAAAAAAAGAAACTAGGTAAAATAATAATAATAATAAAATAATAAAAAGTTTATTTTCTCCACAAAGGTAGTTACAATTAAACTTACTGCTAAATACAAGTATAGTTCACATAACCTTTGTGAGAGCTGGAGTCTATACCTGGTTTCTTACAAAACCTGTGTTACAGATCACCAGGCTCTCTGCCACCTCGGAGTGGACTAGTGTACGATACTTATAGTCATATATGTATCTTATGATTAAGTGCTAACTACATAGTAGAGAAGACTACCCTAAATATGTGTGTAAAATATTTATTGATATCACATAACAAAACACAATTCACATATTATTAAAGGTAGTAAACAAAAATAAAAAATATATATTTATTTATTCTTTATTGCACAATAAATTAAAATAAAGTACAAAAGACGGACTTAATGCCAAATGGCATTCTCTACCAGTCGACCTAAGGGCTAGACAGAAAAATTGGTAAGCGGTGCGACAAAGAACGTAAATGAAACATTTACTACATAAATTTATAAGAACTGAAATATACATATTAAGTTTATTAAATTAAATGATAATAATATAATATACATAGGTACTATTAAATAAAAATTTAAAAACTTAAAAATAGATAGGTATACATATTGCATAAGCAATGCATATGTTTATTAACCTTATAGCATTAGATGTTATTTGTCAGTGAATCTTCCTGAAAATTTATTAGTAAATAAGCTACATCAAACCGGAACTTAAGTTGAAATGTCTTAAAACGTAATTAAGTTAAATAAGTAAATCGCTTTATTAAATGAACCAACTATCTCAACACAGTTATCTGCACGTCCAAAGTGCAAACCACCTCAGAATAATGAAGTGACGGATGTTGCACTGATTATAGTTTGCATTAAATTGACGATTAATGATAGTTATAGTATATTATTATTATTCCTTTATTTATTCTTTCTCATATATACACTTCTCATCAGAAAAATCGAAACACTTCCCCGTTTTTATGGTTTCTGTCCTAATTTTACACAAAAGAGTTTTCATTCCATGAAAAAATCACATGATTGTATAGCTGGCAGTTTGGCCATTACATGACAAGCGAAAATTCTAATCGACGAAGAATCGTATTGAAGCAGTAATAAGAGTGTGTTGTTTTATCAATTTCTTTCATACTCCATACAGGGTTAAAAAAATTTTTTTTAAATATAAGAAGGAGGCAGACGAGCAGGCGGGTCACCTGATGGAGAGTAATCAGCGCCGCCCATGGACACCCGCAAAACCAGAGGAATCGCAGACGCGTTGCCGGCCTTTGACTTGTTGAACAAAATACGAAACCTATGAAAATTTAATTTGAATTTAGAACATTAACATTAGGATTTGAAAACCTTATATTATATACTACTAGCTGACCCGGCAAACGTCGTTTTGCCATAAAAAATAAAAAAAAAATTTAGGGGTGGACTACCCCTAACATTTAGGGGGATGAAAAATAGATGTTGGCCGATTCTCATAGATACCGGATGACCCGGCAAACGTTGTTTTGCCATAAAAAATAAAAAAAAATTTAGGGGTGGACTACCCCTAACATTTAGGGGGATGAAAAATAGATGTTGGCCGATTCTCATAGATACCGGATGACCCGGCAAACGTCGTTTTGCCATAAAAAATAAAAATAAAATTTAGGGGTGGACTACCCCTAACATTTAGGGGGATGAAAAATAGATGTTGGCCGATTCTCATAGATACCGGATGACCCGGCAAACGTTGTTTTGCCATAAAAAATAAAAATAAAATTTAGGGGTGGACTACCCCTAACATTTAGGGGGATGAAAAATAGATGTTGGCCGATTTTCATAGATACCGGATGACCGGGCAAACGTTGTTTTGCCATAAAAAATAAAAAAAAAATTTAGGGGTGGACTACCCCTAACATTTAGGGGGATGAAAAATAGATGGCCGATTCTCATAGATACCGGATGACCCGGCAAACGTTGTTTTGCCATAAAAAATAAAAAAAAAGTTTAGGGGTGGACTACCCCTAACATTTAGGGGATGAAAATAGATGTTGGCCGATTCTCATAGATACCGGATAAGCACAAAAAATTTCATCAAAATCGGTCAAGCCGTTTCGGAGGAGTATGGCAACGAAAACTGTGACGCGAGAATTTTATATATTAGATTAAACGACATTTGACATATTCCTAAATATACACATTTTTCTGATAATCCTTACAAAACATAAACTTGCAAGGTGTTTCGATTTTTCTGATGAGAAGTGTATTTACATTTTCAAATATTTTCTAAAAACAAAATAAGTAAAAAAATAGGGGTACACCGGCATCGGGACCAGGATCCAAGCTACCGGTGGTTAAGGCTCCAGAGACAGGAACCTCCTCACAATGCGTGCCGTATCGAGGAGAACTGATTATTTTCGAGTTTCTTGCGGCTTCTTCTTGGGGTCACCCACCCTTACCCTTAGAGCAGTAGTGCGCAACCGGTAGCTCGCGGCCTGTTTTATAAGCGGTCGCGAATAAAATCGCATAAGGAATACATATACATTTACTAAATGTGAACGGCCAAATCTCGCATTAACTTTTGCTATAGCAATCTATTCATTTTGAAATGTAGTGTGTCATATCTATCTAATACCTTTAAACGAGCAATTATTGTATATATGTATACATATATAATCTGAATCTGTGAAACGGCTCCCACAACTTTCATGTTTAGTATGCAGGGGGTTTCGGGGGCGATAAATCGATCTATCTAGCTAGGTTTAATTTTTAGAGAACATCGTTTTATCCGTAAAAAAATACCGAGCATCATCATCCAAGTACTTATTATAATAAATGGTGTGTTTAAATAATGTACTTTCCTCTATATCTCTAAAGGTGTTTTACTAACTCGGCGGTGCTCGCGTAAAGTGTCAGGGTTTTGTAAATAACTCTTGGAGCAATAACAGTTGGGCAGCGCACCCCTACCCCGTCAACCCGAGGCGAGGTCCTAGCCTTTAGAAGCGCCTCGGGTTGATCCGATCCGAACCCCTCGGAGAATCTATTGGGGAACTAGGACACGCACTAGTGCGTGATGCCGTTCCCTCCAGAAAATCTCTTTCGTTTCACATGGCTTGAGGAACCCGGCTTGAGTAAACTCTCTGAAAAAATATTCTTCTCTATACAGGGTCTTTAGTGTAGGGCTTAAAATATGAAAGAAATCATGTCTTACATTTGACGTTAAAAAAATGTGGCAGTTATTTTTAATTATATTGGTATAAAGACAGCTTACAGATAAAACATACAGAAAAGAAAGAAAAACACAAATGTTGAAAAAACATCCACGAGCAGGATTTGAACCTGCACCCTTCTGACATACCGGGTCAGGTGCTCTTCCAATTGAGCTATCGTGGTTCTGACCAGGCAGCCCGCCGAAATTATTCAACACTTTTTACTTTGAAAGCCAAAGGCGCCCATTCAATGTCAACAACTACCGTCACTAACATCCGATCATAATATTTTTACAAATATAATGATAAATAATAAATTTAATAAGATGAGTCTGAAAACCCTTCAACCCACAGCCGCAGCTAAAAAGTAGACGTCCGGAATGGGTAGTATGTAAAAAAATGTTTGGACGATTCAGAAAGCACTTTTCATAAGTTTAATTGCTTTCTTAATTAACTTTGACTTTGTATGCAACATAGTCCAACACTGATTCCTATAGGAAGCCGCTGGATGCGAGCAGCACAAAACCGGTCGTTTTTGAGATACTTAGGGAGGCCTTTGTCTAGCAGTGGACGTCTCTTGGCTGAGATGATGATGACGATATAGGTACCTACATAGAAATATGTATCATCGTCATCATCTCTGCCAAAAGACGTCCACTACTGGACAAAGGCCTCCCCCAAGGATCTCCACAACGACCGGTTTGGTGCTGCTTGCATCGAAGAATGTATTTACCCTACTATATTGTTTTCTAAAATGTACGCGATCAATAACACATTGAAATTAAACAACAACATATTTACAGCGTCCTAAGATCTATCTTCCTAAATACTTTTTTTTATAAGTCCACAGAATAAAAATGTGCCGCTGGGATAACGTTACCCCAGCGGAATCTGTTTTTCGCGAATATTTCAAAAACTACGGGACGCACTTTGAGATTTCGAACACAATTATACGAGATGAGGCACTAATTATTCTATTCGAGAATTTAAGAAATTCGTCATCATTCGGTTGGGGTAACGCACACCACAAAAGGCAAGCTGAATAAATACCTATTTTATAAGCTTTGTTTCCCGTACAAGTCATCAACAAACAAAAAAAAAAGCTTTGTTTCATTAAAGTTGTATTAAACCTTTTTTAAGTATATTCCTCATAAATATAAACCTTCTTAGTTAGAAGGTGGGATGGGATGGACGATGCACCTGCAAAGTTCAGGGCTGTGCAGACACGCGACGAAGGAGCACGCGATTGAGCGAAAGCACGGGGAACTAAGCAGTAGGGCTGCCATCTTTGTTTGTTTAATCCATAGACAATATTTAATTGTGTCAGTAATCATTGAACCCTCAGACCAATAACTAACTATAGAAGGAAGGTTACAATATAAAACGTGCAACTATGTTTAGTTCCGTGTTGTCTTATGACTTGAAAATAATGTGGGTTACATGATTGACACTTTGGGTCTTACAATGAAACAGAGAATAAGCTTTGAATAGTTATTCCGTGTTTTGTCTCTTTTACTCTAATTTGAAATGACGTTTACATGAAAGGATCAAAACACGGAATAACTATTCGGAGCTTATTCTTTGTTTATTTGTGATGGGGTGATTTTTTTTTTGATTGGTCACGAGATGAACTTACAATTTACGATCATTGAGGCCTGACGTAAATCGCAGTGCCACCAGTGTTCGTGTTTGACATAGTTGAGGAGTGATTTTTCAAAAGGACTTATTTCCACTTTAGCCCCGGAAGAAACCTATGGTCATGTTAAAAGGCTATTCTAGAGGTCAGAATCCATTGCAAAAAGTGCACTTTTCCTTCGGAAATATAAGATTGAAAATCGCAATTTCGAACAAGACGTGGAAATGTGTCTCCATCTGAGTTCTTTGTTATCGTCGCCAAAAAGTAAAAATGATTTTAGGTTAATACTTACTTTGATCTGAGGGTAATCTCCAAAACTAATTTGACTCAACGTCATCAAATTGTTTGCAATTTTGGAAACATAAGGAGACACAAAATAAGGTGACTACAGAAAGGTACATACACACGTGCTCGATCAATGCACGCAAAGACAACCTCTCTCGGACACGGAATCTTGCAGCAGCAGCGCTCAGACTGTTCCGAGCTGTTCCGCAGCCTTTGGTCTCGTAACGTTCAAGTTGCAAAATCAGGCTTCATCATCATCATCATCTCAGCCAAAAGACGTCCACTGCTGGACAAAGGCCTCCCCCAAGGATCTCCACAACGACCGGTTTTGTGCTGCTCGCATCCAGCGGCTTCCCGCGACCTTCACCAGATCGTCGGTCCACCTTGTTGGAGGCCTGCCCACACTGCGCTTTCCGGTACGCGGTCGCCACTCGAGGACTGCTCCGCCCCAGCGGCCATCAGTCCTGCGAGCAATGTGCAATGTCAATGTAAATCAGGCTTATTACCGAAAAAAACAGCCAGTTGCTAATTGCACAATGGCATGACTGCTACTAGTTGCGGTTGCAATCGGTCGGTTTATTTTAGAGCGCCGCCGCCCCGGCCGTCATGCAATTTTTGTTCGTCAATCGCTCGCTCGTGTCGTGACGCTATCGTGGCGTTCTACGTTCTGTAATAAGGAATATGTGTTTTGATAGCGATAAATTGCAAATTGTTGCGACTGCGACTGTATAAGCTTGCCGTTTGTACGAAACTTAACCTTATCTCCTTATTTTGTAGTTATACCCTATGTGCCTTACAAATAAACAAAGAATAAGGTCCGAATAGTTATTCCGTGTTTTGTCTCTTTTACTCTAATTTGAAATGACGTTTACATGACAGGAACAAAAGACGGAATAACTATTCGGACCTTATTCTTTGTTTATTTGTAAGGGGCTATGTGTTGCGAGCGTCCAAGCATGGACTTATATGATAGTCCATGGTCTAAGGTTGTGGCGATGGCGGACGCCTTTCATAAGGGCAATGAGGTGGGCCTTATGCTCGGTCGCTCTTCGAGTAACATAAGATACTCTCAAGAGTCAATCTTGACTCGTAAAACCACTTCACCCCGAAGAATCTGGTATTTACCGTGGCACAAAATAAGGAGACCCACGAAAGTAAGCTTGAGAGGTTGTCAAATTTTCTGCGTGCGCTGCTCTAACGGGGTAGGTATGTAAAAGTCAAATATTTTTTATTTAAAAAAATTTTTAGAAAAGGGCTTTTAAATCGTCCATACCTTTTTTTACCTACTACCCATTTAGGACGTCTATTTTTTAGTTGTGGAGAAGAGTGAGCGCAAGAAACTCCACAGCTGGACTTGGCGGGAAAGTGAGTCAAGTCTGCAGTTTTGTTTTATTTTTTAAAATTTGTGTTATGTCGAATATTAATTTTAAATAATGGTGGATTATTAACCGTTAAGTGTCCGTGAGTGTGCATGAGTGTTGGCAAATAAAACAATACAATGCAACGTCACTGGCTAAATGTGCTGATCGCACGAAGCCGTTACCAAGTCATACCTACAAGTTTAAAATTACTTTACAATATTTTAAATTAGAAATACCTAAAGGAGTGATTGGAGCATTTTAAACTCATGCTGTTTTGTCTTCAATGTAAATTGTAATCGGACACTTTATAATAAGCTTTTTTACAAAGCTTTTCTTTAATGGTGATTTTGTATGAATCTTACCTTCTGATCTCCTTATTTTGTGTTATAGGCGCGTTCCTGTTTTTGAAACATATACAAACAAAGTCATTATGACCCACGATGAGAGCATTCAATGCATTTACTGGTGCATTTAAAATTCGATCACCTTTACAAAAAGTAGAATTTGTATGGCATTAAGCAGCGCCCCTGGTGACAAACGAGGAGAGTTAAAATTTGCCATACGAATTCTCGATTTCGTAAACATGAACGAATGGTTAATAAATCACTTCACCACTCTATTAAAGGTACTTTCCATAAATTATAGACGTTTCGATTTACTTTTTTTAAATTATTTATTATTTCATTTACATTTTCCGGCATCTTTTGGTTTTCATCTCACCTGGTAAATGACGAGGCCGAAGATGGAAGCGCTCTTCATCAGGAATCCGGAGCTGAGTCATTCCCTATTCGATGACGTGAACGGGAACGAGAATTTGTATAGCATTCCAGCATTCTAGTGACAAATGAAGGGAAGTTGCTTCAATGCTTTCAATCCAAATAATAATAATAATAAAGTTTATGTATCACAATACCATCTTACAAACAATGTGTTATTTCAAGTCTACAATAAAATATTGTTTTCTAAAGTTATGGTGGAAACTACTACACATAATTGACACACAACGAATGTACACTTGTTTAATTTTTACCTTGGATGTTGTAACCGGCTATCAGTATTAAGCAACTTTTTACAATAAACATTAGGCTGTATAAACTAGATCCCTATGCCGTCCCTATTAGAAGGAAAAAATCTTGGCGGGAAAATGAGAATGACAGTGGCAAAGTGAAATCCTGATTGCAATTTTGGTTTGTAGGTATTGTAAAATAACTGCCACAGAGTGTAACTGTCCTGCGCCATCGCCAAGTTATTTTTCGTGCTATTCGAAGCAAGGAGGATCTATTATTTTAGTTCCTAATTCTAATATTCTTATATTTTATTTTAGTTCTTCTTTGACACAGCATTGCAAAAGTTGCTTTTCTTGTAAAGATTATTATTTGCTTCCAAGGCATAATAAACTTACCTAAGTGACGCATACAGTAGGACTACGAAGAAAGATTATTTCAATACCTACCTTAGAATAATAACGCCTAGAACGATAGTGTCAAACAAAGTTCGTCAAAATATTGAGGCACAAAATACTCCGTCGTGTGCGTCAGCAGCTTGTCATTACACACACAACCGTACGAATAAATGTTGCAAGTAAAATGTTAATTTCCCCAAACTCGGGGTAAATTGGTAAGTTACTAAACTCTTATCTTGTTTCATAGTTTAAAAATTGTATTGTTGTTACATATGATTTTTTTAATTACTTCAATTTTTTATGTGAAAATAGCCACAAAGTCAATAGTCACAAAAAGAAAATTGTCTTCTATAATTATTACATATTATTTTATTATATTAACGGCATACATTAATAATATTAACTGTTATATACATTAAAATGTTTTCATTTAAGTTTGTGATTATTATTTAAAAAAGTAAAAATTGTGAGGTACATACATCCATAAGTAGTCACGCCTCAATCCCTCAGGAGGGGTAGGCAGAGACAATGGACCGCCACATCTCTCTTAAACTATTTGGAAGCATAATTTTATCTCATTATGCATTGAATATTATTTCGAGCCTTTAGTTAGATGGCGGTGAAGCTACGACTACCACAATTTTCATATCATTAGCTACTTATTTAAAGATACTTACATATAACACGAAAACATGTACATGTAATGTTATGTAAATGTAACAATGTTTGGTGATAAATAAGAATGCCAATATTTATTCATTTACTTTATTGCACAAAAATCAGTCTTATCAGTAAAAATTACTGTTATAACATTTTTTCAGCATGTCACTTTAAAATCCTTGTAGCTGTAACTATTTTCTAAATAACTGGCGCTTTGATAACAGCAATCGTGATAAATTGTCTTTCTTGGACTCTAGACTTGGATAAAAACAACTCTAAATAAAAAAAACTCTGACCACAAAATGGGGTAAAAGTTTTCCTACATCTAGCAAAACATACATGGAATGACATATTACAAATTTACGAACATTAATATCGTGTTTTACGAAAAAATAGACATTGATTAGCTGTTCTTAAAGGTGAAATGTAATCTTAGCATCCTTTTTGCAAGATTCTGACTTGTGAAAGCATCCTTTGATGGCACAAATCGTCATTATAAACAAAAATTGCGGAGCTGCTTACGACACGACGTGACCTTGGATACTAGCGAGCCGTTCGGCCAACCAAGCCACATATGGCTTGGTTAAACTTGCCTCAATCGCCGTGCGCGTACTCGGCTTCTAGGCGTTATTATTCTAAGATACCTACATGGTTTTTTTTGAAAGAGTGCTGATTGCCACTAGTCGCTTTCAGCTTCACCAGGCTTTTAGGGGGCGGCGAGAAACTTAAAGGGTATCTCAAGCCGTGTGAAACGAAGCACCGTCAGAGGTTTTCTCGAGGGAACGGCATCACGCACTAGTGCGTGTCCCCGTGCTCTACTAGTTTCTCCGAGGGTTTCGGATCGGATCGAGACCTACATTGTGTTCCACGAAGGGGCTATTAGATACAGGGCTTTTAGTGTTAGAGGACAAATTAAATTTTCAGCAAAATTAAACGGTTTTGTTAACTACCTACTTTTTTTCTTTTCTTTAGTTAATGGCTTCGTGCGGTTTGCACATTTAGCCAAGTAATTTTTCTTACAAGTTATAAATACATATAAATAAACAATATTTCCGTCCTGTATGATGATGATGAATGATGAAATGAAAAGTGAGTAATGATTTACCCCCAACCCCTCGAGTATCTCAGTAAAGATAAGGGGCTTTACTAAGACCGCACGCGCACTTCTTGAGAGAATTTGAAAAGTGACGTTACACTGTTTTGTTTGTCAACACTCATGCACACTCACGAACTTTTAACGGTTAATAATCCACCATTATTTCACATTAATATTTGACATAACACAATAAGTTTTATAAAATAAAACAAAACCGCAGACATGACTTTTTACTTTCCCGCCATGAAGTCACCTATTTACTTATTTTGTTCTAATTAAGTTACATCTAGAAAAACATGTCAATCTTCTAAGCATTCAATGCTACAGTTACAATTCTATTTACTAGCGTACTGGTAGCGGTAGCGTAGTAGTAATAACGAGAAAACTTGATGACGTTACGACCAGTCTGGAGCCGTTACAGCTACGTAAGGACATTGCTTCCCTTAGTGCTTTCTACCGCCTTTACCACGGTGAATGCTCTGAGGAGCTCTTTGACCTCATTCCTCTCTCTCCATTCCTTTCCAGATCGACGCGTGCAGGTCTGAGAAGCCACCCTCATACCGTGCTGACCATCAAGACACGTACCAAAAAGTTTGGACAATCGTTCCTTTACCGAACTGCCCGTATGTGGAATGCGCTTCCCGCACACGTGTTTCCCTCTTCTTTCTCTCCCGGGTTATTTAAGCGGGGCGTGAAAAAGCATTAATGCAGGCCGCCATAGTGTGAGCGTTCGGCATAGCGTGGTAGCGCTGTGATGAACGCTTTCACTTCTTGGGCTTTACTGGCTGCTTTTCATCAGGCAGGGTAAGGCCATTTTGGCGTGCCACAATAAAAAATAAAAAAAAACGACGGGTTGCACTCTGGGAGTGCCGGCAGAAGTGAAAACTTGAATATTAACGTTGTGCATTTTTGATATTTTGGAATGGTTAGGGAATAATTTTGCACGAATTGCTTTAATTATCAGTATAAAAGTACTCTCATTTATGTGGTAGAATACAATATTTATTTATTGGGCTATCGTATGTACACAAACATGACAATTTATATTACATTAAAAAGTTATATTAAAAATTTATATTACGCCGCGCCAGCTGTCTACTCTCCATCCGTCTTACGAATTTTCGATCAGGTCACGTGTCCTGACGCGAGTTTAACATTTTTTACCCATTCCAAAAAAAGTGCACAACGCCGCTAAAGAAGTTTTCACTTCAAAAAACTTAGTAATGGAGCCTGTTTAAATAATAACGTACAGTGAAAACCTTTTTATACCGTCCCACTGCTAGGCAAAGGCCTCCATCATTAAAATATCAAGGCATCGCTACAACAGTACTATTATTGATGGCAGGTTACTGGCACACACAATATCTATATATTAACACGTGAAGCCGTTATTACTAAAATTGCGCGGACGGAGTAGTATGAAATTTCGCACACTTATAGTTTATATAGAGAAGGTTATCCGAATGTTAATTTTTTTTTAAATTATGCATAAAAAATAAATTAAATCAACAAAAACAACATTACACACACTACCATGTATTTGACACACACGTATTGTTTGTCTTTAATGCGGCCGACATCTGTCAATGCCAATTCAAACTCACATTCTATCTTTTTAAATTTTTCATTGCCTATGCTACAATCCGTGCAGCCTTAATAAAATTACGGTCGAATTTCGACCACTGGGCGACCACTAGTATATTTAGTTACCCATGTTTATATAACTCTATCTACGTACTCCTACCTACAATCGTTAGTTTCAAACCGCATAATAATTCAGTTACTTAATCTTTTTTTTAAATGTTTCTGCTAACTATTTAGTTATCTGTATTTTTCTTAACCATAGAGAATTTTATGAAAACTGTTTAATAATGTAGGTATTTAATTATTAAATTAAACTTCTTATTAGTAAGTATAGTCGTCGTCAGATATATTATAGCAGACAAGGTGACCAAATATTTTGAACAGTCCAAAATAAGTTCCATACACTACAAGTTACAATTAATATCTGAACATTAATTACTTCAATAATATCTGAGCAGATGCTAGTCATTAACTATCTACTAAACACACAATAACCAATAATATCTGAACACTCATCACGTCAAATCTACGCAGATGGTGTGGTCTAAATATCTGAACAGTTGAGGAAAAATTGCAGTAGGAAGTGCTTCCAACTTTACTATAAATACTGTTTTAATAGGAACTCATTTGATAATTTAACGAGTCCCGATGCAAAAGAGTTCGTCTAGTCATAAATCGTGATGAACATATGATTCATTTCGAGAAAGGCACTGGCAGTAAACAATTTATACATTTTGATACTATATGAAACTGAAATTAATTTTGCACATTTAAAGAAATAATCGTAAGAATTACACACGTAACAGCTACTTCCCACGTAGTCTTCAAATGTATAACCGTGAGTTCTATGATATAGAACTATATGGTAACTCCATAATCAGATTTAAAAGAAATATTATCAATAAACTAATTTGACCACCTTCCTACGAATATACCTACTTATCATAAAGTGAAGCTTAATATGATACCTACCTGCATAAGAGTAGATTTTAAGCAACAAAAATGTACATTTTACCTACCTACCTACCTAAGTACTGTTTATGTATCTTACTATAAAGTAATAATATTGTTGTAATAAGCATCTAACTTTCCTAACTGCTAACAAAGTATTATTTTGTAATTTTTGGGCACTCCTTGTCTATTACTTAAGGAATAATATATATTTTTTTTATGAATGTATGTGCCAAAATAAAGAGAAAAAAATAATAATAATAATAATTTGTCTATTATATGAACCCAGGAAGAACTAGGTACCTACTTTACGAATAATCGCGCAAAACAATTCATCTTGTTCTTAATTGATGCAAAACAGTTCATCTATCATCATCATCATCATCATCATCATCAGCTCATTTTATTTCCCCCTGCTGGGGCATGAGCCTTCCCTATGGATGGATAAGGAGAACGGGCCATAAACAACCACGCAGGCCCAGTACGGGTTGGTAGTTGTTAACGACTGATAATGCAGCCGGGACCAACGGCTTTACGTGCCTCCCGAAGCACGGAGAAGCTCGAGATGATACATTTTTGGTCACCCATCCGATGACCGGCCTTTGCGAAAGTTGCTTAACCTCAGCACTCGCAGACCGGGTGCGTTAACCACTGCGCCATCAAGCTCCTCCGATCATCCGGCATCGATTTCATCTATGCCTCGCGTTAAGTCTTTTTTATGTTTATTCTAAAAATAAATTAAATTAAATAAAAAAAATAGAAATGTATTGCCATATAAAATGTCAACGGCTCTAAAAAGGCATGTTCAACGTATTATATATATCAATTGTATTGTACTCGTATGCCCAGCGTTTATCTGCGTAGATACACTTGACGTGATGAGTGTTCAGATATGATTGGTTAGTTGTGTGTTTAGTAGTTAATGACTAGCATCTGCTCAGATATTAATGAAGTAATTAATGATCAATATGAATGGTAACTTATAGTGTATGGAACTTATTGATATTTTGAACTGTTCAGAAGTATTTGGTCACCTTGTCTGCTACAAAATATCTGACGGCGACTGTACATATACATAACAGTATACAACTACATTATTATTAATGATTTAATTTATTGGCGCGAATTTATAAGGTACCTACCTACTACGTTGTAGAGAATTTTTATGGAGGTACAAAATGGAATAAAAAATCTTACCCAGATGTGAAAAAATCAATTTTTTTTTACAACATCTCATACATTGCTTTGAATCCAAAGACAGTAAGTAGGCTAAGCACTTGTGTTTATGGAAATCAGGAACAACGACGATACGACCACTGCCCACTAGACCCGAGAAAATATAGAAAAAGTTTGTTTTACCATTGAAAATGGTTATCAGATGCAAATCGCCTGAGACGTATTTTTGGCCATAGCTCCGAGGATTTTGGGAGAATCGAGATGGAAATGAAACGAGATGGAGTTGAGGAATTTGTCAAGACACATGTGAGCGTTTAAATTTTGAAAATCGGCTGGAAACTTTTTTTGCAATTTTGAAAAATGTAAAAAAAATCGGGTTTTGTTTGTATACTAAATTGTAAATATTAAAAAAAAAAATTCCGACTTAAGAAAAAAATTAAAAAGGGTCCTAGGGTATTAGTTTAGCGACACAATGGTGAAACAATTTTAAAAATCGGTTAATCATTGTGACCTGTGGTGGTCCCTTTAGATTTGGTATTGTAGAAAAACGGGTATTTCCGTATTAGATTATTAGGTTTATTTATTATTGACCGATCGAGAAGTGCATTAAAGTTGGAATTGTGTTATTTAAAATAAAATGTTTTTTTTCGTAAATTGTTGTATTCATTTTCAATGCTCCGATTCTTGCGGGGACCCTGACCGGGATTGGAACCCGGGACTTCGGAGTTGGCAACACCGGAAACCGGCATGCGAGCCACTCGACTACGGAGGTCGTCATATTACATTTTATTATTAAATTTATTGGTTTGAAAAAACTGAAACTTCGAAGTTTGTATGAAATACCGAAATATATAAAGCTCATAGTTATATCAATAACCCAACCAAGTTATTTTTAGCATCAAAACTGTTGCACAATCCAAACAGAATGCCAACAACATATGGTGTGTCAGTGTGTACGCAATTAATACGAGTAATATGAAATTGCGTCACAATTAATGCGCTTGCGACGGCGACGCATCTACGACTGGGTGGCTACGCCTAATCTGAGTTTTGTTTACTAACTGTATTAATTTGATTATGTTTACGAAAATGAAAATTTGTATGGTGAAATTTTAACTCTTCTTGTATGTCGATATATGTAGGGCACTGCTTCAATGCCATATCTACTTATTTTCAAAGTCAAAGTCAAAAAATCACTCATCTGGGTGAGTCCCAGATAGACTATCTAATGAGTCTTTGATAGCCTATGTTCATACTAATATTATAAAACTGAAGAGTTTGTTTGTTTATTTGGTTGAACGCGCTAATCTCAGGAACTACTGGTTCGAATTGGAAAAATATTTTTGTGTTGAATAGTCCATTTATTGAGGAAGGCTATAAGCTATATTACATCACGCTATGACTAATAGGAGTGAAGCAGCAATGAAAGATGTTGCAAAACCGGGAAAATATTTACGCGGGTGAAACCGCAGGGCACAGCTAGTGAATTCATAAGTCCCAGCTAGCCTAACTGATGAGTCTCATAAGTCTCAGATAACCTATCTTTTGAGCCTTAGATACCATATATCATAGATCAAAAAATTCTCCCCTGAGAAAGATTTTTATTCGCCAACGTAAAAAACGAGTGAGTATAAATATTTTTTTAGTTTTTTTTTTTAGATTTTAACTCTCTTCGTTAAAGTTGATTGTAATAACTAACTAGTTATAATTATAAGCTAAACTTGTCCTAAATAGTGATTGAGCACAAACTGAACGACAATAACAACGAATTAACTCAAACATTTGATTTGCAAGTGCTGCTACCAAGCTGATGCCATTTTATTAGCAACGGGTCATCGGATAATTGGCCAAATTAAAATATCTCGAGTTCCTCTCTCCTTTGGAACTCTGCAACCTGTTTTGAGCAACTTTCATCCAGTCCTCTTCCTAAAACAATCCATCATCAGCTCATTATATATCCACTGCTGGGCCATGAGCCTTCCCTCTGGATGAATAGAGAGAGCGAGCCATAAACCACCACGCGGGCCCAGTGCGGATTGGTGGTTTACAACGGCTTAACGTGTCTTCCGAAGCACGGAGGAGCTTGAGATTAAACATTTTGGGTCGTCACTCATACGATGTAAGAAAGACGACTGCACAACAAAATTAAATTATTCTGTGACACACATCATACAATCTTCTTTCCAAATGTACTCCATTCAGTAGGAAGATCTGCGTATAGTAGGCACTTTAGCCAACCAAGTTTAGAGCTAGTGTGGGAGGGCAGTGCCGGCCCTAGGGTAGAGCCAGAGGAACGCTCCGCTATGGCAAGGGGCGCCAAAATTCTAAATACGAAAACAATTCCGAGCAAAACCTAAAATTTAGCAGCGCGATTCCCGCTCTACTCTGATCGAGGTCTAGGGCCAGCGCTGGGGTGTTATCTTTTCTTCCCATGGACATAATCCACCTCTTTTCTCTCTTCGTGTACTACTGTTTATGGCGTTCATAGCTTGATGATGAATTCAATTAACACTCATCATCAGTTTATATAATATTACTAGCTACTGCTGGACATTTAACCGCCTCTGTGGTCTAGTGGTTAAGACCACCGGTTTTGACCAGAGGTCCCGGGTTCGATTCCCAGCGAGAGGTACATGTTTGTGTACTCGGTTTGGTTTGTAGTAGGGCTTGTTTGTCCGCCTGGCTAGCTACCACCATCTTATCTAAATATGTCGCCATAACTTCAATGTTTGTAGCATTGTTATGTTCCGGCAGTTAGAGACAAGATAGCCAGTGCCTCACTAGTGAGGATCCGGAAGTGCGCTTCCATCATTGGCCTTATCAACACTTAACATCAGGTGAGATCAAGGCACTGTGCTTACCTTCCCGTAAATATATAACATTGGCCATTTCGCTTGCCTGCCACTATGCGAGACCTGAATTCCGTAGCAACTCTTATCCAGCTCTTGTCAGCCAGTGCCGCCTTGCAGAGATCGTTGCTCCACTTGTCTGAGGTCGTCCTAACATTCTGAAAGGGGTTGACGTCACGCTTGCGTGCCCAGAGCGCGCAGTTAGTAGATTGTTCTACTCTGAGAGCACCTCTAAAGACTAGGTAGAACCAGATGGTAAGCTTCTTACCGCGCTGGAGCAACGCACACCATATATTTCTCGCGGACACGGAGTCGCAACAGCTGCGCTCGGACTGGTTTTAGATGGTTCGCGATTCCGTATCCGAGTGAAGGGCGGCAGGTCGTCGATGTGTGCGTTGATTGAGCCCTGTATGTACAAAGCTTTTCTTCTGCAGTCTCCTTAATTTGGGCTATAATCTCCTTGATAGGACCTTGGCTCGGGTTGATTGGTTCGTGAGTCACTACCGTTATCCACCCAATGAGTGTAGGTCTCTTTTAATGCACTCCATTTCCTTCCCCTTCGGTTTGTGGGTGATCGGTCGTAATTATTGACACGCCCAGGTGTTTAATGCTGGAATCTTCCACCAGATGTCGGTGGGGCTGCAGCGGCGCGTGCCGGCGCTGGACGAGGCGGCGGGCGTTCCGGCGGCGTGGAAGTCCGGCAACAGCGAACCGCCGTTTCCGTCGTTCGCGCCGCCGGCGGGCAGCCCCGCGGGCCCCGCGTTTGCGGCGTCCCCCGCGCCCGCGACCCCTGGACCCGGCCCTGGGTTCGCGGGCCCGTACGCCGCGCCGGGCCCATTCGGCAGCCCGTCCGCGAGGCCTGGATCGGGCGGCGGGTTCCCCCCGGGGCCCCCGCCGCAGCAGGGCCACTTTCCGGGGCCCGGGTTTGCGCCGCCCGGCTCCCCGTTCCATGGGCACCCCCCACATCCGCCTATGCCGCCGCACCCGCACATGATGGCGCCACTGCCGCCGCCAGTTGACAGGTAAGCGAAGAAAGAATCTACATTTTTTTAATTTAAATCGGTAATTCAGGATATATTATAATTTTAAGCAAGTTTTGTTGCGAACTTATTTAAATTTGATCGATATAAGTTAGTTATAAATGAAAAAAAAAACCGATTTAACCTCCCCGGATTGTTGGAATTCATACCCGAACCGAACGAATGTTTTTTTTAACTCTTTCCCAAAAGTAAAATTAATTCGGTTAATTAAAAAAATGTTTGCCACAATATTTTTTTTTTCAGTAAGGTATGTTTCTATCACGTAGGTATTACTTCTCAATATAAGAAAAACTATATCTAAACAGCGCCACCTGGTGGCAAACGAGTTGCAACTTCGCCATTTAAACTTTCTGCACTGTAGGTACCTAACATTAAACTCTATTCTAGTGCATTTTTCCAATATTCTTAGCCAAGAAATACCTTAAATATTGGCTAAGTTATATGCAAGTTACTTGATTGACTCTAGTTTGATACTATTGTTCCCTGTGGCGTAAAGAGATGGCCCAATTAATCATGCAGACATCGTCAAAGTTAAGATTATAAACAAACAAGCCCTTTAATAGAATCACTGAAGCTTTTTAGGGTTCCGTAGCCAAATGGCAAAAAACGGAACCCTTTTGGATTCGTCATGTCTGTCTGTCTGTCTGTTTTTCATCAAACCCATACGTGTGGGGTATCTATGGATAGGTCTTCAAAAATGATATTGAGGTCTCTAATATCATTTTTTTCTAAAGAATAGTTTACGCGAGAGACACTTCCAAAGTGGTAAAATGTCTGTGTCGTCGTCGTCCCCCTCCCCTATAACTTCTAAAATAAGAGTGAGAATGATAAAACTAAAAAAAAATATATGATGTACATTACCATGCAAACTTCCACCGAAAATTGGTTTGAACGAGATCTAGTAAGTAGTTTTTTTTAATACGTCATAAAGTACGGAACCCTTCGTGCGCGAGTCCGACTCGCACTTGGCCGGTTTTTTCAGATGCAAGTTTAATGCACCATTCGAATTACCACACGTTTACGAAAACGAGAATTTAAGTAGCAAAATTTTAACTCTCCTCGTTTGTCACTGGGAGGCGCAGCTTCAATGCCATACAAATTCTCGTTTCCGTTAACGTGATCTAAGGTCTCATAAAACATGCACTATATGCCATGCCCTGCCCCCCAACCGCCTAACACTCTCGCTTTTGATCGCTTTGAAAGCGAGGCCCTCGCCTCGCTTTCTAATATAATATCGAAGTATAATATCGAATAATACCGAAAGCTATAGCCTATAGCTTTCGATATTGCTTTCATATTGCTTTCGAAATGACAAGATGTCGCCTCCTCCTCGCCTCGCCTTCAAAGCGGTCGAAAGCGAGAGAGTTAGGCGGCCGACCCCCTGGTTGTTGTTGTCGTATTACGATCCGGTCAACCCGAGCCGAGGTCCTAGCCTTTAGAGGTCTCAGGCAAGGCCGAGTTTAACCTATTGGAGGCTCTCTGGGCACTTACGGATAATGGGGTCCATAAGCTACGCTAGATTTTAGTAAAGCAGGCAAAAGGAGTAGAAAAGCAAAACTCCAGCAGCCTTGCAGCCAGATAGAGTTGCCAGTTTTAGGCTTATTTGAATTAAAACGCAAAAAAAGTCAATAAGTTAGTAATTCCTGTTTCGTAAAACCAATATATATATCGGTAATATCGATTATCGGTTAGTGATCTGGCAACAAGGGGGCCTCGATTGCGGGGCCCTGGGCACTTGCCCAGAGTGCCCAATGGTAAACAAGGGCCATCCCTCAGATTGTTTCGCTCCCGAACTGCCCCCCAACCGCCTAACACTCTCGCTTTTGATCGCTTTGAAGGCGAGGCCCTCGCCTCGCTTTCTAATATAATATCGAATTATATTGAAAGCTATAGCCTATAGCTTTCGATATTGCTTTCATATTGCTTTCGAAATAACAAAAGCGATCGAAAGCGAGAGTGTTAGGCGGTCGACCCCCTGATCAGGGGGTTATTCGATATTATTCGATATTATATTTCGATATTATATTAGAAAGCGAGGCAAGGGCCTCGCCTTCAAAGCGATCGAAAGCGAGAGTGTTACGCGGTTGGGGGGCAGAACGCCTCGGAGAATTTAGTAGGGTACACGCTTGCCTGATGCTGATGCCATCTCTTCTAGAAGCCTAGGATGTTCGATCACCACGTCTTGAGGAACGTTTCTCGCCGCCCCACCACAGTGGTATTGTTTTTAGTTTTAGCGGTAGGAAATTCAACTTTATTAATGTGAAGGTAATTCGAAAGAGATATCATATTTTTACTTGACGGTATAAGTCATTTACATTATCAATAAATATCATTACTGTACTGTTATCGATTTATCAGCGACTTGCAGTGCTATTATTTTGTTGAATTCCTGAGTGTCTTCTTTTGTTATTTACTGAACACCTATCCAAAAGTGAGTTTAGTAAAAAATGGTGTTTATAATTGAATTCTATTTTCTTATAAATAATTTTAATTTTTGCAAATTTTTGTCACAAAATAATAGGGAACACGACTACTGTTTTTAGGCATATTTAATAGATACAAAAGAACATACATAACTAAGAATAATTTGTTACTACTACTTGGTCAAGATTAAGCGCATGGGCACATTATTGACAATTGTTACGGGCACCGTCTTCGTGGTTACTCCTGCCCCCCAACCGCCTAACACTCTCGCTTTCGATTGCTTTGAAAGCGAGGCCCTCGCCTCGCTTTCTATTATAATATCGAAATATAATATCGAATAATATCGAAAGCTATAGCCTATAGCTTTTGATATTGCTTTCATATTGCTTTCGAAATGACAAGATAACGCCTCCTCCTCGCCTCGCCTTCAAAGCGATCGAAAGCGAGAGCGTTAGGCGGTCGACCCCCTGGTTGTTGCTGAAAATCAGCGATTCACTTGCTATGCGAGTGAATACCACGCTGAGCAACGACCCTTTTGAGATGCTGCGGCACACACACATTTTTGTATTTTTATAGTTATATAGTAGACAAAATAGTTTAGGTACTGTTATTATGAAATTATAATTGTTTTAGTGTAATTGTTGTCATTTTACTATGTGTCTATAGTGTCCAAATAAAAGTTTTATTATTATTATTATTATTATTATAGATTTCTAGGAACTGCGTAGAAATAAATTTGATTGTTATTTTGTTATAGGTTATATATTGTTATTTTCGTCTTTTGTTATAGTCATATTGTGAACTGGCTGCCATTTTGTTCGAAATAAAAAAAATGCGCTTTGTTTTTACAAAAAAAGTATATTTAAAGGTGTTAAATTGATGACTACCGTTAGTGCACATTCGTGCTCGTTATACGGCATTTTGCATAGTTGCTAGCAAGACATCCCCAAATTGGTAATTTCTTCTTCAATGTTGGTTTTCTAAACTTGCATTGTTTGTGGCTTGTTGCGGTAAACGCGAGATTTCAAAAAGCCCCAAAGAAAGAAGTCTGGCGCCGTCAGATCTGGCGATCTGGATGGCCAGTTCAAATCGCCAAAGCGGGAGATCATCATCATTAGCTCATTTTATGTCCCCACTGCTGGGGCACGAGCATTCCCTATGGATGGATAGGGAGAACGGGCCATAAACCACCACGCGGGCCCAGTGCGGATTGGTGGTAGTTAACGACTGCTAATGCAGCCGGGACCAACGGCTTTACGTGCCTTCCGAAGCACGGAGGACTCGAGATGATAAATTTTTGGTCACCCATCCGATGACCGACCTTTGCGAAAGTTGCTTAACCTCAGCACTCGCAGACCGGGCGCGTTAATCACTGCGCCATCGAGCTACTCAAGCGGGAGATCACATGGCCCGGAAATTGGTCAAATAGGCAGTAACGATAAATCCGCGTTCTTCAGGTGTGTATCGCTCCCTTGCTATTGTCAATTAATTCTCTATCTGTCTACAATATAAATGTCAAAGCATAATGACATTTGACGCCATTTGCAAAAATACTGGCACATTTACATTACGCCATTACTTTTGCTCCACCCGTTATTAGATTTGTTTGCGAAAATTTGCGGTTTTATTAGATTTTGTCTGTTTTTACAGACAATGGTTCTGCTATCAAAAATAAGAAATGTGGAGTGGTTATTGTTAACGACTGCTAATGCGGCTTTGTGTGCCTTTAGTACGGATGAGCTCGACATCATATATGTTTGGTTACCCATCTGGGGACCGGCCTTCGCGAAAGTTTGTTGAACTTCAGCAATCAGTATACGAATAAAATTTCAATGATTTAAAATTCAAATTCGGTACTCGGTATCATTGGTATCATTACAATGTGGAAAGCTTGCATTAAAATCAATGTAAGCACGCTATGTCGATAAAATTTCGACAGTTTGATTGACGTGAGCACAAAATAAGGAGGCAAAACAGAATGTAAGCTTAATACAATCGAGCAATAGTGCGAGTCTCATTTTTTTTTTTTTTTTTGTTAACCCAGGGGAAAAATCTGCACACAGATTCCGTGGATCTGGGGCTGGCCTTCTCCTCTCACAAGGAGGAAGACCGACCCAGTAAACGACCCCTGGGGTTTGCCTTTGGTCTTGCGGACCGCGAAGGCTATCGGAACGCGCGCCTCCATGGCGTGGCCTAGGAGGCGCGGTACTATAAATGGCGTTACTTATAAGTAACTAACCGGACTGTCTGCAGTGAAGCTGCTTAAACGAGAGAGTGAAGCTTCTGATCAGTCCCGCGATTGGATTGATCCGAGCGGCTTCATATTGAGAGTGCAACGGGCGTGAGTTGACATGGCCTCCCGGATGGGGAGGCTAGTGTGGCGTTACTCACTACGAGTACACGCCGCTATGTACGGACGCGAGTCTCATTCGAAAACGAGAATTTTGTTTGTTTGGCAAAATGTTAACTCTTCTCGTATGCCGCCAGGAGGCGCTGCTTTAATCAAATCAAAAATCAATAATATTTGAGCCAGAGTCTCCTTTTAAGCATAATAATACTTGTTTCAGAAAGCGCTGCTCTTCGTATAACATAATTTGTGATATTTGACTGTGACTTTGTCTATATCTATATCTATACTTACTTATCTATACTAATATTATAAAGAGGAATACTTTGTATTTTTGTATGTATGTATGTTTGCAACGAATAAACTCAAAAACTACTGGACCGATTTCAAAAATTCTTTCACCATTAGAATGCTACATTAGTGCTGAGTAACATAGCCTATAATAAATATAAATAAATAAATGAAATACTAAAAACGACAATTTAATTTTCCAATACAAAATGATTTGTTTGTCTTGTTGTCATGGAAACCATTGATATATATTTAACTCAATGATGGAAACTGTCAAAGCGGTACGGAGTCCGCCGGGTCAGCTAGTCTTAAATAAATGTATTAAACTTTACAAATATAACTTTTACTACTCTGACATAAGTTGCTTTAAAGGTTAACAAAAAATAAAAGTAATGTGTAGTATGTCTATGTGTGCGTGTGCGTGTGCGTGTGCGTGCGTGTGTGTATGTGTTTCAATGCCATAGTAATTTTTGTATTCGTAAACGTAACCGAATGAATACGGATAGCAAAGAAAGCTCACTAGGCACCCAGGTGAGATCGAGACACTGTGCTTACAAAAAAAAAAAATGTGTGCGTTGCTAGAGAGCGGTATGTATGAAGCTTCCTTTCTGCAGTTTCCTTATATTGTGACAACAGTGTGATTCGTTCGTATTGTGAAATTAGTGAGGCCGCATTATGGCTGACTTGTAACAGAGTTTCTTGTAGACGTAAAAATAAATAAATATAAAGTCGGTGTGCGAGTGAAAGGTCGGTAGGAACACACGCCCGCACGTCACACTCGAATCGAGTCAATAGAATTTGAACTTCATGTTACATACCCAGATACTCCTGAAGGGCGTTATAACACCCAAAATCTGAGAAGACTTTGACATTGACTTTTTTAAATAGCAAAGGCATATAAAACTCAAATTTTGAAAAAAATTCCACGAGCAGGATTTGAACCTGCACCCTTCTGACATACCGGGTCAGGTGCTCTTCCAATTGAGCTATCGTGTATATTTTTATCGTGAGTATTTTTTCAACATTTGTGTTTTGTAATTTGTTTGCAACAAAATTTGCGTTAAAAAAACATTTTAGCAAAGGTAATATATGCTTGGTATCGTTATTTCGGTGGTAACACGAGGATTAGCTACAGTGCAACTAGGTAACGAACAAAGTAGCAATACTTGTTAATGTTGCCTGCATTACCGTTACTAGTATAACGTTATAGAAATAGCGATAATTAACGATACTTATAGTTTGAGTTTGGTGACATTATCAAGCCCTGCTTTTTGGGAAGCTTAAAAGTCATTTTTTATATCGGTTTCCAAAACTTCTAAACTCTTGATTCTGACAAACCAATTATTGGATTGATAATAAATCATTAGTTAAAATGTTCAAATAATTTTTAACGCAAATTTTGTTGCGAACAAATTAGAGAAACACAAATGTTGAAAAAATTTCCACGAGCAGGATTTGCACCTGCACCCTTCTGACATACCGGGTCAGGTGCTCTTCCAAATGAGCTATCGTGGTTCTAACTAAAGGCGCCCATTCAATTTCAACAACCCGCCGGTATGTCAGAAGGGTGCAGGTTCAAATCCTGCTCGTGGAAATTTTTTCAACATTTTTGTTTTTGTAAATCATTAGTTGTTCAAGGGAAAACAGACAGATGTTGATAGTAAAATATTTTTTTCAAGTTTGTTCTTCGGATTGTATGCAATTTGAAACTCTCCGTAGTGGAATTGAAGTCGCAATATATCTCCGTATTTCCCATAAGCAAAAAAGTACGTCAGGTGACAAGTTTCATAAATACAATATCAATTTTATCTTTTTGCTATTCAAATGTATACTGTTTCATGTGCTGTTGGTTTTCCATAAAGATTTAAATAAATAAATAAATAAATGTTTAAAATAAACGAGAGCAAATCCGCAAAAGTTGTTTAATTACAAGAAAGTTTCATTGAAATTGGCTTATTGGTTTGATTTAAAGAATTAGAGCTTTACAACAGGTTTGTTACATTGGGTGGGATGTTGATATTAGATATTTATAAGAAGCTCCCTGACTAGGATTTTGTTTTAATTTTTTGTTTAATTTTTATATACATATATAGATTTGAGCAAAGTTTAACACAAAGTACTAGTACTAATAGAATAAGTATCCTGACATACATTTTTATGTCCGAACGTTTCGACCGATTCGCAACGGCCCATGGCGACGAGCCGGCTGAAACGTCGAGTATGAAAAGATATGTCTAATAATAGTAGTTTGCGTTAAATCCCGTTCAATAACTTGTTCACTGATTAATAAGATCTCTTGTTGCTAATAAAAAAAAAAAAAGAAAAATCCTTCTTTTTATTAAATGACTGGTTGACTTTTTGGCGGGAAAGTGAAGAGTCATGTCTGCGGTTTTTTTTTATTTTCGAAAATTTGTGTTATATCGAATATTAATTTGAAATAATGGTGGATTATTAACCGTTAAGTGTTCGTGAGTGTGCATGAGTGTTGGCAAATGAAACAAAACAGTGCAACGTCACTTTTTAAATTCTCACTCTCTCTCACATTCTCACAAATCTTTACTGAGGTACTCGAGGGGTTGGGGGGTATATCATTTCTCACTTCTAATTTCTATTATCATTCATCATCATCATACAGAAAAGAAATATTGTTTATTTATGTATTACTTGTTAGAAAAATTACTTTGACACTGGCTAAATGTGCTAATCGCACGGAAGCCATCTAGAAAAAGAAAAAAAAATGGCTGGTTTCGGTTGTACCAATGTCAAACTTAGTAAAATATACTGTAGAATAACAATTTCATTGTTTTGATAAAATTATAAGTGAAAAATTGATGACCACATTGAAAAATCTTTCGTTTATTTCCAATCAATTTGGACAGCTTAATACTTATTGTAGCGTACAGTTTCAAGCAGGTGTAAAAGAAAGTGTAGGTGAAGGTTGGAACAACGTACTTTAATTTTTTTTTAAACTGTAACATGCTGTAACTAAGATTAAGATCTTTTAGGTACCAATCTACTTATTTGTCGTTAATCAATGAAGGTCCAAGTGAGATATCAGTAAAGTCCCATATCCTTACGTGATTTGGGGGAGTACCTGTCATTAATTTATCATTAAATATCTATCATCCATCACTCATTCATTAAAATCAATCTATACTAATATTATAAAGAGTAAACCTTTGTATTTTTGTATTATGTATGTTTGTTTTGCAACGAATAAACTAAAAAACTACTGGACTGATTAAAAAAAATCTTTCACCATTAGAATGCTACATAAGCGCTGAGTAATATAGGCTATATTTAAAAAAAAACTAAAAACGACAATTTAATTTTCCAATACAAAATGATTTGTTTGTTTTGTTGTCATGGAAACCATTATCCATTATATATCCATATATAACTCAATTATGGAAACTGTCAAAGCGTTACGAAGTCCGCCGAGTCAGCTAGTAATTAATAAAATTGAAAACATTATACCTCAGTAGGTATCATTTCTTATATTTTATTTAATAAGTTCACTACTTATTTGACGCAGGTGTGATGTTGTGATACGAAGTAGTTACTTCACATTGTGTGATTACTTTTATTTTAAAGAAACTTTTTAACGAAGACGAAGTCTCTTTGGTACTTTCTAATAAAAAAAAACTCACAACTTCTCTAAATTCACACACAAGCAAACAGACTAAACTAATTCAAAATTAGAACTAGAAGCTAGAGAATTCGAAAAAAAATGGCCGTCTCTAAAAATCTGAATATTATCCTCTTGGAGTAAAATAAAATGCGCCCGAAGCTTGCTCCGTGAGGCGAAGCAAGCTTCAGTTGCCGCTGTGTGCGTGCGCTATAAAACTGTGCTTGTGTGTGTGCACAAATAAATGTAGGTGAGCTACGTATACATTTTGTGGTACCGTCCGCAAGGGAGTTTAATTGTTAATTATTAAACTAGTATTTAATATTTAATTTTGTATACAAACACAATTTTAATTAACGAAATCTGATAAAAAATTCTAAAGTGAATTAACTTACTCCAAAGTTCTACAATAAATTCGTGTCTACTGTTAGAATAAAAATTTACCAAATCATGTTATTTCACGTACAAAGTATATTACTAAACAGAACTAAAATAGAAAACCAAGCTTGTTTCGTCACAAAAAAATGTTATCTAGTCAATAAACTGGTAAAAATGTAACTCAAAAAGCTCATTTCATTTATCATACCATACCCCACGTGCGGAGATTCCTTTGCCGCAAACAAATGACGAGCGCCAGCACCGCACGAGAGCGAACAAAATCGGTTTTTTCTAACGTAACCTGTTTTGTCACTGCGGACAGTACTCGCCCACCCCGGGTTATACCTCTCTCTATCTATCTATACTGCGCGTCTATGTATTTGTTGGTACCGCTTCGCCCAGCGTACGGTGACCCGTCGCGGCCCCCGCGCTCTGTACGCGCGCGATCCGTCCAAAGAGTCAGAGGTGACGTTACACGGCTCAAGACGTGCTGGTCGCTGTATACGTACATAAGGTAGCATAAGTAAAGACTATGTGGAGTGAGACGCCACTCGGTTGCTCGAGTGTCGTCTGCTGCGCGCTCCCCAATCAAAATTATTCGAAATGAAATTTTGACGTTTCTTTTTTATTATTAGGATTTTGTTTCGAGATAGGTGTTCCTAATTTGAAATTATTTTTGTAACTGGCAATTAACGTTAATTTCATGATGTTAACGACACCTTTTTTTTTTTTTTTTTTAGTCGATCTCGTGTACCCATTACACACTTCTATTGTTGGATCCATCTTAAAGACGTACTGAATAGAAAATTATTAGGACTATTCAAAAGTTGATTATGAGAATTATATTTTGACTTTGTTTTTGTTATTGCCTATGTAAGTTGTAATACGTCATTTCAATTAACAATGGAATATTAGAATTTAGATACCTATATCTAAATTCTAATATTCCATTATTCCATATTCATGTTCGTTGTTATGTTAGTTTCGATAAAACATTGTTGTTAAAATTTATTTAAATTATTCTGAGTTTGTTGATTAATTTCCTTATCGCATAAATTAACTGTCCTTGTAACGTAGCTAATTAAAGTGAACAACTACATATAAATGTTATTATGACAATAATTCGTTTTAACGTTAATTTAATGTACATGTACTTTTTTACATAAATCTATTTTTGGAATTAGTACATCCGGTGACGCAAACGGTGTTTAAGACAAAATAGTGAAATCGTGATTAACACCAAAAACAGAAAATTCTAAGCAGACACACTTTTGTATAGGTATTACTTAGTCTTAGTCACCAAACAATCGCCCAATGAAAGAAAGCTATTAGATTTTTAGATACAAACTAGCATTAAATTATAAATTTTGTTATAGAAAGTAATAAAAAAACCAAGCACACTTGACATTACTCTCAATTAAAAAGAATTCCGTTAATAAGTTAGTACGTTTTAAAGCAGCTAATGTCTCAGTGAGTAAAACAAAATAAAATCTTCCATCGTATACTACCATAACAGCACCGGTGTGCAAAAAGTTTCCAAAAAATAGTTGACAATTATTTAGCTGTCAAGTCACATTTTGACACATCAGTACGTACGTCTTGTGTTACCTAAAAATTAACCCCACTAATCCAGTTATGCTGTAAAGGCCATAGGTGACCTCACCAGTAAAGTCTTTCTAAAATACAAGACACAAAACCTTCACTATAAAAAAAATACATAACAACTGTCAAATCATAGTTTGACCCTATACTTGACAGAGTTATTTTTTTGTGGAATTATCCATACTTTTTTGTATAAAATGTGTTCTTTTTTCACCACTCGATTTTTTTTGTAAGTTAAGTGTCTCGTCTAGGATAGGGTTAACAACGCGCCCTGTCCACTGTCAGAAAAGGTTTTAACTACCCACCAAAAAATCAACTTTCAACTGTCAAATCATTAGATTTTAACACGTCCTCCCGCCAAACAGTCCGCGGATTCGACGTTTTGACCGCGACCGCGTCAAGTTTATCGTAACCTATATTTAGGTACCTAGCGGCGGTACATAAGAGGGGGGTCGAGCACGTGGCAGGGGTGGCACCCACCCTCTCGCTCCTCTGCACGCCTGGTGTAGGTAGTCTGGCTGTGTTGTGGCCTTTTTATTGTTACTTTATTGAAAAAAAAAGTGTCACATTTTTGCTCAGCAGGTAGATTTTGGTCTTACAAAAAAGGCTGGCATGCTAATTCGACGTTTAACCGTTATAATTGTTCCTTTTTTACTGAGTCTGCAAACGAGTAGTATGGTCTGTCTGATGGGAAGCTATACCAGCCATACTTATTGATGCTTGCAAAATTAAGGAAAAAATCCGCGCGGTAAGCCCTTAGAGTTGTAAACTTTAACCTTTTTTAATTCCAGTATAGGGTAGGGATGCTCTTGGCCTTCACCTTACCTAATGATTAGTGACTATAAGACTGAAGATGGAAGCGCACTTCATCCGTAATCCTTCACCCCAGAGGAACTGGCAATCTTATCTCTAATTATTAGCACACAAGACTTCATCTAACATTAATGTTATGGCCACATTCTCGTACTTAAATAAAATATTCGAGGATAATGTTTGTAATAATTATTAAAAGTCATTTTAAATAAATAGTTTCTTTATGAAATGATTGCTTTGAGCCTTAATTCATTGGTTTTGTTTTGGAGCACTTCAATTTAGTCGCAGAACAACATTATTCAGCTTTACCTACCAGCAGTTATGCCATATTTATTTTTAGAGTTGTTAGTATTTGAATCTTACCTTAACCGTGATACCGAAGGAATTTCGGTAAATAGCGTCTCACTGTAAGACTACATGTAAGCTGTAAGTCTACATACATACGACGACCTCCGTAGTTGAGTGGCTTGCACGCTAGACTTTGGGCGGCACTAACTCTGATGTCCCGGGTTCGATTCCCGGTCAGGTCAATGTCAAAAACGAACTCTTCGATATTGTATCAGGTCTGGGTGGTTGTGGTACCGTCGTTCTTTCTGATTTCCATAAAACTTCTTGCCTCGAACTACAGTGTTGTGGAACCAGCTCTCGGCGGCGGTATTTCCGGACCGTTACGACCTCGAAATCTTCAAGAAACGATCCTATTCCTTCCTTAAAGGCCGGCAGCGCGTCTGCGATTCCTCTGGTTTTGCGGGTGTCCATGGGCGGCGGTGATTACTTTCCATCAGGTGACCCGCCTGCTCGTTTGCCTCCTTCTTTTATAAAAAAAAAAAAAAACGAGTGCTTTAGCTACTTATCTTAGGATCAGAA
The DNA here is from genome assembly GCA_963082485.1 of Eudonia mercurella. Lineage (NCBI taxonomy): Eukaryota > Metazoa > Arthropoda > Insecta > Lepidoptera > Crambidae > Eudonia > Eudonia mercurella. The sequence continues at coordinate 9,239,380 of OY720049.1, read as the reverse complement.
CATTGTATGTGATGTTGTCTAAATATATAAAAAAATACATCATAAAGGGAATCGTTGCGCAAATTTAGAGCTTTCTAGGTCCAAGGGCTCGCCGTTGATGAGTCAGTCCTTGAGTGAGTCAGTACTTTTATTTTGCATGAATTTATTATGGTAGGGTAGGAAGCCTGGAGCCGAAGTTTATGTGCTCAATACATAGCCGTCGAATCGGAACACACCAATGCAACTCATATGCGTAAGGCCAATTTATTAATTAATATTATTGTAAAAGTACCCTAGGGATCAGTGGCGAGGAGTCGAAATACGGCGAAGGTGAGCCGGCCAAGAATTTACAAATCAGACAATAATAAACATGGAAATAAATCATTTTGTTCACTATGCAACTGCCTGGCACACACGTATATTTAATTGGTGACAAGAATTACTGACATAATTGTTGAGATCTGCATGGTGGAGCCCTGGAGTGGGATTTCTATAAGGAAGCCGATGGGAATCGGTATGTTTGAAGCCTTCGCCTCTGCTAGGCATACCTGTCAATGTCAGCTGAGTCGTACTAGCCCGGCCGTGATCACAGGCTGCCTGCCATCGCAGTGTTACTCATCCGTTTTTCGGGTCATTCATCCACCGACCCAACGTCGCATTATTGCTACCATTAAACATGGTTTAAGACACTAAGCAGTTTCCGTTAAGCATTTAGTTAGTTAGTTAAAGCCTTTACTTTCTCACTACTGTGCAAAAGTCTCCATCTTTGAAATCAAGTCATCGTCTTACTACTCATAACTGATCTTTAATATTTGTAAAAATATTATGATCGGATGTTAGTGACGGTAGTTGTTCACATTGAATGGGCGCCTTTGGCTTTCAAAGTAAAAAGTGTTGAATAATTTCGGCGGGCTGGTTAGAACCACGATAGCTCAATTGGAAGAGCACCTGACCCGGTATGTCAGAAGGGTGCAGGTTCAAATCCTGCTCGTGGAATTTTTTTCAACATTTGTGTTTTTGTAATTTGTTCGCAACAAAATATGCGTTATAAATTATTTTGAACATTTTAAGTCATCGTCCGTTACAATTGATGGGTACTGGCTTAATCAACATGTTTGCCATATGAGTGTTAGTGATCACAAACTTGGGCTCTGAATCGGAAGTCCGAAAACACTTTACCAACCCCGGAGCTACATCACTCAGTCGCCGAGGCGTTAAACATTTAATTTATTTTAATTACTGACTAATTGTGCGAATAAGCTCAAGTATCAAGTCAATCTGTCCGCACTATAACACGTGGGCGACGGCCGCGTTAACCCCCGAGTAGTGTCCGCAAAACGACTTTAACGAATCATATAAAATTTTATGGAACACCCGAACGTACTACCTACCTTAGCGACGACGGACGGCGAACTCAACAATGGAACCACAGGTGCAACGCGAAGAGTGTTTTGTTTTTTATTCCACTACAGGAACGCTAATGGCAGATAATTTCAATTTCAATTAACTATATACACATAGAATAGTGGTATTTATGTCTTTATATTAATTAATTTGACGACCTCCTTGGTCGAGTGGCTTGCACACCGGTTTTCATGGTGTCGCCATCTCTGAGGTCCCGGGTTCGATCCCCGGTCGGATCAATTTAGTAATACCTGTTTTTCTATATTGTTTCGGCTCTGGGTGTTTCCTATGTATAATAAGTATGTATTTAAGTATATTAAGTATGTTTATCCGTTGTCTAGTTAACCATATAACGAGTTTCTTAAGGAAGCTTTTCTTGGGGCTAGATAATTGGTGTGAGTGTGGGACGCATTTATTTATTTAATAATCATTTTAAACTTAGTGTTAGAGTATAACGCGAACTACTTAGTGTAGTTTTTTTTACTTGTGGGGTTTTGTAACTAGCTTTAAGATTTTACGTAGTTCAATATTTTTTGTATATGAATAGCTGTAAACCTTCCTTAAAAATAAAATAAAACAAACAGTTAGTTATTCTTGGAATACCTTTCGTACCCGACAACTCGGTCGAAACGTCGGATATAAAAACATAAAAAAATTTGTTTAAAATAATAATAATATTCATGTATTTCGGGCAGGTTAATGCCCACATATTTTTTTTTAACAATTTAAAATAGAATTAGTTATAAACAACAGGATTATTGCCATACTTACAGAAGACGCATTGAGTATAATAGACAGTGGTCCATGGCGTATGCAACTGGCGCAACATCGGTTACTAGAAGACTATAAAAACAGTTATTTTATATACAACTTTTATTCCTCCACGGAAAAGCACTTGGTCTTCCCACCTGATGTTTGATTATGATATAAAAGAGTGGAAGTGCATTTCAAGGGTATTTGACAGGTTTTAGAAAAATATGTATAATTATAATAAATATTATTAACGGGATTATTACCATGTTTTTTGTTGTGTTTGAGTATCCATAGTAATAATCCCGTTAATAATATTTATTCTAATGTAAGTGACCATGATAGTTTAAAAAGTAATATGTATAATGGTTCATCATAGCATAATATATTTGCAATTTGATTAATTCGTTTTGAATTTCTTTACTTTTTATGAAAATCGCCATTATAATTCAAATGAATAAAATAGCGGCCTAAACGATGCATGCAGGCCACGTCACAGATTAGTTATGCCCACGTGATGTCGTGACGTCAGTTGCGTTGTAAACAAACTGTGTTAGCTGTCAAATCACACCGTACAAAACTTCGAGTGACATCTTTGATTTGCTCGCAAATGACGTCACGACATCACGTGACCAATCCAGTGCGTTTTCGATCGCGTGGTCGATCATAAAAATTTAATTATTTTATAAATGATTTTTTATAAAAAATATACTTATTTTAAAGTTATGTGCTGGCTAAATTGGTTTTAAAAAATGTTTACTGTTAAGTTGACAACAGTTTGATCTATATTTCCCTTCAACTACTGGTAGAACTAGTTATCTTATCTCTGACTGTCGAAACAACACAACAAAACTACATTGTTGTCAATAGCTCTGGGTGCTAATATGAGTTTTGTTTCCGTATTCATTCGATTACGTTTACGAAAACGCAAATTAGTATGGCATTGAAGCAGCGCCTCCTGGCGACAGACGAGAAGAGTTAGACACAGGTACGGTCTTGCGTGGAGTATTGCTCGCACATCTGGGACGGTTCCGCAAAGTACCTTCTCGATGCCTTGGACAGATTGCAGCGTCGCTGTACGCATTATCGGCAACGCAGAAGTCGCAAATACTTTTGAATCTCTGCAATTGCGTAGAGATATTGCGTAAGTTAAAGTATTTTATAAAATGTTCAAACAAATTTTTAACGCAAATTTTGTTGCGAACAAATTACAAAAACACAAATGTTGAAAAAATTTCCACGAGCAGGATTTGAACCTGCACCCTTGACGGTATTTGTTGACATTGAATGGGTGCCTTTGGCTTACAAAGTAAAAAGTGTTGAATAATTTCGGCGGGCTGGTTAGAACCACGATAGCTCAATTGGAAGAGCACCTGACCCGGAATGTCAGAAGGGTGCAGGTTCAAATCCTGCTCGTGGAAATTTGTTCAACATTTGTGTTTTTTTTTTTTAAGTATTTTACCGCTTATACCTTGGCGAGTGCTCTGAAGAACTATTTGACGTCATCCCACCTTCTCCCTTCCTCCATAAGAATACACGTGCTGTTCTCCGGAGTCACCGCTTCACTGTCTCTCTTTCTGATGGAATATTCCATCGCGCACTAAGTTTGGTGACTCGTTTCTTTGTCGCACCTCCAAAACATGGAATAGTTTGCCAGCACACGTTTTCCCTCCTTCCTATCATATGGGGTCCTTTAAACAAGGCGTGAAACTCGCAATAGGCACCCTGTTATCTCTGACTGTTGAAACAACACTTAACAAAACTACTAACATTGTTGTTAGTGGCTTAGTTGTGTTGTGGTTAAGACGACATAGTTTTAAAAGACTTAGACTAGACAGGCGGACCTAAAACAGCGTCATCACCAACCAAACCCTGTACATACATGTACCATCTCTGAGAATTGAACCCGGACTCAGTGTCAGACTGAGAGTGTTTTGAAAATACTAAATCATAGTCGCGGTCAATGAAAATAATCCCGGTAATATAGTTACTATGCGTTTTTAAAATTATACCTATCTTGTTGAATTAAAACGGAATAGAATAGAATATTTTATTTGCTAAGAATATGGTTGGTATTACAAGAAGTTGGTCATATTTATATAGTTTCACATATTCTGCCATGTAGACATGCAAAGTTTATAATAAGTACAATTAATTCATTTAAAAATATCAAATTTTATAGAGTGTGTACATAGGTATGTTACTATTATTATAAAAATCATTATTATTCATTAATCCATAGCATTACTAACATAGTTATTATATTTATATACCTAGTATCATTATTCAAAATTACATTCTAATATATCACATTATAAATTAATACATTAAATAAATTATATTTATGTTAGATTTATTTACTTATCCTTAATAAAATCGGACACTGAATAATAACACTTCTGGACAAAGTACTTATACAAATGTTTTCTAAAGGCATTCAGATTAAGTTTTTTAAGATTACCTGAAAGGTTATTATAAAGCCTTACTGCCATACAATAAGAGTTACTACTGTGAACTTTAAGCTTTTGATTAGGTATGTACAGAGCGTTGTCACGTTGAGGTCTCCTATTATAAAAGAGCTTTTATTTAACACTTTAGAAACAACGAGGGCGAACGGGGTGAGAATAGAGCAAACGCCATCTCAAGTTAACATAGACAAAGTAAATGACATTCTAAAAAAACACAAATGTTGAAAAAATTTCCACGAGCAGGATTTGAACCTGCACCCTTCTGACATTCCGGGTCAGGTGCTCTTCCAATTGAGCTATCGTGGTTCTAACCAGCCCGCCGAAATTATTCAACACTTTTTACTTTGTAAGCCAAAGGCGCCCATTCAATGTCAACAACTACCGTCATTAACATCCGATCATAATATTTTTACAAATATTAAAGATCAGTTAAGAAATAAGCAAGCTATTTTATAAAATGTTCAAAATGATTTTTAAAGCAAATTTTGTTGCGAACAAATTACAAAAACACAAATGTTGAAAATATTTCCACGAGCAGGATTTGAACCTGCACCCTTCTGACATTCCGGGTCAGGTGCTCTTCCAATCCTGCTCGTGGAAATTTTTTCAACATTTGTGTTTTTGTAATTTGTTCGCAACAAAATTTGCTTTAAAAATCATTTTGAACATTTTATAAATGACATTCTATTAAGAAGGCGGGAAGTTTTAATTTCATTTAACGTATTTTTACATTATATATGAAATCATACGAGTTATAAACAGACACAACACTTCGATCTTTTGAAATCGATGAAATAAAGTAAACTTCATTGTAGGGGAGTCCTCTGATCATACGGTACAACATTAACAGTCACAGCGGGCGAAATGCGAACTACAAAATTTATATACAAAGGAGATCAACCAAAATGGTACCGAATTGTAATGAGTTGTACATTCGTAGATTTTAGATATTATATTAAGCATTAAATAAGGTATATTATACGAAAAAATGGGAATCGAAAATAGCAGAATAAGCCTAAAAAAGTATTTAGAAGTAAATTGATAAATTAACGTAAAATGGAACGCAAAAAGCAAATCGATTAAAACTGATTTAACTATTAACAATAAATAAAACAATAATTCGTTTATATTGACAAAAGAAAACTAAAGAAAACGCGTTTAAAAAAGTAAATACTTTTAATTCATGCATTTACATTGAGAAAATAACAATTATTTTATGTAACTCAATAAATCAATGTAATCGATAACCAATCGATTTTTTTCAGTTGTGCCCTTGTCAATGGTAGTCTATTCAAACCGCGGGGCTTATCTGTCACTGTCACTCGGTGTCAGACGTCAGTCACCCTGCCCTATAGTGTTTAGTGTTACTAGCATAGCAAACTAGCATGCTTATTGCTGGCAAATGTGAACACTTGCAGAGCAGCTAGTTTTAAGCATGCTCTATAATGAGCATGTGTGTCTGTACTTTTATATACCTATAATTTACGTAATATGCCTTTAGGTGTCTTACATAAATAATAAAAAGGTTTTAGAATATTGTTAATAACGGAAATAACATTTCTTAATTAAATAAGTTTTTTTTTTAAATTCAATAAACTAATTGAGTTATCTCGATAACTCTACTAGCTAGCAAACTCAAATAAAGACAATAATTATACTACTATAATAAGGTTTAAAATGGCAAAAGTTTTGTAGCTGTACAAAAAACTTATTACCGGTACCAAAGATCCATACAAAGTGGTTGTTCTCCTTTTGACAGTTAGCATAGACAGTGGCTCTGCGCTCATTACTTTTCATAATTTTGGCCTTGTAAAGGGGGTGACTGTCGATTTTGCTCTCCCCTATTAATAAATTCGTTGTCTCGCTCGCACACACGCGTCTATGAACACCCGTCTCAGTTGGCATGCAAATGAAAAATCGATGTTGCACTTGACTCGAGTTTCAAATATTGCTCTTTTCTTAAACGTTTTTTTTATAGCAATTATATTCTAATATATATTATTTCCAAATGCGCGCCACTGAGCACGACCCGCGGCTACTCTCATGCCAGCCACCTTGCGAAGATCTTCGTTCCACCTAGTCTGAGGGCGTCCTACACTACGTTTCTCACGCGGTCTCCGCTTAAGAACTCGTTTACTCCATCGGTAATCGGTTCTGCGGCTAATATGACCGGCCCACTGCCACTTCAGCTTGCTAATCCTGTAGGCTATGTCGACGACTTTGGTTCTCCATCGGATCACCGCGGTCCGGATACGATCCCTCAGAGAAACTCCTAGCATAGCCCTTTCCATAGCTCGCTGAGCGACTTTAAGCAGTGGACGGATGGTGATGATGATGATATATTATTTAGTGAACAAAAGCTTATTACAAACTAATCCATAACAGGGTGCGAGCTTTAATTGCCATTCGATCATCAGCTCATTTTATGTCCTGAACCTTTCCTATGGATGAAAACCACAAAGAGAACGAGCCATAAAAATCACCACTCGGGCCCAGTGCAAATTGGTTGTTAACGACTGCTAATGCAGCCGGGACCAACGGCTAGACGTGAGTAGTGTGTATTCGACAGTTCTGGCTCACTGAATCATCGCGTCCCCAACCCTGTTTTGGTGTGCCGAAAAGTCGTTTCAAGGGTCGACCAAACCTAAAAAAAAAAAAAAAAAAAAAAAAAAAAAAAAAAAAAAGGAAAACCCCCCCATTTGAATCGATTGCGCTGGGTCCCAGAGCGATATCTCTTGCCGTTTCCGAGTTACGTTACTCACGGATGGTCCTTCTTCGTTATCTAATTACCTCTATTGTTAACAATAAGACGACCCTTGCTCCTTATCTAATTGCCTCTATTGTTAACTACCACTGTGTTTTGGCGATTACACCGTCGGACCGTCCACAATTCTTTCTCATTATCTAATCACCTCCATTGTTCGTTAACAATTGACATTACTTTCCGATATCTTAATGTATTTGGTCGTTTAGGCAAGTTGTTGCATGAAACATTTCTAAGGATCTCAACTAATATAAAACGCATGCGCATTATTGTGTTCTTACGAAGTCGTGCTTCAACCATTGACAAAGTATAACCTAGTAACCCGAGGACATGGCAGACAGTATGGATGTAAGTATTACATTAATTTACTTTTTTCTTTGTGTCTCTTCCTTATTTTGAGAGACCAACTCTCCAGTGCGTGTCATACTGTTGTTTTTATTGTATTCTTATTTAATACTTACTTTTCTTTTCATTCATTGTTATAGCTCACATGTTGCATGGGTAACACCGTTGATTACGAAGAAAACACCTATAAACAATATTACTTCCCAACATCCGATGATGAAGATACATCCCCATATCCAATCAAGAGAGATAGACCGAACAACGAATCTCTCGACGAATTCTTCGAGGAGCCTCCAAAGAAGAAAAAACCTAAAATACAATCATCTACTGTGGGAAGAGCAACGAAAGATGGGATGGCTTACATCTCAACAAATGAAGACGATGGATCGACGGCAACGCATCTCATAAAGATCGAGATTTACGAGATGAAGAAGCTGACAAACGTCCCACAGTCAGATCACTGGAAACATGCGGATGTGCGAGTGAAATACTACGTTAACAACAAAAGTAAGCACCACCAACGAACTCGACAGTTGATTTATAATATTTCCAAAGATATTACCAAAGTACCTGACTGTAAGAAATATACCTTTAAAAATAAAGATTGAATAAAGTAATAATTCATAAATAATGACTATTTCGATGAGACGACCCCGGTTCGTTATCTAATTTAATTACGAATAAATTTATTCAACATTATTTATATTTCTTTTTTTCTGTATTACTCCTTGATAGGTTTTTTTTCTGTGGTAGGGGATTAAAGTAAAAGGCATTTTTTTTTTTTGTGTACAGTTTTATTTCATTTTTTTTACTTACAAATTTTTTGCTTACCTTTAAACTATGAAAGTCTTAAACATTTGCTTTAACATTATATCATTTTGAAAAGTATCATCAGTAAACATATCAATAAAATCTGTCATACACATACCTCTAAGTTTGAAATACAAATAAAGTAAACAATATTCACCACAAACAGACGAAAATACACTTTGAATAACTTTATGATTATAAATCCATCTATTGGTGTTTTAACTATCACTGTTTCGATGGTGATTACACCCTCGGACCGTCCACATTCCTATCTCATTATCTAATCACCTCCATTGTTCGTTAACAATTTACATTACTTTTCAATATCTTAATACGTTCGACTTCAACAGTCGTATTACGGACGTCACGGAGAACCGTTGCTAACATAGAAATAATTTAAAGATATAGCACCTCTGTTTGTAGTTGACTGCTGCAGACAAACAGATAATCTGAAAACAGTTCCTATTTACCAGATAAGACTACAGCATACTGTCTTATTCTCAACGATTGCATTGTTGAATACAAACCACTAAGTAACATCGTAAAGAAGATATCATGAACGTAGATACACTTATAGTGGATGTTCAAGGATTTAAAGATATAAATAACAATTTTATTGTAAAAGAAGTAGCCATTGCGAGCCAGGAACATACACAAACTTTTTTGGTAAAGCCACCATATTCATTTCATCATCTCACAGAAGTAGAAAAGAAACGAGTCAGATGGTTAGAAAGAAACCGAGGAATTAGCTGGTGTGAGGGCTACATAGACTACAAGGAGTTTCATCGTGTTATCATACCTCATCTGAAGAATAAAAAAGTTATTGCAAAGGGTTTTGAAAAAATTAAGTGGATCAAAGATTTATGTGCAAACTGTGTGGTAATCGATATTGGTGAAAAGGGATGTCCTAATTTTTCAATGTTACAAAGTAAATTTTGTAAAAATAAAACGGACTTTAGTTGTGTAAATCATAAAATAAACTGTGCATTAAATAATGCTGTGTGTATTAGAAAATGGTATTATGATAATAACATGTCTAAGTTTAATTTATTTTGATTTTTATATTATTATCAATAAACTGATTCTTTGTGTTATTTACATGGTTATTTTATTTTTCATACTTATGCTTCCCTGTTTTACTGACTTTGAACTAGATGCAGCAGAATGAAATTGAGTTTTAATCGAACTACAAATATATTTTTTCTATCATATTTATTATTTAACTTAACATAGCTACTATTACTTAAATATTTGTTATGACTTAACTTTGAATTCCTAATGCTATGAGTCTATGACACAAATGACAATAAACTCTTATCGATTGCACTGAGTCCCAGGTGGTCTTAATCACCTTTCTTAAATTCCTTTACAACATAACAAAGGGAATATCCAATTCTCCAAACTATCGGAAGTAAAAACTGATTGTCATTGTTATCAGTGACTACTCTTCGAAGTTGCAAGAAACATTTCTAAGGATCTCAACTAATATAAAACGCATGCGCATTATTGTGTTCTTACGAAGTCGTGCTTCAACCATTCACAAAGTATAATCCTAGCACTAGGTGTATAAATAGGACCTTCAACTCTAGAGTGATCATCACTTACAATTCAACGTTGTTGCTGCTACATGCTGTTAAAATGGATCGTGAATGTGTTAGTGCTTTCTTCGTGAATCAGGCTGAGAACGAAATAAATTCGGAACTTATAGAAAGTTGTGAAAATGTAGACTTGATGGAGCTCTGTGAAGAAGTTGAACAAGCTGTAAAAATAGACGATGAGCTGTATCAAATATGTGTCATGGTTGAAAACAGTGTTAGGTGAGTACCTAAACATTAATTTTACTTCATCGAGCATAATCTCTGATTTTACAACTTCATGATATTAATGTTAATCGTGTCACGTAGCAGTGAAAGAATACTATCACCCCCTCTCTTTCCTTGGGTACCGTAAAAGGTGGCTAACGGATTAAAGACTACACATACGTCCAACAGCATAAAGCAACGATGGGTTCACCACCTATCACGATGAGCACATATGGTGGACTATGGTAGAGAACTACAAATTCAGTCAGTTTTTTTTTTCTCTTACAGTCAACAATCATCATCCTCATCACCATCATCAAAAGCACATCAAACGGGACATGGAGGAGTGCTCAAAAGAAGTACCGAAACTGGTGGTGAAAACGAAAATAATAGCAAAAGACCGCGAAATGAAGAAGATGCATTGACTTCAACGGCAAACAAGGTATATTGCGAAGCTTGTAATAAACATGTTAGCAGAAGATATTTTTCTAATCATGCTAAGAGCAATATACATAAAAATAATGTTTTAAAATCGCACAACTCTCTAGATAATGTATGTGTTGTAGAGTCAGCTTTTGGTCAGCGTATTATTACATACAAAATTAAAAGTAAAGAACAGTCCTACTCCTTTCAAACACCGGAATCATTTCTGGAGTCAGTTAAAAATGATATGTTTTTCTTAATAAATGAGACCCTTAATCAACATGTAACTGTTAAAATAAATTGTGTTCTACATGCAGATTTTGTTCAACAAACTAAGAACTTATCTAATTCATTTGATTTTCAAACCAACAATTTTATAATTTCCCAAACCGATGATTTGAATATTTTCATGACATCCTTACGCGATACTCTAGCGAACAAAATAAGTGCTTTTGAAAGAAAGGATAGTGGATGGAGTCTTACTAAAATTATATGTATAGAATTGAACATAAACAAGTTTAACCCACTACGAGGCACCTCATTCATTGATTTACCTAAAGATATTAAAGATAAAAAAGCAGTTATTAACGTAAGAAACGCAGATAATTTATGTTTTAAATGGGCATTACTCTCAGCGTTATATCCTTCAAACAAAAATGCAGAGCGAACATCCTCCTACAGTACCCATTTAAATAAACTTAAATTTGTTGGTGTATCGTTCCCCGTTAAGTTAAATGACATACATAATGTTGAACAGCTAAATAACATCAGTATTAATGTTTTCGGGTTAGAATTTGATAACAAATCAAAGAAACATTCAGTCATTGGGCCTCTTTATTTTACAAAAAATCGCAAAAGCACACATGTCAACCTTTTATATGTGCAAAATGAAATAAATGGACACTATTGTTACATCAAAAACTTATCCCGACTAGTTAGTAAACAAATGACTAATAAAGATGGTGCTGTATACATATGCGATGGATGTTTGTTACGTTTCACAACTAGAGATAGATTAGTTAATCACCAACAACATGACTGCTCGCACATAACCACAACATTACCAAACAGTGAGAAAACTTTAAAAAATTGGTTTGGAAAACCTGTATCAAATGACGAATTAACGTTTGATAAGTTTCAAAAAACAATGAGAATCCCTTTTGTTGTGTATGCTGATTTTGAAGCGTTATTAAATCCTTTACAAACTTCTTCTAATGAATCATTAAAACCGTACACCAATAACGTTCAAAAACATGAGCCTTACAGTTTTGGATATTACATCAAATGCTCATTCGATGATAGTTTGTCTAAATATGTAACATACAGTGGACCAGATTGTGCTAAAGTGTTTATGACTAGATTGCATGAAGACTTAAAATTAATATGTAAAAAGAATTGTGTTCAAAAATCTCCTAAACCGCTCTCAGCTGTTGATACTGACAGTGTAACTAATGCAAAAACTTGTCACGTTTGTGAAACTGATTTAAGCGGTGAAAAAGTTCTAGTCTTTGATTGGCAAACTGGAGATTTCAGAGGTGTTGCACATGAAGTATGTGAAAAGAAATTCCGTGCTCCCCGTCATATTCCAGTTTTTTTACACAATCTAAGTAATTACGATGCGCATTTTATTGTACATGCACTGAACTTTGTTGAAGGAAATGTCGATATAATTCCACAAAATAAAGAAAAATATATTTCGTTCACTAAACATCTAACAATAAACAATCAAAAAGTTAGCTTGAGATTTGTAGATTCTTTCAAATTTTTACCATGCAGCTTAGATCAACTAGCCAAAATCTTAAAAGACGAACAATTTCGTGAACTCAAAAACAACTTTCCTGCGAAGGAAGATTTCAATCGTCTCCGGAAAAAGGGTGTTTACCCTTATGAGTTCATGACTTCATATGACTGTCTTAATTTAACCACCTTACCTAATCAAGATCAGTTCTATAGTTCACTTACCGATACAGCAATTTCAAATGATGACTATAATCGTGCTAAAGATGTTTGGCAACACTTTGGTTGTCAAAACATGTTGGATTATTCTAACCTGTATCTCAAAACTGATGTTTTGTTGTTAGCTGATGTATTTGAAAATTTCCGCGATCTATGTTTTACAACTTATGGTTTGGATCCTAGTCATTATTATACAGCACCGGGGTTGAGTTGGGATGCCATGCTTAAACAAACAAAAATAAAATTAGAGTTATTAACAGATATTGATCAGATAGCTTTTATCAAATCGGGGATCCGAGGGGGTATATCTCAATGTAGCAATCGACATGCTAAGGCTAATAACCCCTTTTTAGATGATTTTGATGAGAATGAGCCTACATCTTATTTAGCTTATTTTGATGCAAACAATCTATATGGTTGGGCTATGTCACAGTACCTTCCTGAAGGAGGTTTTGAGTGGGTGAGTCCGGAGACAAACTATGAGGTTTCTGACACATCTCCATATGGCTTCATATTAGAAGTAGATTTGGAATATCCTGCAGAACTTCATGATTTGCATTCAGACTTGCCATTATGCCCCGAAAATATATACGCAGGGGGATCAGAAGAAAAAAAGCTTATTCCAAATTTAAATAATAAACAAAAATATGTAATTCACTATATAAACCTAAAACAATGTCTTAAGTTGGGTCTTAAATTAACTAAAATTCATAGAATATTGAAGTTTACACAGAGTCCTTGGTTAAAAAAATACATAGATTTGAACACTGAGCAACGAAAAAAAGCAGATTCAGACTTTGAAAAAGATTTTTATAAACTAATGAATAATTCTGTTTTTGGTAAAACCATGGAAAACGTAGAAAAAAGAGTGAACGTAAAATTACTAACTCACTGGGAAAATCGCGGTAAAACTTTGGGTGTCCAAGACCTAATTGCCAAACCTGAATTTCAAAGCATTTCAGTTTTTTCAGAAAACTTGGTAGCGGTACAGTTGAAAAAAACTAAAGTTTGCTATGATAAACCAATTTATTTAGGCTTATCTATTTTAGACATATCAAAAACTCTCATGTATGATTTTCACTACGAATACATGCTAAAAAAATTTAACAACAAAATCAAATTATTGTACACAGACACCGATAGCTTCATATATCAAATATTTACTAATAATTTCTATGAAGATATTAGAAACGACATAGATACACGATTCGATACATCTAACTATTCTGTTGATAATATCCACCAGTATCCACAAGTTAACAAAAAGAAATTAGGATTTTTTAAAGACGAAAATAATGGTGAAATTGTTAAAGAGTTTGTAGGGTTAAGATCAAAAATGTATGCAATTGAAACGAAAACAAAATTAACAACGAAAGCTAAGGGTGTTAATAAAAGCGTCACGCAAAGGATGTCAATGAAAAATTACAAATCTTGTCTTTTCAATAGAAACATTCAATACAACACTATGTACAGATTTCGATCAATTAAGCATATAATTTTCACACAGCAAATCAATAAAATATCATTGTCTTATAATGACACCAAGAGATATATCTTACCTAATAAAGTAGACACATTAGCATGGGGTCATTATAAATTGCGGTTGCCGATGTAAAAATGTTGTATCTAGATATAAATAATTTTAATGATATTCAGGTTTTATTGTATTGTATTTATTTGTAAGATCAAGCTCATTTTAAATTGTAAATTAACTGTAAATAAATTGTAGATAGTAACAGTAAGTTTTAATTTTAAGTGTATTAGCTCATTATAAATTGTAAATTAAATGTAAATAAATTTTAGATAGTAAGAGCAAGTTTTAATTTTAAGTTTATTAGCTGTTATAGTGTAGATTTATTAATGAATTTAAAAAAAATAAAAGGACTGATTGTCTTTTGATGAAATGCAACCATTTGTTTTGTGTATATGGTATTAAATTATAAATTATTCAAAAAATTTAACAAAAAAAAAATGTTTTATTTTCTAACTATTATCAATTTTTTGATCATACTTCTACATCACTTCGATCAGAGTAGACGTTTTGGTCTGGTTATAATCATGTTTCATTTTGAACATCCATTCACCGCAATTGTTGCTGGTCCAAGTGGTTGCGGTAAATCGAACTTTGTGTGTGAATTCCTGAAAAATATAAATCAACTATGTAATACAGAGTTTAAAAATGTCTTGTGGTGTTATGATGAAATGCAACCTTTGTACAACCTAAGTGATGTTACTTATTATCAGGGAATTCCTGATTTAAACATGTTCGATGGTAAAGATTCCCAACTTATAATAATTGATGATCTGATGAGAGAGTGTGATGGTCGGGTAGTTGATATCTTTACTAAGGGAAGTCACCACCGAAATTTAAGTGTATTTTACATAACTCAAAACTTGTTTCATCAGGGTAAAGGTCAACGTGATATTTCCTTGAACTCAAGTTACATAATATATTTCAAAAATCCTCGAGATAGAACACAAATTCGTTTTTTAAGTCGTCAAATTTCACCTGAGAACTCAAAACTGGTTGAAGAGGCTTATAGAGATGCTACTAATAAACCATATGGTTATTTAATGATTGACCTCAAACAAAACACTGATGATGTGTATCGGTTCAAAACAAATATATTTCCGAATGAATATACCGTTTGTTATGTATCTAAGAAGGGGTATAAATACAGTGGTAGCCAACATAAAAACTTCATTCCATAATTATGATACCAAGAGTTACTACGCATACAAACTTTTTAAAAGCATTACATGTGCTTAAACCAAAGTTTCGAAAGGCATTATTAAAATCTTGTAACCAAGAAGAACTACATTGCATTTGTGAGTGCATTCACAACGTTCTTCAAGGAAAAATAACAATTCCTACAAAAGAAAAAAATAAACTAGAAAAATATAAACATATTCTAAGAAAGCTTATTTCGAAAGGAGCAAATAGAACGAGAAAAAACATTATCATACAAAAAGGTGGTGCATTCTTACCGATTATCTTGGGAGCCGTATTGAGTGCATTATTGGGATCAGTCACCAAATAACCACTATGGAAAATGCCAAAAAAATGATATTAATTGAACCCGAAATAATAGAAAAATTAAAAAATGATAACACAAACAGAAACGTGAACAATTTATCACGACTCGACGAAGAAATGAATCATGTTTTAAAAAAGAAAATAGATGATCGAGAAAAATGGCCCCTATATTTACAAACACTACAAAGATATTTGTATTTTATTGGCAAAGATCGAAAGCCTTTAGAAATACCCATAATATCGTTTGATGAAACAGAAATTATAAAAAAAGAAAGCCGTGAGGATCGCCCTCCAGAAGCAATACAAGACTCCTCGAAGATAGTCGAATCCAACGCTGAAGATAAAGAAATTAATTATTCTAAAAGTCTTTTAATAAACCTTTTACCCAAGACATACAAAGCAAAAGGTGAGCTCTTAATAGATTTATTATTAAAAAATAAACAAAAAATTTATTGGGATGATAAAGGAACAGTTTACATCGATGACAAGAAAATTTATAAAAGCAACATAGTTGATTTACTCAACGATGTTATAAGACCGTTAAAAAATTCTTCACCAAACGGGTGGTTAGAATTTTCTAAGGCATTAAAGGAATTAAGAGTACCTTTGACTTACATCGGTAATCCAAGAAGAGCAACTTGCATCAATGTTATGTCTAATACTCCGAATTTTGGAAATCGATTTGAATCTAACGTAGAAAAAGATCACGAATATTCTACACCACCTTCAAGTACCATAACGCGTAAAGAAAAAGTCAAAAAGAAAATAGAATGGGAGAAATGGACTCCATATTAGAAATTAACGATATTTACTATGACATTTCTCATCCTGCTGGATATGGAAGTTTAAATCAAATAACAGATGTTATGAAAAATCGAATGACTAGAAAAGAAGTAAAAAATTGGTTAGAATCTCAAGAAACTTACACTCTACATAAACCTGTTCAACGACGGTTTCCTAGAAATAAATACATTTTATCTAATTTTAATGAACTTTGGCAAGTCGATTTAAGTGATATGCGATCTTATAGTGAATATAATGATGGTTTTAATTATATTTTGTGTATCATTGACGTGTTCAGTAAATATGCGTTTGCAAGAGCAATGAGAAAGAAAAATTCTGTTACAGTGAAAAAATGTCTTGCAAGTATATTATCTGAAGCAAAGGCGACTCCCACACATTTGCAATCAGACAAAGGGACTGAGTTTATTTCAAAAGATGTTCAAATGTTTTTAAAAACTTATAACATAAATTATTACACAACTAATAACCCTGATATTAAAGCAAGTATAGTCGAAAGATTCCAAAGAACTTTGAAGACTAAAATGTGGCGCTACTTTACACATAATAATACTTATCGTTACATTGATATCTTAGACAATTTGCTATATTCCTATAATCACAGTTTTCATAGAAGTATAAAAATGAGGCCTTGTGATGTTAATTCAAGTAATATTATGACTGTGTGGCGGAATTTGTATAGTGATAGTGATAGTACAAAATTATCTAAATCACACAAACCAAAATTTAGTATTGGTGATTACGTTAGAATCACAAAATATAAACACATATTCCAAAAAGGTTATGAAACTAATTGGAGTGATGAAATCTTTGTTATTACATCGATTATAGATAGGTCACCTTGGGTGGTATACACCCTTAAAGATTTACAAAATGAAACGATTACTGGAACTTTCTATGAAAAGGAATTGCAGAAGGTTAGTCATGATTCCTCTTCGAAGTATAAAATAGATAAAATACTGAGTACTCGATACTCTGGTCTCAGAAAGGAATTGTTGGTCAAATGGAAAGGTTATCCGAATAAGTTTAATAGTTGGATATTAGCTTCAAGTCTTGAGAAAATATGACGAGTGATAGTTTTTATTTAACGTTACCAAGTAACAGTTCAATGTCATATTTTCCTGAAAACAGAACCACCAACTTCTGTACAAAATTACCGAAGTCGATTAAATTAGAAGGAGAATGGTATGTTGGCATAGTAGAGTTTCAATATCCCTGTACCATGTTTACTGTTCAAGATCATGAAAATATTGTGTACGTTACCAAAAGAATGCAAGTTCCGGGTGATGAAGGAAATGAGTCGGTGGTGACATACAAAACTCATATACCAGCATCCAGTTACGAAAACATTGAAGATGTTTTAACAGCATGTAACTCCAGAGAAGCTTTTATATTACGTTATGACAAGATATCGAAATACATTACTCTCACTAATGAAGATAATAAAATTATTTCTTTACAATTTTCACCAAAGTTAAGTCTTCAACTTGGATTTGATCTAAATACTAATGTGGTTACTAAAAGAGTCAGTAAATTTCCTGCTAATTTATATTTAGGATTACCATCACAGTTATATGTGTACTGTGATATTATCGAACCCCAGATGGTTGGTGATGTCATGTGTTCATTATTAAGAATCATACCATTGGATCCAGCTAAATATACGTATGGATCAAATAAAATGCACATCTTCTCACCTCCACATTATGTATCTGTTATGCGAAGAGAGTTCGATACAATAGAAGTAGATATAAGAACGAACACAGGAGAAAACGTACCATTTCAATTTGGAACGGCTTGTGTTAAACTACACTTTAAGCGGAAATAATAATGTATCCGAAATACAATAATATCTGCCCTTATGAACATTACTATACGCATCAAGCCGGTTCCGGAGTTGGTGTGATTTATAAGGGCGCAGCACATCAACGTGGACACGGTATTGGAAGCTTCTTAGGTGGACTATTCCGTTCAGTATTACCTTTATTGTCGAGTGGGGCTAAAGTTATCGGTAAAGAAGCATTAAATGCTGGTGTAGGACTTTTATCCGACATGGTACACACAAGGCCGCTTAATGAATCCGTAAGAAATCGTGTTAAGGAAGCAACTTCAAATTTAAAAAGGAAATCAGATGAAAAGATAGATCAAGTCATGAGTGGTTCGGGATATAAAAGTAAAAGACAACAGTTACAAAGTATCAGTCAGTCGCAGCTATCAAAACGGAGAGCATTGAAAAAAACGAAGAAGAAGAACAATAATTTAAAAACTAACGACATATTTTCAGTGTAAAAAAAAATAATAATAATAATAATAATAATAATAATTGTAATAATGTCTTTTTTGCATAATCATTCATGTGAATGTGTTAAGTCCGAGTTGGATTTATTTGCATTACCGTCAACTCAGACTAGTATTGAAAGTGGTCAGTGGGTTCACTACAAACCAATTTCATCGCTTAGTGATGATGGACCAATCGAATTTCAGATTCCTGGAAGTGGTGATGACTACATAGATTTATCACACACTTTGATACACATAAAAGCAAAAATTCTAAATCAGGATTTAACACCTCTGACAGCAACAACTACTGTGGCTCCGGTTAATAATTGGCTACACTCACTCTTTAGCCAGTTAGATGTTTATTTAAATCAAAAACTGATAACACCTCCAAACAATACTTATGGCTATCGAGCTTACATTGAAACACTACTAAATTATGCTCCATCAGCAAAACAATCACACCTAACATGTGGACTCTGGTATGAAGACACATCAGAAAAAATGAATTCAACTGATGAGTCAAATAAAGGATTTACTATTAGACAAAAATTGGTAAAGGAAAGTAAAGAGGTCGAAATGATAGGACATTTACATGGAGACATATTCAACCAAGAAAAGTTTTTAATTAATGGTGTTGAAATGTGTGTGAAATTAGTACGTTCTCGAGATACATTTAATTTAATGTGTTCGTCTAATGATGTAAAATTAAAAGTTTCCATTATTGATGCCACACTTATGATTCGAAAAGCTCGTGTAAACCCTACTGTTCTGCTTGCCCATCAAAAGGTTTTATTATCAACCTCAGCTAAATATCCTATTACTAGGGCTGAAGTAAAAGTTCTAACCATTCCAGCAGGTATTCAGGGAAAAACTCTTGATAATATTTTCCTTGGTCAAGTACCAAAGAGATGTATAGTAGGATTTGTAGATAATACAGCGTTTAATGGATGTCTTACAAAAAATCCTTTTGATTTCGATCATTATGGTATTAGTTCTTTTTGTTTATACATCGATGGAACACAGATTCCTTCCAAAGCTCTACAACCTGTTTTTAGCAACAACTTGTTTACATCAACTTATCATACTTTGTTCTCTGGAACAGGAATTCATTTCCTAAATGAGGGTAACGGTATTTCTAGAGCTGATTACGCTAATGGATACTGTCTAATGGCGTTTGACTTAACTCCAGATTTATCTGCCAATTCAACAGCTCATTGGAATCTTATTCGACATGGAAGTGTTCGGTTAGAAGTTAGATTTGAGACAGCTCTAACACAAACTGTTAATTGTATTGTTTATGCTGAGTTTGATAACATTATAGAAATAGATAAAAATAGGAACATAAGTGTAGATTTTAGTAGTTAAGTCCTAATTGTGTATGAAGACACATGTTTTCATGTTATTATGAATACCTTAGAAATAACAAAATGTTTAAAAAAATTATGTCATTTGCTGGAATTCAATGTTTATGCGGCTAATCGCATTCCTATACATGTTACACAACCTTTCTATATGATTAGTAATCTTGATCCTGATACTAGACCTGGATCACATTGGATAGCATTATATATCAACAATAAAGGAGTTGGCGAATACTTTGATACTTTTGGTCGTAAACCTGAAAGTTATCATTTATCATTTTTAAGGAAAAACACCAATAGATGGATTTATAATCATAAAGTTATTCAAAGTGTATTTTCGTCTGTTTGTGGTGAATATTGTTTACTTTATTTGTATTTCAAACTTAGAGGTATGTGTATGACAGATTTTATTGATATGTTTACTGATGATACTTTTCAAAATGATATAATGTTAAAGCAAATGTTTAAGACTTTCATAGTTTAAAGGTAAGCAAAAAATTTGTAAGTAAAAAAAATGAAATAAAACTGTACACAAAAAAAAAAAATTCCTTTTACTTTAATCCCCTACCACAGAAAAAAAACCTATCAAGGAGTAATACAGAAAAAAAGAAATATAAATAATGTTGAATAAATTTATTCGTAATTAAATTAGATAACGAACCGGGGTCGTCTCATCGAAATAGTCATTATTTATGAATTATTACTTTATTCAATCTTTATTTTTAAAGGTATATTTCTTACAGTCAGGTACTTTGGTAATATCTTTGGAAATATTATAAATCAACTGTCGAGTTCGTTGGTGGTGCTTACTTTTGTTGTTAACGTAGTATTTCACTCGCACATCCGCATGTTTCCAGTGATCTGACTGTGGGACGTTTGTCAGCTTCTTCATCTCGTAAATCTCGATCTTTATGAGATGCGTTGCCGTCGATCCATCGTCTTCATTTGTTGAGATGTAAGCCATCCCATCTTTCGTTGCTCTTCCCACAGTAGATGATTGTATTTTAGGTTTTTTCTTCTTTGGAGGCTCCTCGAAGAATTCGTCGAGAGATTCGTTGTTCGGTCTATCTCTCTTGATTGGATATGGGGATGTATCTTCATCATCGGATGTTGGGAAGTAATATTGTTTATAGGTGTTTTCTTCGTAATCAACGGTGTTACCCATGCAACATGTGAGCTATAACAATGAATGAAAAGAAAAGTAAGTATTAAATAAGAATACAATAAAAACAACAGTATGACACGCACTGGAGAGTTGGTCTCTCAAAATAAGGAAGAGACACAAAGAAAAAAGTAAATTAATGTAATACTTACATCCATACTGTCTGCCATGTCCTCGGGTTACTAGGTTATACTTTGTCAATGGTTGAAGCACGACTTCGTAAGAACACAATAATGCGCATGCGTTTTATATTAGTTGAGATCCTTAGAAATGTTTCATGCAACAACTTGCCTAAACGACCAAATACATTAAGATATCGGAAAGTAATGTCAATTGTTAACGAACAATGGAGGTGATTAGATAATGAGAAAGAATTGTGGACGGTCCGACGGTGTAATCGCCAAAACACAGTGGTAGTTAACAATAGAGGCAATTAGATAAGGAGCAAGGGTCGTCTTATTGTTAACAATAGAGGTAATTAGATAACGAAGAAGGACCATCCGTGAGTAACGTAACTCGGAAACGGCAAGAGATATCGCTCTGGGACCCAGCGCAATCGATTCAAATGGGGGGGTTTTCCTTTTTTTTTTTTTTTTTTTTTTTTTTTTTTTTTTTTTTAGGTTTGGTCGACCCTTGAAACGACTTTTCGGCACACCAAAACAGGGTTGGGGACGCGATGATTCAGTGAGCCAGAACTGTCGAATACACACTACTGACGTGCACGACGAGGCACGGAGGAGCTCAGATGATAAATTCTAGGACCGGCAGACTAAATCACATACCTAAGTCAAAAATGGTAACTTTACAGGAATTAAAATTAGTCCTTAAATAAATAAGAAGGTGAAAAAGACAACCATTTCTTAAGCGATATACGCTTCTAAAATGTTCAAATAATTTTTAATGCAAATTTTGTTGCCAACAAATTACAAATACACAAATGTTGAAAAAATTTCCACGAGCAGGATTTGAACCTGCACCCTTCTGACATACTGGGTCAGGTGCTCTTCCAATTGAGCTATCGAGGTCCTGACCAGGCAGCCCGCCGAAATTATTTAACACTTTTTACTTTGAAAGTCAAAGGCGCCCATTCAATGTCAACAACTACCGTCACTAACATCCGATCATATATTTTTCAGAAGGGTGCAGGTTCAAATCCTGCTCGTGGAAATTTTTTCAACATTTGTGTTTTTAATATACGCTTCTGTTTGATTTATGTAAGATTTCTATCTTTATGACAGTTCTATGAATAGACCATAAGCAAAATAAAAATAAAAAGATTTTTGTGACACATATATGCTTTAGTCTGCCGGCCCTACAATTATTTTTTGGTCACCTATCCCTCATTCCGTCAACCCGAGCCAAGGTCCGAGCCTTTAGATGCGACTTCGGGTTGTTCCACTCCCAACCCCAACCGAACCCCTCGGAGAACCTAGTAGGGCACGGGGACACGCACTAGTGCGTGATGCCGTTCCCTCTAGGAAACCTCTGACGGAGGATCCCTTTAAGTTTCTCGCCGCTCCCAATAAAGTCAGGTGAAGCTGAAAATGTCCAGTGGACATCCCATCAGCAAGCTCTCTCAAAAATATCCTCAGTTTGCGCAATGAGCCTAAAAAGCTTTGCTGCCCATGACCAGTAGTTCAACTACCAGCCTTAGACCCATAGGTTCAGGTAGGCTACTCTTGACGCAAACTAAATCTCAATACAATTCCAATGCGTTTAATATATATCGATATTGGGATAAGTTTCGCAATTTCGGAACGCCCCATCTCGATAATAATTTGTTCACTCAATTTCCACGCAATTTAATTCCAATGTAGCGCTATCATCGCTTTTAAGAGTGCCATTTGAATTTTTTAGATTTGGGATTGGAAATTGATTATTGTAATTGTGTTTCAAGAGTAACCCACCTGAGTTGTACACACGCCTCCACATCGACTTCCACAAACTGTGAAATTTCCTCAATAGACTTTGCACTTTATGAATATGGCTTATGGTTGAACATTTATTAAAGAATTTGACAGTTTTGAATAGGTTGATGTGGGCGTCAGTACATTATTGTGCTCGCTTAGTTGCGCCTCGGCCCAATATCTTTCGTCGTTCTATCGTCGTCTATCGTTAAATGGTTACTAGACAACAGATAAACATACTTAAAATACTTAAATATGTACATAAAAATAAAGATTTTATTATTTATTTATTTTCTATTTTTATTTTTTTTTACCGCTGGATGCGAGCAGCACAAAACCGGTCGTTGTGGAGATCCTTGGGGGAGGCCTTTGTCCAGCAGTGGACGTCTTTTGGCTGAGATGATGATCATGATGATGATTTATTACATACTTACTATACATAGAAAACACCCAAACCCTAAAAAATTGACTCGACCGCGAATCAAACCCAGGATCTCGGAGATGGCGACACCATGAAAACCGGTGTTCAAACCACTCGAGGAGGTCGTCAGAGTCGTCGTAAGGAGCTGTGGGGCAGTATGTAGGTCATTATTTCACTTTACTCAGTTAAGTTGTATAACTCCGGCTGTATTTAGATTATCTTATCTAAGACTGACGATAGACATAACAAAAATATTATCATCAGTGTTTTGTTGTATTCCGACAGTGTGTGATAAGATTGTCAGTTCCTCAATGATTGAGAATTTCGGTTGGAGTGCTCTTCCGTCGACTTTATCGTCATTCAATTGTGTCTTGGCGACACGAAGGAATTAAAAAAGATGAAACAATTTTTTTTGTTATTTACATTTTTTATCTATACTAATATTATAAAGAGGAAACCTTTGTATTTTTGTATGTATGTATGTTTGCAACGAATAAACTCAAAAACTACTGGACCGATTTAAAAAATTATTTCACCATTAGAATGCTACATTAGCGCTGAGTAACATAGGCTTTATAAAAAAACAAATACTAAAAACGACAATTTAATTTTCCAATACAAAAAGGCTTGTTTGTTTTGTTGTCATGGAAACCATTGATATATATTTAACTCAATGATGGAAACTGTCAAAGCGGTACGAAGTCTGCCGGGTCAGCAAGTAATCTATGTATTAATACGTGAAGCAAAATATTTGTACCCCTTTTTACGAAAATTGCGCGGACGGAGGAGTATGAAATTTCGCACACTTATCTATATACATATTATGACTTGTCCTGACTGATTCATCATCGCCGAGCCGAAACCGCTGGAGCTAATTAGATGAAGTTTTGACTGTAGGTTAATTGAGTGACGTAACTAACCACTAAGAAAGAATTTTACGGAAATCATACCCTAAGGGGGTTCAATAGGGAGTGAAAGTTTGTATGAAAGTCCGTCAGTTTTGAAGTAAAATACATGAAAATTGGCATTTGGCTTTTTGAAAAGAAATAAAGAATGACGTGTCTCAGGAATTTTGTTTTTTTTCCTTTAACTCCTTTAAAAAAGGGAAAAAGGTATTTTTTGAGAAATAGTTATTTTAAAGTATTATCTATAAAAATGAATAATTTAATCGATCTATAGATTTTTCAATAAAAATAAAGAATGACGTTTTTGCATTTTTCAAAAAATCTTCCCTAGAGGGGTGAAATAAGGGTGGAATTTTTTTATGAAAATTTGTCATTCCTTAAATTTCGGTATTTGGCCTGGTTAGAAATTATAAAGTAGGTCCCCTTAGGTAGGGGATGACAATTGTACAGGAGGTTTCAAAACGGACCAAAATTACTTATACAGAGTGATCTTTATTTGGTTATTTTGTGTTAGACACTTTTATGCATGGATGGGCTTTTTAATGATAAAAAATGAAAATCTTAATGTTGAAATGACGTGACATGTTTAGTTGTCTAACCCTTTTTACTTATACCCTTACAATATTTACCTTTAATAAGATTGGCTTTTATTACCTACGTGAGCAAAGCCGCGAACAAAAGCTAGTAGTTTATATAGGAAGGATTGCAGAATGTTAATATATTTTTAGATTATACACACTCGCATATGAATACATCCAATAGGACACACACGCATATACACTCTTTTCAAAAATTTAAAAATGGAAGAGGAGCGGTCGAAATCTGTCAATGTCAATCCAAACTTACATTTTATCTTTTTTAATTTTTCATTACTTAGGATACAATCCGTGCAGCCTTAATAAAATTAGTCGAATTTCGACCACTGGGCGACCATTAGTTAGTTGAAATAGGTAAAGACAAACTGCTTCACCTCAAAACGATGGCTTAAGTTACACAAGGCTTAAAACAAAGTGCAGATGCCTATAGTGTGAGTTTTGTTTACTATCCGTATTCATTCGATTACGTTTACGAAAACGAAAATTAGTATGGCATTGAAGCAGCGCCTCCTGGCGACATACGAGAGGAGTTAACTTTTTGCCATACAAATTCTCGTTTTCGTTTACGTGATCATTCCTACATATTGATAAATTTTCTTTTTTTACGTTTTTTCACAAAAACGAGTTGGGAGTCGAGAGGAGCTCCATGGTTGGTCCCGGCTGCATTAGCAGTCGTTAACAACCACCAACCTTCACTGGGCCAACGTGGTGGTCTATGGCCCGTTCTCCCTATCCATCCATAGGGAAGGCTCGTGCCCCAACAGTGGGGACATAAAATGAGCTGATGATGATGAGTTAGGACTTTAAAATTGTAATAAATTTTGTTTTTCACTGCCCAAATTCAAAGTCGATATTTTTTTATTCAATTAAACTTAAGAAAAGTGCTTTCGAATCGTCCATACATTTTTTAGTTACTACCCTTTCAGGACGTCTATTTTTTAGCTGCGGAGAAGAATGAGCGCAAGAAACTCCACAGCTTTAATAGAAGTATCTAACGACATTTACAAAAAAAAAGTATGTCGTTACCAAACCTTACAATGTTTAATTTAGAGGGTTCGTGGCGGGAAAGTGAAGAGTCATGTCTGTATGTATGTATGTGTGTATGTATGTATATATGTATGTATATATGTATGTATTTATGTATGTATGTATATATGTATGTATGTATGCATGTATGTATGTATACATACATACATACATACATACATCACGCCTTTTTCTTGGAGGGGTAGGCAGAGACCACCTTTTTCCACTTGCTGCGATCCTTACAGACTTCTTTCGCTTCATCCACATTCATTAGTCTCTTCATACACGCTCGTCGGTTTAGGGTACTCTTGACCTGACCTTTTTTAAGGACTTCCCCGATTTGATCCAGGTACTTGCGTCGAGGCCTTCCCCTACCAACATTTCCATCCATACTCGCCCTATATATACTTTTAGTCAGCCTGCTTTCCTTCATCCTCTCAACATGTCCGAGCCATTTAAGCATTCCTTTTTCAACCCTAGTCACTATATCTTCTTTTACACCACAACGTTCCCTAATCACACTATTCTTTATCCTGTCACTTAGCTTGACTCCAATCATACTTCTTAACGCTCTCATTTCTACTGCATTTACTTT
Source organism: Eudonia mercurella (assembly GCA_963082485.1). Taxonomy (NCBI): domain Eukaryota; kingdom Metazoa; phylum Arthropoda; class Insecta; order Lepidoptera; family Crambidae; genus Eudonia; species Eudonia mercurella. The sequence goes on along the minus strand of OY720049.1, from coordinate 9,212,588 downwards.
GCTTTCATGCTTCCTCTGCCATACCCAACTTTCACTGCCATACATCAGTGTTGGAACCAACACCCCTCCATGTACAGCCAGTCGGGCCTTATCGGATACCTTCTGACTGTTCATGAAGGCGTGCAACGCTCCATTCACCATGTTACCGGCATTTACTCTCCTTGCAATATAACTATCACACCTTCCATCTGCTGTAACCATGTATGTATGTATGTATGTATGTATGTATGTATGTATGTATGTATGTATGTATGTATGTATGTATGTATGCATGTATGTATGTATGTCTGTTTCTTTGGCACGCCCTAGAGCCCAAACGGCATGGTGGATTTTTTAACATATGAGGTGTCGTTAGATTTGTTTTGACTGCGGGAGTGACGTAAGCTATAAAAATTAAAAAAAAAAAAACAAAAAAAACGTAAAAACATTGGGGGTTAGCTATTAATTTGTAGTCTTGACCACAAAAAACTGTAAGATCGCACTTTCAAAATTTTTTAAACGAATTACAACGTCTGCGGATGTTTTTACTGTCCGTATTCATTTTAATACGTTTACGAAAACGAAAATTAGTTAGCATTGAAGCAGCGCCTCCTGGCGGCATACGAGAGGAGTTAACGTTTTTCATAGAGTGCCAAGTGTGAGTTCCATTCGCTATTCGATCACGTTAACGAAAACGAGAATTTGTAATTAGATAATTGTTACTAAGTGAAAAATTTGATTCTCTTTGTATACTGATTGTCTGACATTTTATAATGGTTTTACTATTTTTTTTTAAATAAACTAAAATAACTAAAATCTATTTATTTCAGGCTGTTGCCCATACTATTGTTAGTATACAAATGACTTAAAAACTATGTTAGTAAATACAAGTAGGTACACGAAATTAATTTAGATATCTGCCGCCCTCTGGGGCTCCGGGCACACTTGTGCCCCCCCCCCCCCCCCCCCCCCCAGAAGGGGGCTTTAAAGTTTTCCAATATTTTTGCTGATATACTTACTTAGTTGATTTTTTGAGATATTTATAATTTTTAGTAAGTAAATATTTATTTATACTAATCGTTGATTGTTTGTGATATTTTTCAATTTTGCACACCGATTTGATTCGTAATGATAAGACTGATTTTGATTAAATAAATAATACTTAAAAACACATTTAAAAGCATTTTTATTACTGACTGTAGCTCATACCATTTGATTTGTTTTGGTATTCGTTTATGAGTGGTATTCGTTAGGAATAAAAAAATAATAACGATAATAAACAAATACCATTTGGTTATATGGTCTAAGGTTTGTGGTATTAGAAAGGTCAATAGGTTAAAAAGTACGATACCAAAGACAAAAATGACCTTTGAGATGACACGTTTATAAATACGGGTGTAACACTCGTGTTTATTAACGAGTAAAAGCTCATACTGAAGCAAAAGTTCATAAGGACTGATTTTTCAGTCGTCGATTAAAATTTATTCATTGAATAATTTTGACATAATGACAGATTCTCTTTAGAAAATAGCTACGTCACAAAGACAATGTTATTCGTTGAAAAAAACTTATCTGAGGATCGAAAAATCGAGCCTTAGTAAACCGATGAAGTTAGAAACGTCAAAAGTTAGAATTCTTAGCCAAACAATAATAGTCACCAATATCTTTACTCAAGCAATCTAGTTATATTTCTCTAAGAATTCATAGTGACAAACAAAATAAAAAAACATAAATGTTGAAAAAATTTCCACGAGCAGGATTTGAACCTGCACCCTTCTGACATTCCGGGTCAGGTGCTCTTCCAATTGAGCTATCGTGGTTCTAACCAGCCCGCCGAAATTATTCAACACTTTTTACTTTGTAAGCCAAAGGCAAAAAAACAAAAACAAAATAATATAAAATTTATTAATTTGATAATAATAACAATACTTTTATTTAATTTATTCAAAAAATATCTATTCTAATTTAAACGTTACTTGTTTATAAAATGAAATTAGATCTTAGTGACATTTCTAAGATAATGGCTTGTGTATAAATACGGGTGTACACCTCGGGGAGCCTAGTGCGACTTTTATTAGCCACTCAATCACATTAATGAAAGCTTTAATTTGTATGGCATTGAAGCAGCGCCTGCTAGTGGTAAACGATGTGAGTAAAATTTATACCAAAATTTTCTCGTTTTTGTTTACGTGATCGGTAGCAAATAAAACTCGCATTTAAGCATCCAGACTTCAACAAAAGTTAACAACGTCACGATATAAAATAATACGTAAAATAAACACACAAAAAAGTACCTAGTTCCCTTTAAAAAGCAGTTTTCATTTCAATGTGTGGTGGTCGTGTAAACTTTTGAAAACATTGAAAACTTTTTACACTACACACTCCCATTCACACTGCCATCTTGCGTCGGCAACTAGAACCACCCATAAGTGCGTTTCGAAGCACGCTCAAGCAATAGCACAGAAAAAGGATATGCAAAATAGTTTCCAACCTCCAACAATGCCTGCATTGCTGTCAAAGTTAATTTAAATATAATTAATAACAATATCGTAGTAATCGCCAATACATTAGTTAAGAAAATCAGTAAGTAATGCTATTTATCAACCAACATTAAAAGTTAACAAACTAGAAAAAAGCCGTAACAAAACGCAATCAAATCATCTACAGTTTCATGAATCGAACAGATGTCAAAATGTCAAATTAGCATTCGATTTTCGAATTTGCAATTCCAGAGATAATACATCGCCGCTACATAAGGTGGAATCGCGCGAGAATTTTCACTTGCACCATTATCTATGTAGCTTGTAATAATGCTGCGTATGTGTGGGTGAGCGCTCGCGGCCGGTGCCTCGTTTGAACGGGCGAGTTCTCCAAAGAGAATTTAGTCAAGTGACAACACTGACAATAAACCTTTTTGTTATTTTTTATTTCGTGAATTCATATTGATATTAAGTATTCTTTATGCACATTATTTTAACAATTATTTTAATATACTTACTTTTATTACACCACGCCACGCAGTAAAGGTTTAGAGAACTACTTGTCGGTAAACTCGATCGGGAAGCGATTCTTGAACCAGTGAAAAAGTTTCACACTATATCAACATTTTTTGATACCGAAAATTCTCGAACGATATATAATGATTAGTAAATTTATTATTATTATTAATCTTTGTAGCATTGTTGTGTTCCGGCAGCTAGAGATAAGATAACCAGTGCCTGACTAGTTGAGGATCCCGAGTGAAGTGCGCTTCCATCATTGGCCTTTATGCTAGCTTTTTATAGTTTTTATATGGGCGTATGGCTATAATACCTATATCAATATGTCCCACAGTCTAACATGCTGCATTTCGTTTTTTATTTAACTTCAATCATCATCACTTAACATCAGGTGAGATCAAGGCACTGTGCTTACCCATAAAAATATTTAAAAAATAAATAATTAAAATGTAAATAATGCAGAAGTTATTTTATTTTATAGTGTATTTTGTCATGTCACTTTTAAACCCCAAGATCACCGGTGAGATTCAAAAATTGTCCTTAATTTATTTATTGTTTGTTTATCTGAGTGATCGAAAGAGCGAATGAACGATCACGAGAATTTTTATGGTATTGGCGCAGCGCCATCTGGTGACAAACAAATAGTTGGAAAAATTGCCATACCAATGCTCGTTTTCGTAAACTTGAGTGAATGGCGAATAAAACTCTTGGTTTTAGATTTTAAACCGTTTATTTTTGGATCTGATGGTACGACGAAAGCGGTTTATGTTATGTTCTCAAGTATTATATAGTATAAATATAGAATATTGTGTTATTCTTGTTGGTTGTCCTATTAAATGAAATAAATAAATAAATAAATAAATAAATATACAAAACTCGAGGTACTAAATTATTATCTTACTTATTGTTGTTTGGTCAGCATGTATGTTAGTAAAGTTTTATAAAAGCACTTAATCTGATTGGGTTAGCGTGCAGAGTGATTGATGTGGATGAGTTAGAATGCTGATTATAGGAAAAGTATTTATGAGATTCTACCAGTACAATTACGAAGCGTTTTTCCTTATAAATTGAATTTGCGGATTTCTTTATTATTCTGCAATACTAAAACATCAAATATGCTTAAGAGATTGTTCAAGCATTCAGTGATGCTTACTGTGAGTTTTTAATGACAAGTTAGTTTCACAAGTATGTCACTGCTCATCATCTGTCACTGTACTGTCATCCCATACAAATTGTAGTTAAGTTTAACTTAATCGAATAGTAAAAAATTTCGCACTTTCTAAACTGCTCATATAGTTGGGGACAACTTAATAATGTTAGTCACTATAATTTGATAAGTAAGAAATCTGGTAGGTGGTAGGATTTTTTCCAGAATGCAACTGGATCAAGACCGTCCACCTATTTCTACCGCCAACCAGCATCCAATAATCCATAAGAACGTAGTTTAGGGTAGGCGCGCGAGTAACTCTAGGTGTAGCAGGCACCTGCGGGGCCGGAGTAGTGGACGGCTCAGTTTTTGAAAAAAGTAGTATTTATTATTGAATATTTTACTAGCCTGTCATGTTTCTAGTGGGAAACAACGTTCGAACGCGCTCCAAACTGCTGATAGCCCCTTATCTCATCTACTACTACGTCAACAGACGCGCTCCGTCCCTCTCCAACGCCCTATTCATGCATCACGCTATACCGCTCGCGCAGTTAAACCTCTCACTCATTCATTACAAGTGCACCGTCGCACCTTCTCGCTCGCACCTCTCGCGCTCTCGCCGAGTCTCCATAATGAATTAAATCAACAAGCTTCGCTCCCTCTCGATAGAGAGATGATCAGCGTTCCATATTTGAATTTATTTTGGAATAGACATTCTGAAATTCTGGAATAATTTTTAATAAAATTACTTGGTTTTCATCGTTATTTAGTTTCATTAATTTAAAAATGCAGTGACTATGCTTGACTGGAAAATATAATATACTTTTATAAGTATAACAATCCATATTCTTACCTACCTAATAAAAATGAAATACTGTTCGTTGATAAGTGTAATACTTGTGAAAAGCTGCACGGATTTGGATGAAATTTTGCTCATAGACAGACCATGATCTCTAGAACATAGGATACTTTTTATACCGGTAACAGGCCCCTGTAGAATAGTGTATTCCTCGCGATTCGCGAACGAAGTCGAGGGCAACAGTTACCTAAATAGTTTTTAAAAAGTTTCACTCTTAATATGATTAAGTTAACCAATGTCTGACTTCACTTAAATTATATTATATATTTTTTTTATATTAGAATTTTTACTTATTTAAATAATTTATAATACTGTATCGTAAATGTATATGTAAACGTTGCTCTACGCATTAGATAGAAATGGGTGATAAGTTATTAATTAATCAACAAACGTCGATTAAATATAGATAACGTACTTCATTATCGGCCTATGAAAGTCTCGCTGCTGGGCTCAAGTTATTCACTCCCCTCTCCCATTTATAAGTTTATTTTTTATATTGATAAATTCTACATAATTTAATAATAATTAGTAGTAGTCGTTTTTTGGTGAATGTATATAATTTTTGTCTCTAATCCACTCACAAATGCTGAATGCGAGTTTTATTCACCGTTCTTTCACGTTAACGAAAACGAGAACGACCGAAACTCACCTCGGTTGTCAAAATCTCCGTTCCGTCAAAGTCAACGAAAAGTGAATATAAAACTCTAATAATGCTACAAGTAGACTTGCGATCCTTTTATTTGAACTGCCCAGACTCCGACGAGAAATGCCCGCGAGTTCCTAACAAAACCTTTTTACCAAGCCATCTTATTTAAGTGTATATCTAGCACAATCTCGAAGATCTCTCTTCTCCGTTGGACCGTCAAATCGTCTGCGTTAAAAACAGTGCTGGTGTGCTTTCACTAACTTTCTCTTCGACAATAGAAAAGAACATTGTACGCCGACCGCCTGCATGTATACATTTTTGCATACGACTTGTAACATTGTTGCCAATCATGTCAATCTTGCCGCCAAGAATTGCCACTTGACCACGGTCAAACAAGAATTTCGTCTATTGTCAGCACAAGTGATTGACCTAAGACAAAAACCGGTATTTACTATTAATCACTCTGACATAATCTAATTGTGTAATATATCTGAACTTGCCGCGGTGTCGCGAGCCGAGCGCCGCTGACGCGGCCCGACGGCGCCCGACGAGTTGACAGCTCGTCAGTCGTCCGTCACCGCGCGGCACACTTCTCTTTATGTATTGAATTACATAGGTGCAGTGTACGCTGTCGCGCCGGCAACTCCAGCGTTCTCTTTTCGATTATTATTTACACGGCGGCTTGCAGTTTCAAAATACGTATCGGACTATCGGTCGATCACGGTCCGTAGCGTCCGCAGTGGCGGGAAGCGTATATTTTTTTCGCCGTCTATTGATTCGTTACCGATAGGTAATATTTTTACGGTAGTCGCGCGGTGCACCGGACGGTACGTACCCGGTGGTATGTGTTAGGTAGTGCTGAGTTTTCACGGGATGGCAGCTCGTTTTCCCTAGCGCACGTGCCTCGCACTGTTTACGTAGTACCTACATTGTGCGGGGCTAAGTGCGGAGTCATTGACACGCCAGGCGTGACACACATTCCTGCCTGAGTGACGGCACAACACGTCCGCGGATTCTTGCTGATTTTGTTTTTTTTTATATTTTTTTTGCTACTTAATAATGTAGTGTCTTTATTTTTACAATAGCAGATGTGCTGATTATTCGTTTTTTTACGAACGGTTGTGGTGTGTGTACCGGCATTGTTTGGCTCTGTTATCATTATCAGCGTATCTGATAACTCGAAGGCGATCTCCTTGGAATCTCCGTTGTGAGGTTTCGTTAATCGACTGCAGTGCGATCTTCTGTTGTTTGTGATATCGTGTTTTTTGTTTAATTGACACGGCGCTATTTGTGCGGATATTGGCGTAAATGTTTTTTGAGTTGAGGTTAACTTTAACCGCAGTGAAAATAGGTCCCAGATGCATAGGTACCTAGTTTTCTTTGTATTGAGTGAATGAAAAATATTATTTGCGGATAAAAAATGTAGATTAATTAAAAAAAATATTTGTTTTTCTGTGACAGATTTGGGGCTTTTGACTGAGTTTTTAAGAATTTATGATTATTATGTGACAATTGCATTGTAAACTTTAAAGTGAAAAAGTTAACATTTAATGATGTTAATTGTTGAAATAGTTGATAATATTATTATAAAAAAGAAAGAGTCACTTAGTAGGACCTGTAAATATAGACCAAAAAGGATTCTAGTTTTCACTGACTGCTATCTGTTTTAACCGCATTACTAAGTCTCTTAATACCTGTGTCTGATACAGCAGAATCCAATTTCTCTGTAAAAGCGTTCTTAAATTTTTCAATGTTTCAAGATTTGTTAGTTTGTGTTTAGCTTAAAAAATATTAAGTTATAAAGTTAATATAAAAAATCAAAAAAATTTAATATGCTAACTTTCTTATTTTTTGTAAAAAATAAGATTTAATAAATAACATTTTAACGAATTACTTTAAAAATGATATTCCTATAACCCTTTGCGTTTAGCGTTCGATCGAGTACCGTTTGAAACAGTTTGCCTCTTTCAAGTTTTTACAATTATTTTGTAATAGCTAAATATTTTACATATCTTAATGAATTATTGCAATTTCTTTAAATTAACACATTTTGACTCGCGTTTGCGTACATCCGTCACTGTGACGCACCCGGACGTCATCCGAGCACGAACTCTTCCTAAACAAGGCAAACCGATGCGTACAAGAGAATTTTCATGGACACGTCTCCGGGTTATTTTTAGTCTGTTTGATTTGTGTACCGCAGCAACGGCGTAGTTCACCTACATATCTACGGGCTCCGTAGCTCACGGAATGTACATACATAATGTACATCTTGCACTATGTAAACGTATGTACTGTACGACATAACAATATAAGCGGCGTTGCCGGAGTGTGCGTGCCGGGCGTAATGAGCGCTCTATGTGCTAAGAAACAGTAAAAAGTATGGCGCGAACGCACGGAGCGGCAACGTCGCGTGCGTTGCGAGGCCTTGCCGCGGTGAAAACAATAGTCTTTTTATTATTTTTGAATAATTTATTTATTCTTGTGCTATGATAATGAGATATTACTTTCGGGATGTTAACCAAATTGGCACACAGTTGTAATGTTTATTCAATAGGTATTAGAACCAAATTAGAATTAGTTAGCTCTTTCACCTGTTGGCTTATTATTTATTCCTTTGATGCGTTCGTTTACAAACGTTATAAAGAAACATATTTAAAAATAATAGATCTTTTTTGACATTATCATATTATAATTATTACAAAAATGTTGTTTACGATCGACAGGTCTACTAAATACATTTAATAAGGGCCCAAAATCGATATTCATAATAAAAAACAAACAAAGAAAACAAAAATAGCCGGTGGAATAAAAAAAATAGTAACCGATGTTGACCTTTCGGAACGCGGCTCGTTACTAGCGCGGCCAGCTGACGCGACGTTGCCAAACCGCCGCTCGTTTAACCGTATCTATACGCTTATCGCCCCTAATCCGACCTCGTAGAGTCGACAATCGACTATCACTGCAAAGTATATAAGGGATTTAGGACGTTCCTTCACGGTACGATGACACTTCCCGCGCGAAAAATTCGAAATGCTTTTTATCAGTCACGCTCGAGACAGCAGCGGCCGCCCGTACACATTTTGTTCTTGATTATGAATTACGGTGATCTCCGATACGTTACTTATCGACGTATTTCCACAGTACCACTGCGGACGACGTTAAGTCTTCATCAAACCAAAGTGCCCAAAGACAGTGTTAATAGAGTTATATTTATATAGATTATTTATTTATTTTATTGAAAGTCTTTTTAAAATTAGTCATAATTTATTTTATTGAACCAAACTGTTAAGTGATAAATAAATTAAGTGCAATATATAAAAGTAATCGTGTGCAACAAAATACGTGAAAAATTGTGAAAGTACCAGGCGCGCATAAAGTGCAAGAGCTTATATTTCCACGTGAACGGAGGCTAGATGGCTCGGTGACAAAGTGGCCTACATGCCGGTGGCGCTGGGCTCGCTCGGCGGCGAGGGCGAGTACGGCCACCATCTCTCGCCGCATCCCCCACACCCCCACCTGCAGTACCATGAGTACGCGCCGCCGCCGCCGCCGCCGCTCTACCACCCTATACCGGACCCTTACTTCAGGTAAACTTCTGCAGGGTCATGATCGCCTGGTACTATTTAGAGCAAATGCCAGTCAATTTGTCAATTAGGTATGTACCTAATTACTCTATCTGTTGTTTAAACGGAGCAATATTTTGAAGATTTGATAATACCAAACAAACCGTACTTGGTAATATTCGTAAAAAAATGTTTTCTAAAACTTTTACGAACACGTCTGGTAAACTTTAATATGTTTTAAGAAAGACTTGAATTACTTCAAAGTAACGCTATAGGGAGTAATTTATTCAGTGTGTGACATTAGGCTGATGAATATTACTTGAGAGTAATTAAGTATAAAGTTAATATTCTCAAATATTTGCTTTAACCATTATTACGTACACTATAGCTGTTATTACATAGATCTACTCGCGTGTCAACGATACTGTTTTTTTATGGATCTTCGATAAAACTATTTTATTTAAAGTAATAAAAAAATTTATGTAGAAGTGAAAAATAGAATGATTAACTGAATGGCTGGTTGTCTAAATGACTTATTGACTGAATGAATGAGATACAGTAGTTTATATAAAAAAACTTAAGTATTATGAATATATTTTTTTTCATTAATTAAACAGTTTATTGATATCCAGAAATAGGTAACAAAAATTAATCGCGTATTGTCATTTTACATCATTTTCTAAAGTTTACGCGAACCCTGCAAATTGAACAATGGACAGTAAACTCTCCACTGGTGTTTATTTTGATTGTATCATTATAAAACCATGTACACTTCATTCTCCTAAAACATACTATAGTTGTAATTGTCTATGGTGGATTTTACTACTCGACCGGAACTATGTCTGAACGAGGCATAGAATATGTCAACATTTTGGAAAATATTTAAGACTCTTTTTCTGTCTGTTCTTGTTGCGTAAAAGCCTTTTTCAGCCACGCTAATAAATATTGTGGCATTGCTTAATTATGTTAGACATGAAATTTATCTAAAAATGAAAATACCTGGGTTTTTTGCAAATTCATTTTGAGATCTCTGTTAAAATTGAAGATTATTTCGTCAATATCGTTATACCGTTTTGTACTTCGCAAGACGACCATTGATGTTGCTGTACAAAATTACTTTTATTTAGTACCTTAGAATAATAACACCTAGAACGATAGTGTCAAACAAAGTTCGTCAAAATATTGAGGCACAAAATACTCCGTCGTGTGCGTCAGCAGCTTGTCATTACACACACAACCGTACGAATAAATGTTGCAAGTAAAATGGTAATTTCCCCAAACTCGGGGTAAATGGGTAAGTTACTAAACTCTTATCTTGTTTCATAGTTTAATAATTGTATTGTTCTTACATATGATTTTTTTAATTACTTCAATTTTTTTATGTGAAAATTGCCACAAAAAATCTATAGTCACAAAAAGAAAATTGTCTTCTATAATTATTACATATTATTTTATTATATTAACGGCATACATTAATAATATTAACTGTTATATACATTAAGATGTTTTCATTTAAGTTTGTGATTGTTATTTAAAAAAGTAAAAATTGTAAGGTACATACATACATAAATAGTCACGCCTCAATCCCTCAGGAGGGGTAGGCAGAGACAATGGACCGCCACTTCTCTCTTAAACTATTTGGAAGCATAATTTTATCTCATTATGCATTGAATATTATTTCGAGCCTTTAGTTAAATGGCGGTGAAGCTACGACTACCACAATTTTCATATCATTAGCTACTTATTTAAAGATACTTATGTACATATAACACGAAAACATGTACATGTAATGTTATGTAAATGTAACAATGTTTGGTGATAAATAAGAATGCCAATATTTATTCATTTACTTTATTGCACAAAAATCAGTCTTATCAGAAAAAATTACTGTTATAACATTTTTTCAGCATGTCAGTTTAAAATCCTTGTAGCTGTAACTATTTTCTAAATAACTGGTGCTTTGATAACAGCAATCGTGATAAAATGTCTTTCTTGGACTCTAGACTTGGATAAAACAACTCTAAATAAAAAAAACTCGGAACACAAAATGGGGTAAAAGTTTTCCTACATCTAGCAAAACATACATGGAATGACATATTACAAATTTACGAACATTAATATCGTGTTTTACGAAAAAATAGACATTGATTAGCTGTTCTTACAGGTGAAATGTAATCTTAGCATCCTTTTTGCTAGATTCTGACTTGTGAAAGCATCCTTTGATGGCACAAATCGTCATTATAAACAAAAATTGCGGAGCTGTTTACGACACGACGTGACCTTGGATACTAGCGAGCCGTTCGGCCAACCAAGCCACATATGGCTTGGTTAAACTTGCCTCAATCTCCGTGCGCGTACTCGGCTTTAGTACTAATTAAATACCAATAACCCATCAATTGTAGCGATTCAGTCAGATTTAGTTCCAGAACATTAAACATATAAAAGAAATCACATAACAGTTTTTTAAAACGTTGACCTATTTCATAAAATTGACATGAATTTCTGTAACCTAAACTGATTAGACGGAACAAAATGGTGACGTCATAGGAAAATCGTTTTGACAGGTTGCTAAAAAGTTTCTCTATTGATCTTACCAGTAAACTACCCAATTGAAGTTTACTCGAACTCAATGGAAAACTAAATGATCTTGCAATAACATGTATTTATGAACGAGTAAAAGCTTAATTGTTTAGGTAACAACCTTTATTCTTTATTCAAGAAAACCGATGACGTTAGAAACGTCAAAAGTTAGAAATCTTAGCCAAGCAATGTCAGAACAATGTTATTATTCTGAGCAAGCAATAGTCACCAATATTTTTACTCAAGCAATCTAGATTTCTCTGAGCTAGTATTGAGTAATGTACGTTACTTGTTTATAGAATAAAATTTTTTTAGTGACGTTTCTTAAAACAATTAAGAGCGTTTATGCCGCACTCTAGAGCCCCGCCAATAAAAAAAAAACATATATAGTAAGTAGAGATAGAAAATCAAATTATGCACTTGTACTATTAAGTATTTTGTGATTATGCTCAACAAACTATTTGAATTAAGTAATTTAGCATTTTTACGTCACCTAATGAACATCTAACATGTTTATGGTTTAGTTAAATACGGGGCGTTATAGTTAAAAGTGGCCGTTTTTAGCTGTAACGTTTTATTTAACTAAACTAAACATGTCAGATGTTCATTAGGTGACGTAAAAATGCTAAATTACTTAATTCAAATAGTTTGTTGAGCATAATTAGATTTTCTATCTCTAATTACTAGATATGTTTTTTTTTCATTGGCGGCGCTAGTGTGCGGCGTTAACGCTCTTAAAGACTTAACAAAGTTATTCCTAAGAAGCGAGTAATGGCTTGTTTATAAATACGGGTGTCAGTGTGTCTCTAGCGAGTTCGATCTACATTCGATCTCGATAACGAAAACTAGAATTTAAATGGCAAAATTTTAGCTTTACTCGTATCATCATCAGCTCGTTTTATGTCCCCACTGCTGGGGCACGAGCCTTCTCTATGGATGGATAGGGAGAACGGGCCATAAACCACCACGCGGGCCCACCGCGGGTTGCTAATGCAGCCGGGACCAACGGCTTTACGTGCCTTCAAAAGCATGGAGTTGCTCATACATTTTTGATCATCCAACCGATGGCTGGCCTTTGCACACGATGCTTAAACTCAGCAATCGCAGATTTTCTTTACGATACCGGAAATAACCGATATATAACCCATTTACTGGTCTTGGGTTCAGTTCCTAGTCGAGCAAAGCATGTTTCGGATTATCCAACACATAGCCCGGGTTTGGCAAGCGTGGGAATTAATTCAAACCCATCAATTATAACGATGACTTTATTTCAATGATGCGTAGGTCTGCCCAGCAGTGGGACAGTATGCAGGCTATTTACTCCACTTTTACTGAAATGTTTTTTTTGTTTTATTCCAGGAGGCACGCTCCATACTTCGGTCAGCCAGACTACAGAGTTTATGAGCTCAATAAACGGTTACAACAGAGGACAGAGGTGGGTTATCATCTAGATTTACTAACAAGAGTATTGGCACCAGAGTTCGACATGTACCAATGTTCGACATGAACCAATGTTCGACATGTACCAATGTTCGACATGAACCAATGTTCGACAGAAACCAGTGATCGACAGTTTTTTTCTTGTAATCGTTAAATATAGGAGTCAGCAAGTGATTTGTGATTTCCTGCTTTTTAGCTGTCATCCGTAAAATTTTGAAAAAATTCTACAACATGTAACAGAAAGGTGTGGTCAAAATGTAAAGATCCAAAGTATATCCGATCTAGTTCTTGTATACCGTGTCTCTTATGCAAATAAATATATTTCTATTTCTATTTCTATTTCCATGAAAAGTTACTGATACATTGGATAGGTACCTAAGACACTGGCAATCTTTTTGCTTAGCTTAGGTATTATATAATTTGTTTTATTGTATACCCTAATATTAATTACATAGTTTAAGTTTTGTATCTAGGCTAAGTTTTATGCAGCATTAAATTATCCTATCTTATCTTATCTTATCTTATCTTATAATTATTAACTTTAATTTATTATGCAATTTTGAATAAAATATTTATATTGCGACGTCACATCAAAATAAACAAGTCAGAGCCCTAGTGGTTTGGTAACCTCTGTGTGCAATCAGCTTCAAAATAATCTGAGCGTTCAAACCTACCAAAAATATCTGAACGGTTGACAAAAATCACTCTTAGCCCAATACGTGAAAGATGTACTTTCATTCAATGTCATTTGTTCTCAGACAACAAATAAAAATTAATTTCTACGTCTCGAGATAAGGTTGATTTCTGTCAAATGTTCGAAGATAATTTTTGGTGTGTTTGAACGTTCAGATAATTTTGAAGCTGTGTGTACTTAATGATCAATGCTGCTTGCTTATAGGCGATTGACGCGCATCACTATAATAATATAAATATTCAATTTACCTACAATTTCATGACAAATTAAAGTTAATAATATATGTATCAGTAGCAACACACAGCATCGAATGGAAAGAGCAGCTGGGTATCATCATCATCAGCTCATTTATGTCCCCACTGCTGGGGCACGAGCCTTCCCTATGGATGGATAGGGAGAACGGGCCATAAACCACCACGCGGGCCCAGTGCGGATTGGTGATTGTTAACGACTGCTAATGCAGCCGGGACCAACGGCTTAACGTGTCTTCCGAAGCACGGAGGAGCTCGAGATGATCAATTTTTGGTCACCCATCCGATGACCGGCCTTTGCCAAAATTGCTTAACCTCAGCACTCGCAGACCGGGCGCGTAAACCACTGCGCCATCGAGCTCCTCCTCCTCCTGGGTATGAAACACTCCAAATCCTTCCTAGGCGAAAACGCCTTAAGACGGAGTAAGTTCCTATGCGGAGGCAGTAGAAGGCTGGCCCGATTAACCATCGGTGCCTTGACAAGGCACTATGCCACTAACAAATGTTCCACAGAATGCATCTATCAACAAATAGCTTGTGTAGGGCATGTGGGGAGGAAACGGAGTCAATGCAGCACCTACTGTGTGACTGTGACTCTCTGGCTAGGAAAAGAATGGAACTCCTGGGGTCGGCCTATCCGAAACCGTAGGACTTCAGGCTCTTCGCTCTTAAGGACGTTGCCAAGCTTATGGCATCTATCTTTACAGAAGAAGAAGAGTGAAAGGATGGGGTTGCACAAAAGATCCAGATGGGTCGAAGTGTTGCTGCGAGAGGGAGACCTCGACAGGCCCCACCACACCCTTCTGTTACACGTGTATTATTAATATTATTAATGAGTCGATCACGGGGCCACTACTCACCTTTAACTAGTGGTTAAAACGCCAGTGTCTAACCCATAGGTATTGCGTTCGATTTCGACCACAAGTACATTACTTAAAGTGTTAGTGGTACTGCTCTTCTCTAAGTCCGGCACTCTTGGCAGAGTGGTCGTGGTTATGAGTGGGTCCTGGTGAGTGGTGGCTCTCGCAATGCGTCTCCATTCGACTCTATTGGAAGCTTTGTGAGAGCAATCGGTCAGTGTGGATTGAGTGAGGGAAGTAATGAAGTCCGTCCGTAGGGTTGGCGAGCGACCACGGGATCTCTTGCCCTCGACTCTGCCCTGAACTACAATACGCTCCATTGAGTCCTCTTTGCGAGTTTGTGCCCAAAGAACTTCAGTATAAAATCTTTCTTTGATGTAAAGTTCTTTAAGGATCGATACGTTGGTACGGCGAGCAGTCCACGGAATCTTCAGTAGATGTCTCCAGCACCACATCTCTAGTGCAACGTTGTTGTAACTCAATAGAAATCTTTATTATTCTAAGATTATAATAGTTTAAATAGTAATCTCTTTACCTACCTAGTTTAAATAAAATTTTGCATGCCAGCTTCTGGTAAATTGTGTGAAACTTTTTTTTTATCATAAGACCTTTTGTACCACTTTTTATGCAAAATAAATTTTCATTTCATTTCAACGATTTTTCTCTTTACCTTCAGTCTCAAGGTCTCAAGTGTACTGGTAGGGCTTGAACAAATTCCGTCAGACCAGCTAGGCTAATGGAACCAGTGTTCGACATGAACCAATTATCGACATGTTAGTCTTTCGCAACAATTAAATACAGACCACTTGCATCCTAACTGTAAAATTTTAATGAAAGTCTATGTTAGTTTTTGTCGACATAAACTGTGTTGAACACTGGAGCCTCTAACCCTTACCACCGTTATGTTAAAGTCTGTCGACATAAAATCAATATTGGAAACTTTATTGTGAAATGTTCAAAATGATTTTTAAAGCAAATTTTGTTGCGAACAAATTACAAAAACACAAATGTTGAAAAAATTTCCACGAGCAGGATTTGAACCTGCACCCTTCTGCAAAATAGCTTGCTTATTTCTTAACTGATCTTTAATATTTGTAAAAATATTATGATCGGATGTTAATGACGGTAGTTGTTGACATTGAATGGGCGCCTTTGGCTTACAAAGTAAAAAGTGTTGAATAGTTTCGGCGGGCTGGTTAGAACCACGATAGCTCAATTGGAAGAGCACCTGACCCGGAATGTCAGAAGGGTGCAGGTTCAAATCCTGCTCGTGGAAATTTTTTCAACATTTGTGTTTTTGTAACTTTATTGTGTTCTGCATCTGTTATACAGATGAGATTGGGTTCAGTGGTTGAGGATGTCTGGTGAAGTAAGCCTCCACCTTGCCTTATCGTCACTTGCTTTCAGTCAGATGGAAACCTTAGTTGACCTTAATTTGGCCTTACAAAATTTCGTGTTCGATAGCAATAATGAAACGGCAAATAAAATTGACACCTTGAATTTATACATGTACTTAGATATTTCAATATAATATTATATAAGTAATTAATTATTATTCTAATGTAAGTAACTAAGATAGTTTAAAAGATATATTATAATATAACAGTCTTTAAAAATCTTACTAACAAAGCTTGAAGTTCGACTCGCGGAACTACTAGCGCCATCTAGCGACACAGTTCGGAACTAACCGAATATTTGTTTAGACTTTTAGACACGCCATGCCTTCTGCGATTGTTGTACAACTCGTTCAAGACAATAGTAGCGGTGTGAAGCGTATTTCACAATTTCACGTATGCACTTTAGCGTATTATGAAACTAAAGACCAGCCCATAGATTCTTTAAAGGCTTTCTAAAAAAATTTTGCGCCTAAATCTTTTGTTTTGTCTGTCTAGTCTTTCTTGTTTATGGATCTAGGTGCCTTCTGTAAGTTTTGTCTACCATTTGATTACTTATCTTATCTTAGAGGGCCTGCTGAAGTTTGCCTCTCCCAGCAGCACTTTGGCCCATCAGGATCTTTTGTGCAACTCCCTCCTTGATTGTTCATGTTGTATGGCGTTACCGGTTGACTTTTTTATCACCGTCCAAACCTTCTGAGATGACTCCCGTGATACAAACCATTGGTCCCGGCTGCATTAGCAGTCGTTAACAACCACCAATCCGAGCTCGCGTGGTGGCTTATGGCCTCTACCTGTGGTGCCTCTATCCATAGGGAAGGCTCGTGCCCCAACAGTGGGGATATTAAATGAGCTAGTAGTGGTGTTGATAATATATGTATACTTTTCTTTTTCAAGGACTCTGATAACCTATGGTGGGATGCGTTCGCGACGGAATTCTTTGAGGATGACGCGACGTTAACACTTACCTTCTGCCTAGAAGATGGACCTAAAAGATATAGTGAGTATTTTGCAAGACTCAATGTCTCATTAATTAGTAAAATTAAGTTAGGACTGTGAAGCCTCAGCAGCAATACCTTTGGGGAAACCAAGAGGAACCGATAAAATCCGCCACTATAGAAGAATTTGTGAGGAGATTATAAGAAACTCCTCACAAATTCTAGTGTCCTGGTACTTTAATTAGAAAGAATTTGCTGTTTGTTGGCTGTCTATGGCTTTTTACAGCGTACCCGGGTTTATTGATGGCGAGTTTTTTTTTAAACTGTAGATCACGTTTGTTATTTGTTAAAATGTCAAGTAATTTTTCCTTGAAAAAAAAAATTACTTGACATTTTTTCCGGATCACTGTCACGTAAAGGCGGGATACCACGCGAATCATAGCCATCAAAGAAAGCTCCTAACAAAATCTGATATCCTGGTACTTTTTCTTGGACGGAATTTGCTATATTGGCCGCTTATAGCTTTTACAACAACTTAACCGTTATTAATTTAATGGTACCCCAAACAAATTCTTCGGTGCCCCAAGTCTTATGCCCATTTTCACCATTGACCCCCAAGTTTTAGGTGGCCCCAAAGCCATGTTAGGTGACAGTTGTTGGAGCAAAACCGTCACCTAAAATGGCTTAGGGGCCACCTAAAACTTAGGGGTCAATGGTGAGAATAGGCATTAGTGACATAGATCCTCCAAGGTCTAGATTTCTAGATTCTTTGGGAAGCTATATAGAACCTCGGCTCGGGTTGCCCATGTCATGGGGAGAGGAAAATCGCCCAAGCATATAATGTATCTGGTAATCTAAGTGATCTAAGCTCTAAATACAAGCTTAAATTTGAAGAGTAGATATTCGATGTAAAAAAATTGTAAACAAATTATTATTTATGGAAATATCTGATTCCATACATATTTATACTGGTTATTAGGATAGTTACATGAAAACCACGAATAATGGTGACTTTTTCCTCAAGAAACATTAAAATTATGACTGATATAATAATATCAGTCATAATCTAATAAGATTTTATGAACACTTTGTTTAAATTTAATCCGTGTTTATTAATGAATGTTAATGGAATGTTCCATCTGTTTCCAGCGATAGGAAGGACGCTTATACCGCGGTACTTTCGCAGTATATACGAGGGTGGGGTCTCAGAATTATACTACACGATGCGGCAGCCGAAAGAATCCTTCCACAACACAAGTATCACGCTAGACTGCGACCACTGTACGATGGTCACGCACCACGGGAAACCGATGTTCACAAAAGTAAGCTCCTCATACGTTCTTATGCCCTGGTAGTTTCCAAAAATACTGTCTACGTGGCAACGCCTAGGTCTTGCTTGACTGTATCATTTTCATTCATGTTTGTACACGATGGTCATGCACCATGGAAAACCATACAAAAGCTCCTCATACGTTCTTATGCCCTGGTAGCTTCTAAGACCTAGCTGAGTTTGTACTTTGTAACACCACCATGAGATTGGTTGGTATGTTGACAAAAGTAAGCTCCTCATGCATTCTACTGTCCACTACTAGCTAGCCGAGGCTGGCAACACCAATGTCTCGCCCCACTGCGAAAACTGTACCATGTCTCCATCACATAATGGAAAATCGATGTTCACAAAAGTAAGCTCTTCAAATGTTCTTATGTCCTGGTAGTTTTTAAAATATTGTCTACACACCGCTCATATATATGGAATGAGAAGATTTTCCACTATAATTTACCGACCACCAAGTGAATTTCAAAAGTTCATTAGGGTGCTGACTAGAGTATTTACTAGCACTTTAAAAAAGATCCTGGTAGATTTAAGAATAACTGTTTGCCTCACTTGAATACCAGCGAGTGTCACGCTCGACTGCGATTACCATACCACGAGAAATGTATACAAAATGTAAGCTCCTCTAATATTCTTTTATCCTAGTTCCTAAATACTTTCTACCATAACAATGTCTGGTTTTAGGTCCTTACCTATGAAATTGACGTTTTATGAATATTTAAAAAATATTATTTTTTATACTAACGTTTTTTTTAAATTAGCATCTATTTATGTTAACACTATAAAAAATTAAGGGTTAGTGTGTTTGTTTCACTAGCTAAATAAAGCAGACATTAAAAAGAAAAAAAATCAAGTCCCTTCAACGCTACAATGAAACAAAAAGTCAATTCCACGAAACAAAAAAGAAGTCAATTTAAAAAAGAAATTGGGTCATACAGACACAAAATGAATAATCATTGTTATTATTACTGAAGCCTAAGTAATATAGTCCTAATTAAAGGTGTGTAATAATATTAACAACCGATATTGACTTTTAGAAGTAATACACCTATTAATAAGTGAGAAAAAAACGTCAATTTCATAGGTAAGGGACCCAATATTTACTTATTTTACTTACTTTTCCCACTTTGTCATTATTGTTTAATTCTAGGTTAAAATCGGGCAAAAGACCTGTTAAATTAGGTAGCACATAGTAAAATAATATTCTATACCCATTTCTGCTGCCAAGTAACATCGTTTTGAATGTAAACTACTCCTCATCCCTTAATTCCTTAAAGTACTGAATAAACGTGTCGATTCCCCCAATTCCAGGTATGTACAGAGGGCCGGCTAATCCTGGAGTTCACATTCGACGACCTGATGCGGATCAAGTCGTGGCACATGGCGGTCCGCGCGCACCGCGAGCTCATACCGCGGCAGGCGGTGCACCCGCCCGACCACGCCGCGCTCGACCAGCTCTCCAAGAACATCACGCGGCAAGGCATCACCAACTCCACGCTCAACTATTTAAGGGTGAGCCGCTTGACACTTATGCTTGCCTGATACCTTTTATGTTTAACCATCCAGACGCGGTGTTGGAATCTAAGAACTTCTCGCGAAACTGGGGGTATATTCTCCTTGCCTCTCCACATCATGTGCTCTACCCGCATCTCCTTCTCTACTATCACTTTTTCTATCTCTGTCTATCTTTACTGTCTAATCTATCTATCTCTACTTATCTGCTAGAAACTTATTATTAGCAAGTAGATTTCAAGGTAAAATGGCACTTGTAAGAAGAAGGTAAGGTAAGATCTTACGACTCTCCACGCTCAATTATTTAATGGTAATATCCTTGCTTGTTATGATTGCCTGGTACATTGTACCTCTAAACAAACCTGTATGGAAAACGACTAAATTGCTCTAGGCATGGAATACTTACACTGAGAGTATTTTCTTGCCTCTTATGATTGCCTGGTACTGATATTAATTAAACAACTCTCCAAAGGCGCGGTCTCTTCTATCTCTCTCTATCTGTAGCTACAGTTTGCTAAGCTGCTGAGTTTGTTGTGGCCTGAGGTTATCCTCTTAAGTAACTCCAAAAGCGCGGTCTCCTATATCTCTCTATCAATCTGTAGCTCCACGCTCAATTATTTAGGGGGGAGCCGCCTGACACTCATGATTTCCTGGTACATTGTATCTCTTTGATAGCGCAGTGCTAAGAAAAAAAAATAAACGACGGGTTGCACTCTGGAAGTGCCGGCAGAAGTGAAAACTTGAATATTAACGTTGTGCATTTTTGATATTTTGGAATGGTTAGGGAATAATTTTGCACGAATTGCTTTAATTATCAGTATAAAAGTACTCTCATTTATGTGGTAGAATACAATATTTATTTATTGGGCTATCGTACACAAACATGACAATTTATATTACATTAAAAAGTTATATTAAGTTATATTAATAGTAGTTTATGCAACTGTCATATAATGAAGGGTATTAAAACACGAGTGTGAGTTTATGAAACGAGCGCAGCGAGTTTCATAATAGTAACGAGTGTTTTAATACCCGTGTTATATGCAGTTGCATACACTACTTTATCTTCACTAATGCAATTAGTCAAACAACAAGAGTAAAAGCTGACAATAGTTTATTTATAATAATTGTTCAAATTTTGGATGGTACAATTTTGAAAGTTAATGTTAATTATTGATCCAGCAGCTGTAGCGGTCGCGGGGCAAGCATTAGAGCTCGTAGACGGAGTCTGAATATTTATAATTACTTCATTCGTCTTGTTTTCTATACTGTTCAAGATCGTATTTGAGACTTGAATTTTATTCATTAAAGACTCATCAATGTAGCTTTCAGCCACAGTAGAAGACTTCCACCCCCCGTGTCGTTTCAGTGCGGTCAAATCACCACCGCTATCTATGAGAAGGGTCGCCGAGGTGCGCCGGAAGCAATGCCCCGTGTACAACGCTGGGTTAGGCAGATTCAAAAAACTTGCGATAGTTTTTCCCAGAGCACCAAATTTATTAATACCAGTTCTTTGATCGACGCACTTCCCCGATCTATAGCTCAAGAAAAAGGCAGGGTTTCGACAGGGGGTGGGTCGAAGTTCCATGTATTTTTTACATACGGCATAGCAGTTGCCCGTCACAACGAAAGAACGATCTATTTTCGTTTTTGTTTTCGAAACTTTCACCATGATTGTACTGTCGTCTATGTTAGAGACTTCATCGAACTGGATGTTGTATAGCTCTTGCCTTCGGCATGCCCCCATTATGCCGAAGATTAGTGCAACCTGTAACAATAAACGATATAATAACCTTGAGGTACATAGCCAAGGCAAAAACTATGATTTATGAAGTAGTAAAGTGTAGGTACCTACTACCTAATTTATACACAAAGCGCTTAAACGGAGTGTCTAGATAACTTGCGTGTGTAGTACGTAAGTACTAGGTAGATTAAATAACAGAACTAAAATACACTTACCTTTTCAAAAAGATACAAACTATCTGGTGAATCTTCCAGGAAAATCTTTATTTGACCTGATGTAAACGTCAAGGACTTTTTTTCCTTGTGTCCTTCTGAACTGAGTTTCAGGAACGCTATGACTTTTGAATACTTCGTGATATCAATATTGTTGTAGATACTCAGTGTGGACTTGAGCATAAAATATTTAGCCCACATAGAAGATGGCTTGAATTTGTCGGAGAGGTCTTTGAGATACACAATAATGACATTTTCAGAAAATGATGTAGTTTTCTTTTCGATCTTCCATGCCAAAAAGTTATTATATTCTTTTTCATATAATTTTCTAGATTTTTCTGGCAAAAGATTGTGAGTTACTTTTGTTGCCAATTCTAGAATATCCGGAGGCGTACAAATATCATCGTCGCTGTCCATTTTTAACTTTTAATTTGTATTTTAAAAACAAAACACATTTCGAAACATTAAATTCACGCGTACGTGTATTGTCACAGTGAACTTGCCGCCATTAAAATCTAACCAATGAGAGCGCAGCTGCGCGCGCAGGGCCAATCAGGAGCGAGCGCGCGCTGTTCTTTTTTTATTTAATTGGCACAAGATCTTACCAAAGAGTTTTGTGTATGTAAGTTTAGTAGTTTCGACGAAGTTTTCACGTATAACCCAACTGTTTTCAAAAGCTAGCCTAATATCAAAATTTTATACAACTTGTATGAGGATTTTGACATAAGGCTCGCCAGGTTAATTGGTCGCGTTTTATTGATGTTATAATGAGATTTTACGATATCGATGTGGATATTATACCATCATGTGAAATTGCTTAAATTGAGTGTTTTGTTGTCTGCGCTATAACAGTAGTAATTATAAGTCACGTATTGGAAACATAAGTAGAATGTTACAACATTAGTGTAGATAAAAATTTATATTACGCCGCGCCAGCTGTCTACTCTCCATTCGTCTTACGAATTTTCGATCAGGTCACGTGTCCTGACGCGAGTTTAACATTTTTTACCCATTCCTCTACTGTCCATCCGTCTTACGAATTTTCGATCAGGTCACGTGTCCTGACGGTCACGTGTCCTGACGCGAGTTTAACATTTTTTATCCATTCCAAAAAGTGCACAACCCCGCTAAAGAAGTTTTCACTTCAAAAAATCACTGTAAACTGAGGGTCTCCTCCTTCTGACGTCTTACGATTCTCCAAATTTTTGATGTGTAACAAACATCTTTCCGCTCGCTTTCTATACAAGCAATTTGTGGGAGTGATATCGTGAAATGGGACGGAAGTATGTGTAACAGTGTAACAGCAAGTCGGAGAATAGCGCAAGCGCGCGCCTTTTTGTAAATTTAAAATCGATATTATGAACATGACGTATTATTATTGTTGATGTGTAACATCTTTCCGCTCGCCTTCTATATATACAATTTGTGGGAGTGATTTCGTAGAAATGGGACGGAAGTAGGCCGTAACAGTGTGATCCACTCGCCTTCTATACTCAAGGGGTTGGGAGGTATAATAATTTTTATACTGATATGATAGCCTTTATCAACAGTATCCTACAGATAACAAACAGCGTTGCGTTAAATAGATCACTAAGTTTTTATTTAGAGTATCTTGAGTGTGTCATGCTCTCTTTACTGTCTCTGCGGTGGTGGCGTGTGCGTCGGGTCATTACGTTCCCTAAAATATGGTTGAGCGAAGCGATGGCTGATTCATATGTCATACTCGTGAACGGGTGCCGCCTGTGGAGGCTGGTCTGCTCACGCATACTTATCTTAATTTTAGTATTATGCACTATAATTTGACTTTGTTTTTCTTAAACAATTTTTGACTTTTACGATAGTACTGTAGTGGTACTGTATGACATTGTGGAAATTGTAACTTTTACCTGATGTAAATTTGTTAACGTATATTTTTTATTTTGTTTGTTTTTTTTTACATGTTGTGGTTGTCTTCTATAAGTATGTTTTGTGTTTATTTGTAATGGAAAGTGTCCTGCTATAATCGGGCATTTTCCAATATTTTTGACGCTGTAAGGGAGAAAAGAGCTGGACACTTTCTAAGTTTCTTGCCGGTTCTTCTCAGTACAAGATCTCCCGCCCAGAGTAGACTTACGAACCGATGGCATAGTGACATTCATAAGAGCTATTTGTAGCTTAAACTGAATAAATGATTTTGAATTTTGAATTTTTTTGAATTTTATCATTTCTCACGAAAATTACTTTGACTAAAATGTGGTAACCGCACGAAGCCATCAACTAAAAAAAAACTTCAAAAGCGCGGTCTCCTTCCTCTTCTCTACTACTATTTACTCATGTGTCTCTACTATCTACTACTCGCTAAACCGAGGTTTGACCGACCTTTGGCAAGCAAGGTTACTGTGATCGCACTAGACATCAAAATAAAATGAATTAAAGCTGACAATTCATATTCCACTTTTTTCCAGTTATGCGTGATCCTGGAGCCGATGCAGGAGCTGATGTCCCGACACAAGGCGTACGCGCTGTCGCCGCGCGACTGCCTCAAGACCACGCTCTTCCAGAAGTGGCAGCGGATGGTCGCACCTCCCGGTGAGTCATGCGCCCCTAGTACTTTGTATTCACTATTGACAGAACTACTTAGCTTTATTGGTAGGGCGCTTGTTAGAAGGTTATTTATAGCGGGCTCTTCAATACATAATATTAGATAATGCTAATATTATATGAGTAAACTAGCTTTTGTTTGCGGCTTTGCTCACGTGGGTAATAAAAGCCAAACTTATTAAAGGTAAATATTATAAGGGTATAAGTAAAAAGGGTTAGACAACTAAACATGTCACGTCATTTCAACATTAAGATTTTCATTTTTTATCATTAAAAAGCCCATCCATGCATAAAAAGTGTCTAACACAAAATTACCAATAAAGATCACTCTGTATAAGTAATTTTGGTCCGTTTTGAAACCTCCTGTACAAGTTGTCATCCCCTACCTAAGGGATCATTTTCCAAAAATCCTGAAACACTTCGTAATTTGTAACCAGGCCAAATACCGAAATTTAAGGAATGGCAGATTTCCATACAATCATTCCACCCTTTTTTCACCCCTCCGGAGGAGATTTTTTGAAAGATGCAAAAACACGTCATTGTTTATTTTTATTGAAATATCTATAGATCGATTAAATTATTATTTTTTATAGATAATACTTTAAAAATAACAATTTCCCCAAAAATACTTTCTTGCCTTTTTTACTCCTATAAAGGAAAATAAACAAAATTTCTGAGACACGTAATTCTTTGTTTCTTTTCAAAAAGCCAAATACTTTACTTTAAAACTGACAGACTTTCATACAAACTTTCACCCTCTATTTGACCCCCTTAGGATATGATTTCCGTAAAACCCTTTCTTAGTGGCTGATTACGTCACTCAATTAACCTACAGTCCAAATTCTATAACATTCATTAGCCTCAGCGGTTTCGGCTCGGCGATGATGAATCAGTCAGTCAGGACAAGTCATACACGTGACTTGTATATAGGCATATCTATATACATTTATAATTATGTATCATCAGTCATCACAAATTAATAACATCAATGTACGCAAAGTAGTTGCACAAAATAATTATTTTGTGGTAGGTACTTAGCTTTTAGTTTATTAATATTTTGTGGCACTTAGCTGTTTTTTTATTGAATAAAAATAAATCGTAGAAAAAAACGTAAGAATCCTCATTACGTAATTTTGAAACTGGTCACTATTTGTAATTATCACGAACTGTCAAAAGTGAATACTTTAATTTATTATTAGGAAAAGGTACTTATTAGGCCATTCGCACTGTAGATGCGTTTTCGTTCGAATTTGACTTTTACACTGGGCGAAGTACCATATTAGTTGGAGGATCGGGATGTATCGTGCGTTATCGTAAAAAAATCGGGGGAAAACGCATCCAAAATGCAGCTGGCCACATGAATTTATAGCTCATGGAAAGATCGAGCATTACCCACCCCACCACGCATTTAGAGACCATTTCATTGGATTCGCTCCGCTTTCGCAGTACCTCTGCGCCCGTGCTTTCATTGTGGTCACTGGCTTAAATATTATAAGCACATAAAGAAAATATTATTAACTAGGTACAAGGATTGAGTTCCTAAGTGATTTTTTCTTATTCTAGCATTTAAAACAAAATTACTCTTGTCACATGTAATAGAGTTTATAGTCCAATGCTGACATGGGTAGGAAAACGACTAAAATTGTATTTTTTAATCTCTGGATTATTGGATTCTATTAAACTCAAAACTTAAAAGCATCGGTAGCCGAATTTTATTTATTTATTTTTAAATAAATAAAATTCGGAACGCGAACGGATAGATGCTTGGGTTTGATACCAAAAATCGTGGTACAATCCCCAATAGCTCCTGACGTGAACCCGTACCTAACACAATCGTATTAGCACATTATGGCGGCTAAAATATCTAAAGTTGCAAATTTTGCTAGTCTATTTTTATCGAATCCCGGATTCTGGAAATAGTTTTATATCGTAGTAGTCTTTACTAACATGATAATACTTGTATTTTTAGCTACTGTATATATATATATATATGTTTTCCCCCAATAAAATAAATTAAAACAAAACTATTACCGGGATCCGGGATTCGATTAAAATGAATAAATAACATTTAGGTGGTTTTAACCACTTTTAGTCATGTATTGTCGGCAACTTTAGGTATTTTACCCCTTTCATCCCGATCACTGGTTAATTCATAATGTGCTACACGCTTGTTTATTTATGGGATTACGCCAGTAGTGTGACGGATCTAAGGGTATTGAACCTCAATTTCTCGCATTAAACCCGAGCATCTATCCGTTAAGAAAGAAAAGAGAATTGTGCCATCTGTTTGATGTTGCGCGTGCTGATGCATATTGAACCTTTTGTCCCTCACAATAAGGAGGGAAGGGCGGAGACGTGTACCTCCTGCCGCGGCGCCCGGGCATGACCGGATCACCGGGAAACGGGCTGCTCTCACCTCCTATTAAAACCGGTACTGAGTGCAAATAGTTATTACAAATTTAAATATCCAAGAGACACTAAATAATTTGACACTTTTCAATTAAAGATTATAATTTTCATTGAATACATTTTTTATTTATTTATTTAAATTAGTTGATATATTGGAATTGAGCAGGCAACAATTATAATAATACAGTATAATTCTATGCTCATACCAATGACCCCCGAAACTTCTCGTTACACAATGAAAGCACGGGCGCACGCTACTTTTATTGTGAACGTGGTCTTATATTTAATTACTTAGCATATTTGGTTTGGACAGACAAACAAAATACTAATTCAAAAATAAAGTTGTTCAGACTTCACGTTCACAATGAACGGGCGTGCGTGTTCAATATGAACTTACAACTAATATTAGGTACTTATGTTAAAGTTTTAGCTAAGAACATTATTTTCTCTTACAAAAGCCCGTGCAACGACTGTGGTCAATAAGACTGCATTTCAACCGACCTAAGTGTAAATAAGTTTTAATTGTAATTGGAAATTAAATTATGAATGTTTGTTGTTTCAGAGTCCCAACGGCCGGCGAGCAAGCGACGCAAGCGTAAAGGCAGCGCGGGCGCGAACGCCGCCCCGCCCGCGCCCGCCAAGAAACGCTCCCCCGGACCTAACTTCAGCCTCGCGTCGCAGGTAAGCTCTTCATTGCTTATGCGGCCCTAGTATGTCACCAAACCATATACATCACAAACTTGAACAAATAAGAGTAACAGGAACAGTAAAAACAAGCTATGATTGATTACCAACATAGGTTAGTGGCTAGCGTTGCCAGGCGTCCGGATAAAGCCGGACATAGGCTTTTTGATTGTGTCCGGCCAAAATTTTACATTTTTACTTTTTTGACTGATAAAAAAAAATAATAAAACCATTTATTTGGTTTGGCGACCTGGCAACCCTAGTAGTGCCACTAATGCGTGTTTGACTGATGACTCCATTTGACCGATTAATAATAAAGTACTAGACTGATTTGTCATTCGATTTTACTTATATTTCATTAGAGTTTAACAAGATTTATGGTAATATGTAATCAAAAAAGCTTGAATTTACAAACAATTTTTTGTCGTTACTATTAATACTGTCCGATCGGAAAGGGGTACATAATATGTATAAAAATAACTATAACAAAAAAATAATAAAAAGATATTATTCATATTATTCATATTATTCAAAAGATAATACTGAGACACAAAATCCTCAATAATGTAGGGTGTCCGGCCTTTTTACCCAAATGTCCGGCCAAACTGGCTGGTCTGTCCGGCTAGTAGGTTTGGCGACCTGGCATGTTCAACTAATTTATCGTCACCAAAAAGTAACATAGATTGTCATTGAAATTATACGATATGACAGTTAGGAAACAGGTGGTCTGTATTTAATTGTCGTTAAAGTCTAAAATCAGTTACTGACCCGTATTTTTAATGATTAAAGGAAAAAATTCGATCACGGCTTCTTGTCCAACCCTAGTGCCACTACTATAAAGAAACTTGTATATATGGAAAGCCACTACCTCATTTATTGAATGACAACAATAGCTTTTTACTTTTTCATTTAATTGATGGCTTCGTGCGATTAGCACATTTAGCCAGTGTCATAGTAATTTTTCTTACAAGTAATACATAAATAAACAATATTTCCTTCCAGTATGATGATGATGAATAATAATAGAAATGAGAAATTATATCCCTAAACCCCTCGAGTGTCTCAGGAAAGATGTGGGACTTTACTAAGTCCTCTCGCGGATTTCTTAAGAGAAAAAAGTGACGTTGCACGGTTTTGTTTCATTAGCCAACACTCATGCACACTCACGAACACTTAACGGTTAATAATCCACCATTATTTCACATTCATATTCGACATATCACAAATTTTAGAAAATAAAACAAAACCGCAGACATGACTCTTCACTTTACCGCCAAGAAGTCCCAACAATAGCTTACAATGCAAGAATTTCGCAAAGGCCACCCTAGATAATATTTTTATCAACAACGAAACAAGATAGACCTTCTTGGTCAAGCCAACCAACCAAATAAGCCATATAATTTTTTCTCGGCTCTTCATACTTTATTGTGCCCTGGTACTCCTATCCCACGAGCGAGCGTAAAAACGCCAACTATTCTTCAGACAAAATATTATTCGACGAATATCCTACCTCCAACAATAAGATTTTAAGATTTTGTCTACCGATAAGCTAAGCTAAGCTGATAAAACATTCCACAAGCGGTGTTTGAACCTGCACCCTCTGACAAACAGGTGCATTTTCCGACTATATTGTGCACGGGTGACTCCGTCTAAACCCTGCAAATTAATTAACACCTACGAGTATTATATTATTTTTTACTATTTGTACTTCGTAACCACATAAGGAAATATGTGCTCTCAGCTTATGCAGCCCTGGTACTTAGAGTGCTGGCAAATCGTGCACGCTCTATTCTGTTCTTATTTCTTAATTCTTCTGTATAAATAATACATAATAGGGTATTTGACAGGTTTTAGCATAATATTTGCAATTTGATTTATTCGTTGTGAATTTCTTTATTTTTTATGAAAATCGACATTAAAATTCAAATGAACAAAGTAGCCGCCAAAACGATGCATGTAGGTCACGTGATGTCGTGACGTCAGTTGCATGTAAACAAACTGTTAGCTGTCAAATCACACCGTACAAAACTTTGAGTGACATCAAGCAAATGACGTCACGACATCACGTGACCAATCCCGTGCGTTTTCGAACACGTGGTCAATCATAAAAAATTCAATGTTTTTTTATAAAAATTATACTTATTTTAAAATTATGTGCTGGCTAAATTGGTTTAAAAAATGTTTACTGTTAAGTTAACAACAGTTTGATCTATATTTTCTTTGTAGTCAAATACCCTATCATGTGTCTGGTGGTCTGATTTTGACAATTTTTCAATAGCCCTAATGTCATAATCAGGCTACTGACACACTATAGTTACCATAAGTTAATGAATTAGCAATTTTGATTTTTGGAAAGAGATTGCTGTTCGCCGAAGACTTTGCGTTGTAACCGGACTTATGTAGGAGAGAGAGAGAGAGAGAGAATCATTTATTGACCACATATAGGTACATAAAAAATAAAATAAAAATAAAAAACAAAAAACTCAGCTTGAAAAAACAAAAAACAAACGCTGGTATTCTGGCGGAGACTGTATGTAGGGGGATGCTAGATACTAAAAAATCCTCAAGCCGTGTTGATAGAACACAATCAGAGGGTTTCTAGAGGAGATGGCATCATTATTGGTTAGGTAGGGGATTAAAAAAACACAAATGTTGAAAAAATTTCCACGAGCAGGATTTGAACCTGCACCCTTCTGACATTCCGGGTCAGGTGCTCCTCTAATTGAGCCACGATAACTCAATTGGAGGAGCACCTGACCAGATAGCATTTGTGTTTTTTTAATTTGTTCGCAACAAAATTTGCGTTAAAAAATTATTTGAACATTTATAGGTGGGAGATGATTCTAAATATATACACTGGAGCAGAGTGCGAAGCAACCCTAGGGCGCCTCTAAAGGCTAGGATCTCGGCTCGGGTTGACGGTAACTTGGCCTTGTTTTGATCTCCAATTCCAAGTATATCAGTAACACGTTGTTATTTGTCAACAGGACGTCATGGTCGTCGGCGAGCCGTCACTAATGGGCGGCGAGTTCGGCGACGAGGACGAGCGACTGATCACTCGGCTCGAGAACACGCAGTACGAGGGCGACGGCGTCGAGTGGAGCGCGCCGCCGCCCGCCTCGCCCGCCAAGACGCCGCCCGGCACGCACTGACGCGCCGCCATCACATAATATAGGCCTTTACGGAATACTTTACTACTGACTTTTATTTACTCCTGCGCGCTCATGCTAACCTAGTACTTGAGACTGAGTTACTCGCCACTAAAATTTGCTATAATGTCATCAAATTCTATAGTTTGTTCATTATAGCTTGATACCTGTGACAGTAGTCATCAAAATCGAAGACGTGACTTTGTCAAAGCGTATGAAATTATTTGACTTTATTACAATAACATTATTATTTATAATCCATCACTTAATATACTACAATTTTGTGATTCTATTTTATATGTTAGATTAGATTTATCCCAATAATCTCCCGCATAACACACATTTATCATAATTTAAAAACATACAATAAAACAGGCGTACTTCTTTACAAGGTCATTTCTTCTATATCTATACTAATATTATAAAGAGGAAAGCTTTGTATTTTTGTATGTATGTATGTTTGTAACGAATAAACTCAAAAGCTACTGGACCGATTTAAAAAATTCTTTCTCCATTAAAATGCTACATTAGCGCTGAGTAACATAGGCTATATTAAAAAAAAATGCGGTACGAAGTCCGCCGGGTCAGCTAGTAACAAATAAATACCAGTGTTATGGGATAGTACACTAAGTGAAGTTCAAAGGATATTCAAAACCAATCGATTAAATTTAACTTCATATTTTCACCCTAGCTGTAGACATTAATTTGTTAGTCTTTATTTATTTTTCTAGAGTTTATGACGTTTTTTACAGAACTTCTAAAAATTTGAAAAGAAAATAAATTGGCACATTAGATAGCATAGGAACAGTAAGTTTTTCATTAGGATAATGATATTCAATTGATAACTTCAATTATAATTTGATGCAATTACCTCAATAATGTCGCAACCCTAGGCATGCCAATTTGACATCTGTCACGGGTATCGAGCTATATTGAACAGACCATAGTTGGTCGAGATACCTAGATACTACTCCTGCCCGCTCATTCTACCCTGGTACCTCGGCACGCTTTCGTACCACTTAAATTAGACACGTTAGTCACTCACTCCTGCCCGCTCATACTACCCTGGTACTTCAACCTTAGTTTACGGTCAATGAAATTTAACTATAAAATAAAATTACTCCTTTAGCTCTTATTTTATCTACGTAAAACTCGTCTACGGCGAGGAAAGAGGTATCTGTGTGCTATGAAATATTTACTCATGTGCTCTAACCATCTACCTAAGATGGTCAGCAAATATAGTCTATATTGGCCTCACCTAAAGTGTTTTACCCGAAATTGTTATTCCTACCGATTTGTAATCCGAATGATCACTCTTCCTAAAAATTTTCTTCCTAAAGTTTTATTCATACAATTTGTAGTGTACTACAGACGATGTTCATAACACTCGTTTCAATTCAAAATTATACACCAATTTACTCCTGCCCGCTCATGCTGCTCTGGTACTTTGGCTTGCTTTTCTTACCACTATAGAGGAATCGGTACCATAATTTACTCCTAGCCGCTCATGCTACCCTGGTACTTGGGACTGAGTTACTCGCCACTATTGATCTCATGAGTGCTTCTCTAGTGGATAGCCGATAAGGCCAATGATGGAAGCGCACTTTACCCGGATCCTCAACTAGTGAGGCACTGGCTATCTTATCTCTAGCTGCCGGAACACAACAATGCTACAAACATTGATGTTATGGCGACATATTTAGATAAGATGGTGGTAGCTAGCCAGGTGGACAAACAAGCCTTACCAAACCGAGTACACAAACATCTACCCCCCACTGGGTATCGAACCGGGACCTCTGGGTCTAAACCGGTGGTCTTGACCACTAGACCAGAGAGGCGGTTAAATGGTTCATCAGAACACTCATCACGTCATTATAGCAAGATATGAAGTTCACTGATTCAATAGCTATCAATAGATTTTCACATTTCCGAAAGAACAATCCTTAAAATTGTCATAAAATTATGCATGCGACCTGAGAAAATATCAATTTCGTATTGTTCGATCTGAGAAAATATCAATTTCGTAAACCACCTTCACAACTATATCGACTTTGACATTGTGTATTTTATTGTAACAGCTGACAATCATGTTCAACAGAAAGCAATGAACTAATAACCTTAGTGTGATCGAGAATCAATAAGCAATAACAAATATTTAACTTAGGAGGAGCTCGATGGCGCATGCTAAGGATAAGTAACATTCGCAAAGGCCGGTCATCGGATGGGTGACCAAAAAATTATTATTTCTCGCTCCTCCGTGCTTCGAGAGGCACGTAAAGCCGTAGGTCCCGGCTGCATATGCAGTAGTTAACAACCACCAAGACCCACGTGGTGTTTTATGACCCGTTCTCCCTATCCATCCATAGGGAAGGCTCGTGCCCCAGCAGTGGGGATATAAAATGAGTGATGGGCTGATGATGTTTCTTCGTTAATAAACACCTACAGGACAAGTGCGCAGTATAAAGCCCAGAGATCTAAAACCCTACTTCAGCAATGTTGTCGATATGCAAATTAAAACGTAATTTACTGTCGAGTGTGACCCCTAGGTATATCTCTTCTATGCCTAGGTCATGTATGTGGACTACTTCAGTTAAATGTCAATAGGTACTGTACGTTCTAGGAACTTTTTCTTTCTAGTGAAACGGATGAAATGAAACCATGCCATTCAATTGACACCAAGCTAACCTGTCAAAGTCTTT
The DNA here is from genome assembly GCA_963082485.1 of Eudonia mercurella. Taxonomy (NCBI): domain Eukaryota; kingdom Metazoa; phylum Arthropoda; class Insecta; order Lepidoptera; family Crambidae; genus Eudonia; species Eudonia mercurella. Next base: position 9,178,913 of record OY720049.1, on the reverse strand, counting down.
TTCAAGCAATTGTGCCTCATTTGCTTTCAATAAAAAATACAGTAATTTGCCGAGTTGACCTGTCTAAAGAACTTCAAGTCGTTAGCAAACGTATAGAAACTTGAATTCACAAAGCATTTAAAGACATCATTTATAAACAAATTAAAAAACAAAGGTCCCTAATGAGAGCCCTGAGGAACACCTGACAAGGCAGCAAAAGCTTCAGACGAGTATCCTAATACAATAACTTTACATTTCCGGTTTGTCAGATAGGAGTTACACCAGTTTAACAAATTATCGTCAATCTCAAAAATTTTAAGTAAAGCTTATAAATATGCAAGTCATGCATGATTTACCTTGTCGAAAGCCTTGCTGAAGTTAGTAGGTACATATTGCTTAGCAAGGCCTCCGACAAAGGACATAAAATTAAATAAATATTTTGATTTGAAAAAAACAAAAATGTTGAAAAAATTTCCACGAGCAGGATTTGAACCTGCACCCTTCTGACATACCGGGTCAGGTGCTCTTCCAATTGAGCTGTCGTGGTTCTAACCAGCCCGCCGAAATTATTCAACACTTTTTACTTTGAAAGCCAAAAGCGCCCATTCAATGTCAACAACTACCGTCACTAACATCCGATCATAATGTTTTTACAAATACATATTAAAGATCAGTTAAGAAATAGGCAAGCTATTTTATAAAAAAATTTTCAACATTTGTGTTTTTGTAATTTGTTCGCAACAAAATTTGCGTTAAAAATTATTTGAACATTTTATTTTGATTTGATTTTGATTTTAATTTGAAAATGGTAGTTGTCGATCTTGCCCTAACAAAACCATGCTGTTCGGATGTGTCTAAAATGATATGAAAGAACCGGGCATACCAGCATTTTGATAACCTTCGCAAATCATCATCAGCCTATACTAGTCCACTGCTGGACATAGGCCACTCCAAGTGCACGCCACCGAGCACGATCCGCGGCTACTCTCATCCAGCTCTTGCCAGCCACCTTGCGAAGATCGTCGCTCCACCTAGTCTGAGGGCGTCCTACACTACGTTTGCCGATGCGCGGTCTCCACTCGAGAACTCGTTTACCCCAACGGTTGTCGGTTCTGCGGCTAATATGACCGGCCCACTGCCACTTCAGCTTGCTGATCCGATGGGCTATGTCGATTACTTTCGTTCTCTGTCGGATCACCTCATTCCGAAGTCGATCCTTCAGAGAAACTCCGAGCATAGCCCTTTCCATAGCTCGCTGAGCGACTTTAAATTTGTGGACCAGCCCTACCGTGAGTGTCCACGTTTCGGCTCCGTATGTCATGACGGGTAGGACGCACTGATTAAAGACTTTCGTCTTTAGACTTTGTGGAATAGGCGACGTAAAAACCCGACGTAATTTTCCATATGCTGCCCAGCCTAGCTGTATCCTTCTGTTAGCCTCTTTCTCGAAGTTGTTTCTATCCAATTGCAAAATCTGCCCGAGGTAGACGTATTCCTTAACAACTTCGAGAACACCGCCTTGTACTGCGGCGGTCCCGGAATAGCATGTTCGTTGAACATAACCTTGGTTTTGTCCAAGTTCATCCGGAGACCGATGCGTTGAGAAGAATCAGCTAGGCCGTTCAGCATGTACCGTAAATCCTGCAACGTTTCGGCCACGATGACGATGTCGTCCGCGAATCGCAAGTGTGAGATGTGTTCGCCGTTGTATTAATGCCACGTCCTTTCCAGTCCAGCGTTTTAAACACATCCTCCAATGCATTTGTGAACAATTTGGGGGATATCACATCCCCTTGTCTCACACCTCGATGCAAGGGGATATGCTTAGTTTGCTGGTTCTGTACTTAGACGGCCATGGTGGCAGCATTGTACAGACACCTCAACACTTGGATATATCGCCAATCGACTTGGCATCGTTGCAGGGATTCTAGAACAGCCCAGGTTTCGATAGAGTCAAATGCCTTCTCATAGTCCACAAATGCTAAGCACAGGGGCCGATTATACTCTTCGGTCTTCTGTATAATCTGCCGCACTGTTAAGATGTGGTCTATGGTTCCGTATCCTCCTAGAAACCCGGCCTGCTCTGGCGGTTGAAATTCGTCGAGTCGGCGCGCAAGGCGGTTTGTGATGACCCTTGAAAACAGCTTATAGACGTGGCTCAGGAGCGAAATGGGTCGGTAGTTCTTCAGTAGGGTCTTGTTTCCTTTTTTGAAGAACAGCACGACGACACTCCTACTCCACGCCTCCGGAGTTCTCCCATCAAAAAGAACGGCGTTAAAGATGTTTTGAAGCTCCTTTAATACAGGTTTACCGCCCGCTTTGAGGAGCTCAGATGTAACACCGTCTTCGCCAGGGGCTTTTCCGTTTTTAAGCTGTCTTAGAGCCATCTCAATTTCACCTAGGCTGATTTCTGGCAAGTCTTCGGTAAAGTGGCGGGTCAATGTGGCTCTGGTATCCTCATTTTCGGGATCAGGTTGAGATGCATGCGATGCGTATAACTGGCTGTAGAAGTTTTCGATTTCCGAAAGAACCTCTGGCTTTGAGGCAGCGACTACTCCACTGGCCGTAGTCAACTTCGTCAAGTGGCTTCTTCCAAGAGACTGGACAAACACTTTCGACCCCCGGTTTTGCTCAATTGCTCGTTCAATCGAGCGTGTATTTGAGCATCGGAGGTCGTAGCGCACCCGTTTACCAATTTTCTTGTTAAGAGCCCGTTGTTCGGACGTAGTGACAGGTGGGTCTTCACGTCGTTTCCTCATGAGCCTAAGGGTTTCTTCCGAAAACTTCGACTTCTTGCCTTTACGCTTCATCTCGCAAAATCTCATACCTTCCTCCCTGAGGATTCCGACCACATTTTCGAGGGCCTGGTTAACATCAACTGCATTTGTGGTTTCCACGGCAACGAATCGGTTCTCCAGGTTTGACTGGAACGTTTCAGATCCTACGATAGTTTGGAGCAGGTTAGGACGGAGCCTGGACTTCATCAAGCGGACACGCTCAAGCTTAAAATTGATATTCAGAGAGCCTCGGACAAGTCGGTGATCACTGCCGGTATTAAACCTGTTGATCACTGAGACGTCTCTGAATATGTGCTTTTTGTCCGTCATGACAAAGTCAATCTCATTTTTAGTCATAGTGTCGGGGCTCTGCCATGTCCACCTTCTTTCAAATACTGGAATAATAATAATTTTGCCGCCTCTGTGGTCTTGTGTTTAAGACCAACGGTTTAGACCCAGAGTTCCCGGGTTCGATTCCCAGCAGGGGTACATGTTTGTACTCTAGGTTGGGTTTAGTGGTAGGGCTTATTTACCCACCTAGCTAGCTGCCACCATCTCATCCAAATATGTCGCCATGACATCAATGTTTGTATGTAGCATAATGTTGTTGTGTTCCGGCAGCTAGATATATGTAGCCAGTATTTGTGGATTCTGGGTGAAGTGCGCTTACACCTTCTGCCTTAGCATCACTTAACATCAAGTGATCTCACTTGATGTTCAGTGGCACACAAGGCCAATTAAGTGCTTACTCGTAAGATAACTAAAAAAAAACTTGATGACGCTGGCGTCGTCAAATGGTGGCAGCACAAGTAATTCCTTCCAGGCTTCTGGAAGGCACCAGAACTGAGAGATACGTTCATGATTATAGATAAGGGCAGTGCCAATGCACAGCGCATTTAACCATAGAAATCGATGGAATCCCATCTACGCCAGCTTATTCTATATCATCATCAGCTCATTTTATGTACGAGCCTTCCCTATTGGATAGGGAGAACGGGCCATAAAAAACAACGCGCGCCCAATGCGGATTGATGGTGGTTAACGACAGCTAATGCAGCCAGGGCCAACGGCTTTACGTGCCTTCCGAAGCACGAGAAGCTCGAGATTATAAATTGGTCACCCATCCGAAACACAGCACTCGCAGATCGGACGCTTTAACCTTCAGCGATTGTAACACAGACAGATTGACATATTTATTAACTTTAATTTGTCATGCAATTGTTAATTAAATATTTATATTAGTGACAGCAACAGCAGCGGTCATAAATGTATACAGAGGTTACTAAACCACTAGTGCGATGAGTTGTTTATTTTGATGTGATGTGGCAAAAGATCGTGCTGAGTGGCGAGAATAGGGGGAGGCCTTTGTCCAACACTGGAATAATACAGGCTAACTGTTGTTGCTGTAACTATAATTAAAGATTGAATGACAATGATGTCTAAGTAACTCTGCATAAAAGATTTAGATCGGATACACTTTCGGTTTTTTCATTATGACTACACCTATCTATAATTGTAAAGAAGCTGTTTTTAACCGGATTTTAACCAAAAAATAAGCACTCATTTGTCCTGCCTGCTCATGCTACCCTGGTACCGAGATAAGTACATTACACCATCGATTAATATATGTTACCCGTCTACGGCGAAGAGAGCTCTTTTATATGGTTTGGGGCTTGAGATTTGGTCTTGGATCAATGTCAGTATTCAAAAGCACCGAAATGATCATGAAAATAATCCTCATTGTCGAGAACATGCAGTACGAGCTAACGAGACGCGACGCGACGGATGTCGTCGAGTGACAAGACGCCGCCGCCGCGGGGCGCCCGCCGGCGCCAGCGCCGCCGCCCTGCCCGGTACGCACTGACAATGACGCGATCACATAAACGAAATACTTTATTACAGACTTCAGCTCATGCTGCTCTTGTACCTTGGTCAGCAGTCAGCACGTCTATAGGGAAATACTTTTCTTGACACTCATATACTCCTGCCCGGTCATGCTGCCTTGGTATCTTTGGTAGGTTCACACTACTACAATAATATATCGGTAGCTATTTTAGAAAGGTTGTAAAAATATCTATTTTGTTAAAGTAAGACTTATAAAAATTAATAGTTTAATTTTTACGAACTTAAAAACAGAACTTAACTTGAAAAAAAACAGAAAAAAACATTTTGAAATTAAAAACTAAAGACCTATAAATAAAAGATGTCCTCCAACTGTGGGCTCATGGGAACGGTCCCCAGAATGCTGGCAACATTGCCCCTTTGGATTGCCAAACGAATACGCTGACAAAGGTAGCTGCCAGCCTTCCTGTCACCGGATGCCTCAATAACTCGAATACTTTAAAACTTCTATGTACCTCTCCACACTTAGTTGGCACACCTTTGACTATGACCTCTTCTTCTTTAAAGAAAATAATACCTTAGTATGTTATTTATTAATTTAACAGATTCTGTATAGAAAATTCATATTCATATATAATACATACATACATACAAAAGTAATTATTAAAAGAACAATAAACCTAAAACGAAAAATCTTAAAAAATATAATACAATAACTAAAATAAATTATTGAAAGGAGTCCCTTTAGGCAAGGTTCCGAAGATACTGGCAGCGTTCCCCCTTTGAATTGCAATACTTATAAATACCTATAACTTATTGAATTACCTATAACTTAGTGAACATAGTTGTAAAAAAACATAAAATAGTGAACGCATCCTGTCACGTCGACGCAGTTTGACAGCTGACACATTAGCCACACGTCACCGTCGACGTTTTGAAGTCCGTTCATAGCTCAGTTAAAAATTTATATTTTATACAACACATCAAAAACATTTTATAATATTTCAATAAATAATAAAGTTAAGCGAGATTCAAAAATTGTTAATTTAATAATAAGGCAAATTACGATTAAGTAGATTATTCTTCGGAATTGTTAAACAGTTTAACAGTGCACGTATAATTTAGTCCTAATAAAACTTTCACTTGAGCACTTCTTTCGAACGTACCATTTTTACGTGGACTGCCAGCGCAAGTTGAACTGTCTCTGAAAACTATAAATATAATTGTTACTAGTTTTAAGTTAATCAAGTGAACAAGTTAGAGAAGAAGACTGCAAAATGGTCACAAAATATTTGATTCCCTTCATCGCTCTCGCTTCAATCAGCGGCGCGCTAACACAAAGCTGCCAGAACCCACAAGTGGAAGCAGCGTCGTTCACAAGCCTGGACGCCACAATTGTCTCACAAATAGCTTATATTACTGAGTTTACACTGAAATGCGACAACACGCTGCCCGAGAACTATGCTCTGTACGCTGAGGTTGATGGAAAGTCGCTGACAGCGGCGCGTATCGGCGACAAGAAGTATCAGGTGAGATAACCATACTCTTTGGTTAGAACCTCATTTTCTGAATGAAAATGATGAGATTCAGTGTTCTACTTTTGAGTTACAGTAACTTTGTTGCCAAGGAATTACTTAGTGCTCCTTTTTTTACTGTTCAAACTCAGTCATCTGTGACTGAGTTTGGTTATGTTGTGTGTAAGATCAATTTAGTATACAGGTTTCAATCTGTGATATGATCTACAGCTCAAATGCAAACATTTTCTGCCAAAAATCTATTTATTTTGCCAATTCAATAGGTAAGTTAAATTATGAGCAATTCAGTTTTATTTTTCTATTACAAAAACAAGGCACTTCAACAACATAAACACGAACCATTTATACCATAGTCAATTACAGAAGTTATAAGTTTTTTAACCTTTTCACCGCCAACAACTTCTATAGAAGTTCGAGATTTTCGTGCCCTCCACGCCAGAACTTCTATAGAAGTTCTTCATTGTACCTACTTTAATAAAATACATTTACGATACGTAAAACATTTGTTTCTTTTGTAATTTTGTAAGATGGACACAATTGAAGCCCTATTTTTTTATTTTCCCAGGCAAAACAGGCTTTTTTGTGTTTTAAAATGGATAAAAACCAAAACGCCTCAAATATTTTTATGTCCCGCACGCCAACGACTTTATATCAAGTAGGCCAGTGATGTGACGCGAAAGTTGCATTCATTACAATCCTCTATATTTACTTTGTTTTCTATCTATGATTGAAAGTAAATTCTAGTTTAGTAAATAACGTATTTCATAATAAATTTTAAAATTAATGTACGTATCAAATCACTTGATTAACATTAATTAAGTTTACTGAGGACTTTCGATATAGCAACACCCATCTCTACGTAATGGCAAGATGTAAGTGCTACCAGCGCCATCGACTTTATTTCAAGTTTCCCCGTGACGTTATAAGCGCACAGGTGTCAATGTCATCGTGTCATATTTGTGTTTCTTTACCGGTTCGGGTAATACCTAAACAGTGCAAAATTAGTGAATGTTATTCTGATGAGTTGTTGCGGATTTCAGAAGGTGTGGAACCTGATTTAGAATTGGATTACTTTATTATATTATTTTAGTAGGTACATATATTTATTTATGACGTACAAAAGGAAGGTACTTACTGTCCATTCTCGTTCGTGCGTTTATAAACAAGAAAGTGGCTACTAACACACTATTCAAATGTTTATTTTAAAACAAAACTTACTCAAACGTACACCGAGAACGTATACTCGGTAACTCAGCGATAGTTAAGTCTGTAAGCCAGGCACTTAACCAAAATACGCTGTATACCTATAAACATTAAAACTGAACGTGAACACATGATACGTCGATAGGTTATTTTAAGTATAGACCAACAAAACTCTGTAATGTAAAAGGCATAGACATCCCTTTTCCTTAAGAAATTTATCGTGCTACGAGCGCCAAAGACTTGATATGAAGTCAACGGGCTACGTTATGAAATGAATAGTGAAGTGCCTATTATAATTATCTCTAGCAAGTATATGCATGACTTTTTGTCTCTGATAATGGATACTCATTTTTCTTACTAAAAATGTTCATAAAATAAAACAAACTACCATTATCCATCTATCAGTGTTTATTTATATTGTAAATTTAAATACAAATTTAAATTTACACATCTATTTTTCTATTATCGATATGACGTTACCGCCATCCTTGCTTTCGTACTATAGAATCTGTTATACATTTATATGTTGGCGTCTTCGATCAACAATACACTAGATAACCTGTCAGGGTGTCAAAAACGGCCGAGCGAATAACGCCTCACATTCAAAGTGGGGTCTTATTTCTATTTAGTTTGCTGTTGACTGCGCCAACGTGACAACGTACCACAATGCCTCAGTGTGTATTCAAAAACTGTAAAAATAACTATCGAAATAAAAATATATCGGAAGGAATATCATACTTTCGGTAAGTGAATGCTTTTTCATAACATAAATAATAAAATACCTAACTGTTTTTATGAAATAACAATTTTCAATTTTCAAAACCAACCCACGCGCGAACATTTGCCAATGTTTGGCCAACGTATAGTTGCTCTGGAACAGTGAATCTATGGAGTAGTTTAAAATTTTTTATGTATAGGTACTTCTCAATTATATTTTTTATTTCTAGATTTCCTGGCGACCCATTTCAATGTGCAAAATGGATTTCCATAGTAGCGGAAGAAAGACAGGAGGATTTTTTTACACCTAAAAAAAATTCTGTAATTTGCTCAATAGTCATTTCGAAAAATCCGATATTATGGGGAATGCACAAAGACGTCGATTGAGGAAAACGGCTATCCCCAAATTTCAGACACTAACACTGTCCAAAAATGCGACGGCATCAGTTTCAGAATTGGGGCCAACAATATCTAATTTAGAAATTGATTCCATCTCCCAAAATGATGTGGTCAAGGAAGTGCCTTCAAAAACTTCTGAAATGGTCTTTTTACCAAGTTCTCCAACCGTTTCGGTTTCAGATTTAATACCTGTGTGTGAAACACCCAGAAAAATATTTTTAAAGAGAGAACTTGACTGCACCCGCCAAATTATTATAAATAAGTCCAAAAAAATTCATAACTTACAAAAAGTAAACAAGAGATTAATAAAAAAAAACAATTCTTTAAAAAATATAATACAGATGCTCAAAAAAAATCAAAAAATTGATGAAACAGTGTTGTTGGATCTGGCTGATAATGTTGAAGTTGCGGAAGTATTTAATGGTTTGTACGTCAAACAGAAAAAACATCTTAAGAAGCCATTTTCAAAGTATCCCCCAGGAGCTAGGAAGTTTGCATTAACGTTGCATTTTCACTCTCCAGCTGCTTACAAGTACGTGCGTAAAATGTTTAACACATGTTTACCGCACCCTCATACCTTATATGAATGGTATCGAAGTGTAGATGCGGAACCAGGATTTTGCGCTGAAACTTTAAATAGACTAGAAGCCAAGGTGAAGTCAAGTGATAAAAATATTTTATGTGTTTTAGTTGCCGACGAGATGTCTATCAGAAGACAAAAAATATGGAACGGTAAACGTTATGATGGCTTAGTAGACATGGGTTTGGGCACAGATGACAGAAACGCAATAGCGAATCAAACATATGTTTTTATGTTGGTCGCTATCAATGATTCGTGGAAATTACCACTCGCTTATTTTTTTGTCGATGGTACTATAAAAGCGGACATGAAAGCAAATTTAATTAAAATTGCACTAGAAAAATGTGAAAAAATTGGTGTGCACATCCGCGCGATTACTTTTGATGGTTGTAAAACTAATATTGCAACAATGAATCACTTAGGATGCCAGTTGAGTGATGTAAACAACATTAAAGCTTATTTTAGACACCCAAGTGCTGATTTTGATGTAGTCATTTTTCTAGACGCATGTCATATGTTAAAATTGATGCGAAACATTATTGAAGTTAAGAAAGTAGTTCATGCGCCTAATGAAAAAACTATCAAGTGGCAATTTCTAGCTGATTTGTGTAATTTACAAAGGAAGCACGGTTTACATTTGGCTAATAAGCTTACCCAACGACACATTAATTTCAAAAATCAAATAATGAATGTAAAACTGGCTACGCAATTATTGAGCAGGAGCGTTTCTAAAGCTCTGATATTCTGTAAAAATATTTTAAAAATACCAGCATTCCAAAACTCAGAGAGCACTGCAGAATTTCTTGAAATTTTGAATGATGTGTTTGATATTTTAAATACCAGAAATTTCAAGGACTATGGTTTTAAACATCCCTTGAACAGAGATAACTCCAAAGAAATACTGGGTTTTTTAAATAAAGCGAAACAGTATCTCCTTTCATTAACACTTAATGTGAGGTCAAAAAAAACTATTAAATCATCTACTGGAGAAAGAACAATATTTACAAATAAAACAGTGCCATTAATCCATACACAAAGAAAAACAGGCGTATTAGGCCTATTAGTATGCATCAACAGTTTGACATATTTATATACTAATTTGGTAGAAACAGGTATTTTAGACTTTTTGTTGACTTACAAATTCAGCCAAGATCATATCGAGCTATTTTTTGGAAATATAAGAAGTCAAGGTGGGCATAACAATAATCCTAATACTCGACAGTTTAAAGCAGCATTTAAAAAACTGCTTTCTCATTTGGAACTTGGGTCTAAATTTACTGGCAATTGTCTTCCGCTAGAAAATATGCCGATTTTAGGTGGATCAACATCACTTAGTAAAATTAACAACTCTGCTAGGGGGCATCGCTATGACGAAACTAAATAGAAAAATCAATGTAATGCTTTAGTGTTGAATAGCAAATCTATACAAACTAATTTTGTACGATATCAGACCAACTGCAATGAACTTGGTGAAACATTGCGTGAAAATTCTTCATCAGAAGTTGTTTCTCAAATAGTGGGGTATATTTCTGGCTTTGTAGTCAGTAGAATAGTTAGGAAACTCAAATGTGAGGATTGTAAATGCAATTTGTTGGCAAAAGACAAGTTATGGTTTCATAAATTAATAGATATAAGAGACATGGGTGGTTTGATCTATGCGTCTAACGAAGTTTTTAATATATGCATGAAAACTGAAGGCATTATACGAAATTTACTTCGTGTAAGTGGAGGTAAGTCTATGAAAAGGATATATGATAAAAATTATATTTGTGTAACAGTTTTAAAGTTATTTATTGGTAAAGATGTGTTTCTTGGAAGTAGCCAACACAATCATGAAACCGACTTATTAAAATCAGTGATCGAATCATTTGTTGATGTAAGGCTACATTATTTGTGCAAAGTTGAAAATGCTGAAATAAAAGACAAATCCAAAAGACAACTCTTTAATAAGCTTAATCTATTTAAAGGTAATTGATAGAACTAATCAATTTGTTAAATGATTCAAATGTTTATGCATAAATGATAATCATCACAGTGTTACATGATTAAGTTAAATTTACTTCATGCATTCAGCCGTCTACGTACAAGCCGGTTAGATATTGCCGTAAATAGAAATAGAAATAGAAATAATCTTTATTAACATTGAAACTTACATACTTTTGACAAGTAAGTAACATAGATAACGGGTTTACAAATGACATGTAGGTATTCATTAAATTTAATTACGTAATATTTACTTTGTTTTATGATTAAAATTTTAATTATTTTATTCTCTCAAATGACCATGGAGTAATGACCTTACAGTTTTGAATTATTGTGATTATACATGTACTAGCTGTGCCCTGCGGTTTCACCCGCGTTAATTAGCGACTGTTCCACACCTATTAATCATAGCGTGATGTAATATAGCCTATAGCCTTCCTCAATAAGTGGACTATTCAACACAAAAAGAATTTTTCAATTCGAACCAGTAGTTCCTGAGATTAGCGCGTTCAAACAAACAAACAAACAAACAAACAAACAAACAAACAAACAAACAAACTCTTCAGCTTTATAATATTAGTATAGTATAGATTTAGAATTATTTTACCTTTTGTTAATGTATAAGTATTTCTAATTGTTCCCTTAATTATTTTATATTTTTCGTATGCCGATAAGGCAGATCGCAGTGAAACCTTATAATCAATATAATTAGACCTAACGACTTACCTGTGTTGTGAATCACGAATAAATAATTTAAATTTGAATTTGAATTTGGTTTATTGTTCTTTATATGAAAACCACCTCAAATAATGTATATTGTTACATAAATAAAACAATTTGATTGTGATTATATTGTTGTTTACATTACAATTTCTCATCAGGATTCTTTCATTTAAGCATGTTTTCCAACCATGCTCAAGGTAGGTATAGTTCAATATCAGTTAATTTGTACTGAATCTACTATTACATAAATGTATGCAAAGTATAATAAATTGCTTTTTGTATACAATTTTGCAGTCAAATGCATAAGCCATAAAATAAAATAAACCTAATTCCTTATTAAAAATAACTTCCTTAAAATAAAAAATAAATTACTAAGTGCGACTCCATAATACTCTGTTCGGAGCAAGTAAAGTCAATAATGCAAAAATTCGAAATGAAGTAAGTAACACTTCGTGTCTGCTATTTGCTGTTTTATTTTTATGTAATAAGGTCGAATTTGGATGTAAAGGGTCTTTGTATATATTTTTAAATACACAAGTGTTTATTTCAATTTCTTATCTCTTTCTGTCGTTTTCGACGTAAGATCGTAAGTGAATGTCGTAATAATCAAAACTGTGCTTTATTCCTTGCAACAAAAGTATAAATTAGGTTGAAATTATCAAAACTTAGGATAGTTTTTCTCCATTTATAGTAAAGTCAGCCAGTGCCATATTTGAGATTTGTTTTAGTTCGTGAGGCGTTATCTAGTGTATTGTTGATCGAAGGTTGGCGTACAGCGGGACATCGCGTTTAGGATAGTTGGGCGGTGAAAAGGTTAAATACCAATTATCAACAAATCATTAAAGGACTACTAAAATTAAAAATTAAAAAAGAGAAAAAAAAGGGGATAATTATATACTATCCTTCTTACTGAAAACCTGAAATGTAACATTTCAGATTTGATTTTGAGTATTACATTACAATGCTGCCTCCCTGACTTGACGAGTATTCGCCGGTAATGTGCCAAAATATTACACATTGTATTGTTAAGTTGCACACTGTAATGTTCGGTTCTCTTTCCTCACCAATGTAATGCTGGGATTAGTAATGTTACATTACAGACAAACAAACCTTCAGAAGCCAGACAGTAAACAAAATTATGTATAGAAGTTTGTTAAGATTGTAAAGAAATGCTTTATAATGCCATCTGGACAGTAGAAGACATGCTCCTGCTCTTCAAATGTCCTCAAAACTTGGATGTATCCAGAAATACCCTAACATATTGCAACCTTAACTTGTTGTCTTAGTTTTCTCAATCTGGCCATGGTAGCTTTTTGTTCAACATTCTGTGATGCATGCACAATGGCTAATAATTCGTCTTAGAAAAGGACAAACCCCTTTTCACTAAAACAAAACACACATAAAGAGATCAGTAGTTCAATTAAGTGTTTAATTTCACTACATTTTTAAAGGTGATATAAAGAGGGCAAGAAGTGCTGTCTGGAAAACGATAGCAAAGGACAGAAAGCAGTAAAATAATAATATTTACTAATTTTTCTTTAATGATAAATACACTTTTTAAATTCCTGGAAATCTAGCTTCTAGTTTAAAGACGCAGATAGTAGAGAGGAAAGAAATATACCTACTTAACCATTACCTATCCTGTTCTCCAGGTTTCGTGGACAGAGGAGCTCCCGAAAGCTCGCTCGGGAACGCACGAAGTTCGCATCTTGGACGAGGAAGGCTTCGCGTCTCTCCGACGCGCGCGTCGCGCCGACCCCGCCGCCACGGTCGCGCCCCTGCTTGCTATACAGTTGCAGCATCCGGGAAGTGAGTGTACAATCCTCATCTATGTTATAAATGTTTCCTAATGACTTGCTTGAGAGCAAGCAGTGAAGGTTTACAAAAATAACAAGACAACTTGAAGAACATGCAGTGTGAAGAAACTAGCCTAAATGATAAAAGAGAACGGGAAGATATGATACAAAGTTTCAAAATTCTTGCTTAGAAACTATGACATACAGAGCTTTGAAGCGATGTTGACAAACACAAAAAATCCACATTTGAGGGGACACAGTCGTAAACTCACTAAAATATTTTCCCTCATAAGCGTTTTTGAGCAACATAATTCAAAAAAGTTCAAAATTCTATAAATTATTTATTCAGTTTAGGCTACAAGTAGCTCTTATGAATGTCACTATGCCATCGGTTCGTAAGTCTACTCTAGGCGGCAACAACCGGCATTAAACTCAGAAATCATAGCAGGACACTTTCCATTACAATAAACACAAAAAATACAGAAGACAACCACAAAATATAAAAAAATAAAAAATATATGTTAACAAATTTAACAACAAAGTGATTAATGCCTGGAGGGAAATGCCACACGAAATGATATTAGCACAAAGTGTCAACCAGTTATTAAAACCTATACAGCAACAAAATGAAATAAGAGACAAATAATTTGAGTTTACATTGGATACGTGCACTGCACTGCACTGCACTGAAGCTGCATTCAGCCTTTGAAAGAGTAACCAAAGGGTTACCCCTTCAATTGCGATCCTTTGGTTTATTCTTTCTTGAAAGCAAACCTCTTCTCAAAACCCCTACGAAAACTCCTGAAGGGGTTATGTTGTGAGACCTGTAGGGTTACTCTTGAAACACAATTGCAATAATCAATTTCCAATCACAAATCTAAAAAGTTCAAATGACACTCTTAAAAGCGATAATAGCGCGAAATTGGAATTAAATTGCGTGGAAATTGAGTGAACAAATTATTATCGAGATGGGGCGTTCCGAAATTGCGAAACTTGTCCCGATATCGATACATATTAATCGCATTGGAATTGTATTGAGATTGAGTTTGCGTCAAGAGTAGCCTACCTGTAACTGGTTGTAATACCACAGTTATAAATAAGATAGCCAGCTCTCATAGGTTGAGGGTACCGGGTCAAGTGTGCTTCCTCGTCATCAGGCTGAAATGTGGAACACACACACATTTTACCTGGAATCCTCAACTTTTGAGGATGGTGGTAGGCTAGCCAGGCTGTCAACTTCCAACTGTTGGGAATGAAATATTAATATTAATTTTAATTGCAGGTTACTCCGGTCCGTGGGTGAATTCGGAGGTGCTGGCCACCGTCATCTCAATCCTAGTGGCGTATGTCGCGTTAAGGAACAAGAGCAAGATCCTAGCTTAGATAGAACTAGTTTTTTTGTTAAATTAAAATAAATTTTCTTATTTAAACATGTGATGGATTTTTATTAATAATCTTAACCCTTAACGTCACTCGTTCGGTTCGAAAAAATGTAAAATGAGAACTTACTTTACTTAGTTTTTTTAGAAAGGGAATGGAACGTAAGACCAAAGAGTAGTAGATAAATAACAGCTGATCGATTCGATTTCACTTTGACATTTAACTCTATGGTCCTTCATAGCAAAATTTGAGGTTATGTTGTTGTGATATTAAAAAACATTTTATTAAATAAATCATTTAAAATGACGGTAAAGCCACGAGAAAAACAAGCAGATAGCGACGACGACCCCGTAGAATCTATGCTAAAAAAAGCTGGGTGCCTAGACTTACATTACAAAGTGCAGGTACGTTTTTGAAACAAATTCCAAAATTATTTTTTATATCGACGAATTGTTAACTTCATACCACTTCATACGTTCTAAGATTTAAACGAATCCCTACTGTACTTTTATCAGTAATAAAGTAGCAATCATTACCCTGATTATACATAAGTACCATTGTAAAACTAAAATACAATAAGTGGAAACTCAACTTGATATTATCTTGTTTCTTTACTCTAATTTGATGTAGGTATATAATAAATTAATTCTACTACTTAATAATGGTTTATAACCTTAATTCTTCAGATATGTGCCTACTCATTACCTATGAATTCTAGTCTGAAATAAGAGATTTTTGTTTTATTAAATTAAGTGATCCATTGAAAAGGCTGTGGGCCTTGTAGGCTGATCATGATGATGAAACGAAGTTATAATTAACTACAGTAGATTTAACTTAAAGCCAAGATTTTATTTACTTAATCAGATTAAATTACTGCTTATTGCTGCTTATAATAGGGACATAAAATGAGCTGTCGATGGTGATGTGATGGTGCTGGCTGTGCCTCCTAGTTGTTGTTATCCTATTCCATCTTGATGAAATCAGTAGAATCATTAAGTCATTGTACCTATAAAGCACAAAGAATAATATGATCTTCTAAAACAAAAAATTTACTTACAGGAATGCATTGCTACCACCAAAGACTGGCGCAAGTGCCAAACCGAAGTAAATGATTTCAAAGTTTGTATAAGTAAACACAAAGAAGACGAAATGGCCAGAAATAAACATTGATTATGTTAATGAAGTAAATACTTCTTCTATACTATTACTACATAAATAAATATTTATGCATAGATTTTTTTAAATTAAGGTTTGAATCGTTATGTTTTGGTTGTTATTAAATAATTATAAACTTAGTAAAAATTATTTATTTCCCAAATAATTTACTAGTAATAGAATAGAGAGAGAGATATCCTTGAGAGAGTTATATTCATGCTTGTTTTGAGTCTTCTACGTAAGTATTATTTATTGTTTCTGCTATACAAGAAGAAATAGTTTACTTTAACAAAAATTGAATGTAATGCCTAACTTTAATGTTAAAAACAATTACCTTTTGTTGTATTTTTGTTGACCAAGCTTGGGAGTGGAAGCCCTTTTACTATTGCACTATTTAATTGTATCTTCTTTTTTAACCGTTTATGAGTTAGGTGACCGATTAACAAATGGTGGGAAGAAAGATATCACTCAGTCTAGAATGCATACTTTAGATCCCTTTGTCTTCACGATAAAAAGTAAAAACTATGACATCTGACATAAATCTTAGAGCATTTTCAAATTCTCTCAAGAAGTCCACCCGAGGACTTAGTAAAGCCCCACATCTTTACTGAGATACTCGAGGGGTTGGGGGGTATATCATTTCTCATTTCTATTATCATTTATCATCATCTTTAGGATTATAATACTAATGAAATTAAGAAACTAATGACGTGGCAGCATGGTCTATGACCTTAGCCGGATCCTCAGGGATCGAACTATTAAAAAGAAAAAATGTACTCTATGTTTGACGTTGACGTCCTTGTGCTTGACATACAGAATACCTACTGCAGTGAAGTTCTTTGATAAGGTTATAAAAATGTTTAGAAAACTAAAACTGCGTTCTATCTCGTTTTTACACAAGAATTATACTAACAGAGTTGCTATTGACTCAAATCTGAGAGAGAGCTTTGATAAAAACGAGTACAAACCTCGTAAGCACCCTGGAACAAATAGAATTAAAGTCGCCAGAATACCGCCGGATATTCAGAGGGCTATAACTATAATTTTGCACGATTCTGGAGCTAAAGCCTTGTACCAAGAAAGTCTGCAGCTAAATAATCACTTACGCTCAAGGTTGCTACCACCAGAAGATGGGGACATCGATGTAAAAGCTCAAAAAGTTTATGACAATGTATCAAAGAAAATGTCAACAAAATCAACTACAGAATCAACTAAAGATGAGCTGAATGAGTTAAATAAGCAGATAAAATCAAAAGTGTTCTCAATATTGAAGAAAAACGTGTATAGGTGGGCTAACATTTCCTATGATAAGGCTACAAGCTTACAGTATTTAATGATCAGAGCTGCTCCAGAGTATGCGATCCTAGTACGAATATTAGATGAAATAAGAAAAAAGATCCCAGACTATAAACCAAGGAGTTTCTTTGATTTCGGTTCCGGTGTTGGTACAGGCACATGGGCAATAAACACATATTGGCATGGAGACATATTCGAATATTTTTGTGTTGACACTTCAACGTATATGAATGATCTGGCTCGCCTTATATTATGTCAAGGGAAGGACAACTTAGAAATGCCTTTAAAGGGTTATTTCCAGCGCCAGTTTCTGCCAGCATCATCCGATTTAAAATACAACATCGTACTGTCAGCGTTTTCGTTATTTGAAATGCCCAGTATGCGTAGTAGATTAGAAACAATACAGAAATTATGGAATAAAACTGAAGACTTTTTAATCATTGTTGAACAAGGTACAAACGCCGGCTTTAAAGTAGTTAACGAAGCCAGAGAGTTTGTATTAAACTTACCAAAGGGAAAGAACAGCGGTTATGCCTTCTCACCATGCCCTAATGACGTCATTTGCCCAAGATATTTAGAGCATCAAACCCCTTGTAATTTTCTTATGAAATATGAATCATTACCATTCTCTGCAAAGCAGGAAGTGTCTGCAGAGTTATTCTCTTATGTAGTATTAAGGAAAGGTGAACGTCCAACTGATGATCCGCAGTGGCCACGTATTGTTAGAGCACCGATCGTACGATCTGGACACACAATTTGTAGGTTGTGTACCGCACAAGGAGAGTTGAAGGAAATTATATTTTCTAAAGGCAAACATGATCAGACTACATACAGATGTGCACGTTCATGTAATTGGGGTGATGAATTACCTGTAAAATAAAATTGTTGTTAAATTAGAAACCTTTGTTTATTTTATTTATATGGTGAAAAAAAGTATTTTTTTTCGTTGCCATATGGGTAGGGGTATTCAACAGGAACCAGTGACAAAGACTATTTTTTACATTTATTTACTTTAGTCATTAAAATAGGAGTCAGCAACTGATTTTTGTCTTTAATAGTGGCGTGCCCAGGGCTTGAGACCAGATCAAGCTCCGAAGCTCCAAATCTTGGTAACATTACTAAACATTGCTAAAGTTAAGTTGTATTATGTAGAGTCTTGAGGGATGTTGTTGTGGAGAGTTAGATAATAGTCATCATGGTTTTACAAGTTTATTGTCACACGTTGAGTGCTAAATAATGAATGCCTCGCTCTTTGCTAATACGATATAACTTATTATAAGTAAATACGGGTCAACCAATGTACGTCACTATGTCGCAGCGCGTAACGTGTAGTCACAGTGCAAGTGTTGATAAATGCATATGTATACTACAAAGTTGTTTGCTATTGTGGCGTGATCAAATTATGTATTATGTATTTTACTTATGTTAAATGAATGTTTCCTTAACATTTTAATACAAACTGCAGCGCCATCTAGCGGCTGCCTTTAACTCAATTACGTCGGCACAAACATAGATGTCGCTAGTGTTAATTATTATTATGTTAGCAAATAGTTTACTCTAGGCACTTTTACTATTTAACAAATAGTTTCAGCCTCCTCGATCAAAATGTAAATACTCATACTAATCTTTACCAAATAATAAAAATAATAATTGAGGAGCTCGATGGCGCAGTGGTTAACGCGCCCGGTCTGCGAGTGCTGAGGTTAAGCAACTTTTGCAAAGGCCGGTCATCGGATGGGTGACCAAAAATGTATCATCTCGAAATATTTACGTGCCATCCGTGCTTCGGAAGGCACGTAAAGCCGTTGGTCCCCGCTGCATTAGCAGTCGTTAATAACCACCAATCCGCACTGGGCCCGCGTGGTAGTTTATGGCCCGTTCTCCCTACTTATCCATCCATAGGGAAGACTCGTGCCCCAGCAGTTGGGACATAAAAATGAGCTGATGATGATAATGATGATGAAAAATAATAAAGCCTTTTGTTTCTGTTACAGTTACTGTTTGTAACTTTTGGAATTTTGAATTTTGCATTTCACAATGCTATATTTAGGTAGTTACAAGATAAAATACTAGAAAAAACCAACCAGCTTAAGAAAGCTCAAGTGGGAATCAAACCTACGACCTTTGGATAACCGATCTAATGCCCTGACCGCTGAGCTACCAAAGCCCGAGAAGAGCTGAGGCTAATTTTTCCAGTAAATTTTATCTTTTCTCTTATCCCAATATAACGTATTTTTATTAACAGTTTGTCTTTCGACAAGGGTCTGCTTCACTCCAATATACATAATACGAACTTCAAAGCGTTTGTGGTGCGAGTCACGACATCAAAGCTGGACATCTTCATGAAGGAGGACTTCTGGCCGAAGGGTGTAGTCTACAGGCGCTTCCATGGAAAGTTACCTGTTGCTACCAAGTTGGCACAGTAGGTGCCAATCAAATAATACTAACATAGTTATTAAGTTATTTTATATACTAACAAGAAATTGTTTTATTATGTTATGTATGTTAGTCTGTAAGGTATTTGTTTGTTGCCTGAAATAAAGATTTATTATTATTATTAACTCCTTTATTTATTTTCTTTCTTAAAACTAGATTTTTACAATAGTTTAACATAAAAACAATAAAACATTATAAAAACCTAATCCTAGAGTACCACCAGCAGCGGGGCAGGGCCCAAGCTATCGGTGGTCAGGGCTGCAGAGTGAGGAACCTTCTGACAATACGTGCCGTGTCTAGGAGTACTGCCTTTTGCATCTTATTATTAATATTATTTACGTATGTACGGTCTAAAATCAATGTTTTAGCGACATTTAGATAGCTAGCCAGAAGTTTATAACAAGCTCTGCCACCAACAGAGTACAAACATGTGCCCTACAAGAGGAATCGAACTCGCTACCTCTGACCACTAGACCATATTAAAGGCGATTAAGACATAATAAAAACGAGAATTTGTATGCCATTGAAGCGCCTCCGAAAGGCGATAACAAACGAACGAGGAGAATTAACATTTTGAGATATAAAAACTCATATATAAAATGGCCGTTAGGCGACCAGTAAATCTGCTGCTATGCACTCCACACGCATCACAGAGCAATTAACTCTAGAGCTTATCGCACTAATTAGAACGACATCAATCATAAACATCGAGTATGTTTCTACGGTGTCTTATTCCTTTATTCGGAATAAATACAATTAATAAAATTAGGACGCGCGTACGAGCTGAAAACCGATAGTTAGACAGATGTCATTGTCCGGCAGTCGCCCGTGTCGTTCGTATCACTTCGTCGTCCTTGCTGCCTCTTCCATTGCCGTCAGTATGCTTAACATCCTCCCCCCCCTTGGAAGCTGAGGTTCCAAGGAGCTCATGAAAATCTCCTGTGGGCAGAGCGCAAACTTTTGTTAATGCTCTTTTTAAGATGCCCTTGGAAGTAGTAATATCCACAACTCTGCAAACACCGTCAGTTCCATGATATAATTTGCTGATGCGTCCTAGGATCCATTTCATCGGTGGAAGGTGCTCCTCTTTAATTACAACCATGTCTCCAACCTGTATGTTTCGCTTACAATCTTTCTGCCATTTCACGCGTTGTTGAAGTTCACACAGGAATTCTCGCGACCACCGCGTCCAGAAGTGCTGTCTCATGCGCTCCAGCTGCTGGTATCGATTGATCGACATCTTGGTTGTTGTTGGAGACGGTAACGATGATAAAGGACGCCCGATAAGGAAGTGCCCGGGTGTTAATGGAGTGAGATCAGATGGATCGGATGACATAGGCGTTAATGGACGGGAATTTAATAGATATTGCCTCAATTTGCATAAAAAGGGTGGCTAACTCCTCAAATGTTAAGTTTGTATTACCTGCTACACGCTTTAAATGGAACTTCGCAGATTTAACTCCAGCCTCCCAGATCCCGCCAAAGTTAGGAGCATATGCCGGACTGAATTTAAAGTCGATGCCTTCACACAAACCGAATTCAGTGACTGACTCGTTAGCGGCCCTAAGCATTCTCTTTAATTCGTTGTTTGCCCCCACGAAATTCGTTCCGTTGTCGCAGTATATTGTACACGGCTTGCCGCGCCTAGAGATGAATCGACGTAAGCAAAGTATGAACGCGTTAGTGCTCAGTTCACTTACGACCTCCAAGTGCACAGCTTTGGTGGAAAAACAAACAAAAACACATAGGTAACATTTGCTTGCCCTTGCACCGCGGCCTTTGCGATTTAAAATCAAAAAGGGACCAGCAAAATCAGTACCACAAGTCTCAAACGGAGGAGCTGGGTTAACACGGGATTCAGGTAAGCAGCCCATTATTGGTTGCATATTTTTTCCCTTTACTTTTGCGCACTGTATGCAATTATTAGTAATCTGATTAGCTAGAACTCTGCCGCCTATAGGCCAAAAATCTTCACGTATCAACGATAATAATTGTAAAGGTCCGCAATGCAAAAGACGAACGTGTTCATAGTTAAAAAGAAGTTTGGTAAAATGATGTTTGGAATCAATAATGATGGGATGTTTTTTATTATATGGAACTAATGCCTTTTGCAAACGTCCTCCAACACGTAACACACCATCACTATCTAAAAAAGGATTTAACGACAAGATTCTAGATTTACGATTCAAATATCCTAGGGTTTTTAAAGAATGAATTTCCTGTTTGAAGGATTCTTCCTGAGAAAGCTTAGCCAAAGCAAAAAAAGATTGTATTAACTCTGTGAGTGTCAACTTACCCTTCACTTTATTTTCCGTTCTACAATTATGTACGAAGCGCTTTATATATGCCATAATTCTTTGCATTCGATATAATTTTGAACAAGTACGAAATAAAGTAAAATTAGGGGCTGGTTCGATTTGTACACTCAACGATACCTTTGTTTCAGGTAGTGTGATAAGCGTTGTATTATCTGTTGGCCATTCGTCCTCTGGCTTCGTCAGAAAAGGAGCTCCGTGCCACCACAATTTGTTATGTTTTAGATGTTGCGGCTTTACTCCACGAGAGGCCAGATCAGCGGGATTACTGTTGGTCGGTACATGTCGCCATTGATACTTGGAGGTAAGTTCACGAATCTCTTCTATCCGATTACTAACGAAAGCCTTCAATGTTTTTGGCTCAGAATTAAGCCATCCTAAAACTATGGTTGAATCGGTCCATAGAATACACCGCGAAACTTGAAGATACTTGGAACGCAACGAATGAACTACCTTTGTAAGTAATCGAGCTCCTAACAAAGCACCCATCAGCTCTAAACGAGGTATTGTCAGTTCTGGCTTCAAAGGAGCCACTTTAGCTTTGGCACAGAAAAGATGAACGGTAACTTCTCCTAAATAATTGGTAGATTTCAGGTATAGACAAGCACCATAAGCCATTAATGAGGCGTCGGTAAATGAATGCAATTCTACGTTAATAGGAGATTCACAAACGATATGCCTTGGGACTTCTAAAGTAGACAAATGTTGTAAGTTATTAAGAAACTCCTGCCACTCAGTTTGTATGTGATCTGGGATAGGGTCATCCCATCCATTTTTAAGTAGCCATAATTTTTGAAGTAGACATTTAGGAATGATTGTTATAGGTGACAATAACCCAAGAGGATCAAACAATTTCGCTGAAGTTGAAAGAATATTCCGTTTAGTTACCTTAGGGTCGGCTTCAAGCGTAGACAAAAACCGTAAAGTGTCTGTTTCAGGAGACCATTTTAGTCCCAACACAGTAGACTCTTTACAAAAATCTTGACTCTGGGATGTCATAGGGACATTATTAAAGATATCGGGAACATTTGTACGAAACTTTCGCAACAAAAAACAAGCTTCCGACAATTTATTAACAACTCCTTTTATTATGGCTTGCAGGTCTTCCTTACAGTTGGTACCGGTATTCAAATCATCAACGTAGAAATCATGGCGTAAGACGGTAGCTATGTCGGACGTACATTCTTTAGACAGTTCTAATAAACATCTTGTACTCAAAAAAGGAGCCGAAGCAGTACCATAAGTAACTGTGTTAAGTTGTAATATTTGTAGAGGATCAGTTTCGGCGTCCCTCCAGATGATCAACTGTAGATGGCGCTGTGACTCATCCACTTCAATTTGACGGTACATTTTTTCAATATCCCCAGTAACAACAAACGCATTTTGACGAAAACGTAGCAAAATCGAAAAAAGATCATCCTGTACCACCGGCCCTATAAGCTGAATGTCATTAAACGATTTGCCGCTCGTGGTCTTACAGGAAGCATCGAATACTACGCGCAAGCGTGTCGTCTCACTAGCATCACGTATTACGGCGTGATGGGGCAGATAGTATCCGAAAGAAGGACGATTGATTGGCGACAAATGGCCCAACCGTGCATACTCATGGATAAAGTTTTTATATTCTTCCTTCAACAAAGGAAATTCATTAAATTTTTTCTCTAAGCTAAAAAATCTACATTTAGCGGAATTAAAAGAATCACCAATGCTTTATCTGGCGATTCACTCAAAGGTATTTGGACTGAAAAACGACCTTCTTCGGTACGCTTTGTAGTTTCCAAAAAATGAGATTCACAGATCTCTTCAACCTTCGAGAACTTCTGCCTATCAATAGCAGGTAACTCTTCAATATCCCAAAACCTTGACAGCGAGTCGTGAATACTTTGAGAAAAATTACAAATCTTATCTTGCGTTCCAGAGTTTACACCAGCTGGTCCAGATATCAACCAGCCCAACTGTGATTCCTGGAGAGTAGGCTTATTTCGCCCAAGCTTAATCTGATGACCATGTACGATCTCCCAGAATACATCTGCACCTAACAATACATGAACATCAGAGGGGTTAAAAAAGCTTGGGTCAGCCAACTCAATATTTGAAGGTAAGTTAAGAGTTGACGTGTTTATTTCAACACCAGGTAATTTACTTGTAATGCTTGGTATAACAAAGCAAGGTACCGTTATGTGAAAAGAACTAACTCGAGACTTAATTTTTATATTACAATGTTTTGTTGCTGCACAAATAGTGTTGTTAATTCCCATAATATTAATAGGATTTTTATTATATATAGGTAAACCAACCTTATTTTGCAGGTCTTCGGTTACGAAAGATGACTGACTTCCACTATCTAGAAGCGCTCTCGCCAGGTAAGTTTTATTATTTTTAGAGTCAACAATTTCTACCAGAGCAGTACACAGCAGTACATGGCTAGGTATAGCTGCGGACAGCGACACTTGGTTATTAGGTATATCATATTGTGAAGCTGAAAGTGAACCAGAAGGTAAGTCGATTTTTTTATACGAGGTAGTAGTGTCTGTTGATTGTTTATGTAATAACGAATTATGTTTTGCGTTACAGATCTTGCAGCCCTTTCTAAAACAACGAGAGGGACGATGGCCAGAGCGAAGACAGTTAAAGCACAAAATGGTCTTTGGTACAAATAACACAACCTTTAGAAGTCGAACTTTCATTGGAAGTAACAAAGGATTTAGTAGATTTTATTTCCCTATTATGAGAATGTTTCTCAAACTTCAAAGGTTCATTTCTGCAAAATTGTACAGTTTCTAAAACATCAGCGCGACTACGCAAAAATTGATAAAATTCGTCAAGACTAGGTGAGTCAGACAATGAGTTTCTATGCTCCTCCCATTTACGACTTGTGGCACTATCCAAATTTGACGTCATCATAAAAATAATCAAGGTATCCCAAGACTCGGTAGGTTCCTTCAAAGTACCTAGGGCTCGTAAATTTTTTGTAAAATAATCAATCATATAACGAAGCGATTGATGAGATTCCCTTGCAATAGGTTGAAAAGCAAATAATGATTTCAAATGGTTGTTGACAAGAAGTCTTGTATTGTTATACCGGTTGCAAAGGAGGTCCCAAGCAATTTTATAATTAACTGCTGTAAACTCAATTGATTTAATGACAACAGTAGCACTACCTTCTAATGAGGAACGCAAATAATGAAACTTATTAATTTCCGGAATCGATTCATTTTCATTTACTAGTGAGTTAAACGTATCCCGAAACTCGAGCCACTTCAAAAAGTTTCCATCGAAATGTGGTAAATTTATAGTTGGTAACTTTATATTAAAAGATTTACGAGTAGTAGGTTTGATCGAATTTGATGAACCGTCATTATCGTTATCAACAGCACGCACCTCTAAACAACGCTCAATGAGATTTTGTGCTTCGGCGATTAAGCTACAAAAGTTATTTTCCATAGTTTCTCTTTCTGTAATTTGGTCGTCAGGTTCCGAAACTAATAACTCGATTTTTCCTTGGACCTCATCAAATTGAGATAATAAACTTTGAAATCTACTTAGTTTTAATTGTAGCTCGTCAATTTGAACCTTTGAAAAAGATTTAAAATCCATTGCCTTTAAAGCATTGATATATTTACAGAAAATAGTTTTTCTCGACTTAATCGTACCTCTAACTTGAACTAAAGCTTTCAATTCGTCCCCCATTGTAATTGATATGAAGGGCAAACAACAAACCAAACGAAATACCAAACAATAATAAACAAATCAAAGTCCAAACCGTAAAGGCCGCTGTAGGTAAGTACCTACAACGGTCGAATTCGCTAGTCTGCCCAGTCACTGATCCCAGTAGTGGACAAGCTCAGCGAGCCTGCGTTTTCTAAATCCTCCTACTTTGTTATACTCGTAGGTATAGCTTGGATCCAGGAGCTTGTGTGGCGACTTAAGTAGCTGAAATAGTCGGCAAACTTTGTTTTAATAACTGTTTACTGTTAGTGGTAATAATGAGTACTTGCAAGAATTAAAGATAACAACATAAAAGCCTTATAGCACCAACCAAAATGAAACAGTGAAGCTTAGCTCTTCTTAAGGCAATACTTGTCTTAAATGAAATTGTTATCATGCAATCTTCGAATAATCATGCAATGCAATGGATGACATAGGTATCATGCAATGAAATGTCAATTCCTTAGACAGCAAATAGAGACCTTTATCTTTACATTAATAAGACGCCTTATAAACAATATTTGCAAACAAAGATAGTCTGCGTGATCTTTACATATATGAAATACAAGAAATGTTTTATGGCAAAAAGAGGCAATAAGTATAATGGAAATTGGCTACTTCCTTGACCGAGCTCCAATGCAGCAACACCAGTACAATAATCCGGCAGCCGTCAGCCGTCAAAGTACGAGTAATCCAAAATTTTCAACAACTTTGTTCCATTCCTTTTCCACCTTGCACTAGATCTTGTTTGGTAATTTGGCTAATTCCACAATCGATGTCCAATGCTGCAGTAAATATCTATAGTATATATCAGCAGCAAACCAATCGAAGGGATCAATGCACAAATTCATCTATTAATTTTCTTGTGTCGGTCGCCATTTTGCACGCGTCCTATTATAAGCGCACAAAGACACGATAGCCGTGCGATAATTTTCGTTTTAAATCTTCGTAAATTATCGCCGATTCATGTAACCAATATCACGTCGGGGTCACCAAATGTTTACGACGATGCCTAGTTAAATAAGACACCGTAGAAACAGACAAATTCCTTTATTCGGAATAAATACAATTAATAAAATTAGGACGCGCGTACGAGCTGAAAACCGATAGTTAAACGTAGTGTTAAATTCTCTTTGCCGATAGTTAGACAGATGTCATTGTCCGGCAGTCGCCCGTGTCGTTCGTATCACTTCGTCGTCCTTGCTGCCTCTTCCATTGCCGTCAGTATGCTTAACAAGTATGTAGGTCACATGCTGTTTTAGTTTACTTTTTATAGCACAGAATTACCTAAGACGTATCTCGTCATCAGCTCATTTTGTGTCCCCACTGCTGGGGCACGAGCCTTCCCTATGGATGGATAAGGAGAACGGGCCATAAACCACCACGCGGGCCCGGTGCGGATTGGTGGTTGTTAACGACTCCTAATGCAGCCGGGACCAACGGCTTAACGTGCCTTCCGAAGCACGGAGGAGCTCGAGATAATAAATTTTTGGTCACCCATCCGATGACCGGCCTTTGTGAAATTTGCTTAACCTCAGCACTCGCAGACCGGGCGCGTTAACCACTGCGCCATCGAGCTCCTCAAATAGTATTTTAGAAAAAATAACGGTATTTTATTTATTTTTTGTTACGTGTAATACATATTTCTTACTGCTTCTCGCACAACTTGTTTGTAAGTGTCATTTTTGAAAGCTTCGTAGGCCTCCTCATAATTAAAATTAAAACAGTTATATGCATACCTACCAAAGATATTGAAAACAGTATTTTGTATACTTTATTTTTGTCCAACAGTAAAAAATACTATGTAGTGAAAAACAGTGTAAGACAACACTTGGTCCACTTCCACTTTTTAGGGTTCCGTAGCCAAATGGCAAAAAACGGAACCCTTATGGATTCGTCATGTCTGTCCGTCTGTCTGTCCGTCCGTATGTCACAGCCACTTTTTTCCGAAACTATCAGAACTATACTGTTGAAACTTGGTAAGTACTTAGATCTATTCTGTGAACCGCATTAAGATTTTCACACAAAAATAGAAAAACAAACAATCAATTTTGGGGGTTAGATAGGTCTTCAAAAATGACATTGAGGTTTCTGAATAGTTTGCGCGAGAGACACTTCCAAAGTAGTAAAATGTGCGTGTGTGTCCCTCCCCCGTAACTTCTAAAATAAGAGAATGATAAAATTAAAAAAATATATGATGTCCATTACCATGCAGACTTCCACCGAAAATTGGATTGAACGAGATCTAGTAAGTAGTTTTTTTTTAATACGTCAGAAATCGTAAACCGCAATTTACCTTTTAGATCTAAATCCCATCATTTAGGTACCTAATTATAATGTTTACTTATCAATAACTTAATTTTTTTAAACACACTACTATTAAAACATCGATCAAAGTTACAACGAACCACAAGAACTTTTATATGTATTATGTTACTTGCTGCTACGGAACCTTTCATGGGCGAGTCCGACTCGCACTTGGCCGCTTTTTAAATTTACTTAGGATAATGCCTCATTCTTGAGTTGGGTGAAGTGTTTGGATTTTCGACGGAAAGCCCGGCATTATAATGATAAATTAATTAAGTAATTATATTGTAATGACGACCTCCTTGGTCGAGTGGCTTGCACACCGGTTTTCATGGTGTCGCTATCTCTGAGGATCAATTTAGAAATACCTGTTTTTCTATATTGTTTCGGGTCTGGGTGTTTCCTATGTATAATAAGTATGTATTTAAGTATATTAAGTATGTTTATCCGTTGTCCAGTTAACCATATAACGAGTTTCTTAAGGAAGCTTTTCTTGGGGCTAGATAATTGGTGTGAGTGTGGGAAACATTTATTTATTTATTTATTAGTAATCCTTTGAGTGTTATTGGATTTCTACATGTTACAACTTCTATAAGGTGCAATCATTATAATAAATAATTAAATTCAGTCTTAAAAATACAAAACACTTTCTACAACAACTGTACCAAAACGCAAGTACAGTCGGCGGCAGATCAACCTTTCCCAAATCTGTCAAATTTCTCCAATGAATATTGATCCTTATAACCAAACACTAAAGTTCAAAATTTATTGTAGAAATTCAACAGTTTTGGTTAGGTTGATCTGCCGCCGTGTGTACAGTCGACCGCATATCAAGGTATGACAGCAGAAACGCTTCTATTGCCAACGTCAAAAGAGCGGTGTCAAGGTAAAACTGTTACGTCTAATGTGGTGTTAAATTGCTCCGCAGGCTTATTACCGAAATAGCAACCAGTTGTTGCTCTAGTTGCGGTTGATAAATTGGTATTTCGGACACAAATCGTTCAATGATCGCTCGCTTAGTGCATTTGCGATTAAGAGCCATACGAGTACATTACATCTCGACTGTGATTTCTGCGTAAAATAGCCAATTTTGGCGTTCTTGATCTCAGTGGAGTGGAGATTTGTAATAAATAACTTAATATGTATGTACTACTGTACCTACTCGCTGAGTGCCCTATATACTCACGGATAAGACGGGAGCTATGGGGGTCGTATACACTAGACATAGAAGACCTGAAGGATCTGAAGGTGGAGCAGATAGCAAGATTCACCAAAAAGACAAAAAGATTTGACGGGGCGCCGTGAAGGCTGGATAAACCTTAACTCCCTCAAAGGGGAGAACGGGAAAAGGACGAAATGGCCCGCAGGAAACGCGGGCGGATCGTCCATTCGGCCGGCGACGTCCCCACCAGAAATAATAATAATAATAATGTATTACTGTAAATACATGTCTCTAATACCAATTAATCAACCGCAACTAGAGTTGCAATTGTACAATTGACAACTGGTTGTCTTTTCGGTAATAAGCCTGCCGACTACACGTATGTTTACGCTTCAGTTTCCTTAATACGTCAGTAAACTACCATTGTTCTTATGTTCAGGGTGGTTGGTGAGAGTTTCATTCGCCATTCGATCACTGTTTTATTGGAGTAAGTTGTAGACATGCGCAAAATACTTCACTGAAGTGTAAAAAATGAAAAAAGAATTTTCCAAATCGGTGTATAAATGACGGAGTTATGAGGTAACAAACATTTAAAAAAAACATACAACCGAATTGATAATCTCCTCCTTTTTTTGAAGTCGGTTAAAAATTATATAGTTCAATTGGACTAGATGAAGTACATCACTCATCTAGTTCATTTAGTTCATCTAGTTCACTTGGGTCAGTACTTCAGTCACTAGTCCCTTTGAGTCACCCTGTCATTAAGTTCAATCGCGTCATTTCATTCGTTTAGTTCAATCTGTTTCGTAGTTCTAACTAATGATTGAAATATGCCTAATGTTTTATATCGTAAGCCGTCAATTCAATCTGTTTCGTAGTTCTAACTAATGATTGAAGTAAGCCTAATGTTTCATATTGTAAGACGTCAATTCAATCTGTTTCGTAGTTCTAACTAAAATTGAAGTAAGCCTAATGTTTCATATCGTAAGACGTCAATTCAATCTGTTTCGTAGTTCTAACTAATGATTGAAGTAAGCCTAATGTTTCATATCGTAAGACGTCAATTCAATCTGTTTTGTAGTTCTAACTAATGATTGAAGTAAGCCTAATGTTTCATATCGTAAGACGTTAATTCAATGTTTCGTAGTTCTAACTAATGATTGAAGTAAGCCTAATGTTTCATATCGTAAGACGTCAAATTGAGTGCGGGCAGACTCCGACTCCGACCGGTGGTGGTGCAACTGTCTCGTTTCCGCAAGCGCTGTTCGTAATCTATCTGTTCACTTTACTCTCCTTCAGTGAAGTTTGAACTAAATGAAGTACTAAAGTAATTGGGAGCCGAATGAACGAGTGAAGGAGATATACTTGCTAAGTGGACTAGTCCAATTGAAGGATTCATTCATGAAGGACTCATCTCTAGTAAGTTGGCATTTACAGCGTCTTATCACCAAACTTGTTTGGGAGATGATAAGGTCATAGGTGGAAGCATAGCTTCACCCGGAATCCTCAACTAGTGAGGCATGGGCTATCTTATCTCTAGCTGCCGGAACACAACATGCTACAAACATTGATGCTATGGCGACATATTTAGATAAGATGGTGGTAGCTAGCCAGGCGGACAAACAAGTCCTACCACCAACCAAACCGAGTACACAAACATGTACCGCCCGCTGAAAATCGAACCCCAGGACCTCTGGGTTTGAGACTGGTGGTCTACTAGACCATAGAGAAGGTGTAAAAACATTGTACCTATGAAAAAAAAATTGTGGGTGTTCTGCTACAATGCTTAACAAAGTTAATATTTATGTTTGTTTAATTTGCACTGAAATGGTATTTTTATTATTTGTCGTATTTGTATGGTTGTATGTATGTGTGTATATTATATATGTTTTATGTTTATTTAATATATTATTACTGTACACTTTTTTCAACGCCTGTATCTTATTTTATATCTATCCTCTCCATCCCTAGGTTGCCTGGAATATATCGCTTTTAGTGATAAGGCCGCCCATTGTACGACTCTTATAACTGTTTATCTTATTATTTTACATGTCTGTGTTTTTTATGTGTACAATAAACTATTTTATTCTGTTCTATTCTATGTTCAATTAATTGTCATCATAAAATGACAATTAATTGAACCACAAGAAAACAAACTTTTAATGATGCATATAACATGAATTATGGTTTTTTAAATTATAAAGCACCTAGGTATATGTAATTACCCATATTCTTTAATATATACTTATTTAACATTTATGCATAAATTTAAACCATTATGTTTCTTTATCCGATTAGGTATGACATAACTTTGGTACCTATAAGTCATTGTGTAGTGTGCCGTAATTATTCAGAGTTAGTGAAACCATCACGAGACACGGTTGTTCACGCGGACGAAGTTAGTTTAAAATAAAAAACAAATAATTTAATTGTTAATTTTACTTAATAGTAATCACTTCGTGAGTAATTGTGTAACACCAAATCGTATTTAAGTGATAAAAAAATATTTTTATCATTAGTTAGTGATTTTAATATCTTATCAATCAGAAACACTGTAATTTTTATATCGCTTCACCAATACAGTATTCAGTGCGACTGCAAGCGATAATCGCGTGACTTCAGTAACAGTGGTAGGAAGTGCCGTATTCCATTGCCAGCTAGATTCTTTGTATGCTGCGTTCCGTTACGCACAACACGTTTTCAAGTACCGTTGTCTCTTGCAAAAGTAAACAAATAAATGTGATTCTGGCTAAAAATGTGCTTAATGCAAAACAAAATGGTGCCCTGGTGTTTGTTTGTGGTAATAATTGTGCAAATACGTGTTGGCAACGTGGAAGGAGGTGAGTGTGACATTTTTAAAAAGAATATTAAGTAAAATGTGATCTAAATTTAAAGTTTTTTCTTCGCACAGCTGATTAGTTATATATAGAGTTTTTGCGTCATTGCTCTATAGAAATGAATAGGAGTATAATAGTTAATAGAATCACGAACAATAGTTTTAATCGAGACGTCAATTAACAGATTACTTAGTTATAAATACCTAGTGATTATTCATTGTAAAAAAATCTTGTAATTACTTACTACTTAATCATTATTTTTATTAAACGTGACTTCGACAGAAAGTCAATTCTATTGTGAAGAAATTAAAGTCGTTTACAATGTACAATATTGGCTAATTACTTGTCCTTGACTTAATAAAATTTACTTGAAAACACGCAAAACTTAGGTAAGTAAGTTGCGTACTTAAATCCTCGTTAAAACAGTATGTTACCTTCAATAGTGCCTCGGGGTATGCTGAAGTATTGATTTTTTAGTTCTGATAATCGACACAAGGGTGCCACAAGCGAGTTTAATTTGCTCTTCGTGTAGGTTACTGAAGCCGAGAATTTGTATGGAAAAATTTAACTTTCCTCGTTTGCCACTAGGTGGAGCTGTTTTTACAAATTTTCATTTTCGTTTAACATGATCGAGTGACAATAGGTTGTTTGACTACAATATAGATCAAACTGTAGTTAACTTAACAGTAAACATTTTTTAAACCAATTTAGCCAGCACATAACTTTAAAATAAGTAAAATTTTTATAAAAAATCATTTATAAAATAATAAAATTTTTATGATTGACCACGTGATCGAAAACGCACGGGATTGGTCACGTGATGTCGTAACGTCATTTGCAAGCAAATCAAAGATGTCACTCGAAGTTTTGTACGGTGTGATTTGACAGCTAACAGTTTGTTTACATGCAACTGACGTCACGACATCACGTGACCTGCATGCATCGTTTTGGCGGCTATTTTATTCATTTAAATTTTAATGGCGATTTTCATAAAAAAATAAAGAAATTCACAAGGAATTAATCAAATTGTCAATGTAATATGCTATAATGAACTATTAGACATATTTTTTTAAACCTGTCAAATACCCTATTTTAAGACTTACAATAGGCACTCAGATTTGATTGATAATTGTACTTAATTAACTTCAACTACCGCAGACTGAGCAGCTGAGAAACAAGGTCTTTTAACTAGGTATACTCATATTTACTTTTTTCGTCGCATAAAAGCCTATCTCTATATATATAAAATTCTCGTGTCACAAGTTAGTTGGCATACTCTTCCGAAACGGCTCGATCGATTTTTATGAAATTTTATATGTATATTCGGTAGGTTTGACAATCGGTCGTAATCTATTTTTCAAAGCCCTAAAATCCACCTCAAGCATTTTTTTTACAATTTAATTTCCAATACAAAATGTTCCACGAGTTGTTTGTTTTGTTGTCATAAACTGTCAAAGCGGTACGCAGTCCGCCGGGTCAGCTAGTAATATATAGAATTTCCAATATAAAAAGATATAATACCAAAGTACACAATTAGAAATAAATACCTAGGTAAATATGGGGTATGTTCCGATATACACAGCGAGCACTGTCCACCAGTGCTCTTACTGGTGAGAAAGTTCCGTTATGGACTGACAGTATACTGCCGCAGTATCCTAGAGAAATATACATATGACGTCATAAATCGTCGCCATTTTGTACTGTAAGCACTGGCATTTTCGAGGTAAGGTGCTCTCAGTGCTTTGATCACGTGATCAACAGCGTCCAGAAATGACATGGATGACAGTATACTGGACTGCGTTCCGTTTTAAACAGTAACCTGCCCCCCAACCGCGTAACACTCTCGCTTTCGATCGCTTTGTAGGCGAAGCCCTCGCCTCGCTTTCTAATATAATATCGAAATATAATATCGAATAATATCGAAAGCTATAGCCTATAGCTTTCGATATTGCTTTCATATTGCTTTCGAAATGACAAGATGACGCCTCCTCCTCGCCTCGCCTTCAAAGCGATCGAAAGCGAGAGTGTTAGGCGGTCGACCCCCAGTATAGCTAACTATAAAGGAACGGCTTCGCAGTATACTAAATTGACGTCACACCTTACAGTGCTCGCAGTGTATATCGGAACACACCCTAAGTCTTTACTTAATTCACAGATTGTAGTTTGTCGTTGAACAAAGACTTCGGACATCCGTCTCCCGTTTTTCTACAAAATGGCCGCTATTTGGCGCCAAATTCAGAAGGCGCCATTTTGGTACGCCGATCGGACACGATATTGGTCGCTTGCCCGGGCGACAAAAGACACATAATGGTAGACAACAAGACCAGTGGATATAGTGAATTGGTAAGCTATATATATTCATCTTCGTAATCGTTGTCTCCAGGGTTCGAAAGGAAAGTTATTTAGGATAATTTTTAATGATTAATGTTCGTGTCTTTACGCTTCTCGTTAAAGATTTAGCGGTCCCTTTTGTTACTGCGTCGATTGTCAAAGTGATAAAATACTTTCGAAACACAAAATACAAGATACAGTATTTATTTTGTTCCAATATCGCCCCAAACTATTATGCATTCCTTTATACTAACGCAGTTACTGATCATCCGGTCAAGCGGTTTTATTATCTTGATAATTTCGAACCTCGGTTGTCACTCATGGCAGAGTGGGCGTGATGGTCATCAACAAAGGGTTGGTGGCATGTTAAAGGTGGATTTATATTTGTCTGACGTGTCGTGTCGTGACATCAGAACGGAATCGGTTTCATACATTTAGTATGGAAACGTTTATACTAGAGTGTTGTGGCGTGTCGTGATGGCTTAGTACTAAATGTATGAAACCGATTCCGTTCTGATGCATCACGACACGACACGTCAGACAAATATAAATCCATCTTTAGCAATCCGACGCCATTTCTTTCTCTCTGCTGCCTGTTTAGATAGAAAACTGGTGCAGGGAACCGTCAAGTACGTGTGTACTAGGTGTGTATAGCCTATAGGTATTTTGTCTGTACCAGTCGGCCCACCTGCCACTTGCTTTTATTTATGCCTTAAATTTTGCCCAAACCCACTATTTCTACAGAGGTGTCACTTCCCCGCTAGCGACACCATGGACCAAGTGAAATAGAATAGAATTCAAGCCTATTTATTATTACTAGTAGTCGCCCAGTGGTCGAAATTCGACCGTTTTAATAAGGCTGCACGGATTGTATCCTAAGCAATGAAAAATAAAAAAAAATAAAATGTGAGTTTGGATTGCCATTGACAGATTTCGGCCGCTCCTCTTCCATTTTTGAAATTTTTGAAAAGAGTAGGGGAAGGTGGTGCACAGTGTAACTAAAAAGATATAAACACTCATTGTAATCAAATTATTTATTATATGGCACTTTTAAAGTCTCTCAATATAATTTCAGTCCTTAGTCTTTCATTTGGAATCTAAATATCACGTTATTTAACCTTACAAACTATCTGAATAATCGTTTTAAAAAAAACATTCTTTTGTTACATTGAACCCCAGGGTAGGGGCTCATTGTAACATACCATGGGGTACTATATAACAGTCCTGCAAAATTTGTGTAGAAAAACATTTATAATCTTAAAGATAACATAGAAATTCTAAAAAATCAACAAAAATTATCAAAATAAGGAATTATCAAAATTAACATAGAAATTCTAAAAAATCAACAAAGATTATTAAAATAAGAAATTATTCAAATAAACAATAAGTATTTCAAATTTAACATAGAAATTCTAAATATCAACAAATTAAAAAAAAGAACAAAGAATATTATTAAATTTCTTACAAAATGCTTTATTCTAAATTAATTTTCTTAAAATTTTATGAGGATGTAATTTACATTATTTCTTTTTTTTCCGCCGCTTTTCTTAAGCTTTTTTCTACCTGTGCTACGGCCTTTCTCATATCCTCTTCATTGTGGAATCCTATATCTGTCTTCCTCTTCCGGTTTTGCACCATTTTTTCCTTGAAGCCTACTATAAAAACAAAAAGATATTACAAAAGGGGCACACTATAACATGTTACACTGTACCCCGTTACACTGTACCCCATGGTATCAAAGTTTAATAACAAACATGCTCAAAATTTATAAGTTATAATTTCAGCCAAAATATCTAGTATTAAAACGAGTCATAATATAGCGGTACAATATAAAATAAACTTACTCACCAAAGCTGCAATAATGTAAGTTAAAACACAAATATACTCTAGCTATTTTAAAATTTCAAAATACAGAAAAAATAATAGTCGTTTATTTTGACGTACCCAGAGACAACTGCCAAAAATGATAACTGGCCTAAGGTGGCGGCAGGTGTGTTTGACAATTCAGTTCAGAAACGCTAGTAAAATATTAGAAAGCCACACAGTAATAGCCACTGTTATACTGTGCCCCTTGTTACACTGAGCCCAAATACTTAAGCATGTGTGTCAAATACATGGTAGTAGGTGTATATTGGGCATTCTACCCCACCTTCCTTCGTTCGGGCTGATGCCCTCACTCACTGCGGTGAGGTAGAATGCCCAATATACATCATATTCATGACATGTGTTCATTGGTCATTGATTTCATTTAAATATTACCATTCGGAGATGTATACATATCTCAACATGTTTCTACTGTGCGGTTGGAAGCCTCATGATAAGTAACTTCCAGCGAACCCATGGTAAGATCATGCACCGATCTGAATCATAACTGGTGTCGGCTGAGAAAACCGTAGAAAGTATCTCTCTGCGAGCCCATGGTAAGATCACGCACTGATTTGAATCCTGTCCGGTGTCGGCTGAGCGAACCATGGTAAGTATCTCTCTGCGAGCCCATGGTAAGATCACGCACCGAGCACCATCTAACAGTTCGGTTGGAAGCCCCATGATAAGTAACTTCCGGCGAGCCCGTGGTAAGGTCACGCACCGATTTGAATCCTAACCAGTGACGGCTGAGAGAACCGTGGTAAGGTCACGTACCGATTTGAATCCTAACCGGTGACGGTTGAGAGAACCGTGGTAAGTATCTCTCAGCGAGCCCATGGTAAGATCACGCACCGAACACCATCTAACAGTTCGGTTGGAAGCCCCATGATAAGTAACTTCCGGCGAGCCCGTGGTAAGGTCACGCACCGATTTGAATCCTAACCAGTGACGGCTGAGAGAACCGTGGTAAGTATCTCTCAGTGAGCCCATGGTAAGATCATGCATCGAACACCATCTAACAGTTCGGTTGGAAGCCTCATGATAAGTAACTTCCTGCGAGTCCATGGTAAGATCACGCACCGATTTGAATACTAACCGGTGTCGGCTGAGCGAACCATGGTAAGTATCTCTCTGCGAGCCCATGGTAAGATCACGCACCGAACACCATCTAACAGTTCGGTTGGAAGCCCCATGATAAGTAACTTCCGGCGAGCCCGTGGTAAGGTCACGCACCGATTTGAATCCTAACCGGTGTCGGCTGAGCAAACCATGGTAAGTATCTCTCTGCGAGCCCATGGTAAGATCACGCACCGAACACCATCTAACAGTTCGGTTGGAAGCCCCATGATAAGTAACTTCCTGCGAGCCCGTGGTAAGGTCACGTACCGATTTGAATCCTAACCGGTGACGGTTGAGAGAACCGTGGTAAGTATCTCTCTGCGAGCCCATGGTAAGATCACGCACCGAGCACCATCTAACAGTTCGGTTGGAAGCCCCATGATAAGTAACTTCCTGCGAGCCCGTGGTAAGGTCACGCACCGATCTGAATCCTAACCAGTGTCGGCTGAGAGAACTGTGGTAAGTATCTCTCTGCGAGCCCATGGTAAGATCACGCGCCAACCTACCTTTTCAATCTTGGTTGAGCTAACTACTAAAATAATAACTAATAGAATTACCTTTTGCATAACCTTGTTTACCTTAGCTATCACAAACTTATAAGTAAATAAGTGGGTGGTAGCTGTACCGTTACCATTATATCTTCTTTGGTCTTTGATTTTATTTAAATATTACTATTCAGAGATGTATAAATATACTTCAACATTTTCTACTGTGCGGTTGGAAGCTCCATAAGTAGCACCGAACACCATCTAACAGTTCGGTTAGAAGCCCCATGATAAGTAACTTCCTGCGAGCCCGTGGTAAGGTCACGCACCGATCTGAATCCTAACTGGTGTCGGCTGAGAGAACCGTGGTAAGTATCTCTCTGCGAGCCCATGGTAAGATCACGCACCGAGCATCATCTAACAGTTCGGTTGGAAGCCCCATGATAAGTAACTTCCTGCGAGCCCGTGGTAAGGTCACGCACCGATCTGAATCCTAACTGGTGTCGGCTGAGAGAACCGTGGTAAGTATCTCTCTGCGAGCCCATGGTAAGATCACGCACCGAGCATCATCTAACAGTTCGGTTGGAAGCCCCATGATAAGTAACTTCCTGCGAGCCCGTGGTAAGGTCACGCACCGATCTGAATCCTAACTGGTGTCGGCTGAGAGAACCGTGGTAAGTATCTCTCTGCGAGCCCATGGTAAGATCACGCACCGACCTATCTTTTCAAACTTCGTTAAGGTAACTACTAAAATAATAACTAAAAAAATTACCTTTTGCATAACCTTGTTTACCTTAGCTGTCACACACTTATAAGTGAATAAGTGAGTGGTAGCTGTACCATTACCAAAAATACCTCAGTCACCACATCATATGGTAACTTACAACATTTTCTCGATCACCTCATACTCAGGGAATATTTTGGGAAACATTAAATTTTTGGGAAGGATTAGGTGGTTAGGAGGTTGTGTATTTATTTATAATAATTTATTTTATACAAAAAGAAGCAGTTAAATCCTTGTCAGTGTGGCCTTAAACGAATTTCTACAGCGCTCGCCAGTGGAAGAATCTAAAAATAAAAATAAAAATTGTATTATTAAAAATTATAATGTAAATGTCAAAAAATAAATAAAAAGTTAATAAAATTGAAGTTATCAAGAAATAACAGTAGAGTTTTTAAAATATCGGACAAAAATGGACTAGTATAGGCTGATGATGATGATGATGATGATGATGATGATGATGATGATGATGATGATGATGATAATGATGATGATAGACAAAAAAATGTCTGAAATTATTTTTATAAATGTGTACTTACATTATGTAAATGGTTAAATATCTTCTTCTTCAGCGTTTTTTGAGAACCTGGAAATAAAAATTACGTTATGATTTTCTTTTTCTTGTATCATAAGTATCATTGGCAAGAAAAACAAGATTTTTTCTTTTTTAATTTTTTAATTAAGATGCAAAAAATATAACTTAATATTTGTTTCAAATTTTTACTTTAGTTTAGCTCATAGTATTCTAGATTACTTATAGAAAAAAGTTTTACTTATAGAAAATTATTGTGAGACTGGGCCTGTTTCATAATGTCTAAGTAAGTTCTGATTAGCTATTATAACAGATAGTTCACATAAAACTGTCAAGTACACTGAAAGTATCTCCTAATCAGTGAAACAAGCGCTAAACAAATGTATAAATAGGTTTACTTACATTAAATTTTTGGTCTTCTCGTTTGAATTCACACTTTTTATATAAATTTATAAGTTCCACTTTCACCAATAATATATTTTTAATAGTTTACAAGTGTTGAAATGCTACGTATGAAGCAGTGAACGCGCGTCGATGCCTTGTGAGAAATGGTTCCGAACGTGGGAACATGAATTTGATCCCACGCGAGTATGAAACTCCAAGAGATGTACATTTTAATTTTGACATTACAGGGTGGCTAGTGCGAGTTTCATTCGCCATTCGATCACGTTAACGAAAACGAAAATTTGTATGGTAAAATGTTAACTCTTCTCTTAGGACACCAGAAGGGGTTTTTTCAATGCCATACTAATTTTTGTTTTCGTAAACGTAATCACGGTAAGTGAATACGGATAGTAAACAAAACTCACACTAGGCTTTCTGTACAATGTAAAATTAGTTACATAAACACTAAACCAAAATAGATAAGTGTTAAGATTTTAAATTATTTTTTGCATTAAGTACTTAAATGAAAAATTGTGATTGAGTTGGTAGTTTTTTACTATCACAATTTTTATTTAGATAAGTTTCAAGAGAAGATAATTTTATAATGTTTAGGAAAACTTCATAATCTTCTTCTTAGGGAAATTTCATAAAATTCTTAATTTCTGTTTTAGGTACTTTTTTCCAGAGTGAAAATAAACATAATTATTTATAATTACATGTAATTAGTTTAAAGTAATTTTATTAGTTTGTAAATATTTTATCGTTTTCACGGCACATCAAAAAACCCTACTGGTCCTTCTTTCTTACTAGTATATTTAGAAAGCGTTATTTGGTTATATTTATGTACTAACGTATAGCTTGTTTTTATTGTTTAGCTGATTCTTAAAATAAACACCAACAATTACAAGAATTTTCAGTCATCAGTAGATCAGTATATTAAAAACTTTTTGATTCCGCTCTAGGACTTTACTAGTGATGTCCAAAATGCAATGATTCATGAAATTTTCATCACTTCCACATTAATCGATTGGTTGTATTGTTGGTGATTTTAAAGTTCATATAGTAGATATTATTGTTAATCAGTGGATTAACTATAAACCAATATTACATACGTTTCAACCATTCCTCTTAAAAATCTACTCGTACTAGCGATAAATTAAATTAATAATTCAATGGCATGGAAACGTAATCGACTTTGTTATTAGTAAGGAACCAATTATTAAAGTTGAATATCTTACACTATAGTAATCATTTCACAAACCATATAATAGTTTTCTTTGTTTTAAGAACGATTACGATTATCATTTACAACAATCTTTTTATTGTTATTGAAACATCTCTACAGATATAATAAGTTAAGTCATCAATTTTGCAAGCAGCGGCTATGATCAAATTTCTAGCGGTAACCGCATACAAATATGTGCACGAACATAGAATGTCTTATGACACAATTTTATAACATGCGATTAATTTATTATTAAGATATCATTTTCATATCCTTATGGCTCAAAGTTTAAACCATTAGAAAATAAAATGTTTTATTTGTAAATGCCGCTAAGCTTACAGGAAAAATATAATACATCACCCTGGGTACGGTTGCGTTACTGAGTTTAATACATTTTAAAATATCAAAAAAAACTATGAGTAAAACTTAAATCGAGTTCCAATTTAAGTTATTTAATCTAATACTGATTTATTAATATTCTTTGAAATACTTAGTTTATAATTTTGAAAGGAAACGTAAATGATTAAATCTATCATTAGCTACTGTTTTTGTTCAAGTACTACTTTTAGAATTTATAAACTTATAAAAGTTATATGTACGTAAAATAAAATTGAATTGCGCAATAATGGTTTCACGCTTGACCACTTTGGGGTATTTTTGATGACAACAGACTTTTTTTCCGCATAAAATACCAAACACTGAAGAAAATTCATTCATTTCGAGAATTAATTCAGTTGGGTATCCACCACTATATCCACCACCACAGTGCAGAAGTAAATATTGCAAGAGCAATAAAAAATAAATTTATTAAATAGCTTGTGTGACGTCACAATACAAAATGTACGTAAGTATCAATTTTTTCATACACGTTTACAGGTTTATTTACAATGTGTTGAGTGCAATGATTATAATGTTTTTTTATTCAACAGGTCTGACTCAGAGTTTGATGCCCCGTCAATCATCGAGGCACCTCAGAAAAAAAAGAAAACCGCGGCTAGCACAACAGCAAGCAAACGCAAGAGCTCAGCCAGCGCCAGCAGCGCCACCAGCTCCATCGTCGAGCCCAAACGCAGCAAGAAACGAGCCGCTTCACCAGGAACATTCGAATTACCATCCTTTCGCAAGTAAGTCTTATTCATATAATATTACTGATTATAACATAATCGCATTGGCGCAGAACTTTGCGTGAGTAACAACTAATCCCACCTTCTGCGCTAATGGTCATGGATCGTGGGTTCGATTCCCACCCAGAACATACACTATGTGATGAACATTCGTGTTTGTAAAGTAGTATTATTTCTATATACTTAAACATTTATTTTAAACAATAATAAAAAAAATTATAAACATTGTTTAAATTTTTACATTATTGTTTGTATTATTACTTTCAATATATTATTATGTACTATAAATACGTATTCAGATTATGTTGTCTTAATGATTTGACATAACTTACATTGACGGCCCGTTGGCGCAAGGGTACTAATCCTACCTTCTGCGTCAGAAGTCGTGGGTTCGATCCCCACCCAAGTCAAACACTTTGTGATGAACATTAGTGTTTGTTCTGTCTA
The DNA here is from genome assembly GCA_963082485.1 of Eudonia mercurella. Classification (NCBI taxonomy): domain Eukaryota; kingdom Metazoa; phylum Arthropoda; class Insecta; order Lepidoptera; family Crambidae; genus Eudonia; species Eudonia mercurella. The sequence goes on along the minus strand of OY720049.1, from coordinate 9,136,489 downwards.
GGTGTTTTATATCAATATAATTGTAATATTTCTGTTGGTTCTGATTTTTCGTAACACAAGTGCTGCTACTTATCTCGGAATCAGATTAATGTGTGTGTGTGATGTTGTCTGATATTTATATTTATTTTATTTATTATAATAATTATGATTTTTGTTTTTTGCAGAAACAAGAAAGACGATTTGTTCCAAATACTGCAGTCGGAGGAGGCAGCTAGTAGCCGTCCAAAGTTTGGTGCGACAGTGACTTCCAGTTTCGCCAGCCGAGTCTCCACCGGGACGAGCCGTCGCACCGCGTCCACCGCTGGAGAATTTTTCATAGACCTTAAAGTCTACAAAAGCGCTGATTACATCAACAACCCTGCCGATGTGCGCTACAAAAAAGCGCTGGTTTCAGTAAAGCTGCAGTGTGAAGACTCGTCGCCATCCTGGGAGGCGCTGCAGACCTTCTTAGGGCAAGCGTGGATGGTGTTTGAGGACTCGGAGCCCGTTCATTACTCCGACAAAATTAATTTTAAGTAGGTAATAATAACTTAGTTGTATTTTTATTGCTTTTTATGTTTCAATTATATTATGTAGGTATGTACTACGTAAATAAAAATAATGTAAGTAAGATACTGAATTTTTGATCTAATAAACATTATTCATTTAATCGGATACATAGGTAGGTGACATTAGATACATATTTTTTTAATACTGTAGTTAAAATGCCGTTTTGTGCGTCGTGTAACACAGCTGTTCCTAATAAGTCTTGGGTAGGTCATTTGAGGAGTAATTTGCATAAGCAAAATAACCGATCAATTAAACATAGCGATGGTGTGGAAATCGTATCATCTGCATTCCGCAATCGAATAGTAACATATAAATTAGTAGCTACAAATGAACAACAATTAGGATCGGTAGATAGGTTTTTTACAGAAATATGTGTAAAGATAAAGCCCCTCTTAGATGAGTATCTCAACACTCATACATGTCTAAAAGTAAATTTTGAATTGTTTGCTACATTTTTAAAATTTAAAGACAATTCTCAGGAAATAAAATCTTTTGGCACAAAAAATAAAATATTATATTCTAATTATGATTTCAATCAATTGTTTATTGACGTTGTACATTATCTTAGAAAATGTATTGAGGAATTTGAGGACGGTGATAGTGGATGGACATTTGTAAACAATTCGCACTTAGAGGTAAACCTCAATAAATATCAACCATTAGGTGGCTCAAGTTTTATACCACTGCCTAAATTAATTCAATCAAAAAAGGCGTGTTTGAATATTGAAAACAAAGATCAGTGCTGCTTTTTATGGTGCGTGACTGCTGCCCTTTATCCTGTTAAAAAGCACCCGGAAAGAGTTTCATCATATCCTAATTTCAAAGAACTGTTCGATGTTTCGGGAATGTGTTTTCCTGTTACTTTTCAAGATATAAAGTTATTTGAAAAAAATAACCCATGCCTCAAATTTATTATTTACGGTTTAAAAAACAACAAAACTTTAGTAGGTCCATTATATAAATCAGTAATAGATAAAAATGGTAACAATACAGTTATACACTTATTGTTGCTTGAAAGTAATAATACCACCCACTATTGTTTGATTAAAGATTGTTCCAGACTTTTTAGAAGCCAGGTGACAGCTCACCATGGAAAGTTGTATTTCTGTGATTTGTGTCTTATATTTTTTAACACTATGGAGGAAGTCGATAGTCATTTGTGTAGTGGTGTAGTAACAGTACTACCTGACAAAGGGTCAGTAATTAAATTCAAGAATTATGATCATAAACAAAATGTTCCATTTTGTATTTATGCAGACTTTGAATCAATGTTGCAAACTGATTCTGGTTGTTCTACCGCTGGTGAAAACACCACGATTTTGCACCATCACGTGCCTGTCGCGTTTGCATATTACATTGTGTGTTGTGAAAATCCTAGCTTTAACCGCTATGTATCTCATCGTGGACCCGATTGTGTTGATAAATTTGTTGAATCAATAATAGAAGATGTACAAAAAATTTATAAAAAACTAAATTTAAATACTTCGATTATTTTTACTGAAAAAGAGCGAACTGATTTTACTAATGCAAAATTTTGTCATATTTGTGAAAACTTTCTATTCTCAGATAGAGTTCGCGACCACTGTCATATGACGGGTCGATACCGTGGAGCCGCGCACTCGTATTGTAATTTGCAGTATAAGCGTCCTTCGTTCGTTCCAATATTTTTCCACAATTTAGCTGGATACGATTGCCATTTGTTCATAAAAGCCTTAGGTGAGGTACCTGGAGACATAAAAATCATTCCAAAAACTAAAGAAAATTATATTTCTTTCACGAAGTTTGTACCAGTGTCAAATAATCAGTTTTTTCAACTTCGTTTTGTTGATTCGTTTAAGTTTTTGGGAACTAGTTTAAGTAAATTGGCAGATACCTTAAAGCCAGAAGAATTTAAACATTTAAAAAGTTTTTTTCCTGGTGAAGATAAATTTAAGTTACTTATTCGCAAAGGCGTCTATCCCTATGAGTATATGAATTGTTGGGAGCGTTATCAAGAACGATCCCTCCCCAAAAGAGATTCATTTTATAGTTCACTCACTAATCAGGATATTTCTTCTGAAGATTATCAACATGCAGAATTAATTTGGTCAACTTTTAATATGTTCGATTTAGGAAATTACACAGATTTATATCTGAAAACCGATGTGCTTTTATTAGCAGATATTTTCGAAAATTTTAGACGCACTTGCAAACAACATTATCAGTTAGATCCAGCTTTTTATTTAACTGCACCAAGTTTATCTCTCGACGCGATGTTATTGAAAACCGGGGTACAACTCGAACTTCTTGACGATTTGTCAATGGTGAGAATGTTACAAAACGGTATTAGAGGTGGGGTGTGTTTGTGTTCGCATAGATATGCTAAAGCAAACAATAAATATTTAACTGATTATGATAATTCTAAACCTAGTTCATATTTAAGCTATATTGATTGCAATAATCTTTATGGTTATAGTATGTGTCAATACCTACCGTTGTCTAATTTTAGATTTTTGGAACAAAATGAAATTATTAATTTAGATGTCAATGAAATTCCCGATGATGCACCATATGGTTTTATACTTGAAGTGGACATAGAGTATCCAAAACATTTACACAACTTACATAATGATTTACCCTTTTGTCCCGAAAAATGTATCCCACCTGGAGGAAAAACCCATAAACTCGTTCCAAATTTGTATGATAAATTCACATATGTCATACATTACATTCATTTAAAAACTAGTTTGAAGCATGGTTTATTACTTAAAAAAATTCATCGAGTTATAACTTTTAGACAAAGTCCCTATTTGAAACAATACATAGATCTAAATACCTCTTTAAGACAGAATAGCGTGTCAACTTTTGAACAAGATTTTTTTAAACTTTTAAATAATAGTGTATTCGGCAAAACATTAGAGAATAATGAAAAACGAGTTAAAGTTGATCTTGTAAATCAGTGGTCTGACAAAAATAATATAACGAAGAAACGGAAAAGTGCACAACAACTCATTGCGCGTCCTAATTTTCATAGCGCAACAGTTTTCACAGAAAATTTAGTTGCAGTGCAATTAAAACCAGAGGAAATTATTCTGAATAAACCAATATACATTGGTTTTACTGTTTTAGAATTATCAAAAAGCCATATGTATGATTTCCACTACTCTATCATTAAGCCTTTTTACGGCAATAACGTACAGATGTGTTACACGGATACAGATAGCTATGTTTATCTCATACAGACTCGTGATTTTTATAGTGATGTAAAAGAACACTTTGTATCTTATTTTGACACGAGTAATTACTCTACTCTAAATGTATATGATTTACCTATTCAAAATAAAAAAGTTCCCGGTCTGTTTAAAGATGAAATGGGGGGGAAAATTATATCTGAATTTGTAGGTCTTCGATCTAAACTATATTGCATTAAAACTGTAGACAGCATAATAAAAAAAGCAAAGGGTATTCGAAAAAATATAATTCATAAATTCAGTATCACGGACTATGAAAAGACACTTTTCCAGGGCGATATTGTTCGAAAAACAAATGTATTATTTAAATCAATTAAACATGAAATTTTTACATGTGCTGTCAATAAAATAGCTTTGTCTGGTGATGATGACAAGCGCTTGATAGCGAAAGATAACGTTTCTACTAAGGCGTGGGGACACACCAGTATATTAAATTTTTGAATTATGTTTGTATTCTTTAATAAAGTTAATAATTATAATGTTAAAATAATAATTGATTTTAATTGATATCTACATATTTGTAAAACATTTGTTTGTTTGGTATACTTATAGGTAGAGCATGTTTAATAATATACTTATTATAAGTCAATGTATGATAAAAAAACATTTTGTTAACCAAATCTCATAAATTTGTTATGAAATAAATATAAGAATACATTTTATTGTATGATAAAAACATTTTGTTAGCCAAATATCATTTTGTTATGAAATAAATATAATAATAATGCACTTAAATTTGTTTTGTTTTTTCCCTTTCATATCATATTAACGTACTTAAATATTCATACCTAAATATTAAATACTTACATGCAGTAGTTTCTATTTACATACAAAGTAATTGTACAGTACTTAGTAAATAAGATTTAGAAACAAGTCTTAACTTGCTTGAGTTTATACTTGTCAATGCAGGCTTATTGCTGTATCAGCTATGGATTTGTTTACATTACACACACACACACACACACACACACGAACAAGATGCAAAGGTATAAATATTGTACGTTTGCTAAAATACAATTTTATTTTCACGCGAACGTTGAATATAGTAAGTTACTTGTTTTATTGAAGTAAAATTTTGTATACAGAGTTTTTGATTTCAAATGTATAATTTTTATTATTATTATTTACAGAATATGTCAAATAGCACCATCCTAGCACGTGAAGAACCACTTTCACCATCTCCTGAACTACAAAATGCGCAAGATCCTCTAGCAGGATGGTCGGAGATGTTTCCGCCCTGGGTTGTGGAGCCGCAAGAGTCCCCGTTGCAGCTCAAATTTCGGAATGCGCAAAATACTCGCAAGAGAAAAATAAAGAAAAGATCCTACCTCAAACATTTCCACAACCCACAGCAATCATTTGTTGTGAAAAGTGCGCCGGCAAAAGGACGCCGTTTAATAAAAATAGAAATTATAGACCTCGAACAAGAAGCCGCAGCATCCGATGACGATGACTCAACCCTTTTGTCAGCGCAGTATGTGGTGGTCGAACACGTCGACCAAATTATGGATCAGACTGAAGGTCTCATCAATAATATATCAAAAAAAATATGTGGATATAGCTATAGTCTGTAAAGCTATTAATATATATTTTTTGGAAAATTAAACATCTCGAGTAGGTTTTTTTACGTAACATCTCTAGTCACGTATAAAACCTACAGAGAGAAACATTTATTTAAAAAAAAAAAAGTGTCTAATATAATCTTAATTTGATTAATGTATTTTAGTTTAGTTTTTTAATAAATAATACTCTGTTATATTATGTTGTATTATTTTACTTTTAATTACTGAGAATATTTAAAAATAAAACACATTTTACAGGCAGGTACACTAATTTATTTATTTAAAAAAAAATCTGACAATGATACATTATTTTCTATTAACCATTTTCTTATACAAATAACATTTTTCAATGCACAATATTTTATGTGGTTAAAACAATTGTATGCAAACATATCTTTACAGTAAAGTTTACTTAGGGTTTCGAGATTAGGTATACCTTTATCACTTATATCTAAAACATTTTCATGCCCACATAATTCTCGCACCCATTTAACTTTTTCTTGTCCTTTCACTATAATTTTACGTTCTCTTAAGTAAGGTTTAATGAGTCTTTTAAATTCTCTGTAGTCAATTATATCCCTCACTCCATCGGTATCCTCGGTTTCTTTCTATCCACCAAACATGTTTCCTTTCTTCGAGAGTCAATGTTGAGAATGGATATGGAGGTTTGATTAAAAAGATTTGAGTGTGTTCGGATGTGCATATAACTAATTCTTTTAATATAAATTCATTTTTCTCACTTTTAAAACCTTGCACGTCCACTATTATCGTATCGTTATTCATGATAGTTTTTTAACGATGTTACTAAGAGGCTTATATTCAAATATGCAGTCGTTCAGTATAAGACAATATGCAGCCGTCTGATCAGGTATTTCTTGATCTGCTTCTATTTCAACACGTACGTCAATCGATCCTTTTAACGTTTCATGTTGGCGAGAACAGTCAACAACAAATAAAGGAGCGACTTCTTTAAACTCTTTCAAACTCAACAACGGCTCTGGTCTGCGGCCGTGATAAGACTGCTGAAATCTTGCATACTGTTCGTATATTAATGAAAATTTGTTGTCACCAAAATTAATATTCAGTCCTTCATAAGGGTAATAAGATGAATTTAAAAATACTCTTACATCACGAATAAAGCAATGATCGAACTCTGCCATAGACTCTGTCGCATTATGTTTACGGTTAGTTTGTAAAGCAATAACTACAAATCGTGGTTTTTCAATCTGTGATGAAGTTTTAATAGACCAAGCGTGCTTACGTGTTTTAGGCAATAATGGATACTCGTACAAATCCCAATTACGAAATGCCACTGTAATGGGACGATCTTTCTCTAAATGCTTTAATAAATTAATTCTTTCACGGTCTGATACTTTAACATGAGGAACTCGCCAAACAATTTTACTTATTATTATATCCTCCACGATTTCATCTGTAGATAGTTTCAAAGAATTGAGATTTGTGTTGCTCCTCAACAGTACTAACTCGTGCTTACAGTTAATTATGATTTTTTCATAATCTTCTGCAAAACCCAATATTTTATTCAGAGGTATTGATGCGGAGAATACTCCATTGTTGCCGGTGGTCGTACCTGTAGGTGACCAGCCCCAAACTTTTGCACATTTCGATTCGTTTTCATTCAACGAAAGATAAGATTTTATAGTTGTGGAAATCCCCGCATTTTTTACCTTATCTATTTCTACACCATTCAACTCATATCGAATATCTTGGAAAAGAAATAATGCAGGGTTATTAACAAAATGCACACTTGTTATTCTTTCTTTTTGTTTCGTAGTATTGTCATATTTATACACATTGACGTTGCCCTCAATGTACAAACTGCTGAGTGCAGGCAACACATACAAATCTTGTTGATTAATAGGTATTCGAATTTCATCGTTCTTGTTAAAACTTGTTACATATGGTTTATACGAATGATATTCGAAACTTTCGATGCTGTTATCATACGATGCCGGTTGAGTAATATTTAAAATATTCATTTTAACAAACCCAGTAGTTTTAAAAATTCCTTATTGCTTTTAGTTAGCTTCTTCTTTAACCGAAGCGGTGTTCTTTTCTGAGAGGATCTTTTGGAAATGACTTGAACAGTAGATGTAGATGGGGTTTTATTAAAACTTAACATATTTTTCTAAAGTGTAAATACAGCTGTACTTCTTCACCGCGTAAGTTGATCTGCTTATTTTCAGCGTCTAGCAACTTTATATTAATAGAGTTGATTGAACTTTTATTTACGGGAAAATAAATTAGGTTTTTAGGTATTTCAATGATTCTATAGCCTGGTGGTACGTTAGGAACAAATTCGTAAATTATATGACTTGCTTTCCCATTCACAAATGACCCGCTGATTACATCACATTCGATGCGCACTACAGTTGTTGATAAAATGCTGACGGGATACCGAGACTCGGTGCTTATATTAGCTGTTATTGTATCCATACCAAAACCCAAAATTTTACCAAGAGAATCATTTTTATTGAAATACACATTTTCAGAACAGTAAATGCATGTTTTTAATGTATTATTATTGCAAGTTAATTTTAGTGCAGCATTCATAATATTACTTTTCAAAAAATCACAAATATCTTGAAGTTCATAGGACCCTTCAGGTATTTCGATTACTTTGTCTTTGCCATAATAAAATTTATTATTTCTTTCATCTATGTTCGGGATAGAATTGAAAGTTGAAAAATATAAGAGTCCACACTCATATTCTCCACGTAATTGTAAGGTTGGCGAGTAATTTGTTATCAACGATTCTCCTCTGCCAGTTATTGACACAGTGAAAGACATATTTGTACTGATGAGTTTTTTTATTTAATTATCATTTTAAATGTTTTTTCCAATAGTCTTTTAAAAATTTCAAACAAAGATGACCACAGTTTATAGTTCCAAACTTTTGATACTGTACATAATTATAGTTTACAGTTATGTACCTTAAATAATTAATCAATTCTAACGGTGGCTTTAGATTGCCAAAACTATCGAAATATTCACAGTAGTCATTATGTTTAACGTAGGCTACCCAATGGGTTCCGGGATTATCAGAACTATCTAAATTTATAATAGCACACTCGATCTTTCTTGGTTTTGAAGGAAGTGCATCTCTCATGAAAACTCCTCGAAAGTGTGGAATATCAGTAGCATGCTCCAATATATCGAAATTAGTGAGAGGGCGTCTGGGTAGCCGTTTCATTAGTTTTTTGAAGGATTCAGATATAAACCAGTTCCTTTTTTATGGGGCTTGATATACAATCCTTTTCCTAGAGCCACAGCTTCCATCATCTTGTTATGTCGTTCAGATTCTTGAAGATTTTTCTGAGCTGCCTTGTAATCATTGACAGCTTTTGCTATACCGGCTGCACCTCCAGCAAGTGAACCAAGAGCTGATAATCCAGCGAAAATTGGAATCAGAGGTAAGAAACCACCACTTTTCGGAATAGGAATACACCGGGGCAACCGTATTCCTTTTTTATTTATAAACAATTTTTTTGCAGCTGCATGAGCCAATTTTATAGCAGTATGATTGTCTTTAGATTTTAGTTTTTTTAATTGTGACTGTATTTTTTTTACAACTGACATAAATGACCGAACTCCGGCTCCAGCCTTAAGTTTTGCTTGCATTGCTTTTTTTACAATCCATGAAGCTACTTTTTCTCGTTTTCCACCATCCTTTGATTTCAACCTTTTCTTAGCCATATTCAAAAGTTGTAAATCGGCTTTATGTCGAACACTCAAATCACTGTTATTATAAGCAATGTCGTGATACATACAAGCTTCGTCTAATTTATTTATACCTCGATCACCTCTTTGTAACCGTTTTTGAAGTTTTGTCCCGGGACCACAAAACTGATAACCAGGGAGATGTAACTCAAACGGTAATTTATTTATTAAGTTGTTAATAATACCACTTCCTTCCTTCATTGAGGTCTTTCGAGTGAGTTATATCTAATAGCAATGCCTTATTTATACTATAAAACAAGCGCATTTTTGTCCACCCAACTATTTTCTTCATCGCTGAGACCTAACCATTTAACAAAAAGTTTTCTACCTTTTCTTTTTAAAACCTTTTCAATGAGATAAAGATCAGGAAAGTTAGTTCTTTGTAATTCATATTCGTAGAAAGATCCTAAAATCCTCTGTTTGTGTTTATCTTCTAAATGGTAAGTAGGTGGATGCGTATTATTTACCTTAACTATATCAAATATCTCCGTTGACCAGTTAGGAGTATAACCTTTGTAAAAATCTCCTTTATATTTGCTAATACGAACATGATCACCAAGTTGAAACTTAGGTTTACGAACTATTTTAGGTTTTTGTGTTTTAATTATGTTAGATTTTACAACCATCTGGTTTTCTTTGTTAACTTCAATAGGTTTAAATTTTGTTATACGGTGAGTAGTATTATTATAGTTTTTAACAACCGAATCTAAATTTTGACCCAGCCATTGGTAATGACCGTGCAAACTGAAAAGTTTGTAAAGGTTTTGTTTTAACGTTCGTATTACTCGTTCTACAATAGAAGCTTTTTTTACAGAGTAGGTAGAATAATGGACTATATTATATTTTACTAATAATTTTTTGAAAGTATCATTATAAAACTCCTTGCCTTGATCAGTTTGTAAATATTTAGGTATTCGTAAAGAATTGGTTAGTATTTTTTGCAACGCATGTGTAACACATTGTTTCTCTTTTGATTTTAGAGGATTCACCCACACATATTTTGACAAAGTATCTATAACTATCAAAATGTATTTGAATCCTTTATTAAAATGTGAATATTTCTGAAAATCCATAAGATCAGCTTGCCATAAATCATCTATTCCTTTTATGATTGTACATCGACGCGGGAAATTTCTTCTTGCTGCTTTGTGTAGTTCATTGACGATGTCTTTTTTACTCATTTTTATTTTTTTGGTTAATCAAAAAATCAATCTCTGTTTTAGTATAATATAAATTACTAAAACGATTTGAAGTCGCTTTTTCCAAGCTATTTAGGTATTTCTTAACATCAAGGGATACTTTTTTTATTTCGTCTCTTATTTCTTGAATTGTTTTGTCTAAATAAGCTTTATTTACTGCTTCGTCGTCTTCTTCCGGAGCCGTTAAACCTTTCAGTTTTGATGATTTCAAATCGTAGTGTCCTGTATCTGACTTCACCAATGTTTCGCTGAAGGTATCAATATATTCCGCTAAGCGTAGACGCTTATGAACATGATGACCAAATTTGTCAATGTTCATTGCTGCACTGATGCGTTCTTCAAAGTGAACTATTTCCCTGTCAAACGTTCTTTATATTTCATATTCTTGATTATTCCTGCTTCCCACAGTTCTTCCATAATTGCGATAATTTCATTATCTAAGCCAGTGTTACCCGCATCTCGTGAGGCGAATAGTATTTTCAAACGTTCTACTAACTCATTCGGATCATCCCAATAAACCAAGTCCGTATTTTTTTTAACTTTTTTTAGTACGTTAATACCTTCTCCATGTGAAAGACTTTCCACACTTGTAGTTGCATTTCTAGCAAACTTAAATAAAGGTTTTATAATATTCATGTACTTAAATCCTTTATTGCTTTTTATTGGTTTAGATGAATCATAATTGCGTCTGTGTGCATTAGTTTCTGATAAAAGTAATTTATAATTATTTAAATCTTCCTCTGTAGTAATTTTTAAATTTGGTTTCATTTTAAACAAGAGCTCTTTCAATCCATCTGTTTTATTCAATCTGTACGTTCCTATTTTTAGGATTTTCCCATCATCATAAACGCGGGTTTTACCAAGCATCAATTTCCCTCGTTCATTTCTAATTCCAAAAGGTATATTACCCATTACACTCGATGATGTTGACCATGATAGTGTATGATCTTTAACGTTTGGTGATGACTGAAAGGACTTGAATGACCCCTCGCTGACATTGTGGTCTACGGATGGTGATACTGAAATTGTTTTGTTTTTGTGTAAGTCATTGTCAGATTCTATTTCTTCTTCTTCACTATATATATCATTGAAGTCTTCACTAGAAGAGGACAAGGTCTCGCTTTGATCTTTCTTAATTTTTTTCACAGAAGGCATAGATTGATTTTTATGCTCTTGATGTTTTTCTTCATTTTTATTAACTAACAAGGTAAGAGGGTTGACTATAGGCTTAAATATGGTTTCCAGAGCCATATTATTCGAATTTCTTGCTTCCTTTATCATCTCAACTTTTCTTTTTACAGCTGCAGCAGATTTTATAATTTGTTGTTTCAAATTTTTCTCCATTTTAGATAGGGTACTGCTTGATCCTGAATCACGAATGAGAGTAATTCATTCACAGTGAATCAACCTGTTATGTACTGTAGTCTAGTATTATAAATGTATCAAATTTTAACCTGTAGCATCCGTTATTTCTTTCACAATCTTTATTTATCACAAGATAATTGTAAGGCTTATTCCAAACAGCTGAGCACATTTCTCGGAATTGAGACCAGGACATATCACAACCAACATGCTCATCATAAACGTGTTTCAAATTAATGTCATCTTGTTTAAACAATATAATGAGATTTGCATTGTCCCTTACAAGCTGTTTAGGTATTTTTGTATAAGTCTGATTTATATAAAAAGAATCAATGTTCTTATGACGTCCCATAGCAAAATAATCCCTTATGTTATTTTGGTTTTCACATGCAACGTCGTCAAAAATAATAATAGAATCAGGTAAAGCCTCATGTGGACTCAATATTTCACTGTTATGGTTGTATTTATTGTATGAAATTGCGGGCACCATATCTAAAACTTTTTCTAGAAATACGTATTTAGCCTGGTACAAGGATTTTGAATAAACATACAGGTTACGAAAATGTAAACCCTCTTTATGCAGTAATAAACTTATCACTAAATTGGTTTTCCCGCAATTTGATGGACCGCAAACGACACAGCGAATTGTATTGGGTAGTAATCTACCATGTCGATTTGACTCAGTCGGTAAAGGAGAACAAAGACACTCTAGTTTTAAAGATTGTTTTTGTTTTACAAACTTCATCACCAGTTGATAGCTGTACAAGACTATATACAGCTACGATGTTTTCAATTGAATGCGTTAAAGTCATGATACATAGATATTATATAAACAGATGGGTGGTGCTCGGCGCATAAAATTTTAATGAAATCAACGACCAATGAACACTTGTCATGAATGTGATGTATATTGGGCATTCTACCTCACCGCAGTGAGTGAGGGCATCAGCCCGAACGAAGGAAGGTGGGGTAGAATGCCCAATATACACCTACTCATGGTAGTGTATGTAATGTTTGTTTTATTGATTTAATGTATTTCTATGCAGAATTTAAAAACAATTCATAAACATTCCGAAATCCTTCTCTATATAAACTATAAGTGTGCGAAATTTCATACTCCTCCGTCCGCGCAATTTTCGTAAAAAGGGGTACAAAGTTTTTGCTTCACGTATTAATATATAGATTCAGAAATTATTTAGGGTTAGGTCACGGGAACGTTACTGTGGTTAGGTACTCTATTCGAGTAGAGGATTTATTTGAGCGTCTTTCTGAGACGATCGAAATACAGCATTAGAAATGGATTTAAAAAATAAAAAGGTATTTGTTACCTGTAAAACATCCTTACGTAACCATTTACTTCATCTTATTTTTTAGGAAGCCCATTGTATCAATAATGAAACTTTCCGCGTGGGTCGATGGATAGGGCCGTTCAAGTCCATCAGATGCAACTCGCAGCCCTGGTTCACTACCGAGGCGACCACGGAGAAATGTTACGGAGACCACCACATGTTTAAGTAAGGCGTTATAAATAAATTTCACCTGGAAATTGCCTAGAATACATAATCGCCATCCAATAAAAAAATGCAGATATCATTTTTTTATTGGATGGCGATTCTGTAGGGTAAAGGCACCAGGGGGTCGACCGCCTAACTCTCTCGCTTTCGATCGCTTTGAAGGCGAGGCGAGGAGGAGGCGTCATCTTGTCATTTCGAAAGCAATATGAAAGCAATATCGAAAGCTATAGGCTATAGCTTTCGATATTATTCGATATTATATTTCGATATTATATTAGAAAGCGAGGCGAGGGTCTCGCTTTCAAAGCGATCGAAAGCGAGAGTGTTAGGCGGTTGGGGGGCTGGGTGCCAAGTGAGAGTTTCATTCTGATCGAATTAACGAAAGCGAAGATTTGTATGGCAAAATGTTAACTCTTCTCGTATGTCGCCAGGAGGCGCTGCTTCAATGCCATACTAATTTTCGTTTTCGTAAACGTATCGAACGAATACGGATAGTAAACAAAACTCACACTAGGCACTCTGTGGTCGACCGGTGATCGACAGAGTTTTCGTCAAAAAGCAATCTCTTCCAGGCAACCTTGGGCGAAAAATAATAAAATTAAGAAAATAAAAATGGGTGCAAGTAAAAATAAACTAAATTATAATAATAATATCTATACTTACTCATTTTATAATGAGGAAAGCTTTGTATTTTTATACTTTCAAATGTTTTATACATTTTTACTCATTGCCCCAGGGTTGGCTACAAGAAATAACCAAATTATTAGCTTTGTTTAAAGTAATTTTTGTTTTAGATAGATAATACTTTTATTGCAACACTATAAAACATAAACACGAACAAAAAATAATAATAATTTACAAGTTACAATTTAGCGGTCTCGCTTTTAAGCGATTTCTTCCAGACAACCAGTCGGATGGAGAGAGCTAAGAAACTGTAAGATCGGAGGTGAAACTATTAAAACATACTAGAATTTAAATATAATAAATTAATAAAGGGAGCTGAATTCGTAAAAGGAGTTTTATTTCGTAGTGTTTGCATTTAGTTACTACTTTAGATAACATTTTTTTGATTTATGTACTTAGATAGATTTAAAACACTTTATTCATCATCATCTCATTATATATCCCCACTGCAGGGGCACGAGCCTTCCCTATGGATGGCGAGAACGGGCCATAAACCACCACGCTGGTCCAGTGCGGTGCGGTGGTTGTTAACGACTGCTAATGCAGCCGGGACCATAACGGCTTAACGTGCCTTACGAAGCACGGAGAAGGTCGAGATGATAATTTTTTGGTCACTCATCCGATGATCGGCCTTTGCGAAAGTTGCTTGACCTTAGCACTCGCAGATCTGGCGCGTTAACCACTGCGCCATTGAACTCCTCACTTTATTGCTTACTATAAAATACAGAAAACAAAAACATCGAAAATGGTAGTTCTGCATTTTTCATTTTATACCTCTCGTGCCCTCAGGGTTGGGTACAAGGTACACGGGGCTTTCCACACGCTGTACCAGGCCTGCTTCGACGAGGAGCTGGTGACCACTTATTACGTGGTGCATGAACTGACCACGAAGAACAAGTACATAGAGCAGGGGCCGCGGCCGCAGTTCATAGGTTTGTTTATCGTCAATTTATTTTATTGTCATCATCATCTCAGCCAAAAGACGTTCACTGCTGGACAAAAGCCTCCCCCAAGGATTTCCACAACGAGCGGTTCTCTGCCGCAGCGGTTACCCGCGACCTTGACCAGATCGGTCCACCTTGTTGGAGGCCTGCCCACATTGCAAATCAAATAAAATTTAAATCATTAAACTGGTAAATGATGTTTTTGCAAACTTAAATATTTTATTTTTTTATATTTTTTTATACATATGTTGCGTTTGTCCTTTATATTTTGTGTTTTTATTTGTGATGGAAAGTGTCCTTTTATGATAGGGCATTTTCCAATACTTTTGACGCTGTAAGAGAGAAAAGAGCTTGACATTTGCTGAGTTTCTTGCCGGTTCTTCTCAGTATAAGGTCTCCCGCTCAGAGTAGACTTACGAACCGATGGCATAATGACGTTCATAGGAACTATTTGTAGCCTAAACTGAATAAATGATTTTGAATTTTGAATATTCAATTTTTATAAGACCCACAGACTATTAAAAACTATAAAAAGTTCTAAAATTTAAATTTAAACTGCCATTGAAATGAAACAACTTCTACGGATCTACTCGCGTTTATTTTACACATTACTTTATGTTTAAACTGCCAGTTCGTATTTTAGGAGAGCCTTCGACCGAGTTGTAGACTCAGGAGATCTTTTGCAACTTTTTTTGTTATGGCACGTCTCCATACGTAAGAATCCCGGTCTAAAATTGATGGTTTGTTCCTCTACCTCGGGATATTACTCCATTATGCTATCATAACATACAGTTCTTAGCAACGATCGTATAGGTAAAGCCAACATTGGAGCGGTTGTTAAAGAGGCGTGACATAAAAAAAAATATATAAGTAAGTTATTAATTTTCGCCTTACTTCGAGAAGCACGTGAAACTGAAGAGTTTCAAATCAAAAGTTTGAATCATTTATGCACACGCGTCTTACGGATTCTCTAAGACTGTGTAATCATCATCATCAGCTCATTTTATGTCCCCACTGTTGGGGCACGAGCCTTCCCTATGGATGGATAGGGAGAACGGGCCATAAACCACCACGCTGGTCCAGTGCGGTGCGGTGGTTGTTAACGACTGCTAATGCAGCCGGGACCAACGCTTTAACGTGCCTTCCGAAGCACGGAGAAGCTCGAGATGATACATTTTTGGTCACCCATCCGATGACCGGCCTTTGCGAAAGTTGCTTAACCTCAGCACTCGCAGACCAAGCGCGTTAATAACTGCGCCATCGAGTTCCTCGAAAAAAAAAAACTGCGTAATGTTATCAGCAAATTGTTTTGAATTTCCGCGGTATGGCGTGTCTCTTTACACTACACTGTCATGCTACGGAACGCAGATTAGTGTCGTAAGTTTAGCATGTAACTAATTTAATTAACAAAAACATAGAGTAACAATTAAATACTAAAATACTAAATTAAAGTCTTTAGTCCATAACTTAAGTCAGCCATCTTTGTTTCCCCGCTTGAGTCCTCAGTGAGCGTCCCCCCGCTATATGGGGTATTTTGACGTATAATTTCTGTTTTCTTTACTATAGAAGGCAGCTTGTTTGGTAAAGTGCGCATGTCGGAGCTGTACAAAGTGAAGAAGCAGACGGACCGTATAAATAATATGTTGGGCGCCAATAAGGCCGACGAGTACATATCCAACAAGCAGGTACGTTGTGAAGAAACTGCTTCATAAAAGGTAAGATGAGAAACTCAAAAGTTCTCTTTCCTCATAACGGATCTCTTTTAACTCAAGACATGATGGTAGGTACTATGTTTTCTACAAATTACAAATTAAATATTTATAAAATATTTTAAAAACTACTTACAGTGAAAAAATTAAACGCCCACCCGACTCAGCCAGGATTGCAGCCATCGGTTGCAACAACTTTTGGATAGATGGCACTGTGCCGCAATAAGCACTCAAAAAGCAAAAATAAGCACACAAAAAAAGCAGTGACAAAATTCAGCGCTAACGTCAGCCTTCCCGGTAGCATAGCGGCCAGTGCAGCCGCCCGGATTGCGGAAGACCCAAGTTTGATTCCTGGCTGGGTCGGGTGGGCGTTTAATTTTTTCACTGTATTTAATAAATATTTAATTCAGCTTCAGTGCAGCAATTAGCACTTACAAATAAAAAGTAAAATTTAAATTATAAATTAATAATCTTAACTTATAATAGGGTCTAATGCCATGTGTTGACAGAGGTCTTATCTTATCTTATTGGGGCTTGCTGAGTTTTCCCTCTTGCAGTAGCAATTCGATCCGTCGGGATCTTTTTTGCAACCCCATCCTTTCACTCTTCTTCATATGCAAAGATAATGCCATAAGTTTGGCAACGTTTTTAAGAGCGAAGAGTCTGATGTCCTCTGGTTTCGGATAAGCCGATCCCAGGAGTCCCATTCTTTTCCTAGCCAGATAGCCGCAGTCACACAGTAGAGGTGCTGCATTGACTCCGTTTCTTCTCCACATGCTCTACACAAGCTATTCGCTGATGAATGCATTCTCTGAAGCATTTGCAATGTAGCATAGTGCTCTGTCAAGGCACCGAGGGTTATTCGGGCCTGCTTTCTACTGCCTCCGCATATGAAATGACAGGAGCCGAAAGTTGATGATATGACAGGAGCCGAAAGTTGAGCCTTTATGTTGAGTCCAGCTATGATTTTTTAGGCTCCTGGACAGTGTTGTTTGAATTGAGAAGAATAAACAACGAGATTGTTGAGTAGAGAAAATTAGAAACCTATAGGACACTACTGGACCAAAGTATTAATAAAAACTTATACTCCGATGTGCAGTCTCAAAATACATATCCGTTTCCAGTTTATAACGCGCGGTCACCTGGCCCCACGCGCAGACTTTCCAATGCGCGCTGAACAACGAGCCTCCTTCCACTACGTGAACACCGCGCCACAATGGATGCGAGGCAATGCGGGGGACTGGGCAGCTTTGGAAGAGGTGAGGAGTTTGTTGACTTGTTTGGCACTGGCACTATGTTTACTTACATGCTTGCAGCTAGGCCTTGAGTAGCTTGACGCGCCCGGTCTGCTTCGCAAAGGCCGGTCTTCGGATAAGTTTCGTGCTTCGGAAGGCACGTAAAGCCGTTGGTCCCGACTGCATTAACAGTCGTTGACTACCACCAATCCGCACTGGGCCCGCGTGGTGGTTTATGGCCCGTTCTCCCTATCCATCTTAATGGAAAGCTCTTGCCCCAACAGTGAGAACATAAAATGAGCTTGTAATTTTTTTGATTTACACAATTATTAACCGATTTTCAAATTTTTTTCGTTATTTTGTAACTAAAGTAATACCCTAGGACGCTTTTTTAATTTGTTTTTCTTAAGTCGGTTTTTTTTTTTAATATTTACAATTTAGTATACAAAAACTCCAAAAAAACCCGCTTTTTTTTTCATTTTTCGAAAATCCAAATAAAAATTCTAGTTAATTTTTAAAATTCAAACGCTCACACGTGTCTCGATAAATTCCTCAACTCTATTTCCTATTTCCATCTCGATTCTCCCAAAATCCTCGGAGCTATGGCCAAAAATACGTCTCAGGCGATTTGCATCTGATAACCATTTTCAATGGTTAAAGTCTGGTGACACTGTAACGGTTGTTTGAGGACAACTGCAAATTCTGTGCAAAAAGAACTCACGCTGCATCTGGGACGTGAAATAATGTATCAGCTGCCTAACTCCCCGTGCATGACGTAAGAGCTGACTGAGGGCCAAGGGTTCCAAGATGCTCGCCCATCAGGCGACCGGCTGCAACCCATCACTGATGTTATCTACCCCACCTCGGAGCCCTACTCTGATTATGCTAAATGTGACGTCGAGGTCACTAAACGGCGAGTTTACTCAAAATTGATTTTGATGCTCAATCTACCCCTTTTTGGAGGACGTGAGAGTATGTATACCTAGTTATTACAGAAACACAAATGTTGAAAAAATTTCCACGAGCAGGATTTGAGTTCTAACCAGCCCGCCGAAATTATTCAATGGACGCCTTTGGCTTTTAAAGTAAAAAAGTAAATAGTGTTGAATAATTTCGGCGGGCTGGTTAGAACCACGATAGCTCAATTGGGAGAGCACCTGACCCGGTACGTCAGAAAGGTACAAATCCTACTCGTGGAAATTTTTTCAACATTTGTGTTATTGTGATTTGTTTCGCAACAAAATTTGCGTTAAAATTATATAAACAAAACAAAAACATTTTATCTATAGAATGAAAAATAAAACGTGAGTAAACTTGTAAGAAAGGTGTATCCTTTCATTTATTATTGATTTGCCAGGCTCTTAGACGCCGCGTCCAGTCACTCAACCACACAGTGACTGTCTATACTGGAACCCACAGCGTGATGACGCTGGCGGACCAAACGGGACGTGCGCAACCCTTCTATCTGGACTTGGACGCGAACAACAACGGCCTGGTCCCGGTACCTATGTACTTTTATAAGGTACTTTTAATAGAACTTTTTTCTCTTATTCTTCTTTGTCTTATAGCTTTTGTAGCGCAACCATTTTAGGGGCGATGAGAAACATAATGAAACAACTTTTACGGATCTACTCGCGTTTTACACATTACTTTTTAATGTTCATCCTGAAATTAAAAAACATCCTAATTTTAATAGAGAAGATGGTTGAAATCTACCACCAGCCTGGGATCCCATCATACAAAATATTAAATCCCAGCACCAACACCATACTGCCAGACCAAAAGATACTGTAAGCTCTTTCTGCGTAAAACGGAACGCACCTGATTAAATTTAAATGAGGGTATACAAGCTACTAACTAATTATGAGACGACCAACACCTCAGTCTCCCTGTGCCACGGACCCTGCAAAGGGTTCGAAACGTCGGGATAAACATTAAAAAGTAATGTGTAAAATAAACGCGAGTATATCCGTAAAAGTTGTTTCATTTAAATGTGTAGTGTTCGCGTAAACTTTAGAAAACAATATACATAAGGTTCTTTAAGCCGTAGTGATAAAAACATATTTTTAGATTTTAGCCGCCTCTGTGGTCTAAAGATAAGACTACCGGTCCCCAAACTAGAGTTTCCGGGTTCGATTCCCAGAATGGTACATGTTTGTGTACTCGGTTTGGTTGGTGGTAGAGCTTTATCCGCCTGGCTAGCTACCACCATCTTATCTAAGTATGTCACTATAATATCAATGTTTGTAGCATTGTCGTGTTCCGGCATCTAGAGATAAGATAGCCAGTGCCTCAGTAGTTGAGGAACCCGCGTGAAGTCCGCTTCCACCTTTAAGAGCTCGAGCGCGCGAATACCAGACACAATAGAATTTTAATTGTTAGCGGCCACCTGGTGGTGGCCAGCCCGCTTGCGTAAAAAATTATATGTAACTAAATAGTTAGACAATTTCATGATATACCTTTTTGAAATCCTTGTGTTGAGCCCTCTAATTATCAAATTAGAGGGCTCAACACAAGGATTTCAAATCAAATGTTTTTCATCAACTCCAATGGCGTCGCTAAGCCGCCATGTTTGTTTTTTTAACGTCATCTATCTAAGAAAACTTGGGCAGCTAAGTTGAATCTAACGATACCTCAATTATGTAAATCCGTTCAGCAGTTCTAGGGGATATGAGGTAATACAGAATATTACGTACAAGCAGTGATGGGCAAAAAGTAATCAGATTAATGATTAAGGATTACGACTACAATTTGTAATCTTCAATCACGATTACAGATTACAGAAATTAATCAAAAATGTAATCATATCGGTGATTAATGATTATAAATCTGTAATCGTAATCTTGATTACTTTTATGATTGATTTGATTGATTTGATTGAATAATAAAACCAACAGTCGGAACGTAAAAAAATAAAAGAACTTTATTTTTTTATCAGTCTCATACACTGTGCTTTTAGGATAATTATTTTACGCAAAAAAACTGCTGAATGGTAATTTTTCTGGTACTCGATACTTTTAAACTTAAAAAAAATACTCGATCACGTACGATAAAAGAATTACGTCGTCTCGTATCGTCTCCTTGAGCTCGATTCGTTTGACTGATGCGCACTGAACAAAATGGCGCGTGTGCACTTGTCGACTATCGACAATGCGGACGCGGCGATTGGCTAGCCGGTGATCGTACAATACCCTGTCCTCCGCACCCTTACCGCGCGTCTTACGTAGTAGGTATAATTTATAGTACAATAAAGCCAACCACTCAATTTCTAGATGCATACCTACAACTTGTGATAATTAATGACAAATTTCTAAACCATAATTCATATAAACTTAGTTAAGAATAATCATGTAATTTAGATTACTGATTACTGTAATCAAGATTAAAGATTATATGTTTAATCTTGATTAAAAGTAATCACGACTACTTTAATCTGATTAAAAGTAATCATGATTACTTTCAATCAGATTATTAATCTGATTAAAAAAGTAGTTGATTACGCCCAACTCTGCGTACAAGATAGGCGCGAAAAACATAACCCTTCCTTTGCAGTCGGGTAAAAAGAAGCAACCAGTTACTAATTGCACAATGGCAAGGCGACATCGGTCGGTTTATTACAGGATATTTTTTTACCAGCGCGCAAGGACCCCGGACCTAAAGTATGGAAAATGTGGTTTCAGTTAAATATCCTGAGATTTTGATATGTTATAGATTTCATAGTCCTGAACAAAAGTCTCTAGGGGTGCTTACCTGGTACAAAATCAGTCGAAACTCTGAAAAGGACTCGGAAACAGAAGTAGCACCTTTGTGAACTGGTAAAAAAATTATCCTGAGCGCACGTCGTCAATCGCTCGCTCATGGCGTGGAGCTATCGTAGTGTTCTACGTTCGTAATACGAATATTATGCGTTTTGGTAGCGATAAATTATAAACTGTTGAGATAGCGACTGTCACTTAAAGATCGGTAATAATAACCCTGCCGGGCGTAGTGGACATCCTTGGGAGAGGCCTTTCTCCAGCAATGGACGTCTTTTGGCTGAGATTGATGTTTAAATATTTTCCAATCCCACAGGTGGTATACGACAAGAAAACACAGAAAGCCACCGTGTTTCTGTCAATAAACTCTTCCTTCTACAACGACGACATGATAAAGAACTTAGCGTTCTGCGAAGACGTTTGTGGCGGGAATTCGCACTTCAGCTGGCTAAGATGGCGGGCGAACGACGGCACGTTTAGTTTCTGCTGTGAATACGAAGAATTTGCACAGCAAGTGAAACATTTGCCGCGATTACATGTAAAAGGGTTGTTTTATTAATGTCATATAGATAAACACAGTTTAGCACAATTAGGTACCTAGGTACCTATTTTTTTCAGTTTTTCTTTGTAAATTTAATTAATTAAATTTAAGACTCTTTCGACATAATGTTTTTCTTTTTAATCTTTTTCTATAAAATTCTCGTGTCACATGTCAGTTGCCATACTTCTTCGAAACGGGTCAATCGATTTTCATGAAATTTGTCCGACGGGTCCACCTTGTTGGAGGGCTGCCCACACTGCGCTTTCCGGTACGCGGTCGCCACTCGAGGACTGTTCCGCCCCAGCGGCCATCAGTCCTGCGAGCAATGTGCCCTGCCCACTGCCACTGAGCTTAGCAACTCTTCGGGCTATGTCAGTTACCTTCGTTCTTCTGCGGATCTCCTCATTTCTGATTCGATCTCACAGAGAAACCCCGAGCATAGCCCTCTCCATTGCTCTTTGAGCGACTTTGAGCCTTCTGATAAGGCCCATAGTGAGCGACCACGTCTCAGTCCCGTATGTCATCACTGGTGGGTTACTCTCGAAACACAATTGTAATAATCAATTTCCAATACCAAATCTAAAAAATTTAAATGGCACTCTTAAAAGCGACAATAGCGCTACATTGGAATTAAATTGCGTGGAAATTGAGTGAACAAACTATTATCGAGATGGGGCGTTCCGAAATTGCGAAACTTATCCCAATATCGATACATATTAATCGCATTGAGATTGAGTTTGCGTCAAGAGTAGCCTACCTGGTCAGACTTGTCTTGAGACACTGCTCCTATCGGACGAAAAGATATTTCGTAGCATACTGAATAAATTGCATTGTTTAAACATTGAATATTACGAATTGCAATTGAATTTCGCTCACTGGGCAACCGCTTTTGTCAATGTGAGTGATAGTTAGTAGTAATAAAACAAATATTCCAATAAATTCATATTATCATATGCATTTTAATATAAATAAAATATTTTTCTTACGTCTAATGTCTTTGAGATTTCATTAACATACATACCTGTAGGTACACATATTAACATTTGTTGACTTAAAATTTGTGAATTAATACAATACAATAATTAGTAATTTGTTTTAAATAAATAGAAAATGCTATAGGTAGCTTGGCTTGATACAACTTAGAAAACATAACGAATAGGGTAGGGGCACCGGTGTTCAACAGGATCCAGTTATCAACACTTTTTTTATTTAATAACTAGAGATAGGGGTCACTAACAAATTTTTGTCATAAACAATAACTAAATGAAGACTTATAAAATGTTCAAATAATTTTTAACGCAATTTTGTTGCAAACAAATTACAAAAACACAAATGTTGAAAATTTTTTTTACATTAAGTTAAAAATTATTTGAACATTTTACAAAAATAGCTTGCTTACTTCATAACTGTTCTTTAATATTTGTAAAAATATTATGATCGAATATTAGTGACGGTAGTTGTTGACACTGAATGGGCGCCTTTGGCTTTCAAAGTAAAAAGTGTTGAATAATTTCGGCGGGCTGGTTAGAACCACGATAGCTCAATTGGAAGAGCACCTGACCCGGAATGTCAGAAGGGTGCAGGTTCAAATCCTGCTCGTGGAAATTTTTTCAACATGTTTTTTTTTAATGAAGACTTCATAGCCTCATCTAGTAAAGTTTGTTATTTTTTGGCAGCGAAACCCAATGTCGGACACTGGGTCACCAAGTCGAGCACCGGTGCCGCCACGATACAGCCATAATGTTTAGTTTATAAAGAGGCACTTTTCTATAAAAATAATTTCATTATTAAAAATGTCTGTTTTGTAGCAATAACTTGATTTGAATGATCATCATCAGCTCACTTTATGCTCCCCACTGCTGGGGCACGAGCCTTCCCTATGCATGGATAGGGAGAACGGGCCATACACCACCACGCGGGCCCAGTGCGGGTTGATTTCAATGATGGATGATAGATTGCTTTTCCCAGCAGTGGGGCGGTATATGGGCTAATAACTTCATGCTAGTTCTTGGACTAATTTCCGCATGAGAGTTTGCTGTTTGTCTTTGACGACATTTTCAGGGTTACCGGACTTTTTTGGGGGCGACGAGAAACTTTAAGGGTTCCTAAAGCCGTGTAAACGAAACACCGTCAGAGGTTTTCTAGAGGGAATGGCATCACGCACTATAGTACGTGCCCCCATTCCCTACTTACGCAGACTTTCTTTTCTAACTACAGCTAGGGTTGGCTGGAAGAGATCTCTTTTAGAGATAAGCTCACCCTTGTATGTGTTTTTTATAATGTAATTTAGACTGTGATTTTAATGTACAATAAAGGATATAATAGATTTTTGGGTTCGGTTAGGATCGGAGCTATTTTATGTATGTGGAAAACCCTAAGCCCAGCATTGGGATTTTCATAGACTAAAAATGACGACAACATTATCTAATAAAAATTAACAACAATTTAAATAAGTGTAAAACATTATAAGCGAACATTTATGCGTTTAAATTACATTTAAGTACATTGATAAATTCTGATACGGCTCGAAGGACCGTTTCAAGGTAACCCATAGACTACTCGTATTTTTTTTTAAATATGAGTACAATACAAATCATGATTCTATAACGATTGCGCTATAAAAAATGTTTGAAACCAAATCTCTGTATGAAGTTCTAATAAAAACAATTAATAATCTCATAAAAGTGTATTTTGGATTTGTGATCACTTTGTTTGTATGTTTGTTTGTAGGGTTTTGGTCTGTGGCTTAATTTATTCGTGAAAATGTAAGTTATTTAAGACAGATTATACACTGATTATTGAACACAAGCATAATATGTTGTCAAGTGCCTTTTGTTATTCTTAATGTGTACCTAGTTAATGAATTAGTCTTTGTTGAGGAATTCTCTAATTGGCTTAAGTTCTTGAAATAAGTAAGTTAAAATGTGTTTGTAAAAAAAGCTGTAGAATTTCCTAATAAATAAATAAAAAAAAATAGACATCTGATTATATGCATTTGCATGTTTGCATATGCAAATGCATAAAACTCTCTAATTACGGCGTTAGTGCATATTTTAGCTTTTTTTCCCCCAATCGTTCATATTTCGTTAAGTAGCGGGAGCGGGAATTCAATAGCAAAAAAGTTTCGCACAAAGTTGGTGTGTGGCAATACACAAGTTAAGTATTTTTCCAAATTTTCGAGCGCAAATTTGTCACCCAGTATCAATTTGTACGCCGAGAACGACCTCTTCAGGTCTTGAAGACTTGGGTTTTTGCGCAAAACATCGTCCAACTTTGTGCGAAACTTTTCTGCCAACTTTGTGCAACACTATTCTGCTATTGAATTCCCGCTCCCGCTACTTAACGAAATATGCACGATTGGGAAAAAAAGCTAAAATATGCACTAACGCCGTAATTAGAGAGTTTTATGCATTTGCATATGCAAACATGCAAATGCATATAATCCGATGTCTATTTTTTTTATTTATTTATTAGGAAATTCTACAGCTTTTTTTACAAACACATTTCAACTTACTTATTTCAAGAACTTAAGCCAATTAGAGAATTCCACAACAAAGATTCACATAAACTATATACTTAATTTTAAGAGAATGTCGCTTTTTTGTACACTTTTTGATTAAAATATATAAAAATAATAAAGGTTTTTGATTTTGTATTGTGCATATTTTAGACATATCAATCGTTTTAATGCGTATTTCGGCCTTTTTAGTGCATATTTGCATGCATATTTTGTCATTTTTTAGTGCATATAATCCGATGTCTAATGATCACCA
This sequence comes from Eudonia mercurella, assembly GCA_963082485.1. Lineage (NCBI taxonomy): Eukaryota > Metazoa > Arthropoda > Insecta > Lepidoptera > Crambidae > Eudonia > Eudonia mercurella. The sequence continues at coordinate 9,110,691 of OY720049.1, read as the reverse complement.
ACCCGCACTTGGCAAGCGTCGAGATTAAGCCATTACCCATTAATTGTAGCTATAACTTGATTTCAGTGATGGAGGCCTTATATAGGCTATTTTACTTTTACTTTACATAATCATAAAACGATCATTCATTGTTATATAAACCAAGGCGGTAACTGACTTATAATCAGCCCCCCAACCGCCTAACTCTTTCGCTTTCGATCGCTTTGAAGGCGAGGCCCTCGCCTTGCCTTCTAATATAATATTGAAATATAATATCGAATAATATCGAAAGCTATAGCCTATAGCTTTTGATATTGCTGTCATATTCCTTTCGAAATTACAAGATGACGCCTCCTCCTCGCCTCGCCTTCAAAGCGATCGAAACCGAGTTAGGCGGTCGGCCCCCAGGACTCCAAATTAAGCTCAAATGAAAATATTACGTTAACTCGATTTTTTGCATGTAAATTTAGGTATAACTAACCTAAGCAATGGAGATAATTTCAATTTCAATCAAACACTAGGCAGGAATATCTTTCCCTTCAATAATAGCTGTCAACGCTTGTCGGTCCCTCTTGTTCTCGCAAGCACAAGCTATCAACGCCAGTAAATGCTTATTCGAGTACTCAGTCTTCTCTCTAATGAAATCCTCTAATCCCTTACGCGGCAGATAGAACGCTTTCACATATCTATCCACATAGTCTTGATATGGAATCGGTTTCAGGCCGGATATCTTCTCCAATTTCACAAACAACTGCCTATAATCCAACTGCATTAAACCTCTACCGCCGTTAGAACACTTCGTCGCGTTCGAGAACCCTTCTACTAGCAAATGCACTATAAACTTGGAAGCCATAGACCAAATAGAATTTAGCACTTCGATGTTCAAAGTCACTTTTGTTGTTATGTTCTCTAAACGGAGCGCGAACACCTGAATTTTCCTTGTCAACATGTCTACGTAAGGGCTATGTTCCACAGCCACATTTTTCACGTCCCACTTGACTTGGGACATTGCTATAAGCGACGAACGCGCGTCCACAGCTTTTGAAGCAGAGCACATATACACTGGCATCCTCAAATCGCTGACCACGGCTAAAGTGTTATCCCTAAAGTGCTCTAGAACAAGCTTTTGGTGGGACACCACTATAGAATCTAGATACGGTTGCAACAAATCGTATTGTTTCGCCAGAAATATAACGCTTTCAACCGCAACGATTCGTTCGCTCAAACCGTGAAGAGTTTCTTCGGAAGACATGTCGAGATGTTGAGGCAAATCTGGACATATGAAAGTCTTCGCATCACCATCGCCCGTATTGGTATCGATGTTATTAGAAATCCTCTTCAATAGTAAATTCAATTTGGCTGTGTACAAAGTTGTTGATGCAACCTCCAAATCAGAAGTAAAAAACAAATGTACTGTGTAGAAATAGTAGTCGAACAACTGATTCATTAGCATCACCACTTCTAAAGAGATTTGAGGTAAGTATCTGCAAATCTGGAGGTACTGTCCGCAATTTCGCAGAACAGAAAGAGTTGTGTTCGTAACTATAACGCTTTCTTTCACTCTCGAAGGACTCTCTAGTAATTTCTCTTTGTAAGTTGACTCGTACTCATGCCTGTCGACTTCGTCTAAGTATTCCCTTTTCAATTCTTCCGGTTCATCGTCTGATTCATCACTCGCCTCCAATTCAGGCTCTAAGCCAAATATATCGTCGTTAGTGACATTCTCATTTCGAAAAATCTCAAAAGGTGTATGCCGAGTATTCTGATTGAAATATTTTGTTATATAAACACTGTCGTCTTGAGAGTGCACTGACGATGCACCATCCGATAAAGACTTCACCATTGACGTGTCCGATTTGGTTGGATTCAAATACTTCTTGAACTGTTTGAACTCCTGTAAGTTCAGTAAGTTGAATGTGGACTTAACTGGACACTGTTCCCAACCTTCGTTCTCCAAAAAGAGTTTTAACTCCTCCATCCTACCTCTATGGTAATTCTTGATGTAAGACACACTCTGCGTTTTAATGAAGTCCTGTAATAAATCAGACTTGTCACCGCAAAACACTTCAGCCACTTGCGTCAACTTCCTCAGTATACCCAGTATTTGAATGAACTTTTCAAAAGGATACTCTTCCAAACCTGAGCTCTTAAGAAACGTGGACACCTTCGCCTGCACGTCATGCCATATTCTAATCAGTCCCGCTTTTAACTTCTGCCTTATATACTCCCTACTAACATTCTTCTCAATTTCAAACACATTGCTAGATGAAGGGACCGTCTCTTCTTCATCATGTTTTACATGCCAATTGACTAGTAAATAATAACTCCTCATGATCAGGAACAGATTCTCGCAAAGATTCAGAACACATATGGGTGCTTTATTAGTCTGCACCGATTGGCACATCTCCTGAAACTTCAAGTCCATCGCAGATTCTGGAATGTAAGGTTTCACAGCTTCTATCGAAGTTTCGTTCACCGCTGAAGAATAATGCATGTGGAGCTGTTCCATAGCTGCTTGAGTCTTCCCTAAGAGATCGTAGGCTTTCCGCAGCTTCCTAAAAGTATTCTCGTTAAAGCTATAGCATAAAGAGGACAGAACTGAGTCAAGCTTCTCCTCTGTCATGTCCAACGTGTCTTGGAGCCTCGTCGCGAGATCAGCTAAGCAAGTGTACTCCTTGTGGTTATTCGCCGCCTTCCTGCTTTTAAGAATCAACTCTATTGCCTGGTAATACTCTTTCCTTTCCAATAGCTCAGCGACATCCTTTTCGACGCTACGCAAACTCCTTAGCAGCTCCAGAGATTTCAATACAGATCGTATTATCTGTCTCTTTCTCACGTTAGCGAGTATGACAAAGGTGGATATAGTGAGGTGGTTGGATGAGTTCCGTAAATGATCCCTAGCTTGGCGGCACGTGTCTAATGTTTTAGCGAGCTGTTCTCGAATGTTCTGGACTTCGGCGAATTCGTGATCGCAGTTGTCACGCTGCTGAGAAATAAGGTGGAGCGCTTTACCGGAGACCACCTGAAAAGTTGGTAAAGATCATCTCAATTACTATCAGGTGAAATGCGATGCAAACTCTTTGGCGGTCGTGAAGTAAGTCACAAATCCCATCGCAGTTGCGCTCGGGGCTAACTTCATAGCTGCCATAGAGTTTGCATCTACCTAAACTAAATATGATAATTTTGGAAAATTGGCAAAATCATATAAATTTAGGTATGACATTAAAGTTATGGTTAAGCTATCTATACAAATTTAGTAAAACTAGCTCTAGGAACACTGTTTTGTAAAGCCCAAAGGTTACATAACAGTCCGAGAATATATGGTTAGGTTATCTATACAAATTTGAGAATATTGAGAACAGTGTAGCCAGTTTGTGTATTACATGCAAAAGTGCTGTTGCCATTTCTAAGTAAAGGTTTGTTTATAAGCCTCCCGTAGCTATTTATCAAAAATTAATTTAAACTGCTAGTATAACATTTTTTACGCGCAAAAGTACCAAGACACCATAAGTACGAAGGAGTTACCTGCTGCTGCCGCTTTAGCTTGGTAAACATCTGTTCTATCGCCTCGCAGGTGAGAGGGGTCGGCGCATGCTCCAACACGTAGCGCCCAGCGTCGAACTCAGACGGCGGTGAGAAGTAAACATGCTCAATGTCACGGAGTACCTGAAGACAATTTATTCATCACAAGCTTTTTCTAGGTATGTTCCTATATGCACTGCGAGCACTGTAAGGTGTGACGTCATTTTAGTATACTGCGAAGCTGTTCCTTTAAGTTAGCTATACTGGTTACTGTTTAAAACGGAATGCAGTCCAGTATACTGTCATCCATGTCATTTCTGGATGCTGTTGATCACGTGATCAAAGCACTGAGAGCACCTTACCTCGAAAATGCCAGTGCTTACAGTACAAAAATGGCGACGATTTAAGAAATCATATATTTTCCTAGGATACTGCGGCAGTATACTGTCAGTCCATAACGGAACAAATTTCTCACCAGTAAGAGCACTGGACAGTGCTCGCAGTGTTTATCGGAACATACCCTCTATGTCTCCACTGCTGGGCACGAGTCTTCGCACGCGGGCTCAGTGCAGTGCGGTGGTTGTTAACGACTGCTGATCCAGCCGGGACCAACGGCTTTACGTGCCTTCCGAAGCACGGATGAGCTCGAGATGATATATTTATGGTCACCCATCCGATGTTTGGCCTTTGTGAAGGTTGCTTAACTGCTAATTGGGTAACGACAGTGCGCCATCAAGCTTCATTGTACAACAGCCAACACAATAGTATTATAAACTTTCAAACTTTCACGTTCCATAGTTAAACAAAGAATTAAAAATGAGAAAACGCAAACTTATTAGTAAAAACAAAGGTACGAGTATCATACATACCTTCTTTATACCCGACATTCCGAGTTTTCGGTCGTAAGTTTTGTGTAATGCTCCCTGGCCGGACCACCAATTAGTACTCAGATGCCTTATTGAGGAATAAAAGCTACCTTTAGTCTACTTTTCAATACCTACTTCAATATTTTAAGTACCTCAAAAGATTTTGAAATATTTTACAAGTAAAGTGGTCCGGCCAAAGAGCAGTACTCCCTGGCCGCTCCATCTTGAGTTCAAACAATTCTTACAAATTTCCATAAAAGTCATTGACCTCATATTTAGTACCTAATTTCTACCTTACATAAAGCACGTTAAGTACAACAAATCTCAATAGGTTTAGAATTTATAAGACATCAAATGTGGTCCGGCTGAAGAGCATACTCTGCAGCAGACCAACTTATTAATTGTTAATGCCAACTATGCATAACTCTATTCACGTTTTGCTACCTATTGTCTACTTCACGTTAATTCATTTCTTTTTCTCAAGTAACAATTAGTTTTTTTTTATAAAGCTCAAATAATGTGGAGCGGCCAGGGAGGATTTCTTTTTAGTGAATACAAAGAATAATATAATTTTCTTCACAGTGATTAGTTATGAAAAAAAAGTACTTTATAAAATAATGATTGCTATCTCTAAAATCTTTTTTTTTAATTAACTTTAGCCCGCAACTTTGATCGCTCTTTGAGTAAAATTGAGACCAAAATTACCCTATAATGCCAACATCTGTTATGAAACCTGTCCGTGTGCTGTACATTTTCTCATAAAAGCGCTCATGGCGTTGCGGTGCGGAAACGATAATTTTTTTTACAATTATAAATCTATCGTCATAATATGTTGAAAATAGTGCCTGCCCAAATAGTATGAGCAATTGTTACTTACTATCGATCTTGTCGTATGTTTATCACAGGGTACTTTTATGAGAATGTGTAATTGTGGGTATACTTATACTACTATAATTACAAATTTTAGCTTTTAAGAACTTTCTTTTTTTTTTCAATCCCGACTCTTTAAAAGCGTTATCTTAACCTTTAAAGACACTCACCTCCAAATCAGCAGCTGAGTGAGCTGCACTCAGTGATCGGGAGTTCACTCCGGGAGGTCCGGTACGGCTCTCCACTCCATCCTCTGACATCATGTTTGAGACTGCAATCGACAATTTACCCTTTTATGTTTTTGAGCTGGTAAACAAGTATACATATAACTTCAGTTCTTATGCCTGATGGGTATAATGTAATATTACAGGATGTAGTCCTCAGAAACACAGTAATGAATAACAATGTTATTTAGCAACAGTAAAAAGATTTTAAGTATATTAGACAAGTATAGTATATAAGACAATTAAAATAAAGTAATTATCTGAAGTTGGCAGTGTCAACATTGGAAATCTATCTGTTTAAAAATTATAGCACTGCTTCTCGAGATCAACACGGCTGACACTTACCTTAGCACTGTGAGTCCAAGTGGAATATTTAGAATAACAATTTAAGTTTAAATCAATAAAAACATAGCATGAAATACGTGACTTGCTAATGACAGAGATACAAATATTTGATTATTCATTAGAAAAACGATACATAGCATTTCACACACTAATAAACGATCAAATCACGAAACGATTTGTATTTATTTATCCTTATTATCATTTTACAAGGCAAAATGTCGTGAAAATATAGAACAGAAACAAAAACTGGCCAATACAATTTTCATTCAAGGAATCAACACGAACGAAACCAAAACGAAACAAATGTCAATGGCGTGTTCTTCTTCTTTCGATTGTTAACTGCTTTCTACATAAAATATTTACTTGATTCATAATGTTTCAAAATCCTTTAATGTTATTTTTGAAACTTTGTAATTTGACATAAAAAGGAACACGCTATAACTTTTCTTTAAAAAGTGTAGCTCGTCGTTCCCTGAGGAACCGGCTAAGGTCATAGACCATGCCGCCATGTCATTAGTTTCTTAATTTCATTAGTATCCTTTATGATGATGATGAATGACAACAGAAATGAGAAGTGAGAAATGATATACCCCCCAGCCACTCGAGTATCTCAGTAAAGATGTGGGACTTTACTAAGTCCTCGGGCGGACTTGTTGAGAGAATTTGAAAAGTGTCATTGCACTGGCACCGTTTTGTTTCATTTGCCAACACTCATGCACACTCACGAACACTTAACGGTTAATAATCCACCATTATTTCACATTAATATTCGACATAACTAAATTTTTTGAAGATAAAACAAAACCGCAGACGTCTCCACGCTAAAACTTTAAAAAGTAAAATGACATATTCTTTGTTTTTATCGTTTAACAGGTAAAGGGCAAAAATTCTTACAACCTATTTTTAATAGTGATAGATTATTAGTGATGATTTAATGAATGATAAATTTTAGATGATTACTTTCTCAAATTGGCCCATAAGACACAAAAAAGTAGCGCTAAATCAAAACATAGTAATATTTCTAACTACGGCATAATGTCAAAAAGAATTAAATTGAAAATAATCGATATAATTCTATAATTATAAAAGGAAATAAAAATATACACATAATTTTTACAAATAAAAAAGGTACTCCAAATCGCTGCCAAGCGGGAGAGTGCCCAGGACGTCAGGACGCTGGCGGCGTTGCCTCTTTGGATGACCAAAGAGTAGTTTTATTAATAGTTTTACAGAACTAATGTGGAAATCTTTCTTTGGTAGATGAAAGCTTACCTAATTGCTTTGCTTTGTTTTAACAAGACTTTGATTTCTTTCGTTAGGCTGTAAGAAAGTACTACCTTGGCCACCAATCACAATTTAAATTCATTATTTAAAAAAACAATAGTCTTGACGTCATGCGAGTGATGAATATTTAGCAATTGTGATTTAGTTGGTTATTTGGTGGTGTTTTAGTGGACATTTATTAATGTGTTTAGTAAAATAGCAAAAATGGAGACTGAAAGGATGATAGAAGACACTATACCCCCGCAGGTAGGCCTGTTAAATTTAACTGGAGCAGATCGTAATGTCATGGCTGGTCCGCCATCTTTTCTCTGTCGTTTAGTGCATTTGTATTTTATAATTTTTTGAAGATTCCTATGAAACGTGTGCTATCTTAATGTATTACAGCAAGTAAGCATAACAGTTGCAATTAAAATTCTATTTCCTAATACCCATTGCGATATTATACTAGTATCGAGGAATACTTAACGTATTGCCGTCTGCATTGCGGATATTTCAAACGCCAGTTTTTTACGGAAACCTCCGTTATAATTGCACCATATCCAGATTTCTAACTATATCGCAACCATCTAATAATTTTATTTATACCCGAAAGCGTGCATCGTTAATGTAAACAAGAAAATTAAGATAGTTTCGATACCATGGTTACCTTAAAGAAAACATTAAAAAAAGTTAATTCTTAGTTGTATGATGACGATTCACCAAGATATTGCACATTCATGATTAGTAAACAAATTACAGCCCTATTGTCACCGTGGATGCGATTCTCAAAGCATCATTCCTGTGGCCTACTTTCCAATATTTCGCAATTTCTACACTAAAGACAATGCTTGTTATGTGACATAATAACCATTCTTGTTATTCGAGTGTGTAATTAAGATATTACAACATGTACAAGCTTTTAGCATGACAGACCTGTCCTCTTGGTTATATATTGAATATTAAACTATCATGTTTATGGCCATGTTTGTTGTTTCTGCACTTGGAGAGGTCTATGCCCAGCAGTGGACGTTTTATAGGCTGATGATAATGATGATGATGTTGTTTAAATCTAAAGAGCTTATTCTTACAAAGGGACCCAACTGAAGAATAGTTGCAAAGTATAGACAACAGTGGAATTTGCTGGAGGAAGCCTTTGTCAAAACGCACACTGACCTAAGAGAGATTTTATATAGACTATAATATAAACATGCATAGTTCATGATAGAGGGCTTGATTTGGCTTGGATTTTATATAGCTGTACACAAATTTGTGTAATAAAAGTATGCTACTTTATTGTAAGAAATCCAGAGATTATAATGCCGATTTTCATTTTCTGCGGAAATGATTAGTTTTTGAGATATAGGTCTTTAAAGTTTTATTATTTTTTACAACAATTACTATCGGTTTTGACATATTGACGTTTTGACATTTACAGATTAATAGATGAGAATAATTACCAGTGGTCGGAGTGGGTATATTGATTTTAGATACTTGCGTCATGATATCATAACATGGACATGCATTTCTTCCGGAATGTACCGGAGTTTCCAAAAATTTGGTAAATAGAGTAATAAAATAAAAAACCATATGTAAGCAAACAAAATTGTTTATTGTTAATACAAATAATCATTATTACAGTTTTATTAAAAATAATTGTTCCGTTTCCAACGTTTAATTTTTCTATAATTCTCTGAATCCGCGCGCCTTATTATTAATAATCAATGCAGTGTCAAAACGCAGTCCCGAAATGGTGCAACTATGTATGTTTGGCCAATGAGAGCGCTCGATTCAATCGGCGCGCCTTGTGTGGTACGAACTCACGAAGAAAGTGGCGCCCCCACTTACGGGACAACTGCCCGAATCTTCGAGAAGACCGGGACAGAACGATTTCACCGCCGCGCGCTGCGTCTGAGCGCGACCGATTTTATAAAAGAAAAATTGGATTTTTGGTGTTCAAATTGACACCCTGTTGAGTCTATCGTGTGTGAAACATTATTGAACTATTTATCTATAAATTGTGGCCGGCCGGCTTGTGTCCTAGAAGTAAGCAGCGAGAACCATCACGTCTTCAGTTCCTGATGAGCTACTGGTGAGTACTTGCACAAGATCTCTTTGACCACATATCCAAGTTGTACCGTTTATTTACCGGCGAGTATACATATTGATGCTCGATCCAGACCGTACGTAGATTGACATTGCATTCCTAACCAAAACCGCGTTCATCTATGTACATCATTTTGGTGCCGAAACCCGGGACTTTTAGGTACATTCCGTCGGCCGACATACCACTTTAGGTCGTAATTGTAACGAAAACATCATTTTTATGGTTTATATTCTATTTATACTAAACAACAAAACAAATATCCAACAATTACGAATCAATAATCGAGTTCGACTTTGTTCCATTTTGTCCACTACCCCACGTATCTACCTACATTCCTACCGCCATTTACTCCCTGTTTTACCAAACTCTGTTCAAAGTACGAGCTAACCAAGTCATTTGTATCAATTAACAAAATATTATCAATCGTTTTTACCATTTGCAATAATAAAATATTGCAAATTTTACCGCATCATAATTTTTGTTATTTCAAATTGAATATAACGCGACTACTTATTTTCGATCGCTCGACATACCGTAATAAATCACATTATTATTTTTACCTCATTCAACTTTAACTTTGCAAATAAAATAAATCGTGTCATATCGTAATTTCTCTAACGGATTATAAATATAATTTGATTTATTCGACCTTTAGTTAAGGTTACCGTAACCGTGTAAGATAACAATAAAAACCTTTATATTTAACCGAGTTAAAATAATACAGCAAACCGTTCTGCGTTTTAACAAGATTCCTTATAGTAAACATTGTTTAAGTTAAATTATTTTATACGTATCAATTACGAGTTAGGAACTCGAAGTGCGGTTGTCGCGTTATAGGTCCGAATACGGAATCGACGTTATTTGTGTACCTACATCGTTGCCTTTATTTGCGAATTTCATTGTTTGTTGTACATTAGTGAACTTTTAGTACTCATGCATCGTTTTAGTGTTTTAGCAAACACTGTTTTAATCATTAATAATGGCTTACCTAGCGAGACGTAAATCTAAGTCCGGAGTAAAGAAGTGTACCGAAACCAATTACACTGTCAGTAATTTGCCTAGTTTGCGACGTAAACGAACTATCGCGTATAACCGTATTTCGAAGGCTCTCGAATTGGGGAATTTAAGCGAAACCGATGCATCCCATACCGAGTTATTCCTCTCATATTGTCAGGAGATACAAAACATTGCGGATAGTTTCCAAGAGGCACATTTCATCATCCTGGACCTTCTCAAGGATGAAGACGATGATGTGGATACAGAAATACAGGAGAATTTCGATACGATGTATTTTCGAGTCGTTGCAATCCAGCGTAGATACACACAGTGTTCGTCACAACAAACAAATAATAATAACTCGAGGCGAGATTCGCTAACGGGTTCGCATAGCAATATGCGCTTACCGAAGATTTCACTTCCGGTTTTTTCGGGTTCTATTAAGGAATGGCCCGAGTTTATCGCGACTTACAATGCGTTAATCCATGAATCACACATGTTAAGTGATATCGAGAAATTTCACTATTTGGTGTCGGTATTACGTGGCGAAGCTTTATCGTTAATTAGAACGTTCCCGGTCGCATGCGAACATTATTTAAGTGCGTATGATGCTCTCAGGTCCCGCTACGAGGACAAACGTGAATTAGCATTCACATGTTGGCGCGACATTTTGGATGTTAGTTTCAAAACTACCCACGCTCAGGATTTCCGACACGCGTTAGATACGATCGACGAAAATTTGACCGTTCTGAAAAAGTTGAAGTTACCTATCGAGCACTGGGACTTCGTACTTTGTTACAACATTTTGTCGAAACTCGACACGAAATTGAGACGCGAGTTCGAAGAAAAACACACCGACATCGAGTTGCCACAATACAAACATATTAGGGCGTTCTTACACTCTAAGAGCGAAGCTTTAGTGCGCGATACGCACTTCACCGCCGGAACCAGTAAAACCGTTAGCAGTAAGGAGGTTTCAAATGCCTCACAGAAACCGAAGAGACTTAACGTTACACATTCGCTTGTCGCTCCCACCGCGAACGTGCCTATACCTAAGAAAGGTGACAAACATGTCGCTCCCACCGCGAACCACCAACCACCTCAGGCCGCGACCACTTCCAAGGTCATTCGTAAGTGCTCTTACTGCGGTAAAGAACACCACATAACGGCTTGTCCCGCCTTCCTGTCAAAGTCTGTGGACGAGCGCATGGCTGTGACCGGTGAACGAAAATGGTGCTACAATTGTCTTAATTCGTCTCATTCAGTACGGGAGTGCACATCGATATTTTCGTGTCGAACATGTAAACGTAAACACCACACGCTGCTGCACCGGGACCACGCGCCAAGCTACCCCGACACCTCGGGTAACCAATCGCAATCAGTAGCCTTAATGGCTAAGGAAACAATAGCTTCGTCGAACCTGTCTACGAGTACAACCGTGCTACTGGCTACTGCCATAATTCAAATTCGTGACACATTTGGCGAATTTCACTCATTTCGAGCCCTCTTCGATACCGGGAGCCAAAATAACTTCTTGACAGCACACGCAGCCCAGCGACTTAACCTAACGCCTAAAGCCGCTAGTGCCAACGTTCATGGCTTAGGGGGGGCTAAAGCCTTAGTCAATGGCATCGTCACGTGCCAAGTCGGTGCCAATAATCACGTCAACTTTAATCTCGAAATGTTCATCATACCGAGCATCTGCGGAGACCAACCTATCGCAAGACTGAATACGGATGGATGGAAGGATGTCAAGACATTACCGTTAGCAGATCCTGGTTTTGACATTCCTGGTCCGATCGATGTCTTGTTAGGTGCCGACGTTTTCGCCGAGTCGTTGCTCGAACAGCGTTTGAAAGGCAACGCGTCTCAACCGCGCGCCCTGAACTCTGTCTTCGGCTGGCTTCTTCTAGGGAAGTCTCGGCTCGCATCTTCTTCTCCATGCTTATTGGGGGTAGCCCCTCCGAGCATGGACGAGAGCCTGACCAACATCATTCAACGTTTCTGGGAAATCGATACCGTTCCAAATTCATCCCGATTAACCCCAGATGAGCATGTTTGTGAAAGTAGTTTCACCAACAACCACTACCGTGACGAGACCGGAAGGTATACCGTAGTCCTTCCTTTCAAGGACAATGCTGAGCCCCTCTTTGAAGGCTCGCGTGCCATAGCCTTACGGCGCTTCCATGCCATTGAAAAGCGGTTATCTCGTGATCAATCGTTAAAACAACAATATACCGATTTCATGACTGACTACATTGAAAGTGGTCACATGACCCTGGTGCCTGCTAAGAAAATGGGTCAAGGCAGGTACTACATACCGCACCATTGCGTTCTGCGTCCCGACAGCTCCACGACGAAGCTTCGCGTGGTCTTCGATGCCTCGGCAAAGGACGCGAACTCCAAATCGCTTAACGATTCGCAACTCACTGGTCCGAAGTTGCAGTCCAACATCGTGGAGATTCTTCTTCATTACCGGGAGCACGAAGTCGTCTTCATGGCGGACGTGCGCCAAATGTACCGTCAAATTAACGTAGCTCCTCATCACCGTGATTACCAGCGTATTCTCTGGAGGGCTCACCCGGATGAGCCTCTTCAAGAATATGTTCTAAATACCGTTACGTACGGAATATCTTCGTCGCCATATTTGGCATGTCGCACCATCCAGCAGCTGGCCAACGACGAAGGTCACAAGTACCCCACGGCCAAAACCGTCTTAACTTCAGATATTTATATCGATGACATCGTAACCGGAAGTTCATCACTGGAGGATGCCTGCGACATCAAATCGCAAGTTATAGCTCTTTTCGGCCTCGGCTGTTTTGAGCTACGAAAATGGATTAGCAATCGACCTGAGCTTCTGAGTGATCTACCCTCAGAAGCGTGTCTTTCGGAAGCTATCACATTTACCGAAGCCGAAGACACAACCGTAAAGGTTCTTGGCCTTAAATGGGAGCCTGCTTCAGACTCGTTCGTTTTTAACGTTCAACCGTCAAACCAACCATGTACCAAACGAACGATTCTGAGCGAGGTAGCCAGAGTCTTTGACCCTTTGGGGTTCCTATCGCCTTTAACAATCCAAGCCAAATGCTTAATTCAAAGGCTCTGGATCCTCGGCGTTTCGTGGGACGAAACACCCCCACCAGAAATCGTCACACAGTGGAACGATTTCTCTCAACAACTTCCGCAAATCAAGGAGCTCAAGGTTCCACGCAAGTTCGTTATCGAAGGTGCTCGCTCATATCAACTTCACGGGTTCTGTGACAGCTCTGAACTTGCGTACGGCGCCGTCATTTATCTACGTGTCCCAGAGTCCGATGGTTCGGTTCGCATTTTCCTCGTCTGTGCAAGAGCTCGCGTCGCACCTTTGAAGAAGCAGTCCCTGCCGCGCCTGGAATTGTGCGCTGCGGTTCTGCTCGCTGACCTCATGAAGTTCGTCAAGGACACGATGCGAATTTCTGTCCATGAGACCTACCTTTGGAGTGACTCTACAGTCACTCTAGCGTGGCTGCGATCACCGTCTTCGCGTTGGGCAACCTTCGTCGCGAACCGCGTCAGTCACATTCAGGACACTGTTTCTACCGAATGCTGGAGGCACGTGCCCTCCAGGACCAATCCTGCGGACGTTTGCTCCCGCGGACAGCTACCAGCGGAGCTTTTGACTAACGAGCTATGGTGGGCGGGCCCCGAGTGGCTCTCTCAGCCCCAGTCTGAGTGGCCAACAGACATATCTAAAGGTCAGGCGAATGATAACGTCGTGCTTCCCGAGCAGCGTCGTACCGTTCTTGTCGCTGACCAAACCGAAACCGTCCAGAAATCATCAATAATCGATCAGCTGTTCGAGAAGTCTTCATCCTTAGACAAAATTTGTCGGATCCTAGCCTATATCCGTAGGTTTAACGCTCACTTACGTGATACCGATTTACGACCTGAGAGTCTCGTCATAACGGACGTTGAACGTCATCGTGCGCTTCTAATGATCGTCAAACACTTTCAGAACCGCTTCTTCTTCGATGTCATATCGAAACTGAAAGCGCGGAAACAGTTGCCCCGCAACCTCCGCAAACTAAATCCATTCCTGGATGACCAAGGTATCCTCAGGGTGGGCGGGCGGCTAGCTCGATCTGGCCTTGAGTTCGAACACAGGCACCCGGCATTGTTGCCCAAGAAATGTGTGCTAACGTCCTCAGTAATCGACTCCATTCATCGGAAGTACCTTCACCCTGGTTTGAACACCACACATTACCTGATCTTGCAGCAGTTCTGGATACTTGCGGCTAAGCGTGCCGTACGACAACACCTTTCAAGATGCATCCGATGCTATCGACTCCGCCCGCAACCATTGCAACCGTTTATGAGCGATCTTCCTGCCTTTCGCGTTAACCAGGCGAAACCGTTTTCTGATGTAGGCGTAGATTTCGCGGGCCCCTTTAAAATCAAGCTCGGTCTCCATCGTGGTGCGAAAATCGATAAGGCATATCTGTGCTTGTTCGTCTGTGTGAGCACCAAAGCTGTGCATCTTGAGGTAGTGTCTACCTTATCGACCGACGGCTTCATCGCTGCGTTGCGCCGTTTCGTCTCTCGTCGCGGCCGTTGTAACGTCATCCGTTCTGATTGCGGCACAAATTTCGTTGGCGCAGCCTCACAGCTGGCCGCATGCATGGAACAAGCATCAAACGCAGAACGAATTGCCTTTAATCGTAACCCCCCATCTTCTCCACATTTTGGAGGAGTCTGGGAAATTCAAGTAAAAGCCGCGAAAAGTCATTTATATCGGATTGTTGGCGATCAAACTCTAACCTTTGAAGAGCTCACTACACTCTTCACCCAGATCGAATCGATTTTAAACTCCAGACCTTTGTGTCCTTTAAGCTCGGACCCTAACGATCTAAACGTTCTTACACCTGGTCATTTTCTTACACTGGAACCTCTCACAGCGGTCCCAGATGTAGACTACTCTGATGTTAACCTTCATCGCCTAAATCGTTGGCAGCTGATCCAATCATTCCAACAACAGTTTTGGAGACGTTGGAAAAACGAATATTTACACGCGTTAACCCAGCGGGCAAAATGGACCAAAGACTCAACACCGTTAACCGTAAATTCTATTGTACTTATCAAAGACGACAATCGATCTTCTCTCCAATGGGCATTAGGACGCGTAGTTTCCTTACATCCTGGGCCTGATGGAGTAATTCGAGTGGCTACTGTAAAGACAGCTAGAGATCATCTTGTTAAGAGGCCTCTGGTAAAACTGTGCCCTCTACCATCCGAATAACCGTCTCTCTTGTAATAAACGTAACTTAGTTTTAAGATTAGTATCGTAAATTGTAGCATATCTTTATTTAATTACCGATTTCATTCAATTTCGGGAAAATCCCATTGGTATTTTGGTGGGCGGAATGTTCCGTTTCCAACGTTTAATTTTTCTATAATTCTCTGAATCCGCGCGCCTTATTATTAATAATCAATGCAGTGTCAAAACGCAGTCCCGAAATGGTGCAACTATGTATGTTTGGCCAATGAGAGCGCTCGATTCAATCGGCGCGCCTTGTGTGGTACGAACTCACGAAGAAAGTGGCGCCCCCACTTACGGGACAACTGCCCGAATCTTCGAGAAGACCGGGACAGAACGATTTCACCGCCGCGCGCTGCGTCTGAGCGCGACCGATTTTATAAAAGAAAAATTGGATTTTTGGTGTTCAAATTGACACCCTGTTGAGTCTATCGTGTGTGAAACATTATTGAACTATTTATCTATAAATTGTGGCCGGCCGGCTTGTGTCCTAGAAGTAAGCAGCGAGAACCATCACGTCTTCAGTTCCTGATGAGCTACTGGTGAGTACTTGCACAAGATCTCTTTGACCACATATCCAAGTTGTACCGTTTATTTACCGGCGAGTATACATATTGATGCTCGATCCAGACCGTACGTAGATTGACATTGCATTCCTAACCAAAACCGCGTTCATCTATGTACAATAATTATTTTTAATCCTCATCGGTTACAAGTTCTACATTTTGATTTTCTGTCTCTATACAATTAAAATAAATAACTATAATTTTTTCAATATTTTCTAATTTTAAGCTATTTCTTTTAACATCTAAGATCCATTTGTAAGTGGAAAATGATCGTTCAACATCTGTAGATGTCAATGGAGCGAATTTGAAATAAAGTTTCTGATTATTTGCTACGCTTTTTTCAATACTCTCGCTGTATTCTCTAATTGTATCTAAATCTGGATTTCGTTCCATAACTGATTCTATTTTATTTTTTATATTCTCATTATTGCACTCGTTAAGCGTAGCCCTTACTTGATCAAATACTAAAAGTGAATCAGCTAGAGATAAATTTTGTTTTTGTAACTCTTTTAGGGCTAGTAGTATAATAGAGTAATTTTCTTCAATATATTTTAAATCATTTTCTAAATTTTGTTTTTCCAAAATGTTTTTTGCGTTTCGTATGGCTATAGCATCAGAACTGCTCAAGCAGGATAAAACTTCTTTTATTTTATCTAAATGTTGAGCGTAGTAAGATGCTGCCTGTAACCAAGTACCCCATCTGGTAATGACTGGTTGCGGAGGCAACGGTAAGTCAGGATATTTTTCTTTTAAAATGTTTACCCTACTAGGAGCCTTTAAAAATACTTTTTTAACATTTGATATAAGAATATCAACATCGTTGTATTCTGACCTTATCTGCTCACTTACACGATGAAGAGCGTGCGCCAAACATGTCACATGCTTCATTTCAGGTAAGTAATGTTTTAAATTTCGCCCTGCAGATAGCATGTACGCTACACTGTCAGTGCAAAGCATTAAAATATTGTCAACTTTCGCTTCAAAAGTGTTTTGCCATAAATTTTCTAGACATTGCAGTACAAATTGTGTTATTGTTTGTCCATTTACTGCTGTTAGCATTTTACAAGCAATCAAATAAGGCCGGCCTGCACTATTACTAGGATGCAATGGTTTTATTAGGAAATTGACTATGTATCGACCAAAAATGTCTGTTGTCTCATCCAGCGATATCCATAGTTTCTCATTTTTATTAGTTTCATAAATCGAATTGATTTTATTCCTATAAAACTTCTCCAAATAAACTTTTCGTAACTGTGATTCGTCAACCACTTTACGATTGGTACAAACGCAACAACAAGTACTGCACATATATTTCTGAAAAAACTCTTTGAACGCTGGATTTTTCATTTGCGACCAAGGAATATTGCATAGAATCAGGAACTTAATGAGGTCGAAGTAAAATTCCTCTTGCGGTCTCTTAAATTTTCCTTGATGTACAGCGCCTTCAATGTGTTTGGTAATGTTGCCTCTATTCACAGCTTTCAAATGACTTTCACACTTTGTACAGTATATAGTGCCACTAGCGTTATCGTAAAGTAGCTCAGGATAGTGCAATAACCACTTTTGCACTGTTTCAGCCTTGACCTTTGCCATATTTATTTATATCTCACCTAAAACAATGATTTAAATTTACAATATATACATACACAACTGTAAAGTCGATAATGAAATTCTGTTTCATATAAAGTGTTTTTTTTAACTGAAGCGGTGATAGCCCTGCGGTATGCGTACCGGACTCTCATGCGCTGTGATGATTGCTATAAAGTGATTTTTTTAACTGTTTCCAAGTTCTAAAACCTTCTTAAATAGTGAAAATAATTAAAACTTACCCGTACAAAAACAACTTCAAATGGGCCCAATCCAAGAGTAATAAATCGATGTCCGTAGTTATAAGCCAAATTCGTCGTTTTAAGTAGATTTCAGAAGACAGTAAACAAGCCAGGGTCAAGTCAAGATATTCACAACACATAAAATAAGCGCACTCCACGAACCGAAATAAGTGAGTGAGCCACTTGGTCTGGATGTCGGTGCGAGCGCATTGTTTTCGAACAAACAGTCAATGAGTCATCCTGGATACTTGATTCTAATTGGTCAGATGCGTTGAGCATAGAGATAAGAGGACAAAAGACCCTGTTTGCCGGATGTCGTGTGTTGAAATGAATATTATTATTATATCATTTTATACATGCTTAGGCTTTTACTCCAACACTTTTACTACAACAAGGTTTTTACACACCAGTCATTTTTTACTATTAAATTCTGGTCATCTACGCCACTAGCAGCATAGCGTTGAGAGTATTGATACATTTTTAACTAGTTTCATGTAATAATTTCGATGTTTCGGTATTTTTATCATAATAATCCGGAAACTCGGAGGAGTATCCATATTAACATATACGTTTGATGTCAGTGACCTTAATTCAATATACCTACTCCGACCACTGATAATTACTATCGATTTTCACATATTGACATTTTGAGACAACTTTTCGAATTGAATAATACGTGATTTAGAAACAAGCCCCCTCATTCTGGGGAAACTGATACCGTGGGGGGGCTCAGGGAGTTTTACTGAAACCCCTGATATAGATTTTAGTTGCCGGAGAGGTTCCTACATTTTTTTCAGTGACAGAACCGAAGCGGGGTGGGGGGATGGAGGGGCGGAGCCCCCCCGCAAGGAGGGCTCGCCATTTGCTTTGGAGAGAAAGGGGTTGGGGAGTAGGAAAAGACCCCCAAAAAATAATATCTCTGAAACTATTCATTTCGCAGAGTGGGAGTACCACCAAAAGAGCCCTTGTACCCCCTTCCCCCTCCTCCCTCCTCCCTCAAATTCCTGTACAGCTATTGTTACTTATCTCAAACTAGTAAATTTTTAGGGTCAGTCCAAAATGTTGTCCTCCATTCTCCTCGATCAGCCATCATCACAATATTTACTCCTTTCTTTGCCATTTCATCACACATCACACTGGAATGGATTTGATTTAGATGAATATACATATAGTTTGTTTTAAAATTAATAAATAAGTAAATTCAAATAAGTATAGAATTATAAGCTGCCTAACTTCCTATGCATGTCATAAGAGCTGGCTATGGGACAAACGTTCCAAAATGCTCGCACATCAGGTCAACTAGCAACCCATCACTGTGACTGATTATGCTACATGTGGAGTTGAGGTCACTTACAGCAAGTTTACTCAAAATTGGCGACTTTGATGCTCTGTCTACCCCGTTTTGAGAGAAGGGTGTGAGAGTCTCATCATCATCATCCTATACTAGTCTACTGCTGGACATAGGCTTCTCCAAGTGCACGCCACTGAGCACAATGAGAGAAAAAATGAGAGGGAGAGAGTATGTATGTATAAAATTAAAAATATTGTCAACCCACATTTACATGCCATGGCAATGTTTTAAGTTAGACAGCACCTTGATTAAAACTTATTTGTGTTTATTTTTATGAGTTGTATTAAATATGTGTATTTAAAAAAAATTGTTTTGGTTAAGCAATTGGCCTTCATCTCGCCTGAATTTTAAGAGATGATAAGGCCGAAGGTGGGATTCTACTTTACCCGGAATCTTCAACTCCTGACACCCTGGCTATCTTTTCTCTAGCCAGGTGGACAAACAGGCAGTGGTAGGTTGGTGGTAGGGCATTAATATCTATGTTTTGTTGATTGTCCTTAATAAATAAAATAATAAATTAACACACTATTTTGGAAGTCTAAAAGGAGTATCCAGAGCATTCTTTTTTTATATTCTTACTTTCCTATCAACTATACGCTTTAAGGTCATTTGATACTTAAAAGTTTGTGTGCCTTGTATATTTTAATTGCAAAGTTTCCTTATACTTTTTCATTTCTGAGAAGCGTGTGCATGGTTTGAGGAAAATAGACTATTACAATTGGTTTTTGTATGACTCACATACACTTGAACAGTTCCACCTGATTCATAAAATAAGTATGAGAAATCATTAACTATAGAAAGAATGAAAGTGAACTTTAAAATTATTTCATACATTTAATAAATAAAAATTTGCTTTCATTCTCTGACTTATTTTAATAAATATTAATCTTACAAGTTTTTTTATGAAATCAGTGTTGTGTTATTAGACTGTCCCTGGACTTTCCATCAAACTTATATGTCTTATCATCACTTTTATGAAACGTAGGTACGTTTGTTTATTTGCGTTCCCTTTGGCAAGTCGTTTTTACAGCATCTCATGGTACCACTCGGTAATAGCAATACTGGCATTATCTTTAAACAATATCTAGTATGAGTTTTGTTTCATTTACCAAATCTGCTTGTATGGTACATACAGTATAATGTTTGTGTTCCATTGTTCACCCTCATGCCCTGACCCAGGTACTGTTTTAAAAAATATATTTTATGGATAAGCACAGTGCATTCATGTCAGCTGATGATGATAAGGCCAATGGTGGATGCGCACTTTACCCAGGATCCTCAACTACTGAGGCTGTGCTATTGCCGTACTTATCCGTCTTATAAGCGACAGGTTTTTGAACCAAAAATAAAATTATAATAATAATAGTTCTCTTGCTTTGCATACCCTTTTGTATTATTGTATACCATAACATTAATTACATAGCTTAAGTTTGTTGTATCTATACTAAGTTTTGTACAGTAATAAATTATCCTATCTTATCTTATCTTTGCAGGTGACGTCGTTAACATGTCTGGACACGGGCGTGCGGCCGGCGCCAAGCAGTCCGGCGTACGCGGCAGAAAGAGACGCTTGTCTCAACTACTTCACGAGATGGAACGAAACAGACCAGGTAACGGACATATCCTCGTAGTCATGGCCTCCTGGTACTTTATCGTGAGCTCTTAGAGCAGTATTACTGCACGCCTGCTTTAAATACTTCATAAGGTAGAACGAGACGGACCAGGTTATGGATACCTCTTCAAAGTCATTGTCTCCTGGTACCTTATTGTGAGCCTGCTCTAAATACTTCACAAGATGGAACGAGATGGACCAGGTAATGGTCACCTCCTCGCCGTCATTGCCTCCTAGTACCTGATGGGGCTTAATGACGCAGTGGTTAACGCGCCCGTTCTGCGATTGCTAAGGCTAAGCAACTTACGCAAAGGCCGGTTATCGGATGGGTGACCAAAAATGTTTCATCTCGAGCTCCTCCGTGCTTCGGAAGGCACATAAAGCCGTTGATCCCGGCTGCTTTAGCAGACGTTAACAACTACCAATCCGCATTGAGCCCGCGTGGTGGTTTATGGCCCGTCTCCCCAATCCATCCATAGGGAAGGCTTGTGCCCCAGCAGTGGGGACATAAAATGTGCCGGCGGCGATGTTGCATCAAAAATTGCCTTTATCGAGTTAGTTGCGGCTTAAAAACAATTTGTAAAAAGTTTATTTTTAAATAAAAAGGTTTTGATTTGACTTGTATCGGCATAAAATTGACTTCTAGATTTGTTTATCATTTATATTAAATCATTTTTTTGAAAGTGAATAGTCAGGAGTATTTTTAATTTATTCATTCATTCATTCATGTCTGCGGTTTTGATAGTCAGGAGTATTTTTAATTTATTCATTCATTCATTCATGTCTGCAGTTTTGTTTTATTTTCTTAAATTTGTGTTATGTTGAATATTAATGTGAAATAATGAAACAAAACAGTGCAATGTCACTTTTCAAATTCTCTCAAGAAGTCCGCCGGAGGACTTAGTAAAGCCCCACATCTTTACTGAGATACTCAAGGGTTTGGGGGGTATATCATTTCTCACTTCTCATTTCTATTATCATGCATCATCATACAGGAAGGAAATATTGTTTATTTGTGTTACTTGTAAGAAAAATTACTTTGACACTGGCTAAATGTGCTAATCGCACGAAGCCATAAACTAAAGGGGAAAAAAAGTGCACTATCAATTATGCTATCATGACTTTGTCAGACCCATGCAAATTTATCAACACCATCTACTCTCACTTTGTAAGCCAAATGAGCCTACATTCAATGTCAACAACTGCGTCATTGACATCCAATATTCACATATTTACATATATCAAGGATCATTTGAGAAAACGCAAGCTATATTCATGAATATAGGTATGAACACGGATCGTGCTTAGTGGCGTGCATTTGGAAAGGCCTATGTCCAACAGTGAACTAATATAGGCTGGCTGATGATGATGATTATGATATAAGCTAAAAACTATTATTCATTGAAGAGCTCGATGGCGGTGGTCAACGCGCCTGGTTGCAATTGCTAAGATTAAGGAACTTTGGCAAAAGACTCGATCGGATGGGTGACCAAATATTTAACATCTCGAGCTCCTCCGTGGTTCAAAAAGGCACGTAAAGCCGTTGGTCCCGGCTGCATTAGCCGTCGTTAACAATCACCGCACCGCACTGAGCCCGCGTGGTGGTTTATGGCCCGTTCTCCATATCCATCCATAAGGCTCGTGCCCCAGCAGTGGGGACATAAAATGAGCTGATGATGATGATGATGATGATGGTTTGCTCTCGAATTCGTCTGCTTTGCATGATGCATGACTTTTTTATAAAAATTTTTTTGCGAAACCGATCTCTAAGCCAACCCGAATATTTCATAGGGGGCGAACAGCAAACTTCAAAATTATCCAAAAACGCCATAAAGGGGCAAACAGAAAACTGCTAATAAGTCCGCAGTCCTAAAAAATTACCTTTATCCTCCTCAATATTGAACTGGCTTTCGTTTGGCAGGTTGAATTCGTGGAACAGCTCTTGGCGCGAATGTGCCACTACCAGCACGGCCATATAAACTCGTACCTAAAGCCAATGCTACAGAGGGACTTCATCAGCATGCTTCCCAGTAAGTATACTATCATATACTTTTTACAGAATGTTAGGCAAATCACTCAGAACTCTAGTCGCAGAACCAACGAGTTCTCTAGTGGAGACCGAAGATCGGCAAACCTATTGTAGAACGCCCTCAGACTATGTTGAACGAGTATCAGCGCTAGGTGGCTGGCAAAAGCTGGATATTTTTTTAAATATTAACGGGTAAGCATAGTACCTTGATCTCACCTGATGTTAAGTGATGATAAGGCCAATGATGGAAGCCCACTTCACCCGGGATCCTCAACTAGTAAAGCACTGGCTAACTAATCTCTAGCTGCCGGAACACAACAATGCTACAAACTTTGATGTTATGGCGACATATTTAGATAAGATGGTGGTCTAGCCAGGCGGACAAACAAGCCCTACCACCAACCAAACGTACACAAACATGTACCCCCCGCTGGGAATCGAACCCGGGACCTCTGGATCTAAACCGGTGGTCTTAGCCACTAGAACACAGGGGCGGTGGATGAGAGTAGCCGTGGGTCGTGCCCAGCGGCGTGCACTTCGAGAGGCTTATGTCCAGCAGGATTTGTTTCTAATTTGTCATCTTCCGAATTGGTCATATTCCAAATGCGACACTTTCTAAACTGGTCATTTTCTAGTCTCGTCATTTTCCAAACTCGTCATTGTACAGTCATATAAAATCGTGAACAAGTGCTTACAGGATTAGTAAGTATCAGGAGTCAGGACAGATTGTACTAACTATGGATATTAGACAGTAATTAATAATTTAAAGAGGTTCTTATCATTTACCACAGAAGATTTCTATAATAAGTTTGTGCAGGCAAATGTACATGGTATGACGAGTTTGGAATATAACGAGATTAGAAAATGACCAGTTTTGAAAGTGTCGCATTTGGAATATGACCAATTCGGAAGATGACGAATTAGGAACAAATCTCCAGCAGTAGACTACTAAAAGCCCTGCTCTGTCTGATATTAAGCTGAAGCAGAATCCAGATGTTTCACAGCTAGTGGATTGTGCCTCACTGGCCGTCCTCTCCTTGCCGATCCGCAAGTTGCCTCTTCACCTCGTTTAAAGAACCCGATGTTGTAGCCTTAAACAGTTTTTTCTCAAAATCGTATTATTACTTAAATTTTTTAGATAAATAATTAATAGAATATCTATATATTAATATGTGAAGCAAAATTAATTTACTTTTTATTAACTTGTATTCTAGCATGCAACGTTGCCTTTCTCAACAATAGTTTTATATAAAAGTGGAAACTAATTAGGCTTATGTAAGAACTAAGTGTCACTATTATTTGTATGACTGTAACGCTGTTTGTTTCCCAATAGATAAATAAATAAATAAATAAAAACTCTATACCCCTTTTTACGAAAATTGCGCGGACGGAGGAGTATGAAATTTCGCACACTTAACTTATAAACTTATATAGAAAAGGATTGTGGAATGTTAATATTTTTTTTAATTATGCATGAAAAATACATTAATCAATAAAACAAACATTACACACACGCTTAGCCCCTTGAGCGTCGAGCGACCAGCGACCATTCGACGCTTTAGCTCATTTATACTCTTTCCAAAAATTTCAAAAATTGATGAGGAGCGGCCGAAATCTGTCAATGCCAATCCAAACTCGCATTCTATCTTTTTTAATTTTTCATTGCTTAGGATACAATCCGTGCAGCCTTAATAAAATTACGGTCGAATTTCGACCACTGGGCGACCACTAGTTTGTAATAAATCGTACTATTCTAGATGTAGGACAGTAGGCTAATCTGGGTAGCATAGAAAGTTTCATTACAGTTATTAAATTGGTTTGAATAAAATAGATCTTTGATTTGAGTGAGTTACCGAATTGTATAAGACTTTAAAAACTATTTTTCTATCTTCAAATACATAATTCAATACAAATGCCGTGTATCGTTAACAGATACAATCTGAACATTGAATTTCATGATTCCCCTCCAATTTGAAAGTATAATGGTGTCCGAGATGTGTTCATGTTCTGTAAGGCGGTGCGGACACGATGACGGATTTCGACGCGAAACGTGGCTGCGTCAAGCGACTTTTTAACCCTTTCAACGCCAAGCCTGATATACAGGGTGTTTGGTAATACCTGTATAATCCCGAATATGGCAAATAGGGCACAGAGCATAGGACCCAGGAAAATTATAAACATACCTGAAAAGGACCATATGCTAGAGATATTAAGGTTGTTTGTTTTGTCACAGTGGCGGTTAAATTGCTTCTGGAATAGCGCTGTAACCTTCAAAAAAAGTTACCTATTTTTTAACGGTATTCAAAGCCCCGCATACAATTTTGTCATGTAAAAGATGCGTTGACGCACGGCGGCATCCGTCATAGTGTGTAACCGCCTTATTTAATCGAATCGTTCAGTTTCAATACGTAATAGTGTCGGTGATGATTCGCCGCCGACGCGCACATTAACAACCCCTATTACAACGCAGTAAAGTCCATTACAGTTTGATGGTGCGTTGCATAATTGATTCTCGGTTTTACGCCGCCGTTCAAAATACACTTTTATGTGGGTGTTGGGACTAGCTTTTTTAATGGAATTTGTGGTCTGGTAGTTTGTTCATTAGGCTATCCAGCGGTCCCGGCTTCGGTTCCCAAATTGACGAAAAACGACGACTTTTTTTACATAGGTACATAGTCTCATGTCCTTCTCCCACAAGTAGGGAGACAGTGCGTTGAAATCACGAATTTTGACCGATGGGATCCGAACCCCTCGGAGAATCTAGTAGGGCACGGGGACACCCCTTAATGCGTGATGCCGTTCCCTCTAGAAAACCTCCGAAGGTGATTCGTTTCACACGGCTTGAGTAACCCTTTAACCCTTTATAGGACAAGTTGTGAAATCGGTCTATATTTCAACCACCTGTATCCCCATAGATATAAGGACTAAACTCCTGTAAAAAACCTGTTTTTCACCGCCCCCAAAAAAGCCCGGTGAAACTGAAAATGCCGTTTGAGACAATCGGCACACTCGCTCAAAAAAAACACGAATTTTGAGCAAACTCGCCGTTAGTGACCTCGACGTCACATTTAGCATAATCAGAGTAGGGCTCCGAGGTGGGGTAGATAACATCAGTGATGGGTTGCAGCCGATAGCCTGATGTGCGAGCATCTTGGAACCCTTGTCCTTTAACCGGCTCTTACGACATGCACGGAGAGTTAGGAAGCTGATATATTATTGTCACTTCCCAGACCAGCATGAGATGGGACTTTTTTAATGTGCTATTAAAACATTGATAACAGATCCTGTTATCCTACCCGGTAAGTTAATACAGGCGGGAGCCCTTTCGGTCGCATAATCTCTTTCGTCATAATGTAGTTTTGCATAACAGTTTCAGCATAAAGTTTTCTCGCATAAATTATGATAAGCAGAGTGTTATAAATCCATAATGGTTTTATCGGCATAATTTTAACTTACTATAATTGTCTTTATCATAATTTTAATCGGCATAAATGTAAAGAACATAATTGCTATACGTCTAAATTTTTTTTTGTTACGTGATAGGTTAGATATTTAAGACAATCGCGAAGCGCAGCGTAGCGATTGTCTTGAATTTCGAGGTAATTTTTTATTTTTATTAGACAACAGAAATCTAGCTCCATACAAAAATTGTTGGTGGGCAGATGCGATAAAATAAATGATGATGTACTCGTTTCACAATCACTTATGAATATAACATGGCTTTTTATTTATGTATGTTATGATTAGTAATCGTTATTGTAAAAACATTTATGCATGAACATTTGATGCTGATATATCATTATTATAAAAAAAGTTATGGGGAAATAAAGTATGCCTAATGATTTATTCTGAATTAACGTTATGCGGAACGAAGATAATGCCAAAAAACGTTATGCAGCCTTAATTTATACAACCCAATATGGACCCAATACAGACATGGGTTCACGTCAGTAGTTGTAACGGAGCTGTGGAGATTGAAACACGATTTGTCGCATTCAACCTAAGTATCTACCGAGGGGCGACGCTTGAAATTTTCGATCATCATCATCATCATCATCATTATCTCAGACAAAAGACGTCCACTGCTGGACAAAGGTCTCCCCCAAGGATCTCCACAACGAGCGGTTTTGTGGTGCTTGCATCCAGCGGCTTCCCGCGACCTTCACCGGATCGTCTTTCCACCTTGTTGGAGGGCTGCCCACACTGCGCTTTCCGGTACGCGGTCGCCACTCGAGGACTGTTCCGCCCCAGCGGCCATCAGTCCTGCGAGCAATGTGCCCTGCCCACTGCTACTTGAGCTTAGCAACTCTTCGGGCTATGTCGGTTACGTTTGTTCTTCGGCGGATCTCCTCATTTCTGATTCGATCTCGCAGAGAAACCCCGAGCATAGCCCTCTCCATTGCTCTTTGAGTGACCTTGAGCCTTCTGATAAGGCCCATAGTGAGCGACCACGTTTAAATTTTCGATAGGTAGAAACAATGTCTTTGTAGCCAAGTCGTTAAGCCTAGTTCCCACTGTCTCAAAGTTCCGTCACACTGTTCTGTCTTTTAAGATTAATTACAAAAGATATCTTTTGAATTAACAAAAATGCACTTGACCTGATTACTGAATGTTGTGTTCTTTGTATTCTGAGTGTGAAAGGCTAAGTGAATTAAGTAATATGCGTTGCTGGGTGGCTCTTAAGTGTTAAATAACTATATACAAACGTTTATTTTTAATTCAGATGGTTTGGTCATGTATCATCATCAGCTCATTTTATGTCCCCACTGCTGGGGCACGAGCCTTCCCTATGGATGGATAGGGAGAACGGGCCATAAACCACCACGCGGGCCCAGTGCGGATTGGTGGTTGTTAACGACTGCTAATGCAGCCGGGACCAACGGCTTAACGTGCCTTCCGAAGCTCGAGATGATAATAATGACATAAATGAGCTGTTGATGGTGATGATGATGATGATACTATGATTCATGTTATTTAGCAACTCCGGAACCGGAATATTAAGTAATACCGGGTTGGTTACTTAAATTTTCTTCTTCTTAATCGGGCACTCCTGGCAGAGTGGTCGTGGCTGTCGATGGACAGGATTGCGGCTCGCCGTCTCGCCACTCGCTTCCAGGGCGACCGCATGTCGCGCGATGTCTCTCCACTTTGGTCGACTTTCTGCGTTGCGACTACACTGTACTGCGTACTGCGACTGCGTAGTCTTCCTATTAAGGTCAATCCAACGAGTCCGAGAACGGCTTCGTGGTCTCTTGCCTTCTGTGTGGCCTTGTACTACAAGACTCTCCATCAAGTCTTCGTTTCTGGAGATATGCCTAAAATATTAAAAATTAAATCTTACGTGATGGATGACATCCCTTCTGGAAACCCTCTGAGAGTCACTATGGCTTGAGAAGTTTAAGTTTAACACCGCACCTAAAATGCAGTAACCCTGTTAAAGCCATATAGGCGTCACAGCAATCCCTTACCAAATAAAAACTGTATTTAAAATCCCATTCTTAACTTTAGATTTAACTTATTCTCATCGCTACTAATTACTAATTATTTCTCCAACAGAGAAAGGCCTAGACCACGTAGCAGAGAATATCCTATCGTACCTGGACGCCAGCTCGCTCTGCGCCGCAGAACTGGTCTGCCGCGAGTGGCAGCGGGTCATATCCGAGGGTATGCTGTGGAAGAAGCTGGTGGAGAGGAAGGTGCGAACAGACTCGTTGTGGCGAGGGCTGGCTGAGAGGAGGGGATGGTGAGTTATCTTATCTTTTTCTCATTTTAATGGAAGTTTGTTATGCCTTAAATCTTTTCTTCTAGAGGGTATGCTGGGGAAACGCTAGTGTAGAGGTTTGCATCGATATTTCGTGACGATGGCTGGCTGAGAGGAGGGGACGGTGAGATATATTCTTCTAGTTGTGTCAATGACCTTGTATTTTTAATCATATTTAAGAATAAGAGAATAAGAATAAGAAAATGTTTATTTGGTGCACAAACAACACATTGAGAACAATAATATCAAATTCCTTACATCTAGAATGGGTATTATAATTAAATATTAAAACTAACAAGTAATGCAGCCAAAATGGTCGCCACTCAGCATGTGTCATGGCGAGCCATGACGCTGGTTTTCAGTGGAAACCAGTGAGAGAGATGCTACTTAATTTTACAAAAAGATTTACTTACGTCTTATTTTAATTTGCGTCCAGTTTTAGTACAATCCGGCAGAATAATAAAAAAAAAAAACAAAAAACATATGCTTCTCTTCAAAAACATATATCCTACATGACATATACCTATACATATTACATAAATAAAATAACAATGATATAGTTAGGTGCTATATTGTCAATCTCTTTGTAAATTAATTAAATACTCTTTAAGATGCTTTTTAAAAGAGGCCAACGATTTATAAAGCCTTATCGGCGGGGGTAAGTTGTTCCAGCACTTCGTGGCGGCATAACGAAAGCTGCCACGAAAAGCACCTGTTCTGTGTGGCGGGCAGAGCAAACGAGGAGCAATCCGGTTGTCTCGTTGTGAAAAGTTTAATTTTTGGTATAAGTATGACGGTTGATTCCTATTGATGACACCGAACAACAAGAATGCAAAATGTAAATTTCTTCTCGCACGCATATTCAGTAACCTGTTGTCATTTAAAAAGGGGGTAATGTGGCCACGGTAGGGTACTGTAAAACAAAATCGAGTACATGCATTTTGAATACGTTGTATAATTTTTTCAGTTCGAACTAATATGCGGTTTCCGAAAACAGTGTCTGCGTAATTTAATTTGGAAAGTATTAGTGTTTCACAGAGTTTAATTCTGATGTCAGTGCTCAAATAGTCCCTAATTCCATACAATACCCTGAGCCTATAAAAGCACTGGCGAGCAACTTCTTTAACGTGTTCCTCGAACAGTAATGTTTCATCCATGACTAAGCCCAAATTACGAGTCTGTGTAACACGTTCTAATCGCGCATCACCAATTTTAATTGGTGGAAGGTTATCAGAGATGCCACAAATATTTTTTTTTGTGCCTAGTAAAATAAATTTTGATTTGTCAGAATTTAAAACTAAATTATTGTTATCGCACCATACAAATATTCTTTCCAAGTCCGCATTTATTTCACCCACCACTGAGTTAACAGCGTGTGGCTTACAAGCCAAATATAGCTGAAGGTATGCTGTGAAAGAAAGTAGTAGAGGGGTGGTGAGTTGCTGTTCTTCTGGTCGTGGCAATGGCTTCATATCTTCCTGACCCAGAGATCGGTCATATCAAGGGTATACTGTGGAAGAAGCTGGAGGACAGGAAGATGGTGAGGGCTAGTTGCAAAGAGGGGAGAAGAGTTCCTATTCTTCTTCTAGTCGTGTCAATGGTCTTGTTTCCCTACTTAGAACTCTACCATATCCGAGGATATGCTATTTTTCCTACCAAGAAATCTGGCATATCCGAGGGTATGTTGTTGATGAAGCTGAAGGACAGGAATGTGACGAGAACTATGTGAAAGGAGGGGGTAGGTAGTTGTTACTAGAGAGGTGAGTTGCTACTCTACTTCTTGTCGTGTCGTTTGCTTTATATCTTCTCGACCCAGAATTTCGTGAAAAAGCTGGAGGAGAAGGGATAGCTGAGACGAACGGGTAGGGAGTTACTATTCTTCTTCTAGTTCTGTTAATGTCATATGAAAAAAACTACATACCAGAGCCTGTAGAGAAGCATATGTTACCACTAGACCACGCAAGCAGTTACTCAATGGTTTAGGTAAAGGGTGAAGTGCGTTTCCACTTCACGCTTTATAGTCACATAGCGAATTGGAAGTTAAATACATGTCTCTAATGTCTCTACAGGATACAGTACCTGTTCAAACCGAAGCCGGGCTGCCAGCACCCATCGCACTCGTTCTACCGGCAACTGTACCCCAAGATTATCCAGGATATACGCTCTATAGAAGACAACTGGCGGATGGGGAGGCACAACTTGCAGGTCAGCTTGACAAACATTATCGTAACTTAGAATAGAATATTAATTTATTTTTCTCATTACAAATAGGTACAGTCATGAGTACTGTTATGTATACAATTTGACTCTTATTCCATTATATTAAGAGTTAAGGGACATATACATACTTATATCAATAGTTTTTGTGTTCCAATATCAAGGAGGTTTGCTAAGTAAAATCTTTCCATTCCATTTGCACTTTTTACACAAAGTATTTTGAACCTCAAACTCGTAAGCCGTACTGGAAAGCCTCTTACAGTCAGCTTAAAAGTGATCTGTTCGAAACTAGCAAAACATCTGAACATTTGTCAAAAATAAACCTTATGTCAAAAAAATAGAGTAAAATTCAAAATTTCAAAATGATTTATTCAGTTTAGACTACAGTTAAGTCTACTCTGGGCGGGAGACCTTGTACTAGAAGGAACCGGCAAGAAACTCAGCAAGTGTCAAGCTCATTTCTCCATTACAGCGTCAAAAATATTGGAAAATGCTCTATCATAAAACTAGTACACTTTCGATTGACTTCAAATTGGCACCTTTAATTATTTTAATGTGGTTGAGAAAGGTTTGAACGATTAGATCACTTTGATGCCAAGAAGTCGCAAAATATCGATAGGACGTCTAAAGGATAGGTTTAGTTTAAAGTTCATAAGTACACTCGATAAACAATTTATGCCAGACCCAATTGTATCTTAGCTGGTCTGTAATAAAACCGGTTTTCGTTCGCAGAGGATAAACTGCAGATCTGAAAACTCGAAAGGCGTGTACTGCCTGCAATATGACGACAATAAAATAGTATCAGGATTAAGGGACAACACGATCAAGATATGGGACCGGAAGACGTTGCAGTGTGTCAAGGTGAGTACGCAGTTCATTAAGCAATCATCATCATCATCATCAGCCTACACTAGCCCACTGCTGGACATAGACTTCTCCAAGTGTACGCCACCGAGCTCGATCCGTGGCTACTCACATCCAGCTCACTATTGCTTCATCATTAAGCGATAGTTAATACCTACCTAATGCATCAACATTGATCGGAATAGGTAAAGATTTTTTCTGCTATTATTGAAATAGTTGGGGCAAAGAAAATTGGTGACTCGTTTCTTTGTCGCACCTCCTCAAAACATGGAATAGTCTACCAGCACACGATTTCCCTCCTTCCTATGACATGGGGTCCTTCAAGCGAGGCGTGAAGAGGCCGGCAGGGTGAGGGTAATAAACTTTTATTTCACATGGTTTCCTAAAAATAATTAAGAAAATTATACTTTAGAGAGGTAGACCGTCTCTTAGAAAGTATCTGACAAGAATAATAATAAAAATATCTGCTTATTTGTACTCACAGCTACAACAGATAGACTTAAAATGGGTGATAATAAAAAATCGTATCTCTGAAACGGTGATACTATGAAACTTAAGTATTTTTTTTTGTCTAGATGGTCATCTAATATAGTCTATCTTCTCCTTAAGTTTGGCACCATCTTTTTGGGACACCCTGTATGAGCTGTAAACTATCCATAGTAATAAATAAATAAGTTCCTAAGTTCTATAACTATTGTCTCCATAAATGAAATAAAAAAATGTTACAATTTTATTCGTAGGAGCTCCAAGGCCACACGGGCTCCGTCCTCTGCTTACAATACGACGAGCGTGCGATCATCTCGGGCTCCTCGGACAGTACTGTTAGAGTGTGGGACGTAGCCACCGGGGCTATGCTGAATACGCTAATACACCACTGCGAAGCGGTGCTCCATCTGCGGTTCTGCAACGGCATGATGGTTACATGCAGCAAGGTTGGTTCATCATCATCTTCATCATCCACAATAATATTAACAATGCAACGGCGTTGTAATTTCCTGCAGCAAGGTGAGCTTTCGTCGTCATCATTATCATCATCATCACACAGTGATTTAGCTGAGCACGATCATATAGCACTGCTTGGCTGCAAAGGAAAGGTCAACCCTCATCATCTTCATCATCACACGGTGATTTGGTTAAGCACGCTCATATAGCACGGCTTGGCTGCAAAGGAAAGGTCAGCCCTCATCATCATCTTCATCATCATCAAAATTAGCATCATGATTACTGTATCGGCTGCCTAGTGCAGGGAATGCCGGTACAGCGACGTGGGACGTGGAAGGATTAGGGACTTACTTGGTACTATGAGAAAACTGGAGCAGACGTTGATGCTGTAGCCACGATACGATTGTCGTGGGGATGGAGCTGAGCTGGTAGCCTCTTATTCTAAATAATGTCTATTTACAACTATAGCACGTATTAGTTCGCGTTCACACACACATACGCGCACACGCACTTTATGAAGGGGGTTTCACCCATGCATTTGAATATTTGAGCCGATTGCACTATCAAAGCGGCTAAGTACCGGCCGGTAGGCTATCGAACGAGATAATCTAGAAGGTTTAAACGGATCGGGTGAAGCAACACACTCCCTCCGCCGTCGTGTCGGCTTGTGCGGCGTATCTTTGAATGGATGAGTGATTAAATGAGCGAGCGAATGAGACCGTCGCGTTTCTGGCGCGAACAATTACATTTATGAGACGCTTCTGCAACGACATGAAGGTGACATGCAGCAAGGTTAGTTCATTGTCATCACCACCATCAGTATCATCATCATCCATCATTGCATCGATGTAACACTTCTGAAACGTCATGAAAGTGACGTTTCAGAAGTGAGTGTCATGCAGCATGGTGATATAGTACTGTTAGAGTGTGGGATTTAACCATTGGGCTATAGCTGTGAGGCGGTGCTCCATCTGCAACAGCATGATGGAGATGGATCATCTTCATTATCACAGTGATACTCCACTGCGAGACGGTTCTGCTACGACATGAAGGTTGCCTACAGCAAGGTCAGCCTTAATTTTATAGAATAGAATAGAATTTATTAGTGACACAACACACATCATTATATCAAAAATTCAAAAAATATGTGGCACTAACAGGTGCCCGCTCAGCATGATGTCAGGCCTCCTAGTTTATAGGAAAACCTGTCGCTGGTCTTCCGCGAACAGTGTGGGAGGGAGCACAACCACAAAGCAACAACAATACACACTTAAACATATTACATACACGCATACACAAAAACTTACACTTACACACTACTTCAACGACCATCCAATACGAATGGTCGCCCAGCAGACGAAATTTAACCGTTTCACAAAGAACAGTGAACAGGTAGGCTACTTGTAGGGATGCCAATGGTACATCACGTCACGGTCGCCACTGCAGGGAAGCCTAGTGGTAGGATGGAATGCCACATTGAGGAAGGCCATAGGGAAGATCTTCCTCCGAGCTGGGTGGTATAGCTCGGGGACCGAGGTCCAACGGATGTTAGTTGGAGGTGCTATATATAGCGAAGGACATGGTGAAACTTCGCTACCGCGATGCAGGCTTCCCATACTATTTCACGTCGTAGTATGGCGACGTCGTTGGTATGCGTTTGTGGCGCCATCTGTTGACACAGTTGAGAAGGTGTTTGCTTCGTGTCAATGTGCGGCGTATGCGGTAGGTGGAGCCGCCACATACTCTTGACGCAAACTCAAGACGGGACGCCCCATCTCGATAATAATTTGTTCACTCAATTTCCACGCAATTTAATTCCAATGTAGCGCAGCGCTATTATCGCTTTTAAGAGTGCCATTTGAATTTTTTAGATTTGGGATTGGAAATTGATTATTGAAATTGTGTTTCAAGAGTAACCCACCAGGTAAGGTAAGGTATACAGGTATTTATAATTTTCATCATTATCACAGTGATATCGCGCTTCTGCAACTGTATGATGGTTATTTGCAGCAAGGTGAGTTCATCATCATCATCATCATCGCAGATGTTCCTTGACCATGTCGAGGACATTTTTACGAAACGACAGGTCAAGGTATGATGAACGAACATGGTAAGAATGCATGATGATCATTTCTAATATGGTTCATCATCATCATCAGCTCATTTTATGTCCCCACTGCTGGGGCACGAGCTGTCGAGATTTTAGCAATAAAGTCTTATTTGATAAATTGTATAGTGCCTGCGACTCAAGATATTAGTTACAGTAGTTTATACCTGCTGTTTGGGCTTAAACCCAGTTTCTACCCAAAAGACCGGGCTTAAACCCATTTCGACTCTCTGGTTTTAAACCCGCTGCCTGCATGTCTACTTCTGATATACAAGTGACAATTGTTTTTTATCAATATTATAATGGGTATGTTCCGATATGCACTGCGAGCACTGTAAGGTGTGACGTCAATTTAGTATACTGCGAAGCCGTTCCTTTATAGTTAGCTATACTGGTTACTGTTTAAAACGGAACGCTGTCCAGTATACTGTCATCCATGTCATTTCTGGACGCTGTTGATCACGTGATCAAAGCACTGAGAGCACCTTACCTCGAAAATGCCAGTGCTTACAGTACAAAAATGGCGACGATTTATGACGTCATATACTACCGCAGTATCCTAGGGAAATCGGTCCATAACGGAACAAATTTCTCACCAGTAACAGCACTGGACAGTGCTCGCAGTGTATATAGGAAAGTACCCAATATTGTTATTCTATTGTATTCAGGACCGCTCGATAGCGGTGTGGGACATGTCCTCCACAACGGAGATCAACCTGCGGCGCGTGCTGGTGGGGCACCGCGCCGCCGTCAACGTCGTGGACTTCGACGAGAAGTACATCGTCAGCGCCAGCGGCGACCGCACCATCAAGGTAGGAACACCTACAGGTGTCTGAGAGTTGAAGATGACACGGAAGATGACATTGAACATAAAACAGGAAACTGTGTACTGGTGCTGTAAGTGGGAGATGAGATAAAGGCCAGCTTGAGAGAGTTAAGGCACACTAGCGCCACCATTGCTAATTTGACAACTACTAACTGACCGGAACTTTTTTTAAACATTGCGTACCGTCCGACAACAGGGAAGCATCCATAGTATTTATTTAATAATTGTGCACTACTTTTTGTTGCGTGGTTTATTCACAAAACGTGCTATCGCATTTATTCACAAACAATGGCCACTTTTGGTGTTAGCGAATGAATACAAAAACAAACCTAAAAGTAGTGCACAATTATTAAATAATAGATGTTTGCCTAGTGTCGGAAGGTCCGCAATGTTTGAAAAAAAATCTAGTTTAGCAGTTATCAAATTAAATCCATTAGCGGCGCTAGTGTGCCTTACCCTTCGCCTTAATGAAAAGTACATCGTCAGCGCCAGCGGCGACCGCACCATCAAGGTGGGGTGGTAGTTGATAGCAAGGAGTATGTATACCTCTCGTCTCCATACAGGGGGTCGACCGCCTAACACTCTCGCTTTCGATCGCTTTGAAGGCGAGGCGAGGAGGAGGCGTCATCTTGTCATTTCGAAAGTAATATGAAAGCAATATCGAAAGCTATAGGCTATAGCTTTCGATATTATTCGATATTATATTTCGATATTATATTAGAAAGCGAGGCGAGGGCTTCGCCTCCAAAGCGATCGAAAGCGAGAGTGTTACGCGGTTGGGGGGCTGGTCTATACAAGTTACATACACTTTGATGTTCTATATATCTCTTTTTGGAAAAAGGGACGTGAGAGTATTGTTTATATACAGGGAAGTTACATACACTTTGATGTTCTATATATCTCTTTTTGGAAAAAGGACGTGAGAGTATTGTTTATATACAGGGTGGAATTTTGTAATGCCACCTGAAGGGAAAGTACTCTTAATACTGTAGATAGAAAATTTTACTCAAAGAAAACATTCCTTTATTTTTGAAATGAATTTTAATTATTTACAAAAAATGGTAAACTAACTAATTAGTTCTTAGTTAGTTAGCTCGAAATGGGCTCAATTTTTTTGGATACACATATTAATTCTTCTAACGAATTCATTTCTAGTAACGTAAGATTTCATGGTTTCCTTTCATTTTGTTTATCAAGTTTGTTAGAGAGATTTCATCCTTATAATTGACCCTAACGATCGATGCAATAAAAGTACAGGGTGTAATTTTTACAGATTTTAGTCGGTTCGATTCCCGGGTGTGGCAAGCGAATTTTCGAAAATCTTTGAATGCAGTTTTCTTTCATTTCAAAAATAAGGGAATGTTTTCTTTGAGTAAAATTTTCTATCTAGAGTATTAAGAGTACTTTCCCTTCAGGTGGCATTACAAAATTTTGTTCATTATAGCTTGATACCTATGACAGAAGTCATCAAAATCGAAGACGTGACTTTGTAAAAGCGTATGAAACTATTTGACTATATTAAAATAATTTTATTATTTATTATCCATCACTTAATATACTACAATTACTTTTGTGATTCTATTTTATATGATAGATTAGATTTATTCCAATAAACTCCCGCATAACACACATCACACTAATATTATAAATGCGAAAGTTTGTGTGTATGTGTATATATTTGTTGCTTCTTCACGCTGCAACGGATGGATGGATTTGTATGAAATTCGGAATACAGATAGTTTATTACCTGGATTAACACAGGATACTTTTTAACCCGATATTACCACGGGAACGGGAACCACTCGGGTCAAACTGCGGGCGGCCGCTAGTTTATCATTATTTTTTAAACATTACAAGAAAATATACGTACCCCTTTACAAGGTCATTTCATTACAAATAAATACTAGTGTTGAGATAGTACACCAAGTGAAGTTCAATTGATATTCAATAACCAATCGATTAAATTTAACTTAATTTTTGTCATCCTAGCTGTATTCATTAATTTGTTAGTCTTCATTTATTTTTCTTGAGTATATGACGTTTTTACAGAACTTCTAAAAATTTGAAAAGAAAATCAATTGGCACATTAGATAGGAACAGTACTTCATTAGGATAATGATATTCAATTGATAACTTCATTATCATTTGATGCAATTACCTCAGTATTGTCTCAACCCTAGGCATGCCAATTTGACATCTGTCACGGGTATCAAGCTATATTGAACAGACTGTAGGCAATTTACCCTACCTATATTATTTAATAGTTTTTGATAAACCACCTCTCTCCCCCACAGGTGTGGAACACCTCCTCGTGCGAGTTCGTTCGCACCCTCAACGGTCACAAACGTGGCATCGCCTGCCTCCAGTACCGCGACCGGTTGGTGGTGTCAGGATCATCAGACAACACCATACGGCTGTGGGACATCGAGTGTGGCCAGTGCATCCGCGTGCTGGAGGGGCATGAAGAGTTGGTGCGCTGCATACGGTGAGTGCGGTCACCCATCTAACGGCAAGCCTTCGTGGAGGGAGCTTGACATTTACGATTGTTACAAAAATGTGTAACTAGTAGTGAGAAAACGTGTTGCTATTAGCTGAGCTGGTGCGCTGTATACGGTGAGTATGATCACCCATCTAATGGCAAGAATTTATGAAGGCTGCTTGACTTTCATGATTGTTACGGAAATGTGATATATAGTGCATCCGCGTGCTGGAGGGGCTCGACGAGTTGGTCCACTTACGCATACGGCGAGTGCGGTCACCCATCTTATGGCAAGCCTTTATGGAGGGAGCTTGACATTCACGATTGTTACGGAGATGCGTAATACGGTGCTGTTTTCAGAGAGTAGGGTCACCCATCCAACGGCAAACCTCAGCTAAGATCGCTTATCATTCAAGATTGTTACTGTGTTACATACAGTGTATCAGCGTGCTAGCTGCTACCTTTGGTCATCCCCTACCATATTTTACATTTACCATTATACAATTTTATTAACCGATATTAATTACTAGTTGTCGTCCGCGACTTCGTTCGCGAAAACTATACTATCCCACAGGAACCTGTTACCGGGATAAAAAAAGTATCCTATATCCTAGTCCGGGTCATGGTCTGTCTATGTGCAAAGTTTCATCCAAATCCGTTCAGCCATTTTCACGTGATGCGCGGTCAAATAAACCGACAAAAATTCTAAAAATTGTTGGAACGTGTTCTGTTATCGATTCTAAGTATCCCCAGCCAACTTTTTTTCGAATATCTTCCATGTACAGACTTTCGACCCTCTTTAGCTTTATTATATGTATATTATATCAACTCAAAACACCCATTGGGTCTGTTCCAGGGCATGATAACCGTTACCAAATTCAGGCTATAATGATACTCGTTAAATAACGTAATTTATAAAAAGTTAATTTGGAAGCGGTTTAGTAGGTAACGTTAATGTAACCCTCATTCAAATAAATTGAATATAAGCTTGGAACAGTTATTCATGTAAATTATATATAATTATATTCGAATGACATAAACTAATTATGTCATTCGAATATAATTTAGAATAGTATAAATACCTATTCCTTATTGTTTTCTAAAGTTTACGCGAACACTACACATTGAAATGAAACAACTTTTACGGATTCATCCCTAGGATGATACGCGAGGCTATTGAAATAAAGAAAAACATCCTAATTTCAATAGAGAAGATGGTTGAAATCTACCACCAGCCTGGGATCCCACCATACAAAATATTAAATCCCAGAGCAAAAGATACTGTAAGCTCTTTCTGCGTAAAACGGAACGCACCTGATTAAATTTAAATGAGGGTATACAAGCTACTAACTAATTATGAGACGACCAACACCTCAGTCTCCCTGTGACCACGGACCCTGCAACGGTTTCGAAACGCCAGGATAAACGTTAAAAAGTAATGTGTAAAATAAACGCGAGTAGATCCGTAAAAGTTGTTTTATTCCTTCTTAACCCTTCAGATGTCCTCAGCGGGAAATTCCGTCAAACCCCAACCTGGCGTAAACGCCCGGAGCGCCACGCGACTTGAAACTTTAAAATCGTTTATTTTGAGCCTACTTTTGTATGAAGAAGTTTAACTATAGACAAACTAGAATAAATTTGCTACACTCTCAACTCCCAACAACTTTATTATCTGCGCGTTTTCAATTTTTTTTTTAATTTCAAATATTTTTTTTGCGAATTACGTCGTCGGCACAGGTGCTGTCATTTGTTTTGTTAATGTTTTCGCCACTATTTGAAGAGTTAAAAGGCCACGGTAGCCGAGTGGTAAAGCGCTCGACTCTACACCCAAAAGGTCCTGAGTTCAATTCCTAGGTCGGGCAAAGTGTGATTCGAATTTTCGATGCATAGCCCGGGTTTGTTATCACCAACCCGCATTTGGCAAGCGTGGTGATTAAGCCATTACCCATCAATTGCAGCGATGACTTGATTTCAAGTTCAAAAAAATTCTACTAAGCGCTTCATGTCATCAATTTTACTGCGCACTGGCAGGGAGTGGAATTCTCTGCCATCGTCTGTGTTCCCAAAAACTTATAACCTGAATTCCTTCGAGGCAAGAGTTAATAGGCATCTTGTGGGGCAGCTCGCTCCATCGTAGACCTCATCTACGCTCACCATCAGGCGAGATCGAGGTCAAGAGCTGTCTTATAAGGCATAAAAAAAAAATGATGGAGGCCTCTGCCCACCAGTGGGATAGTATATAGGCTGTTTTTCTTATTTTTTATAGATAGCTCGGCAAATGACTCCATCCCACCTGATGTTAAGTGGAAATGGAGTTCAGACGCGAAGATAAGTGGTGCAGCGTGAAAACAAACGTAGCATCCACAAGGTCCACAAGGTGCTTCTCCACGTCTCGTTGGAAGACGGATGGAAAAAAAACCTACCCAAAACTCTCAAATTTCTCCAATGAATATTGATCCTTATGTATATATAATAAAGTTCAAGATTAATTGTAGAAATTTGACAGTTTTGGGTAGGTTTTTTTTTATATACGTAGCACGGCAAATGACTCCATTTCACCTGATGTTAAGTGAATATGGAAGCCAGATGCGACGACAACTGGTGCAGCGTGAAAACAACGCAGCATCAGTTACCCTCACTCTGCCGGCCCACAAGGTGCCTCTTCACGCCTCGTTTGAAGGACCCATATCATAAGAAGGAGGAAAAACGTGTGCTGGTAGACTATTCCATCTTTTTGACCTATCCCAAGCGTGTACTTAGTTTATCTGATGGTGGGTAGTGTCCCAAACGTACCTAACAATGCGATTTTCCGTATAGATTCGACAACAAGCGGATAGTGAGCGGCGCGTACGACGGCAAGATCAAAGTGTGGGACCTGCCCGCCGCGCTCGACGTGCGCACGCCGCACCAGGACCTGTGCCTTAGGACGCTCGTGGTAAGGCTCATTATAGCTTGGCATATAGAAGAATCAGCATTGGAGGAACAACTTGACCTGTCCCTTAGGATTATCTTGATAAGGCTCATTTTAGCTTCTCAAGTGTCTTTATACTTTGTAACCGGTTTTATTAAGGTAAAACCTGTACTATCGTAATGTACCGTTCCGGTGCGGAACCAAATAGGAGCGATATTTCGAACCTAAATAAACTGGTTCGTTTCTAGCGATCGCTGGCTGCGACTTGTTGTAACTTGTTGAATGAAACACCCCGTCAGTGTTGCGTCGCGAGCGCAGTCTTATATTGATAGTTGCGCGCATTCTATCAACATGGGTCAAAAACGTAATCAAATATTTATCATTTTAAATTTTAACCGGTTAATAATAAAAATACATTTTTTGTAAACCGATTCAAAAACCGGTTCAATGGAAAGTAACCTTTTAATAAAGTTCCATGCATAGTTTCGTGAAACCGTGAAAATAAAATTTGTAAATAAATAAAAATATATACAATACAAAAATAAATCTTGTTTAATTCATACTAAGTCAGAATCTCAAAAATGCACATAGCCTTAAAATAAGCCTACTACTTGAAAAAGACTAGTCGTAAGAAAAGCCTAAAAGACTATTTAGGCCTATAGGCTTTTAAAGACCTGCTATACTACCATAGCCATAAAAAAAGGACTAATAGGCTTAAATTTAGGCGTAATAGCCTATAGGCCCGGGAACACTAACCGCACCGCCAGTAGTGATGCCCTAATGGCCCCCGCTCGTTCCAGGAGCACACGGGACGCGTGTTCCGGTTGCAGTTCGACGAGTTCCAGATAGTGTCCTCGTCGCACGACGACACCATCCTCGTGTGGGACTTCCTCAACTACGGAGGCGCCTCGCCCGCCGCGCCCGCGCCGCTCCCGCGCCCGCGCACGCCCGACCACGAGCGCGATCTCTACGACTAGGTGAGTACACACAACACTCGAAACTAACATTCATAGTAGCTACATTAACGCGATTTGTGTGACTAGGTGAGTGGAAGAGAGAAGGAGTGATACAACATTGACACGGGAAGGGGAGACAAATAAGAAACAACTATGGACACAACACACGAAACTAACATTAATTAGTAGCTCCATTAACGCAAAAATGCCTCGGCCCCGCACTCCCGGCTAGGAGCGCGATCTGTATGACTAGGCGAGTGGGAGAGAGAAGGAAAGATTAAATATACAAAGGGGATGAAACAAAAAGAAAGAAATTACATCTTACTGCAAGAGTGTACAAATGAAAAACATTTATTGACACAACACACGACACAACTATTCGTAAACAACACGCACGCACGCACGCACGCACGCACGCACGCACGTGCCAAAAAACAATAAGTTTTTTAAAATTTAATTTTCTTCAATTATGGAAAATTCATAGATCTAAATAGTTAGTAGAAATTATTTAAAACATACCTTTACCAATTGTTATTCCTACCGATTAGTAATCCGAATGATCACTCGTCCTAAAATTTTTCTTCCCGAAGTTTTTATTCATACAATTTGTAGTACTAAAGACGATGTTCATAACACTCATGTTTCCGAAAATTATTATTATTAATATCACAAATGTAAATATATTTAAACTCCTACTGTTGTTTTTCATAACGCTTTTATCCCTAAACATAATTTCCATTGTAAAGTGATGTATATTAATGTGAGAAACGCCCTAAAGTCGCTTCTGGCAGTCGCTGTGTTTATGTCAACCTAACCCGCTCGTCGCTTCGCTCCTCGCTAACCTAAGCGAGTTTATTTTAAAGTCGCTTCAAATAAAAAAGATATGACTTTGAATAATAATGTAAAAGACGGTTATGTTGATAAAATATAGGAAAACAAATAATAGT
This sequence comes from Eudonia mercurella, assembly GCA_963082485.1. NCBI lineage: Eukaryota > Metazoa > Arthropoda > Insecta > Lepidoptera > Crambidae > Eudonia > Eudonia mercurella. Next base: position 9,067,829 of record OY720049.1, on the reverse strand, counting down.
ATAATAGATGTTTATTGCTGCTGACATTATGAAGTTGAATGATTCGGAACTATGAACATTAGAAACAGAGTAGTAAGGAATTGTGATTGTTAGGATGACAAATGTTAGGAAGGACATTTTCGGAGTTCCAATTATCAGAGTTGAAAATTTAGGTGAACTTTGGCGCACCCACATTTCGTACATTATTGTAGTGAACTCATCAAGTTTTAATGAAAACAAAACAAAAATTCATAGATTTCGCAGTCCCCGCAAGAATCGGAGCATTGAAAATGAATACAACAATTTACTTGAATGCACTTCTCGCCTGCATCCGCATCTTTTAACACCATTACCATGACGATCGGTCAATAATCAAAGAAGCTACATCATTTTTTATATACGGAAATACCCGTTTTTCTACAATGCCAAAGCTAAAGGGACCACCTACAGGTCACAATTATTAACCGATTTTCAAATTTTTTTCGCCATTTTGTAGCTGAACTAATACCCTAGGACCCTTTTTTTCATTTTTCTTAAGTGTGTTTTTTTTAAATATTTACAATTTAGTATACAAACACCCCAAAAAACCCGATTTTTTTACATTTTTCAAAATTCCAAAAAAAGTTTCCAGTCTATTTTCAAAATCAATCGCTCACACGTTTCTCGATAAATTCCTCAACTCTTTGTACTACTCGTATTTCCATCTCGATTCTCCCAAAATCCTCGGAGCTATGGCCAAAAATACGTCTCAGACGATTTGCATCTGATAACCATTTTCAATGGTAAAAATTATATTCACTGACTTTTTCTTTACAGGTTAACCAGAAACGCAACACAAAAGACTATGATTTCAATTCGCTCCACCGTCCGGCGTACCGGACACCGAAGCACACATAGTGAATTAGTGCGAAGTGACTGTTACCAATGTAAAAAAAAAACAACAACAACACATCTCCCCACTAACGGGGTAAGTGTTGGCAACCGCTAGATCTGGCAACACTGAGTGAGGACTAAGTGTATACTGACAGTATAAGCCGAATGGGACTTATAGACCCGTATTGTGTAAATATATAGAATGGTTATGTGTGGAGCAAAGAACGTGTATTAAAGGAAATTTTGGGAACGTGCGAGCAAGACAGAGCGATGTCACTAAATAAGGAGACTTAAAGGTAAGTTTAATACATAGCTGCGCTCGGAATGTTCCGAGCTGTTTCGAGATACCGCGTCCGTGAGAGGTTGTCTATGTGTGTGCTGCTCTCCAGTCTCCTTATAAATAAATATTTATAAAAAAAATTCAGTCTCTTTATTTTGTGGTATTTGTATAAAGCTTGGTGTGACAGAGAGGTGCATATGTCTCGCTGGATCTCCGTTGCGTAACTGTGCTTCCGCATTTCGCCTTGTACAGTAAAAATTGTTTGAAAACTACGTTCACCGGCCAGTTTAGAACAGTTGTTTTTATTTAATTATTGTTTTCGCAAATGATGTCACAATTTTATCGAATTTGTGATTTATAATAACGCCATATTTTCCTTTTAAACAGCTTATAGTGTTGTGATGATACTGGTTTAGAATAGGCGTTTATTAATTTGGTCGAGTCGGGTTGTTAATAATTTTATGATTATTATAGATTTTTATCGCAAATTTTGATGCGAAAAAATTACAATTGGCCAAAGTGTTGAAGACATTTCCACAAGCGGTGATCGAAGCCGAAAATCTTCAATTTTATAATGTTGAATCAAAAATTTTGGCAAATGATTAACTCTGCTGCTTTTAGAGACATCTTTTGGTATTCTTTATCACTTAGGCCTTATGTGAAAGCTCTTTGTGGTTTAGTGATTAATACCACCTTCTGGGTTCGATTTCCAGCACATGTTTGTGTACTCGGTTTGGTTGGTGGTAGGGCTTGTTTGTCCGCCTGGCTAGCTACCACCATCTTATCTAAATATGTTGCCTTAACATCAATATTTATAGCCAGCAGTTAGAGATAAGATAGCCAGTGCCTCAGTAGGTGAGGATCCTGGGTGAAATGCGCTTTCACTATTGACCTAATCATCACTTAATATCAGGCGAGGTGAAGGCAATGTGCCCACCTAATAAATAAGGTCACATTTTGTCAACTGCAAATATTTTGACAAAACATCTAATTATATCAGAGAAATAAAACCTAGCATTTAAAAAAAATTCAGGCTAGTTTTTTTTTTTACTTTTCCTGACACAATAATTGTAATATTTTTAAGAGTGGGCTCTTTTGAATGAAACTAGGGGCACGTGTAAGCGCTGAAGGCATGCGGCCTCTCTGTTTCGGCTCCTTTGAATTGAAACTACCGAAAGTGCTTTATTTTTCTTTTTGATCGAAATGGCTTTTGGCGTTTTTCTTGAAAACAAGCGTATAAAAATTTAAGGTTTTTTCGTAAAAATAGTTTATATATGTTGTTAAATTTATTCTCAAAATATTTGCAGTTGATAAAATGTGACCTTGTATAAAAAGAGATTAAAAAAGGGGTTTTCATTGCAAAATAGTCTTTAATGCGATATAAGTACTTTTTTGATGATTGTGATTATATAATATAGCTTTCTTAACTGGTATTTAATATCTGTATAATATATTAAGATCGGATGTTGATGACGTAGTTGTCGACAAGGCTCCTTTGGCTTAAAGTAAGAGTAGACGGTGTAGATTAATTTCGGTGGGTGGGATAGAGCCACGATAGCATAGATGGTAGTGTATCGGATCCGGCATGTCATGGGGTGCGGGTTCGAATCCCGCATGTGAAAATGTTTTCAACACTTGGTTACAAAAAAAAATCTTTTTTGATTTAATTTTTTGGGGTAATTTTATAATAGTTAATGTTGATTGTCGTTTCTGACTGCGTTTTCTCGACTATACGACTAAAATTTTAACATAGCCTAAACAAGCAGTATCTCGTTCGCTAGCTACTGAGAGTATGCTCTAAGTATCCAGATCATAATGTCAAGAGAATACGTATGTATGCGGATCATATAGTAGAGTATACTTATAATATTGAAAACTGTCATGGTCATTTTAACGAGTATGTCAGTAATTAAAGGGATTCTGAATTGTTTGGTATCATTTTTATTAATTACTAGCTGACCCGGCGGACTTCGTACCGCTTTGACAGTTTCCATGACAACAAAACAAACAAAATTAAATTGTTGTTAAAATGAAACAACTTTTACGGATCTACTCGCGTTTATTTTACACATTACTTTTTAATGTTTATCCTGACGTTTCGAACCCTTTGCAGGGTCCGTGGTCACAGGGAGACTGAGGTGTTGGTCGTCATGTAAACGTCATTTCAAATTAGAGTAAAAAATATTAAACACGGAATAACTATTCGGACCTTATTATTTGTTTATTTGTAGGGGGCTATGAGTAGACTTGCAGTATTCAAATCGTATACAAAGAGTATATTCGCAGTTGATAGCGAACATATTAACGCCTTCCCAATCTTAAAGAGTTTTTACTAAAAAAAAAGCAACCAGAGTACACTTATAACATCACAAATATTTTACATTGCAGCGAATTAATAGTTTGGTTAAGATAGCCGAATTGTTTGGTTTATATAAAAACAATATTTAGAACGCGTACCTGTATTGTTGATATTGGTGTGGTAACACCGAACGGTTTATTGCAGAAATCCCTACCGAAATATCCGTGCCAGATGTTATTTATTATGTTATGTTATTTAAAGATAAATTTTTATTGTAAACTTATTTTTCAATATTCAAAAATAAGATAAAATTGTTGCCTTCCAGCGTAAATCACAAACTACTAGAAAAATTAACGAGTTTTCTGGTAGCTCAGCGGTCAGGGCATTGGGCTGGTTATCCAAAGGTCGTGGGTTCGATTCCCACTTGAACTTGAGGCTGGTTTAAATTTTTCTAGTAAAATTTATCTTGTAACTATATAGCATTGTGAACACAAAATTCAATTCGTTTCATTCAAGACTTGATCCATATCACATATACTTCGATTGTGTTTTGATCTTTTTTTCAAACAATTTAATAATTAAAATCAAGTTATTAAGTTTGATGCTCTCTTTGCAAATAAGTTATTATACAACGTGTAACAAAAAGGTGTGGTCAAAATAAAAAGATTAAGATAATAGTAAGACGTAATTATTAACTTTAATTTGTCATGCAATGGTTAATGAAATATTTATATTTGTGAAGTGATGCGCGTCAGTCGCGCATAAGCAAGCAGCAGTGATCATTAATGTTAGTACACAGAGGTTGCTAATCCACTAGGGCTGAGACTTGTTTATATTTTGATGTGACGTCACTATAGAAATATTAAATTAAAAATTGCATAACGTCGGTGCGAGTGCGAGACCGCGTAAGAGCAGTTTGTAAAAACCGCGTATTAGCTTTTGCAAAATCTTGCAAAAACACGAAAAAAGTGAATCAAGCATATTATTCTGACTGAAATTGACAGCTATTTCTTTGAGGCAAACAACAACAATATAATAATTATGTTTAAATGGCCAAGATATTCACTTTTTTCGTCTTATGCAAAATTTAGCAAAAGCAGATAAGCGGTTTTTACAAACTGCTCTTACGCGGTTTCGCACGCGCACCGACGAACACATTAAAGTTAATAATCATGACTTAGTAACTCTGCATATAATATCTAGACCGGATACACTTTGGATCTTTTCATTTTGACCACACCTTTCTGTAACACGTTGTATAAACACAACAAGTTATAAGTTACATTTGTGCCCTGATTCTCGTAACGAAAACCGTCGTTGAAACCATTTTTGTATTCCCATCCGTTTTTTTTTTTTGTTAACCCAGGGGAAAAATCTGCACACAGATTCCGTGGATCTGGGGCTGGCCTTCTCCTCTTACAAGGAGGAAGACCGACCCAGTAAACGACCCCTGGGGTTTGCCTTTGGTCTTGCGGACCGCGAAGGCTATCGGAACGCGCGCCTCCATGGCGTGGCCTAGGAGGCGCTTCCCATCCGTCAATCAAGCCGATTTTTAACTCTACTCTCTAAACTATACGGTAGATCTGAATACGGTTGGTTGAAACTTCGTTGGAACTACTTTAAAATCGGATGTTAGTATAGAAATGGTTTCAACAACTAACATCGTTACGGTTTTTGTTACAAGAATCAAGGCGTTGGTGGGGATATTTTTTCCCAAAAAAATCCTTATTATGGCCATGTTTATTTCATCAGAAGGGATTTTAGTAAAAATATTGCAAATTTAGTGTGGATTTTTGTAATAAATCTGTGCTTATTGTACAAAATTTGAAATACCAAGGAGTTTGAGACTTGAAGGCCTATGAATGTGAGAGCTAATCGTAGCTTGCGCTCGGATCGCGTTTAGAAATCTCGCCGTTTAGTTTGTAACGACACTGTGAAGATGCGATATTACCAAATATGTTATTTTAACAAATTATCAACAAACATTAATACGTTTTGGCGACGAAGCGCTTCCCTTGTACAGTCAGACGTCAAAATGAATTCAACGTTTTATTAAAATCAGCTTTGATTCAATAATAGACTGACACATTTTTGATCTGGGTTCGAAATTATCAAGATAATAATACAGCTTGATTATATACAACGTGTAACAGAAAGGTGTTAAAAATTAAAAGATCCAAACTGTATGTGATCTAGATCTTTTATGTGTTGTTACTAAGACATAATTGTTAACTTTAAAATGTTTTTGTTTATATAATTTTTAACGCAAAATTTTTTGCGAACAAATTACAAAAACACGAAAAAAGGAGTAGGATTTGAACCTGCACCCTTCTGACATACCGGGTCAGGTGCTCTCCCAATTGAGCTATCGTGGTTCATGTGCGTCATGTGCGTGTTTTTGTAATTTGTTCGCAACAAAATTTGCGTTTAAAATTATATAAACAAAAACATTTTATAAATAGCTTGCCTATTTCTTAACTAATCTTTAATATTTGTAAAAAATATTATGATCGGATGTTAATGACGGTAGTTGTTGACATTGAATGGGCGCCTTTGGCTTTCAAAGTAAAAGTAAATAGTTTTGAATAATTTCGGCGGGCTGGTTAGAACCACGATAGCTCAATTGGGAGAGCACCTGACTCGGTATGTCAGAAGGGTGCAGGTTCAAATCCTCGTAGAATTTTTTTCAAATTTTGTGTTTTTTGTTAACTTTAATTTGTCATGCAATTGTAATACTTCACTTTACTTATATAAGCACAAGACTTCACTTATATATCATATAAGTGAAGAAGCAGCAGTGATTATAAATGTAAGCTTACAGAGGATACTAAACCATTAGGGCTGTGACTTATTTATTTTGATGTGACGGCACAATATAAATATTTTAAAGTAAGTAAATTAAAGTTAATACTTATATCTTAGTAACTCTGCATACTATCTACTATCTAGATCGGATACGCTTTGGATCTTTTCATTTTTACCACACATTTCTGTTACATGTTGTATACTGAATTATATGATTATGGTAAATATTAAGATCGAATGTTGATGACGTAGTTGTTGACATTGAATAGGGCTCCTTTGGCTTATAAAAAATATGAATAACACTACAATATACTGTTACTGAGTAGATTGTAGTGTTATTCATATTTTTTGTTTTTTTATTTTATAACATATATCCTATAACACCCTTATCCTATGAACCCTATAGCAGCGCCACCTACCGGGTCCAATTAAATGCATGTATTATACACATAAACCTTCCTCTTGAATCACTCTATAATATTGTTGAAAACAGCATTAAAATACGTTGCGTAGTTTAATAGGTCTAAGTGACAGACAGCGGGAGCGACTTCGTTTTATACTACTATTAAAGATTAGGGAATAATTTGGGCGATTGTAACAAAATAAAAACTATATTAAGCGTTTTGTTACTTTGACGTGACTTTGACAATCGATTTAGCAATTACAGGGATCTTTTTAGCGAGAAGTGTAAAATTGCGGTGATGAGCGTTCGTTGATCGAGTTTTTTTATTATCAATATTTATAATTATCCTACTGTTATTATCATGATAATTATTTGAGATTTTTCGTTGCTTATCACCCTTTCGTACTCTCCTTACATATCTTTCTATAGTCAGTTCATTATAGCTTGATACCTGTGACAGATGTCAAATTGTCATGCCTAGGGTTGAGACAATACTGACGTCATATACTCAAGAAAAATAAATAAAGACTAACAAATTTAAATACAGCTATAATGAGAAATAGGAAGTTAAATTTAATCGATTGGTAATTGAATATCTTCACTTGGATTTCTATCCCAACACTAGTATTTATTTGTAATGAAACAACCTTGCTTGTAAAGGAGTACGTTCATTTTATTGTAATGATTTAATTTTGTGATAAATGTGTGTTCTGCGAGAGTTTGTTGGGATAAACCTAATCTAACGTATAAAATAGAATCACAAAGTAATTGTTTTATATTAAATGATGGGTTATAAAAAATAATGTTACTTTAATGTAATCAAATAAATTCATACGCTTTTACAAAGTCACGTCTTTGATTTTGATGATTTCTGTCACAGGTAGCAAGCTATAATGAATAAACTATAGGATAGACAGAATAAGCTTGTGGGTGATCTAATGCTAGTATTTATTAGTAATTGTTCGTTCACTGCCGTATGAGAACGCCTGTGAAGTGTTGAAAGTTATTGCAAGACATAATTAAGTGCCTATATTCGTCGGCTATTAGTGCAAAGGTAAACGCGATTCTGCGATTGCTGAACTTAGCAACTTTCGCGAAGGCCGGTAACCTCTTTGGCACATATCGCATCTCTATGGTAAAGCTACAAAATGGCTGCCTGCTGCCTGATCACACGAAAGGGCTATGACCTTGAAACATTTAGTTGTAACATTATGTTTTTTATGTGAAACAGAATGTTATATAATAATTATGTTATTATTAATCTTAATTGTTAATGTAAATAAAAATGTACTGAACCCGTTCTGCTGTGCGCAGTCGGAGGGAGCGCTTGACAGCTGTCAAAGTGACAGGCGAAATGTCAGGGTTGTCGAGCTAAAGTTTTAATGTATACATCGGCACTACAAGTTAAATTACAAAAAATTAACTCCCCTTCTGGTAATTATGCTAAAAATAATACGAAAGAGTACTTACTTACTATTAAATGTAAAACTTATAGTACTGATAAAACCTATTTGAACACAAATAGTTTATTTCGAAACATCTTCTGCTTCAAGACGTACTGGCTCGATACCCCTGGAGTATGTAGTAGGAAAAAAAGGGGAAAAAATTAGTAAGGTATGCAGAAACACTGCCCCATACAAAGAACTGGATAGAAATGTCTCCGACTGCGCTTCATCAGATAATTTATTGTATTATAATTATTGTATACACTGTGTAGGTTAGATAAAAAAAATAGTTTTCATTGATTTTTTTTTAATTAAAAGTAAAAGCTAGAAACTTATAAATGTTTTCATGGAGTGCGCGAATATTTGATTTTGTATAAAGCCGTAAGTTTAGGTATTTGTTGTAACGATATGTAGATATATATAGTTGTGTATGGGAGAGTGTTGTGTATGAGAGGCGATGGGACATACAACTTTCATACATACATACATGAATTTTATACTCTTTTTTTTAATCAAACAAATTAAAATTATGTGACTATAACGTATAATCAGAGACAAGTAATTATATACTAAAGTACAGACGCCTACACATCAATTAAACAAAACCGTCAAATTTCCTCAATAAATGCTCAACCATATGCCATATACAATAAAGTTCAAAGTCTGTTAAGGAATGAAACAACTTTTACGGATCTACTCGCGTTTATTTTACACATTACTTTTTAATGTTTATCCTGACGTTTCGAACCCTTTGCAGGGTCCGTGGTCACAGGGAGACAGGTGTTGTTCGTCTCATAATTAGTTAGCAGCTTGTATACCCTCATTTAAATTAAATCAGGTGCGTTCCGTTTTACGCAGAAAGAGCTTACAGTATCTTTCGGTAGGCAGTATGGTGTTGGTGCTAGGATTTAATATTTTGTATGATGGGATACCAGGCTGGTGGTAGATTCCAACTATCTTCTCTATTGAAATTAGGATGTTTTTTTTAATTTCAATAGCCTCGCGTATCATCCTAGGGATCATCCTATGAATCGTTGTTCTCTAGCGAGTATTTTGTGGTTTATCAAATCTGATGTAATGCATCAAATCTGACTTATTTTCGCGCCTATGCTTGACGTCTGAAAATAAACATTTCATTGTGTAGTGTTCGCGTAAACTTTAGAAAACAATATTTATTGGGTAGTCTGTTTTTTTTTTGTTTTTTTTTTTTTTATCCTTCCTCCTCCAACATTATCGGAGCTATTCTTTACTAATTCTCTTTCATGCCAGTTCTATCATTTTTGAGTAGTCTGTGTCGTGCGTGTGTATTTTGTCAGAGAATATTTAATTATCTAACAGAAGCTAGTCAACTACCTAGTAAGGTTATAATGACATGGGACGGTCAGCAAACATTAGTACACACACGCCTGCACGTAGGACTACCACCTGTCAAATTTCCTCAACAGACTGAGCTTTATGTGTTTGGAATATGGTTGAATATGTATTGAAGAAATTTGACAGTTTTAGATAGGTTGATGGGCGTGCAGGCGTGTCATAACATAACGATAACATAACATAACATAACATAATAATGTCATAACGACTTGTTAGCAGGGACAGTAAAACCCATTTATAACGGTAACCTTTATGAACGGTTAAACATGTTTTTTCAGTAACTCGTACAATAAGGGTTGTTAACCCATATGAAAAGGTTGACCCATGTTTTCGGTTATTTTGCGACGTTGCCAAATGGGCGGCGGTATTTTTTCGTAACTATGTGCGGTTGCGCTGCGCACCGCACGCGCTGATAGGATAGGTACCTACTTGCGACTGAGTGACAACACGAACTAACATGCAAGAAGTTATTAACGATTCGGTTAAGGGGGTGCCGTGCGGACGTAAAACTGCGAGTTTCAAGTTTCTTTATGATAGCGAGCGAGCGGCGCGTGGCAGTGGTGTGACAACGGCGTACGACTACGAATACGCACGCACACTAATATCTGTACAGAGTAGGCTGGTGATTTAATTAGAGCAATGTTTACTTTCGTAAAATCATAGGCGTTGGGTAAAAAATCATAAAAGTTAATATTTTCATATTCATATTTTTAATTGAAAAATAAGACAACAGTGGCCTGCGGAATATCAATACAAACATTTTGATGTCGGATCATTGTTTAATTTGTGCTATATTTACAAAGTTTCTGGAGAAATAAGTTTTTAGATATCATTACTTTTACGTATTGTTTATGCAGTTTCTGGGTATTTGTTTCAAATTCCAAGACAACCATGGCCTTGTGAAAGGTTCAAGCTAACCTACACTAGTCTTTTTAATGTATATGACCTAGCGCCTAGCACCAGTGTCTTAAAAACACGTAAATTTTCGAATTTCCACGCGGCACCCCCTTAAGGTTAACCGCTATTATCCTGTAACAAGCTATTCCTGTTAACACATTTAATTCTGTAACATCTATTTATATTAACCCAAAATGTATGTTAACCCATTTCCAATTTGTTAATAACAGATTATTTATCCCTGCTTGTTAGCGACTGTCGTATTAAGTTGCTTTGACGAAGTATTTAAAATTTTGAGCTAATTTCGTTGCCGACTGTACTAAAAGTCAGTGACTTTTTCCTACCGTACGACACGTTGCGAATTTATGAAATAATTTTAAAATTCTTTAAAATATTTTTTTTTTAATAACCTATGTACTTCTAATTCCAAACGTTTGCTCGTAACACGATGAAATCCCAGCAGCCGAGCTAGTTCTTGTCACTATTAGATCCAATAATTATTAATAAACCATTTTACAAATCAGAGTATTAAATTAAAATTAAATGAAAAATAATTACACATCAATATCAAACACAAACTTCAATATTTTAATTCTTTCAGACCATAAAGACGGTTTTAATGAAAGTTTCTATTCTTATGAGAAACATAGATAACAGTTAATAAAAATGTTATTAAAAAAAGTATAAAAAGAAACTTTTTGTAATGGATTTTGTTTAAATCGCGTAAATTCAGTTGAACTAACATTTTTTCACAATTTTTTTCTATTCACTGCTCAAATCTGTGTTTCCCTTAAGCATAGTAAGTTCTATTAAAATTGGCTTATTGGTTTGAAATAGAACTTTGAATTGTATGGAGTAGCGAAAATCAAATGAATTTGTATGAGTTTGAAGCAGCGCCATCTAGTGAGTTAATAATAATCTGGACACTGCTTCTGCTTAACATCAAGTAGAGCAAAGTCATTCGCTTAAACCACAATAAAAAAAACTGTAAAGAGAAAAATACAAATTTTTATGAGATCGTGACAACGCCATCTAGCGAGCTGGGTTGACAACTTTGTGCCTAAGGTAATTTGTTTCCAAACAAATTTTAGATTAAACCGTAGAGAGCTAGCATCTACCATCCAGTATGTATGAAAGTTTGTACTACTTTTACGATTTGAATGTGTTTATTTTTTTCCTGTCGAAACGAATTCTTTTATGTATTTATTTGTATCGATATTGTTGAATAAACTTGTGAATAGCATCACTATTCGGTGTATAAATAGTTATGTTGCGTTGTAAGTTCGTGAGACGCCCGTCCGCAGTGTCGAACGCCACAGATACGGTCAGCAAAAGTAGGTGAATAGTTTAGTTTTTTATCTAGAAAATGCTTTACAATTATAAAATATATACTCTTAATTCCTTCTCTCAAAACAGGGGTAGACAGACTGTCAAATCACCAGTTTTAACCTCGACGCCTCATTTAGCTTAATAAAAGAAGGGCCCCGAGGTAGAATAGATAACGTCAGTAATGGGGGCAGCTGATACATTATCTACAATAAAAAAGCTATTCTAAAAGTACTTTCGGACTGGCAGTGCTTACGCTAAATTCTAAAAGGGCTTTGATCCTACTGTATTAAGGCGAAGGGTAAGGCACACTAGCGCCGCTAATGGATTTAATTTGATAACTGCTAAACTGGGTTTTTTTTTTCAAACATTGCGGACCTTCCGACACTAGGCAAACATCTATTATTTAATAATTGTGCACTACTTTTAGGTTTGTTTTTGTATTCATTCGCTAACACTAAAAGTGGCCATTGTTTGTGAACAAATGCGATAGCCCGTTTTGTGAATAAACCACGCAACAAAAAGTAGTGCACAATTATTAAATAAATACTATGAATGCTTTCCTGTTATCGGACGGTACGCAATGTTTAAAAAAGGATCCGATCCGTTAGTAATTGTCAAATTATCAATTGGTGGCGCTAGTGTGCCTTACCCTTCACCTTAATAATCTACAACGATGTCTTAGTTGCTTGCATTTGAGATTTGGAACCTAGAAAAAAAGCTAAGAATCATGTTATTGAAACTATTCATAATAACGAATCGAGACAGGTTCACTGATTATGCAGTCTAGTAGTATAACCTATTTATTTATGACCCCTCTGTCATTATAGAATCATTAAAATGTAACAAACATTAATTAATAAAAATACAGTTGAAAGTTACTAAACTTTTTACCTATTTATTTTGCTGACTGTATTAAATAATTTAAACTGTTATGTGCAGCTTGCCTAATGAATAATATAATCTTACAATGCTCTCTATTTAAATTAACGCTAACTAAAATATAGAGGCCTTTGTAATAATTATGAGAGAGTTAATGTTTTGAGGGCGCTGTAAGTGCCTCTGCCCACGTCTGAAGGTGAACGATTTTTTCAGCTGGTGAAACTTCTAGAAAAAATCTGTTCTAAAACCTCGGCGAAAAAATCGGTCCGATTATCGGTCGCGGGCGGGAGCCGTAAAGGGTTCGAGTGCAAGACTTGTTTTTTTGTAAGTGTAGAAAGAAATATAATTATGTGAGAGAGTAATTTTGTTTACAGACCAATTTAATGTTACTTTAAGGTGTAAAACTTTTTTGTTAATTCTTTTTTTTTTAAAGTTTTTAAAATATTGTAAATGACTTGCGCTTTAAATGTGTAAAGTGCCTTACGTTTTCTCTCTCTTTTTATCTCTCTCTGTCATCGCTGTGGTGTTATCTGTGGGTTTGACGTTGCGAATAGGTCAACATTGTTAATTGTACTTTTTTTTATCGGTATCATTTTTTTTTTATTTGTCATCATATGCTATTGCTGATAGCTTGTAAATAAAATGGCTGCACAGAGTATGTTATTTTATTATTTTTCCTCTTTTACAGTTTGGTTCGAGTTTTAAAAATCGAGTTATAAAGTCTCCAATATTTTACTTTTTTTTAAGTGCTAATTGCTGCAATGAAGCTGAATTAAATACTTATAAAATACAGCGGTCAGTGCAGCCGCCCGGATTGCGGAAGACCCAGGTTCGATTCCTGGCTGGGTCGGGTAGGCGTTTAATTTTTTCACTGTATTTTATAAGTCTCCAATAATCCTTTTTTTATATTGTACGGGTAAGCTCTTGGCCTTCTCTAATTAAGGCGAAGGGTAAGGCACACTAGCGCCACCAATTGATAATTTGACAATTACTAACGGACCGGATCTTTTTTTAAACATTGCGTACCGTTTGGCAACAGGAAAAAGATGGTGGTAGCTAGCCAGGCGGGCGAACACGGCCAACCATCTACCAAACTAAGTACACAAACATGTAGCCTCCGCTGGGAATCGAACCCGGGCCATCTGGGTCTAAACCGGTGGTCTTAACCACTATACAGAGGCGATTGAAATCGTGAAAATAGCGAAAATCAAATTAATTTGTATGAGTTTGAAGCAGCGCCATCTAGTGGTTATAATAATCTGGACACTGCTTCTGCTGTTAATCTTATTGGCATCGGGTAGAGCATAGTCATTTGCTTAAACTACAAAAGAAAAATACAACTTTTTATGAGATCGTGACAACGCCATCTAGCGAGCTGGGTTGAAACTTCGTGCTTACGGTAATTTATTATGAGAAAGTTGTTGTTTTGGGGGCGCTGTAAGTGCCTCCGCCTAATACGATAATAATACGTCCGATAATCAGTGGCAGAGTCGTTAGTTCATGAGATGGAATAGACTTACGAACAGATGGAATAATGACGTTCAAGAGCTATTTGTAGCCTAAACTTAATAAATGATGTTGAAATTTTCATAAAATACAGTGAAAAAATTAAACGCCCACATTGGCCCACAACGCCCATAGTGGCTCCATGTTCAATATAGTTATCATCGACAAAAAATTTAAATTTTGTAAAAGAAAAGAAAATCATTTGCTGACTCCTATTAAAGGAAAAAAATGTCTACTTATAGTTGGTTCCTGTCGAACACCTGTACACTAGGATTCCTACGAAGTTATAGAAAACCAACACGTCACACTATGTATCTCTTTAATAAAATTTACTAAGACGCTTTTGATCTTATGTAAAGTAGGTACTTATGTGCAATAAAAAAAATATGTTGCATTAAACTTTTTTGTAACCTGTCGTTTTTTGCCAACCCTACTAATCAACGGCGCGAGACGTCATGATGATGTGATGAGTAGATACGTACCATGGATACTTTGTCCTCAAGCTTCGTCTCATGCAAAGGACGAAAGCGCCCTTGGCACTCCAAATCTCTGTGGGCGTGTGCTAGTAAAAGTATATGCGTGTGAGACTAAGCACCGCTAACTCGAGCCGGCATCCAAGCATTTAGAGATACCCTGGGGGGTTCTTCGCTTAACTCGGAAGCGAAGAAACTAGCTACGTTTAAGACATTCCTGTGATATCTACCTACCTCAAAAGTAAAACCCCGGAGTTCGGTCTGACACTAACTTAGTTACATCGGTTTATTTAACGAACTATCATCATCATCATCTCAGCCAAAAGACGTCCACTGCTGGACAAAGGCCTTTTTTTATAAAAGAAGGAGGCAAACGAGCAGGCGGGTCACCTGATGGAAAGTAATCACCGCCGCCCATGGACACCCGCAAAACCAGAGGAATTGCAGACGCGCTGCCGGCCTTTAAGGAAGGAATAGGCTCGTTTCTTGAAGATTCCGAGGTCGTAACGGTCAGGAAATACCGCCGCCGAGAGCTGGTTCCACAACACTGTAGTTCGAGGCAAGAAGTTTCGTGAAAAACGCACAGTAGTAGACCGCCATCCATCAAGGTGATGTGGATGGAATGACAGTCGATTGCGTGTAGTGCGGTGAAGGAAAGTAGCGGTAGGGATCAAGCCGAACAATTCCTCAGAACACTCCCCATGATATATGCGGTACAATATACAGAGAGACGCAACGTCTCTCCGAAGAGATAGTGGATCGAGCCGACCTGAAATAACCATGTCGTCGACAATTCGAGCAGCTCTGCGTTGAATACGGTCAAATGGAAGGAGTTGGTACTGGGGTGCTCCAGCCCAAAGGTGGGAGCAGTATTCCATATGCGGCCTGACCTGTGCTTTGTAAAGTTGTAAGCGATGGGCCGGCGTGAAATACTGACTCGCTCCCCCTAAGAAAACGAATATCGCTTCAATAATCTCTTCAAATACTTAAACGATGTAAGCGCGGGTGCCCCGACCTTTAAAAGATCGTTTTATCTAACATAATTTCTAATCTTGCTTAATTTTAGTTGTTGTTCTAAAGCTGAGGCCAACGTGTCCATGTCTTCTTCATATTATAATACTCTTTGCAAAGAAAAACTTCTTGGCATGAAAGTAAAGAGTCATGTCTGCGGTTTTGTTTTATTTTCTAAAATTTGTGTTATGTCGAATAGTAATGTGAAATAATGGTGGATTATTAACCGTTAAGTGTTCGTGAGTGTGCATGAGTGTTGGCAAATGAAACAAAACAGTGCAACGTCACTTTTCAAATTCTCTCAAGAAGTCCGCCCGAGGACTTAGTAAAGCCCCACATCTTTACTGAGATACTCGAGGGGTTGGGTGGTGTATCATTTCTCATTTCTATTATCATTCATCATCATCATACAGAAAATAAATAAAGAAATATTGTTTATTTATGTATTACTTGTTAGAAAAATTACTTTGACACTGGGTAAATGTGCTAATCGCACGAAGCCATCAACTAAAGGGAAAAAGAACTCTTTGCCTTTTTCTCTAATTCTCTTCAGTAAAGTTTAAAAGTTTGTTATGTCATCAGATTTAGGGATGTTAGTTAATTGAAATATATCTATTATGAGATTATGAAACACATATATATCTTTATAAACATTCAATTGGAATACATTTTCTTCAAAACACTTGATTCGTGCGACCTAGGTATAAATGTGAATGGAGAGTACCTGAATCACCTCCGTTTTGCAGACGATATCGATATGTTTTATTGTTTTTATATTAAAATATTGTAAAAATCTAGTTTTAAGAAAGAAAATAAATAAAAGATTTAATAATAAATAATTTATTTCAGACCATACTAAATCCATATTAGTAGAGAAAGTAATTAAGCGTTGCAGTAATCATAAATAATCAAGTGATAAAGAAAAAAAGGAGACGCAAAGTGACTGATCGATCAAAGCATAGTGCTAGATATATAAGTCTCCGATAATCCTTAAGTAACACAGTTCAGCTCTAATCTTAGCAGGTAAGAACTTCGACATCGATGAATATCGATGGGGCTGAAGTTAATAAAACAATCCTTAATTTTTAAAATATTTAAACTGTGACTTGAAATACAAATAACTTGTAGACTTTATGCTCTCAAAAGGAATTATGATCTGGGGGGAAATTAAAAGGCATATCGCAATGTGATTATACTGATTATGGAAAAAAATTAATAATTTGGGTTATTTCATTTTACTTTATCAATGGGGTAAAGTAGACCTTTTTTCCATTTCCCCCCATTAACAGCTTCTTCAATTCAGAATAGGGAAAAGTGGAAAAAAAATGTTGATTTATCCCCGTTGTTTTAAAAATAAATTAAATAAAACACAAACAAATTATTTTGTAATCACAGCAGTCTTTTATTCTTATGTTTTATTTATTGATTACTTTTATAAGATAATCAAAAAAATATTTCATTTATTTATTAAATACTTGGTAAACTACCACTCCACTACAATTAAATTTAATCAATTCAAATCGATTAACTTTTTACACGGCAATTGGCACTGTTGGCAGCACTATTCATTGATTATTGTTTCTAGACACAAGCAGAAGTATTAGAGGTTAATTTTAAATAAATTGTTGAAATTCATTAATTAATGTAAGTATAAAAAAAGATTAATTATAAGTGTCATGTCTGATATTGAAGAACCGCCAACAAAGATGTCTAAATACGAGGTAAAACTGAAAATATGATTGCCAAATTTGTGTTTGTGTTACTAGGTTTTATTTATTCATCTAATTACTTTGCGTACAAATAAAACATATAAACATATACCCTTGTTTATTATACATATTATTTTGTCCCACCGCTTTGGATCCTAACCAGAAATAAATGCAAGTAGGTATGTATGTAGCATCTTGTTTAATTCAATAAGTAGCGGTCGCGTAAACAATTCATAAATAAACTTTTATGAAGCCAAGCTAATTAAATAAATCTTTATTTATTTAACATGTGTACACTTCCTACATCTTGATGCTATTATTAAATTAAAAGTACCAAAACCATTCTATGATTGGTTTGACGATATATGATAATAACATAATATAACATTATAAGTAGGTACAGAATAAACATTAGGTGCCTTACAAATTAACAAATTATAAGCTCCGAATAGTTGGTCCGTGTTTTGTTCCTATCATGTAAATGTTTCAAATTAAGAGTAACAAAGTCAAAATACCAAATAACTATTGATGCTTATTTTTTGTTTATTTGTAAAACACTTACCCCCTTACTCATAAAAACTATTTAAGCATTACTTAGTTAAATATTGTTTTGTGAACGTCACACAAACGTCATTTTGAATTTGAGAAAAAGAGACAAAACAATGATTAACTAAATAATGCTTAAATAGTTTTTTATGAATATGGGGGTTAATATTTACTATGAGCATAGTCACACACAATCCCTTAGAACACAAAGTTACATCAATTATACAAAAAATCCATGAACTTCTTTTTGTTTGTTTATTTACTCATTTTATTTTGATTATCTGTAGATGTCACAAACATTCACACAACTGGAAGAGATGGAGGAAGGGCAAGAGGAGTGGCTGAGCGAAGAGCTGCTCACTGATGATGACGGCAACCTTGCTACTGTTAGTTCTTCAGCTCTTTTAAGTAGTAACAGCTGCTATTGAATGTATATTTCTTTATTTTGTACTAGTGGCCTGTTTAGTAACCTTGGTAAAATTTACACAATATTTGAATTATAAATTCAGAATTCCTAAAATGTCTTACGAACAATTCTGCGCTAAGTTTCATATTTTACCACTTTGTGTAAGACGGAACATTGCAGACATTGTACTAATACTTAAGATAATCAGAAGCACGCTAGATTATCCTGATTTGCAGAGCAAAATTTTTTTAAATACGTATGCATGCACTCCGCACCAATTTAAGTAAAACATTTAGCATCCCCTCCACCCCCACCAACTATAAACAGAGCAGTTTCCTCATAAGAACTTGTATGTGTGTATTAATAATGCTAATGGTAATATATATGTATTTTACGACAGTATCAATAGCATAAAAACGCTCTTATGTACCGTTGTTAACGACATGTTGGCAATTCAAAATTAATTGTACTATCTGAAGTTTAGTTTTGTTGTTACTCTATCTTATCTTATCTTAGTGGGGCCTGCTGAGGTTTCCCTCTTGCAGTAACACTTTGACCCATCGGGATCTTTTGTGCAACCCCGTCCTTTCACCCTTCTTCCTCTGTAAAGATAGATGCCATAAGTTTGGCCACGTCCTTAAGAGCGAAGAGCCTGAAGTCCTCCGGTTTCGAATAAGCCGACCCCAGGAGTCCCATTCTTTTCCTAGCCAGAGAGTCACAGTCACACTGTTTGTTACTCTAAGTAGGCATCTTAAATGTGGTACCTTGTCAATAGTTTAAAGTTATAACCTTTGTTGTTATTATTTCAATTTGTAAGGTGTTAGCTATCCTAAAATAATTTTAAAAAATTGACCTGATCAAGGGCATGTTGCCTTCATTTCACATTAAGTAATGATAAGGTGGTGAAAAGAGATTCCACCTGGAATATTAATCTACTGAGAGACTGGCTTTCTTATCTCTAACTGCCCAAACATAACAATGATACTTACATTAAATGTTATGGCGACATATGTAGATGAGATTTTGGTAGCCAGACTTAATACAAGCCCTACCACCTGGATTGGAACTCACCCAGAATAGTATGTGACCAGTACCAATGCTTTGAGACAACAGGTTTTAATATTAGAATAAATATTATTAACGGGATTATTACCATGTTTTTGGTTGTGTTTGAGTATCCGATATTTCGGCATAGTTGCATGCGCCATGATCACGGATGTACTGAAGTTATTGCGGGTGGGTGATTATGAGCAGACAAAACGATCTACTCTCTTTCTTAGTCGTTTTTTGCGCTCGATACTCGTACCACTGTTTCCTAAGTCACTATTCACTCAAACTTGTTCTCGACACACTACACTGACCGTATCAGATCGCGAAACGGCACTTTTGTTCTTTTTGCGGTCTTCAACCTAGTAGTTAACTACTCTACTTATCTCTCTTGCTTAATTCATAATAACTTTTAGGCGGAACAGGAGTTGAGCGATTCAGTCCTGGGCAACACCAGCCAGATGAGCAACAGCCAACACAATACAGACCCTACGTCCCAGGACTCAAGCATCAAAGTCGAGGACTCTACCATCGAGCAGACTCTTAACAACATGAACAACCAAGAGCAGGTACTTAAAAGGTTCAGACAATATTTTATTGTCTCAAGAATTTACAATTGACTTAAGGGGTGGAATTTCGAAAATTTACGTGTTTTTAAGTCACTGGTGCTAGGCGCTGAATAGTTCATATACATTAAAAGGATTAGTGTAGGTTAGCTTGATCCTTTCACAAGGTCATGTTTGTCTTGGAATTTGAAACAAATACCCAGAAACTGCATGAACAATACGTAAAAATAATGATATCTAAAAACTTATTTCTTCAGAAACTTTGTAAATATAGCACATGAAACAATAATCTAATAACGAAATATTTGTATTGATATTCCGCAGGCCACTGTTGTCTTATTTTTCATTTAAAAAATATGAATATGAAAATATTATGACTTTGATTATTTTTTAACGCCTATGATTTTACATAACTAAACATTGCTCCATTTAAATCACCAGCCTACTCTGTACAGATATTAGTGTGCGTGCGTATTCTTGTCGTGCGCCGTTGTCACACCACTGCCACGCGCCGCTCGCTCGCTATCATAAAGAAACTTGGAAACTTGCAGTTTACTAACCTAATAAATTGTCAGTTTTGAATAGCCTGATGAGCAGGCGTCTGTACTATATATGTGTTCTTGTTGGTCTATCAGGATGGTCTTCCAGAGGACCTGGACACGTTTCTCATCAGGAAAACAAACTTGAAGGTAGAATCCAAGCAGCAGGAGGAGGAGACAGATGGCAACGACACCGATGATCTGCTGGTGAGTGTCATAAGTTTTTGTTTCTAAATTTGACGAGTCTCAGATAGCCTGTCTAAGACTCATCAGTTGGGCTATCTGAGACTCATCAGTAGGGACCGGATTATATGCAACTTAAAAAGCTTGTTATATGAATACAAATATGCATGAAAAATTCTTGAAATATGCATGAAATATGCATGAAAATAGGTAAAATATATCAATAATATGCATCATAACTAGATTTTAAGTAAAATATGCTATTACCGCTGAGGTTGGCTTAAATATGCAAATGCATATGCAAATATGCAAATGCATATAATCCGGTCCCTACTCATCAGATTTCTTATCTCAAAGTCAAAGTTAAATCATTTATTCAATATAAGCCTTTACAGGAACTTATTGACGTCAAAAGTATAAATTAGAAAAACTAAAAAATTTGCTTAAATTAACTACTGAATCTACCACCGGTTCGGATCTGAGATTCATCAGATAGGCTATCTTAGACTCTTTAGATAAGCAAACACAGACTCAACAGTGTTGATTACTTAAATTCACGTGAATTCCACACATGAAATTGTTGCTCGAACAACTAAAGGTCCTATCTCATTTTTTTTTCGGTACAGAACACGTTTTCCAGCAGATGGTTTTCAAAAAATCACTGTGACTTATTGTAGTGAACTTTTTAACAAAGTACATAAGCATTACTATGTTTAGCATGTCCGCTATTATAGACAGATAGATAGATAATAATTTTATTGCCACACTATAAAACATAAATATGAACAAAAAAATTATAATTTACAAAGTTACATTTTGGCGGTATTATAAGGACTTACTCAAAACAAAATAAGGGCCACGAGGTATTTTTTCATTTTGGTGTAAATTATTAAACATTTACATATTGAAAGTAGTAAAATATTGAGTATACAAACTCTTTGATACCTAAACTTTTTAATATTGTAGTATTCATCTAATGCTGGCAACAATTTTAAATAAAATTTGATTTAAAATTATTTTTGAAAATTTTGATTGCATTTTCTTTGACGTTTTGCTTTCCTTAGCTTCTTGGTTTATTAGAAATTATCAGAGTTCATTGATATCTCGAGTCAGAAACATCTTTTGCAATATGCCACAAGCACGCAGGCGTCATATGGACTCGCTGACAGCAACCAGAGCCGTTACAATGATTGAAGAAGGTCATTCGCAGCGATCTGTGGGTTTGCAATTGGGATTTTCTCGAAGAGCTATTCAAAATCTATGGAATCGTTTCCAAGAGACCGGCAGTGTTAGAAGAAGACCTGGTTCGGGCAGAGTTCGCATTACAACAGCTCAAGAGGATCGTTACATTCGATTAAGTGCGCGCCGAGATCGCACAACGACGGCCCGCAAGCTGCAAAATCGTTTACGGCTCACAACGGGTACTCGTGTCAGTGACCAAACTATTCGTAATCGATTGCATGAAGACCAGCAGGCATCAAGAAGGCGAGTTGTCCGTATTCCATTAACCAGAAATCATCGTGCAAATCGTTTAAAATTTTCCCGTCAACATTTGGACTGGGACATAAACCAATGGGGCATGGTGCTCTTCACAGACGAATGCAAAGTTAAATTTTTTAACGACGATCGGCGTATTAGAGTATGGAGAAGACGCGGCGAGAGATTTTCAGAAGCCTGCATCCATGAAGTCGATCGTTTTGGTGGTCCAAATGTAATGATTTGGGGCGGGATAAGCTTACACGGCAAAACTGAGCTCGCTATTTTAAATGAGGGTACTGTTACTGCTCAGCGGTATATTGAGGAAGTCGTCAGACCACATGTGATCCCATTTGCCCAGCGAGCGGGTCCTGGATTCATCTTGATGCAAGACAATGCTCGTGCACACACGGCTCAAGCGACTCGGTTTGTACTGGAAGCGTCTCAAATTCAAGTCTTGCCGTGGCCGGCGAACAGTCCGGACTTAAATCCAATAGAGCACATGTGGGATCAGTTGAAACGAAGAGTTAAAGAGACGGTGATCAGGAAATCCACAACCAACAGCAACTCATCAACGCTGTTAAAAGAGCCTGGGAAGAGATTCCAATGGAAAATGTCAGGCATTTGATTGAGAGCATGCACTCCAGGCTTCAGGAGTGCGTAACGAAACGAGGGGGGCATACCCGTTACTAAAAGATGAGCATGGAGTATTTTCTTTTGTTTTCAGTAACTTTACATTGTTTTTATTTTTAACCTTAAATGTGTTTTTTCTTTCAAAAGCAAATAAACTTTTTAATCATTATTATTGGAATAAATTTATTGGTCTACAGTTCTACACGGTAAAAACAACATTAGTTTTCGTTATGGAGACAAAAAAAATAATATTGGTTTTATTATTTTCATGGTACAGACAAAATACCTCGTGGCCCTTATTTTGTTTTGAGTAGTATATAATCTAAAGGGGGTAAAGAATTGCACCACCCCATCTCTTCCCGTGGGTGTCGTAGAAGGCGACTATGGGACCATTCCAGAGGATGGGCAGCAGCATCTCTCTGTGATTATTCTCACCTTACTGCGATCGCCAACCCGCCTGCCAAGCGTGGCGATTACGGCAAATTCCCCTCAAAATTAATTATCCTTGAGGGAGGCCTTTGTCCAGCAGTGGACGTCTTTTTGGCTGAGATGATGATGATGATGATATAATCTATACAGGTTGATTTTTTTATCACCGTCCAAACCTTCCGAGATGACTCCCGTGATACTAACGAACAACTCTTACTATTGGACCAACTCCCTAACTCGAAAATAAATTCAGCTGTTCCATACATTTTGGTCGAATGAATATTGATGTTTTGTATGGAACAGCTGAGTTTTGGGAGTTGGTCCAATAGTAAGAGTTGTTCGTTTGTATCACGGGAGTCATCTCAGAAGGTTTGGACGGTGATAAAAAAGTCAATCTGTATATTAATATGTGAAGCAAAAACTTTGTACCCCTTTTTACGAAAATTGCGCGGACGGAGGAGTATGAAATTTCGTACACTTATAGTTTATATAAAGAAGAATTGCAGAATGTTAATATTTTTTTTGAAATTTTGCATAAAAAATACATTAAACCAATAAAACAAACATTACACACACTACCATGTATTTGACACACACGCATATGTACTTGACACACACGCATATACACTCTTTTCAAAAATTTCAAAAATGGAAGAGAAGCGGCCGAAATCAGTCAATGCCAATCCAAACCATGAAGCTATCCAAACTCACATTCTATCTTTTTTAATTTTTCATTGCTTAGGATACAATCCGTGCAGCCTTAATAAAATTAGGGTCGAATTTCGATCGTCAGCTAGTATTTGAATATAAGGTGATGTCGTTATTACGTTTAATGTTCTGAAATTAAATATTGTTGTTCTCAACTTACCTATTGGCGCAGCGTATGTTGGAAGATGACGACAAGACGAAGAAAAAGAAGGTTACAAAGACGTACGCGGGCGTGCGGCAGCCGAAGAAACCGGAGCCGGCGCCCTCTACCGACGAAGAGGATAGAGACGATTACGACGTATTCGAGGTGAGATAAAAAAAAATGATTTTTTTTCCATAGATGTATATATTATAACTTACATTTTTTTACAAATATTTAAAAAAAAAACAGTTTTTATCGAAAAAAAAAACCGATAAAAATCGATTTTAAACTTTTTATTTTACAACTTTTTATTACCTTTGTTACATCTACCGTCACTAACATCCGATCATAATATTTTTACAAATATTAAAGATCAGTTAAGAAGTAAGCAAGCGATTTATAAAATGTTCAAATAATTTTTAATGCAAATTTTGTTGCGAACAAATTACAAAAACACAAATGTTAAAAAAATTTCCACAAGCAGGATTTGAACCTGCACTGCCTGCCTTTGGCTTTCAAAGTAAAAAGTAAAAAGTGTTAAATAATTTCGGCGGGCTGGTTAGAACCACGATAGTTTAATTGGAAAAGCACCTGACCCGGAATGTCAGAAGGGTGCAGGTTCAAATCCTGCTCGTGGAAATTTTTTCAACATTTGTGTTTTTGTAAAATCGATTTTGTTTATCTGAAAATTCTGATAAATGTATTCCTTTATACACACCAACCAACAAGTGTAAAGCGCTGGCCACACTGGGAGTGACTCCATTCTGCCTGATGTTATGTATGAAGAAGACAACTGGTGTTTTTTTTTATTGTTGGCGTGGCAAATTACTCCATTCCAACTGATGTTAAGTAGAAATTGAGTCTTGACATGAAGACAACTGGACCAGCAGTAACCCTCACCCTGCCGGCCCACAAGGTGCCTGTTCACGCCTCGTTTAAAGGCTTTATCATAGGAAACTTAATTGTTAATTTAATATCGATGACGTAGTTGTCATTGAATAAGGCTCCTTTGGTTTAAAAAGTAAGAGTTTTTTTTAAATATTTTATAAGACAGCTCTTGACCTCGATCTCGCCTGATGGTGAGCGTAGATGAGGTCTACGATGGAGCGAGCTGCCTTAGAAGATGCCTATTAACTCTCGTCTTGAAGGCTTGAAGGAAGGAGTAGATGGTGTTTAGGACGGTGGCGGGTAGGACAGAGCCAAGATAGCACAGTTGGTAGTGCATCTCACCCGGCATGTCATGGGGTGCGGGGTCGAATTCCGTTCGAAGATTTTTTTTAACATTTAGGAATAATGTAGCTTGCTTGAGTGAAACAAATGATGTTTCGTGCAGGGTGCGAGTATAAAGAAGATGGTGGCGAAGAGCGTGCTGATGCGGAAGCTTCCCGCCTCCAAGGCGGTGCCTGAAGACTCCAGCGACGAGACCGACGCGGTAAGTCTTCACATAACAATTGAAAAAATTACCCCAACAATATCACCAGCTGATTTTATGTCCTCCTGTCCGTCCGTAGATATTATTACTTCCTTGTTGTATATTAAGCGCCATCTGGCACAAACAAGGGAACTTAAGTCCTCGCGCGCCATATTTTTTTTTTTTTTTTTTTTTTGTCTCATTAAATCTGCAATCAGCCCCAGAGCTATAATCAGATCTTTTGATGTACTAGCAACTGTTGAGATTGCACATCCATTGATATTTAATCTCTTATTTTTAAAACTCATCTTTGTGTTTAGATTGACGCCAGTCGCATTCTTTTCAGCCGAAATATGCTGTCATTGGTATTTATTAGCTTTGCAGCTAGATGATTTCTATGTAACGTAAGTCTTTGTTTATAGGTAGAAGAAGAACTTTCTATTTCTTCCTTAACTGTCGGGATTTCTAGGTACTCATGGACTTGAAGAGAATTTTCAGAACTTTATTCTGGAAGCGCTGGAGGATTTCTATGTTTGAGTGGCTCGCTGATCCCCACAGTTGTATACCATATGTCCAGACCGGTTTAATGATACATTTATATATCAGGAGTTTGTTTTCCAGACATATTGTCGAGTGTCTGCCCAGTAGCCAGTACATGTCTGCAAACTTTTTATTTGCCTGTTCTTTTTTTGCCTTTATGTGATCTCGCCATGTGAGTCGTCTATCAAGGTGCAAGCCCAGATATTTAACGGTCGTTTGGTGTGCTAAGATAGTTCCGTCAAGAGTGACAGGTGAGCAGTCGCCTCTTTTTAGTGCGAAGGTAATGTGTACTGATTTCGCTGGGCTTGCTTGGACTCTCCACTTCTTGAGCCATAGTCCAATTTTATCCAGGCATTCTTGCAGTTTTGTAGAAGCTGAGTGTGGATCTTTGTCACAAGAGAGAACTGCGGTATCATCTGCGTAGGTTGCAGTAACTATTTCTTCTGAGACAGGTAGGTCAGCAGTGTAGATTGTATATAAAATTGGACCCAGTACGGAGCCCTGCGGTACACCAGCTTCTATTTGATTGATCGATGATAGACAATCTTCGCATTTAACCTGAAATATTCGGTCTTGTAGGTAGGACTTCAATAGCATAAACGCTGTATTTGGGAGGTGTAGCTTTAGCTTATATAAGAGACCCTTGTGCCATACACGGTCAAAGGCCTGTTTTATGTCGAGAAAGACGGCTGAGCAGTATTCTTTTCTCTCCAGTGCTTGCCGTATTGTATGAGCCACCCTATGTATTTGCTCTGTAGTTCCATGGTGTGCCCGAAAACCGAACTGGTGATCTGGTATTAATTTTTGTTCCTCGAGTATTGGGAGTAAGCGTCTCAGGAGTAGCTTCTCGAAGAGCTTTGATAGTAAGGGGAGAAGACTTAAGGGCCTGTATGATGTTACTTCTGTGGCGGGCTTTCCTGGTTTAGCTACCATGTTTATAATAGACACTTTCCACAACTTTGGAAAATATTGTATTCTCAATATTGCATTGTAGAAGAATTTTGTGAGCAGAACAATGCCTTTTTTTGGCAATTGTTTTAGCACTTCTGCCGTTATTAAATCAAACCCTGGTGCCTTTTTTTGCCTTAGACTTCTTATTGTTTTTTTAGTTCTGTCGGTGAAACTGATTTCAGTGGTAATGACATCTGTTGGTCACTGTTGATGAATTCATCAATTTCTTCTTCGGTCTGGGCGATGTCGGGTTCGTTAGGTTTAAACACGACTTTTAGGTAGTTAGCAAATAGCTCAGCTTTATCTTGAGGTTTTCGTGACCAGTTACCATCAGCTTGCCTTAGTGGAGGTATGTGTTCTTTTGGTCTTTTTAATGAATTAGTCATTTTCCAGAGTGAATAGTCCTCAGCTTTGTTTGGTGACAGGGTTTTTAATTTATCTTGGAGGGTGCTATTCTCATTTTCTTCAAGCATTTCTTTGAGCTCTTTTTGGATTTTATTGAGTGCTGTTTTGTCTTCTCTATTTCTGCTGGTGTGCCACTGCCTTCTTAGTTTTCTCTTTTCAGTTATCAACTCTTGTATTTCCTGGGTAGCGTCATAATTTTGTGGTTTAGATTTTATAGACGGAGTTGATAGCCAGGCTGCTTTTTGAATTAGGTTGGTCGTATACCACGCAGCGTTTTCTATGTCTTCTTCAGTTTTTAGTGGTATACACAGATTAGCATTTTCTTCGATATATTCTCTAAAAGCCTCCCAGTCAGTTTTGTGGTTGTACAAGGTCTCACGTGGTTCTTTCAGTATGACTGTAGAACTCAGTGTGCAGATGACGGGTGTGTGGTCTGAGGAGCCGTCTAGGCACGATTCTACTTTTGTATAGAGTCCTGATATTCCTTTTGTGATAAAGAAATCTATAAGATCAGGAGTTTTGCTATGATCTTATGGCCAATAAGTTGGTTCCCCTGTTGATATTACATTGAGGGCATTGCTATCAATTGCCTTCTTTAGCTCTCGGCCTCTAGTCGTCGTGAGTCGCGAGCCCCAAAACGTATTTTTGGAGTTCCAGTCTCCACCAGCAACATATCTCTTACCCAGTGTTTGTAAAAAGTCTCCAAACATTCTCTCATCTATGCGGTGTCTCGGAGGACAGTACACTGCTGCCACATTTAGTGAACCCTGCCAATCATTTATTGAGATTACAGCGGCTTGTGTGTGTGCGTGATTAAAGTTTGCTAAAACGTGGTGTTTTATGTTTTCCTTAACTATCACAGCCGCCCCAGCATGTGATGTTCCATCTGGATGGTTCGCGTAGTATATGTTGTATCCTTTAATTTGAACAACTCTTTGGTCTGTCATGTGCGTTTCTGTGATTAGACAGATATCTATTTTGTTATAGTTTATGAAAAGCTCAACCTCTTGCTTATTCGGAGATAAGCCATTTATATTCCATGTAGCGATACGTAGGAATTTTATTTTTTCTGTTGGGCTATGAGGGTTGTTAAAAGGCCCATTAGGGTCCCTATTTGTTGGATGAGAATGTCTATCTTCTCTGATTGTTTAATAATAATTTGCTCGAGTGAGCTTGTGGACTGAGATTGTGTATTCTCTGTTTTTCTATTCCAGTAGTTGGTATTTGTGGTGTTGGACATATTTTCAGGTAAGTTCGCTGTGTTTCTTTCTTGATTAGAACGTTGTCTAGTGTATCTGCTAGGTTTTAGTGGAGGAAAATCATCTTTTTGAGGTGGTGGTATAAATGGAGCTTTCTTTTTTCCAGCTTGTGTCATTTTTCTTGCTCTGATCTCTTTATAAATTTGGCAGCCCTTATAATTGGCTGGATGGTCACCATGACATAGAGTACAGGTTGCTGGTGTGTTCCGATCCTTTTTTGGACAGTCCGTGGTTTTGTGTCCTTTTGCACACTTGACACACCTGTATGGGCGCATACAGTTATTTTTGGTGTGCCCATATTGTTGACACCTAGTACACTGAGGAATGTCAGTTGATTTCTTTGGATCTTCGATATTAACTTTCGTGTGGTATATATATTCTATGTTTTTTATTTGCGGGTTATTTGGGCTAGGTTCCACATTTACAAAGAACATGTTCAGGGGCGTTTTGTTTTTCTTAGATCTTGCGCAAACAATTTCGCCTAGTACCCTGTTTCCCGTTTTTTCTATTTCTTCCATTATAGCCGATTTGGGGGTGGTGTGATGTAAGTTTTTGATTACAACTCTGTAGCATTTATTTTGCTTTGGAGTGAATGTATGACCTATGAGGCCTTTGGCACGGATTAGATCAATGAGACTTTTATATGTTTCAGCTGACTGTGTCATCACTCGGAGCTGGTCTCTATTAATAATTTTATATGAGTAACTGTTAGTAGTTACAGACTTATCTAATAGTTCTGTTAATTGGGAGAGATCTTCTATGCCATATAATATTATGGGCGGTGGTTTGCTGACCTTTTTCACTTGAGCAGAGGCAGCTTCAGTTGGCTTATCATCAGGTAAATCTACAGGTAATTCACTGTATCTGTTCGAGGTTTTTATTTCCGTTTGTGCTCTTTCAGTACTTGGCGGACTGTTTGACATTTTTTTCCTTTTGGGGTAACGATTAGTAGGTACTCTTTGCCAGGAGGGAGGGCAGATTTTGTTGCCTTCATCGTCTGTAATAGTTATTGTTAGAGACATGGGATGAGAAGTGCTCGAGTCCATGGTTATGATATTTCCCAATGAATTCGACCTTGGTCTTGTGATGAATAGGCTTGGATGAAATGCCTGCTGTACAAGTTTTTTATTAGTGCTTCCAGTAGCATTCACCGTCGCGGAGGCCTGGTCGTCCACCGCCGCGCAGTCTTCGGTAACATATTTCACACTCGCAGCCCCGGGTACCTGCGAGCGCCGGGCGTTAGCCGGATCGCATGACAAATCAACATTCGTATCGCTCATATTTTCATAATTCAAAAGAAGGCGGGACATACTCATGTTGCTTTCCCAGGGCAGCATGGCCACACTTTTAGGAGGGATTTAGTCCTCCTTGGTCTGTGGTACACCAGTGGACAGGTTATTTGACTGCCGCCTGTTGCTCGGCATTGTTGCTCATTTAGCACCACCCGGGGGGCACGTGTAGGGTGGGCCTAGGAGAAGGTGGTAAGTCCTACGGACGCGAGCAACCTTACCCCCCTCGCGCGCCATATGTACGCACGGTCGTACACAAGGTGGCCCGCTAATTATACCTACAGCGCGGGACGGGTTAACTATGAATGCAATCTGCACAAATGTTTCACTAATTCGTGTCTTACAGATAGACGATATGATCGAATGATAAGATCCAAAGTGTATCCGATCAAGATCTCGTATGTGTTGTTACCAGTGACCGGAATAGGTAGGGCTAATTCACCTAAAGTTCGAAGAACATAGACAAAAATTAATGGAGACTTCTTTATGACAATATTTTTTTTCGAAACAACTGTCCGGGTTTCCGGACATCACTTGAGAACATTAAAAATTAATATTATCAATACAGTAATTGATTTTATTACTTATTTTGTATCCCGGAATTGCTGAAAATAAATAGACACGTTTTTTATTGTTTTCCAGAATGAAAGACAATCTCGTCGTTAATATTGGATAAAACTTTTTTTTTTGCGCGTGTCTAAATCTATTTTTGTCTCGCTCATGTCTCGCGAGTCTTGGGCAGCCTCGAATTTCTCGGAAGTGGAACAACAATGCCGTTCGTTAGCCAGTAATCTATAATAGCGAGATTGTCTTTCATTTTTGAAAACAATAAAAAACGCGTCTACTGATTTTCGGCAATTTCAGGATACAAAATAAGTTATAAAATCAATTACTGTATTAATAATATTATTTTTTAATGTTCTTATGTGATTTCCAGAAACCCGGACAGTTGTTCCGAAAAAAAATATTGTCATAAGGAAGTCTCCATTATATTGGTCCGTTCTTCAAACTTTAGGTGAATTAGCCCTACCTATTCCGATCACTGGTTGTTACTGAAACATCATTATTAACTTTTAAATTAAATATTTGATATTAGTGAAATCATGCACGTAAGGCGCGCATAAGCAAGCCGCAGTAATTAAGTATGGGGCTGTAACTTGTTTATTTTTGTGTGACGTCACAATAGAACTGTTTGATAAAAAAATGCATAACAAGTTAAAGTTAATAGTAATTAAGTAAGTAAGTAATTATATATTCAGTGCTTCCAATACATACATTAACATTACAATAGGTTTCTTATATCTAAGGTACAATGAGAAACAACTGAAAGGGCTGACCAGCTCAGCTCACGTTGTAACTTGTAGCCGCAACGCTGATTTTCAGATGGACCCATAAAAAATATTTAAAAAAAACAACAAAATATCTGTTGTAATAATAATGATGCCTTAGTAACTCTGCATACAAGACCTAGATCGAATACACTTTAGATCTTTTAAGGTAACAATAAATGTTGGTATCATTCGCCCAGTCCTTGTCACAAGGTTTGGACGGCAATAAAAAAGTCAACC
This sequence comes from Eudonia mercurella, assembly GCA_963082485.1. Classification (NCBI taxonomy): domain Eukaryota; kingdom Metazoa; phylum Arthropoda; class Insecta; order Lepidoptera; family Crambidae; genus Eudonia; species Eudonia mercurella. The sequence continues at coordinate 9,036,469 of OY720049.1, read as the reverse complement.
TGTATATTTAACAACTTTGGGATCCCTATGCGTCGCGTCGCCGTGTCCTTTACGCCAAACATTCAGTTTAAGTATATATTTTATTTATTTTTTTATTTCCCCCAGTCGTCCAACGAAGAAGTCATCACCATGAAGAAGATGTTCGGTGTGCGGAAGGCCGGCAACTTCGCCGCCAAAAGCACGTCAAAGCCGCAGGGCCGGCCCACCGTCACCAAGCAGCTGGTTAAGGTCACCGACCGCACGGGCCTACGGGTCAGCCAGCGGGGTGAGTTCACAGACGCCTCCACATCGACCTATCCAAAACTGTCAAATTTCTTCAATAAATGTTCAACCGTATGCCATATACATAAAGTTCAAAGTCGAAAAGAGGTACTCTGATGAGCAGGCGCGTGTCTTAACGTTTGCTGAATGCAGTTTTATCAAATACTAGCTTTTGTTCGCGTCTTTGCTCACATGGGCTACACGACCTGTAATTGTTTTTAATAAAAGCAAAACTTCTTTAAGGTGTCTATCTTGAAACACTTCATAATCGAAAGATTTAACTTTTATAATGACAGATTTCCATACAAACTTTAAACCCCTATTTCACCTCTTTAGGGGAGGATTTTACAAAAATGCTAAAACACGTCATTCTTTATTTTTATTGAAAAACCTATAGATCGATTAAATTATTAATTTTTATTTAACTTCTTCCCTTTTTTTACTCCTTTAAAGGAAAATAAACAAAATTCCTGAGACACGTCATTCTTTATTTCTTTTCGAAAAGCCAAATACCAATTTTCATGTATTTTACTTCAAAACTGACGGACTTTCAAAACTTTCACCCCCTATTTGAACCGTGAAAAAATTCAGTGCTTACGTCAGCCTTTCCGGTAGCATAATGGTCAGTGCAGCCGCCTGGATTGCGGAAGACCCAGGTTTGATTCCTGGCTGGGTCGGGTAGGCATTTAATTTTTTCACTGTTTTTTATATTTGCGGGTAAGCACAGAGCCTTGATCCCTCCTGATGTTAAGTGATGATAAGGCCCAACGATGGAAGCGCACTTCACCCGGGATCCTCAACTAGTGAGGCACTGGCTATCTTATCTCTAGCTGCCGGAACACAACAATGCTACAAACATTATGGCGACATATTTAGATAAGATGGTGGTAGCTGGGATTCGAACCCGGGACCTGTGGGTCTAAACCAGTGGTCTTAACCACTAGACCATAGAGGCGGTTGAATTTGATTTGTGTATTTTATAAATAGATTAAGTTATCACCTCTACTATAAAATGCTGTTTTTTTTTCCCAATAAATAAATAAAGAATTGTAAATGCAAATATTAACTCTACCACACGCCATGAAGTTTTATCGTATTGATTATTTTTTTTAAAGCTATAGAACGCCGGCACACCTCAACTCCCCTAAAGCAGTATACTCGTGTCACTCAAAACAAGTCGCTACTCAAGCCATCTCAGAACGGCACACCCATCCCAAAACCCGCCGCCAAACCCAGCCCAGTGCATAAACCAGTCAGCAAAGCCGAGAAACCAGTTGCTAAGCCAGTTGGAAGACCTGTCAATAAGAGTATGAAGAAAGTAGTAGTGCCTATACCAGAGAAGGAGCAGAAAGATGTGGTAAGTGGGAAGAGATATTTTTTTACATACATAATTACAGTCACCCACGTGTCGATCCGATCCGAACCCCTCGGAGAGTCTGGTAGGGCACGGGGACACAAAGTGCGTGATGCCGTCCCCTTTAGAAAACCTCTGACGGTTCCTCAAGAGGAACCCTTTAAGTTATTAATCCTATTCTTTTTAAATTAGCGACTGTTCCACTCCTATTAGTCATAGCGTGATGTAATATAGCCTATAGCCTTCCTCAATAAATGTACTATTTAACACAAAAAGAATTTTTCAATTCGAACCAGTAGTTCCTGAGATTAGCGCGTTCAAACAAACAAACAAACTCTTCAGCTTTATAATATTAGTATAGATATATTAAATTCAGTATAAGATTAAGTTTTACTATACATATACTGGTCGACTTTTTTATCACCATCCAAACCTGAGATGACTCCCGTGATACAAACGAACAACTCTTTCAAATGGACCAACTCCCTAACTCGAAAAAAAAATCAGCTGTTCCATACATTTTGGTCGAATGAATATTGATGTTTTGTATGGAACAGCTGAATTTTTTTTTCGAGCTAGGAAGTTGGTCCAATAGTAAAAGTTATTCGTTTGTATACTTGTTAGAAAAATTACTTTGACACTGGCTAAATGTGCTAATCGCACGAAGCCATCAACAAAAAAAAAACTATTCTGACCTTATTCTTTGTTTATTTGTAAGACCCCATTATGTATAGGGCTCGGTCAACTAATGGAACACCTTAATTTCAACTTTATTCTGTAGATTATATAAGGTGGGAAACCAATTGATTAAATATTTTGTGCTAAATGTTGTATTCGATCTTATTTGCAGATCAGACAGGAGCATGACGAAATCATAAATGAAGAAGAGTTTTTGGAAGAAGACGATTTCGATCTTGACGAGGTGAGATTATGTAGATTAAATTTAATTTTCAATAGTTTAGGTAACTTGGCTGTAATTAAATTGTATAAAAAATAATAAATAGCAATCGGTTGCACATAATCTTTATGGTATGTAAGCAAAGCGGCCTTGTCGTTGAAAGTGAATAGCTTGTAGCTGTCCCACTGCTGGGCAAAGGCCTCCATTATTGATGTTGTATCGACAAGTGGACTGTAGATTTTATCGATGACTCGGGTTGCACAAATCCGACAACAAAGCAAGGGAGTACGACTCACCTTTTCTCTGCAACAGCCGGTTTCTCACGTAGAATCGCAACTCCTGAACTGGTGAAGGCGTACGACGTCTTCCGAGACCCTGGCCAGGGTTGATAGGTTCTAGAGGGAAACGCGTATAACGTGACTGTAGCACCGAGCTCTCGACAGATAACTGTTCGATTCAAAATCTTGAAAGCTTGTGGGCGCTAGTGTCGCTGCGCCTAATGTTGTTCTACCACCATCGCGGGTAATATCGTAAGAGTGCGGTAGTTCCGACTGAGCGTCGGTTAAATGGTCGCATCACATGATTTGATGTAGGAAATGTCCAAACACGAATACGGAACAATTGAAGTTAGTTAATCGCTACAATTAATGGGTAATGGCTTAATCACCACGCTTGCCAAATGCGGGTCGGGTTGGTGAATCACAAACGCGGGCTATGCGTCGAAAAATCCGATACTCCGGAATTGATAACGGACTTGGTAAGGGCATATAATTTTGTAAATGTCGTTACTTATATTAAAGCTGTGGAGTTTCTTGCGCCCATTCTTCTCCACAGCTAAAAAATAGACGTCCTGAATGGGTAGTAGGTAAAAAGTGTTTGGACGATTCAAACGCACTTTTCTAAAGTTTATTTGAATAAAAAATATTTGACTTTGACTTTCACTTTGACTTTGACTTTGAACTCAGGACCTTTGGATATCGGGCCGAGCGCTTTGCCATTCGGCCAACTAGGCATTACATAGCATACATAAGTGAATATTTCAAAACTATGTCTAAAACAAGGCTTTGAATACAAAAACACAAATGCTGAAAAAATTTCCACGAGCAGGATTTGAACCTGCACCCTTCTGACATACCGGGTCAGGTGCTCTTCCAATTGAGCTATCGTGGTTCTAACCAGCCCGCCGAAATTATTTAACACTTTTCACTTTGAAAGCCAAAGGCGCCCATTCAATGTCAACAACTACCGTCACTGACATCCGATCATAATCATCGGTTTTTTCAACATTTGTGTTTTTGTAATTTGTTCGCAACAAAATTTGCGTTAAAAAATTATTTGAACATTTATAAGGCTTTGAATACCATTAATAAAATTGGTATCGATACTTCTGTCAAAAGAAGATAGCGGTGTATAAAAACCGGTAAGCTTGGTATTTTTACCAGTAAACTAACTAATCGCTCTACGCGGATTGGCTAAAGCGCGATATTTAACGAAAAAAGTAGCGATACTTTTCTAGATAACGTTACCGGTACCGAATTACCTTTATAGAAATAACGTTACTTAGCGTTACTTATAGGGGGATTTTGTAATGATATCAAACCCTGGTCTAAAACACCATTTCTTTCCAACAGGACTTCGCGACTGAATCCGACATGGATCTCGACCGTCGAGCGTCCAGCCAGCGTCTGATGGAACCCGAGCGGTTCGACGAAGAGATGCTCTCCGATGGGGAGAGCCTCTCGGACGACGGAAGCCTTTACGACGTGAGTAAATTGATAAGCAATGTTTGTAATAGAATAAGAATCATCAGCATCATCATCACATGCTCTATTTATGGGAATTGAAAAGATTTTTTAAATTATGCATTTACAAATTGTTATTAGAAATTCGATTAGCAATTTACAAAAACACAAATGTTGAAAAAATTTCCACCAGCAGGATTTGAACCTGCACCCTTCTGTCTGACATACCGGGTCAGGTGCTCTCCTAATTGAGCTATCGTGGTTCTAACCAGCCCGCCGAAATTATTTAACACTATTTTATTTGAAAGCCAAAGGCGCCCGTTCAATGTCAACAACTACCGTCACTAACATCCGATCATAATATTTTTACAAATATTAAAGATCAGTTAAGAAGTAGGCAAGCTATTTATAAAATGTTTTTGTTTTGTTTATATAATTTTAACGCAAATTTTGTTGCGAAACAAATTACAAATTAACAAAAGAAAAACATTCGATAAGCAATGTTTGTAATAGAACAAAAATCATCAACATCATCACAACAGCTCATTTTATGGGAATTGGAGAGATTTTTTCTAACTATGCATTTAAAAATCTTTATCTCTATATAAATACGGGAAGCAAAAACTTTGTATTTATTTATTTATTTATTTATTTATTTATTTATTTATTTATTTATTTATTTATTTATTTATTTATTTATTTATTTATTTATTTATAATTTATGTACACACAAACGAATAAGAAGGGAGAACATAGTAAGAATGGACAAGTACAAGGGCGCTGCTTATTTCACATTGAAATTTCCGTACCCGTTTTTACGAAAATTGCGCGGACGGAGAAGTATGAAATTTCGCACACTTACATATAGTTTATATAAAGAAGGTTATCCGAATGTTAATATTTTTTTTAAATTATGCATAAAAATACATTAAATCAATAAAAACAACATTACACACACTATATTTGACACACACGTATTGTTTGTTTTTAATGCGGCTGACATCTGTCAATGCCAATACAAACTCACATTCTATCTTTTTTAATTTTTCATTGCTTAGGATCCGTGCAGCCTTAAGGGGGTGCCGCGCGGAATTTCGAAAATTTACGTGTTTTTAAGTCACTGGTGCTAGGCGCTGAATAGGTCATATACATTAAAAGGACTAGTGCTATCAAGCTAACCTAAGCTTGATCCTTTCACAAGGTCATGGTTGTCTTAGAATTTGAAACAAATACCCAGAAACTGCATTAAAAATACGTAAAAGTATATATAAAAACTTATTTCTTCAAAATCTTTGTAAATACAACACAAATTAAACAATGATCCGACATCAAAATGTTTGTATTGAAGTTCCGCAGTTCCTTATTTTTCAATTAAAAAATGTGAATATGAAAATATTAAGACTTTTATAATTTTTTACCCAAACGCCTATGATTTTACGAAAGTAAACATTGCTCTAATTAAATCACCAGCCTACTCTGTACGGATATTAGTGTGCGTGCGTATTCTTGTCGTGCGCCGTTGTCACACCACTGCCACGCGCCGCTCGCTCGCTATCATAAAGAAACTCGCAGTTTTGCGTCCGCGCTGCACCCCCTTAATAAAATTACTGTCGAATTTCGACCACTGGGCGACCACTACTAAAAATAATTAGGTAGTTGAAAGTGTATTGAGTTACATAGAAAATAAAATACTTAGTATTGAAAAAAAAAATGTAATTGTTTTGTGTGTTTGTTTGATACGCTTTCACGCGTAAACTATTAACGATTTGTTTGTTTTGTTATATATTCCCGAAACGTACCCATGTTAACATGTCTATATAATACTACGCCAACGTCAGAAAATGGAAATTGTAAAAAAAGAAAATTCGACTCTCCATACAAAATGACCCATCAGCTGATTGAATTGGAGTTGGAGTATGGAAAGTCGATTTTTTTTTACTATTTCCAATTTCTGACCTTGGCATAGTATTATAAAGACATGTTAACATGGGTACGTTTCGGGAATATATACATATCACCAAACATCCAGCTCAGCTAGTACATTATAAATACATGCGACATTCAATTTAGGTTTATTTTTGTTTTCGTCTGCTGTATTATTGGTTTATGTGTGTCTGGCATTCAATTAAATACATTATCTATATATCGATATATATTTCTACTTATAGGATCTGCCCTCTTCGGACTCCGAAGACTTGGACGACTGGTTCGCGCTGGATATAAGGACGGAGCGCGCCGGCGACTACCTGCCTCTACTGGGTGACTATTAATTCATTAATGCTTGATATACAATCTTGTGACTGTTGTGTGTATACTTCATTAATTCTAATTCCATTTCATTTTAATTATATTTCATCATCATCAGCTCATTTTTGTCCCCACTGATGGGGCACGAGCCTTCCCTATGGATGGATAGGGAGAACGGGAAATTCATTTTATTTTAATTTTAATTTTTAATTTTATTTTATTATTATTATTATTTTTTTATTTTTTATTTAATTTAATTTAATATTTGTATGCTAACATGTTGTGCGATTCTCAACCTCACATTCACCATCACTATAATGTACCGCATTTAATACGAATAAATGATTTGATTTGATTTGATTTGATTTGTATATGAGCAACTCAGTAATCGCGAAAGAAACAGCTGTTCCATACATTTACGTCGATAGTATTTCCAGTTTGTCGACCTCCTTGGTCGAGTGGCTTGCACGCCGGTTTTCATGGTGTCGCCATCTCTGAGGTTCCGGGTTCGATCCCCGGTCGGATCAATTTAGAAATACCGGTTTTTCTATATTGTTTCGGGTCTGGGTGGTTCTTATGTATAATAAGTATGTATTTAAGTATATTAAGTATGTTTATCTGTTGTCTAGTTAACCATTTATCGAGTTTCTTAAGAAAGCTTTTCTTGGGGCTAGATAATTGGTGTGAGTGTGGGAAACATTTATTTAGTTTATTTTAGTTTTGTTTGAAACAGCTGTTTTTTTCGCGATGTCAAAATTGCTCCCATACAAATATCTGTTCTTAATATACCTATTACCAAACAATCTGTATAAATAAATCTATAGAATAGAATACAATAAAATAATGTGTATTGCATGTACTATGTATATTTTTGCAGGTGATGATATATTCAAAATTAAAAATCATTTATTCAGTTTAGGCTACAAGTAGCTCTTATGAACGTCATTATGCCATCAGTTCGTAAGTCTACTCTGGGCGGGAGACCTTGTACTGTAAAGAACCACTAACAAACTCAGCAAGGCCGTTTCTTTTCTTCCTTACAGCATTAAAATATTGGAAAATGCCCTATCATAGCAGGACACTTTCCATTACAAATAAACACAAAATATAAAAGACAACCGCAAGATGTAAAAATAAAAAAACGAACGAGCCTTATAGTAGTCGCATATGATGTGTAACATTTGACATCTCACCTTAGTAATAAGCAATTTTAACATTATATTCTGAAAAAAATAGGTCAGGTATTACATCATTTTATAATTATACAATAAATGCAGTAAATATCATTAGAAGACATTTAACATATCAAAATGACCTTTGATAGTCAAATGACACAATATGTCACATATAATAATAATATGTCATGTTCATAATATCGATTTTAAAATTACAAAATGGCGCGCTTCCCCGACTTCCTGTTACACTGTTACACAGTTACACATACTTCCGTCCCATTTCACGAAATCACTCCCACAAACTGCTTATATAGAAAGCGAGCGGAAAGATGTTACACATCAAAAACAAAATAAAGTCAAAGTCAAAAGTATTTTTTTTTATTCAAATAAACTTTAGAAAAGTGCTTTCGAATCGTCCAAACATTTTTTTACCTACTACACATTCAGGACGTCTATTTTTTTAGCTGTGGATAAACTCAAACTCAAATTATTTATTCACTAAAACACACGTTATAAAACAGTGACAGTGTTTTGTAATAAAGTTCCAGTGCATCTTGCCGTTACCGGCATGTGATTATAAATTGTATAAAATTACATTGATAAAATCTAACATGCCAAAAACTCATTTACGGAGTAAAAACATTTTTCCAAAAGCCATTTACTAATTTTAGATTTGATTTCAGGCATTGGAGTTTTTTTTAGTTCAATTGGTAATTTATTGAATATAATAATAGACATACAATATACATTTTTTTTAAATAAAGTTAACCTTATATTGGGTAGTAAAAGTTTATCTTTGTGTCTGAACGTTTTCTGAAACACATCCTCATGCGTGCTAAATAATTGGGGATATTTTAATAAGAAGACTAAGAATGGGCGCAAGAAACTCCACAGCTTTAATATAAGTAACGACATTTACAAAATTATATGCCGCGTTACCAAGTTATACAAGTTTAAAATTACTTAACAATATTTTAAATTAGAAATACCTGTTGGAGTGATTGGAGCATTTCAAACCCATGCTGTTTTGTCTTCAATGTAATCAGACACATTTTTATAAAGCTTTTCTTTAATGGTGGTTTGAGTTATGATATCTATATTATCTTATCTCGTTCTCTCACCAGGTGCTCAAGCCTACGAGCTCCTTCTAGAAGAGAAGAAGCGCGTCTCTGCCCGTCTGAACACTCTCCGTGAAAGTATCGCGTCACTCTCGGACAACGGCCGTCTGCAGTCGCACAAACTCAAAATCGCTACGGCCAAGCTAGCCGAAGTCGATGATACGTTGAAAGCATCCTGATTTAGAATAGTTTATATTAAATATTTGATTAAAAAAAAAATACTGTTATACTAAGTAACGACTATGAAAAAAAAGTTCTGAGTAAGTAAGTATACTACCACAGAAGAGATAGATTACTATAAGTTTTTTGAAAAAATGATTTTTCTGTGCGGTAATCGAACTTGTTTTTTGAGAGAAAAAAAACACCCTGTATTTTTGCACCAGCCAATAGTGTCGCTTGTAAGAACCAAATTCTGCTAATTAATGTCAAATGTCAAATTAATAGAAAGGGATCATTTTTACTTTTTTTTTCGGTAAAAAAGACAATACTTTATACAAATCGCCCATTGCCCTTTCAGACGTAATTTTTCTTCATCTTTATACAGGCCGCCCGGATTGCGGAGGACCCAGGGGGCCGACCGCCTAACTCTCTCGCTTTCGATCGCTTTGAAGGCGAGGCGAGGAGGAGGCGTCATCTTATCATTTCGAAAGCAATGTGAAAGCAATATCGCAAGCTATAGGCTTTCAATATTATTCGATATTATATTTCGATATTATATTAGAACGCGAGGCGAGGGCCTCGCCTTCAAAGCGATCGAAAGCGAGAGAGTTAGGCGGTTGGGGGGCTGGTTCGATTCCTGGCTGGGTCGGGTGGGTGTTTAATTTTTTCACTGTATTTTTATATAAAAATATTTAATTCAGCTTAAGTGTAGCAATTAACACTTAAAAATAAAAAGTAAAAATTTACTATTATACTAGACCTAGGTAACGACTATGAAAAAAAAGGTTCTGAGTGAGTATACTACTGAGTATCCTAACTTATTTAAAGCAATACAGAATACGCAATAGGCTGCTTCTTTGACGTGGAGGAAGCATTTGATAGGGCGATCCCCGACTCAATAAAGGCCACCCTAGGACGTGAAGGAATAGACAGAGACATATCAAGAGTGGGTGAAAAACATGCTTAAGACACCGGCTGATACGAACAGAGATAGCGGGAATAACACATGCGGTGGTGGCGAAAAGAGGAGTCCCCCAGGGGGGATGTCTATCGCCACTGCTGTGGTGCCTGCTAATAGGCGAACTAGTAAACAAGATAAACAGGATGCACATATACACACAGGTGTATTCCGATGATGGCGTGCACCTGGTGACAGGCAAAGTTCTCAACGTCATGAGTGAAATCATGAACATGCCTAAAAGAAGCCCTAGGATGGTGCAGGAGCAAAGGCTTAAACCTATACCCTAACAAAACCAAACTAGTTCTGTTTACAAAGAAAAGAAAGATAGGGCGCGCTGTACCAGTGAAACTGGACAACAAAGAGCTGGAAAAAGTCAAGGAATTCATGTATCTAGAAGTGACACTGGACAGCAAGCTCACCTTTAAGACCCATATAATAAGTAACACATGCTCGAAGGCCAATATGGCAATGTAAGTCGCTGTAGAACTTATTATGATAAATGGCTTTCGAGTATTGAGTTGCCTGCATCTATTCTAAACAACAAAGCTCGGAAATTTCCTTCTGATGAGACGTCACTATGATCGGTGTTAAAATCTTGCCATCATCAATTCAATTCAATTTCTTGTGGCCACGTAATGGTATATTTTGAAAACCACATATTATAGTTTTTATGAGCGATTTTCTGACAGCCCAAATTAAAAAATAAAAATTAGTTCAAAAAAACTCGATAGATGGCGTTTTATTAAAACCGAGCCGTACATAGAGGCTGTAATAAATTGTGCAGTACACAGAGTGAACTTTTGCTTGTCAACCAAAAAAAAAAAAAAATGAGTATTTTCATTTTCATTTCATGACCTATTTATTCCTATTTTCCATAATTTTGTTCACAGTTTGACAGTTGAATAAAGGCAATGGAATTAATATTACGCAGCCATACACGTGCTCTCCATGGACTCGCCTTTTACTAAGCGCCATCTATGAAGTCATTTGGAACTTCTTTTTTGTTTGGGGGGGTCGGAAAATCGGCGTAAACGATTTCTATTTTCTGCCACTTGAGCCATTCTTTGAGTAGAAATCTGGTTAGCAATATCAATCTCAGGTTTATGATAATACGCCAAAAAAGCCTTCCAACTTTCAACGGCCTTCGTATGGTAATGATTACGTTGATGTTGCAGTAGTAACCCGCTTTCACCTAATAAATTGTTAAAGGCTTTTAATGGTTTTTTCACAAGACGTCCAGGATTCGGGTTTGACCCACATAGATATACTAACAGGGCAAGAAGCTTGTAACATAGTTCAACATTTTAAGCGTCAGTTATAACGGAGCGTCCTGTGCAAGTGCGCACGCACACGTAAGTTGTTTCTGTGTACACGCGCGCACGCAGTGACGCGGTGCAACGCTGTCAGTTCTGCATCGATGGAATGGTTATCTCACAAATGTATTGCCTTTTTGTCTTTTACCGTCATATTATTATGTTACTGTTTCTAATTCAATTACTTATCATTATATTGAGAACTTTGTGTCTAGACAAACCTAATATAGGCTTTAAGATACTACTAACCGATATTTATAATTATATTTTTTTTTGACAAATAAAAAAATTAAAAAAGCAGCATAAGCTCATCCTTAAATTATAATATCGCAACAAGTAATTATGAGCCTAAACCTATCACTTTAAAGTAACCAATAACCCAATTACTAATATAAAAACACAAGAAATTTTGTAGTAAACTTTCAATCGGACAACTTTGGCATTCATTTGACTTATACAAACTTGTGACAAGGACTGAGCGAATAATATCACCAGTAACTTAATCAAGGTACATTTATTGTGTTCCTCGCAGCCTTAAGAGAGTGAGTGGCGGGCGCGCAGGCCCTTATATAATAGTGGACTACGGAGAAACTACAGTGCAATCAGCGAGTCTAGCGCCATCTATGTATAAATCTATGATACACGAATTAGTGAAACGTGCAAATTGCATTTATAGTTAAGTCCCCTCGTCTGTGCCGTGCCAGATGGTGCTAAATATACAACAAAACTTCTTTTCTTTTTTGACATAACGCTGTGTTCGGATACACGCTTATAAAATTACATTTATAAATAGATCCAAGCATAAAGTATAAAAATAGATCCAACTTTAGGCATGTAAGGCAGCAAAGCCAGCATGAAGTACTTAATTCCCTTTGATAATGTATTTCTGCTAAAGACTGTAATATTTGAAACAAAATGTACTTACTTAGAACCTTTTTTTATGATTTTTTTGTGAAAATGAACAAATGATGTATTTTGCGTAAAAGAAATATTGCTTATTAAGCCTTTCTATTCTGGATACAGTAAATTCCTTTATACATAACGAAAATATACGAAAATTTAAAGCAGACATCATACTTAGTTCATTTTAACAAAGAAATCTGATAAGTCCACCATCCATTTATCGAACATAATATTTAATGTTCTAAAGATTTTGTTTTTAAAATAAGTCGGCTAATATTATTTTTTAAGCTAATTATAGTTATGTAAATAATATGTTATAATGTTGATTAAATGTAAGATTTTGTGAGTTGATCGTTTTATTATAAGCTCCTTCTAATTTACATCTACCTATACTAATATTATAAAGAGGAAACCTTTGTATTTTTGTATGTAGGTATGTAAATATATTTGCAACGAATAAACTCAAAAACTACTGGACCGATTGAAAAAATCTTTCACCATTAGAATGCTACATTAGCGCTGAGTAACTTAAGCTAGGTATATTACAAAAAAATGCGGTACGAAGTCCGCCGGGTCAGCTAGTATTATATAAGGTCACATTTTATCAACTGCAAATATTTTGAGGATAAATTCAACAACTTAAATAAACTGAAAAAATTAAAAAATCTTAAATTTTTAAACGCTAGTTTTTAAGAAAAACGCCAAAAGATGTTTCGATTAAAAAGAAAAATAAAGCACTTTCGGTAGTTTCAATTCAAAGGAGCCGAAACAGAGAGGCCGCAATGCTTTCACCCCTTACACGTGCTAAACGTGCACGTAAATTTACTTCAAACTTTTTTATGGACAAGTTAGGCTTGTGCGTGAACATCAGGATGACGGGTGTACGTCACTAAACAGTGATTCTATACACATGAAAGCAATGTTCTAGCAATGTGAGGAATGTGCGTAAAATTTAAAGCAATGTGCTTTTAAAAAACCAGAGTTATTTCAGAAAGTTAGTGAGCCGCCAGCCTGATATCAGAATGACGGGTGTATTTTTAATACGAGCAAATTACTTACTATCTAAGGATGAAAACATTACCGTAGCAATGTTCCGGCAATGTGCTCGAACGTACCAAAAGCAGAATCAGATACGGTGAAAGATTTAATAGCAATTTTGAAAATAAAAGTTCTAAATTTTAACGCCTGCTGATTTCATACAGACAATCCGACGAATAGTGTAAAGGAACATTTAAACTACAAAGGGTTTCATGTCTTTATTTATTATTCACCTATAAATACGCAATCACAGTTTACATTTGCAATTATACATTAAATAAGGTAAATTTAATATTCCCACCACAATCATACACGAGAAATGCGTGATTTCGGCATGTTTCTTTATACACTATTCGTCGGATTGCCTGTATGAAATGAGCAGGCGTTAAAATTTTGAATGTTTATTTTCAAAATTGCTTTTAAATCTTTCACCGCATCTAATTGTGCTTTTGGTACTTTCAAGCACATTGCCGGAACATTGCTACGGTAATGTTTTCATCCTTAGATAGTAAGTAATTTGCTCGTATTAAAAATACACCCGTCATTCTGATATCAGGCTGGCGGCTCACTAACTTTCTGAAATAACTCTGGTTTTTTAAAAGCACATTGCTTTAAATTTTACGCACATTCCTCACATTGCTAGAACATTGCTTTCATGTGTATAGAATCACTGTTTAGTGACGTACACCCGTCATCCTGATGTTCACGCTTGTGCGACGCATCTGAGGCCCACCTACCTCCGGTGTCAGTGTGACGTGCTAATTTTGGTACACCCTGTATAATAAAGCTCCACGTCTTTACTGAGATACTCAAGGGGTTGGTTGTATATAATTTCTCACTACTCATTACTATTATCATCATCATACAAGCGAAATATTGTTTATTTATACATATGTTGATTTGCACCTGCGCCATATTCATAGCAGTGGTCATATTGCTTATACTTATTATTACAAATAAATTATAAAAAAAAAACATTTTAAAAATCTGTAAATAAGCAACAAAAATAGGTACGTATGCGTAAGCGTAATCTTAGGCCACTTTACGTAAGGTCGTCGACCTAAAACTAAAAATACTTTTGACACCGAGCTAGCAATAAGGAACCGATTAATTAATAAAATTGGTGTAAATCAGAAAAGCGACCGTCGTCTGACGAGAATTAGCGGTCCGGACCACCATAGTAGGTAGATTAGAGCGCAGCGGGCGGATCGACGACCTTACGTAAAGTGGCCTAAGCTTACGCTTACGCATACGCACCTGCCCACGTTGCCCATTTACAGATTTTTAAAATGATTTTTTTTCATTTTTTTAAATAATTTATTTGTAATATATAAGCAATATGACCGCTGCTATGAATATGGCGCAGATGCAAATCTACATATTTATTGTATAACTTGTAAGAAAAAAATACTTTGACACTATCTAAATGTGCCAACCGCACGAAGCCATCAACTGAAAGAAATAAATAATTCAAAGATAATATCGGACTTCTTGGCGGGAAAGTGAAGAGTCATGTCTGCGGTTTTGTTTTATTTTCTAAAATTTGTGTTATTTCGAATATTAATGTGAAATAATGGTGGATTATTAACCGTTAAGAGTTCGTGAGTGTGCATGAGTGTTGGCAAATGAAACAAAATAGTGCAACGTCACATTTCAAATTCTCTCAAGAAGTCCGCCCGAGGACTTAGTAAAGCCCCACATCTTTACTGAGATACTCGAGGGGTTGGGGCAGTGGCGTAACTATACCATCTGAGGCCCGTGGCAAATCCATTAGATGGGCCCCTCAGTAAAAAAAATTATAAGATATTCCATCTTTTGATACTATGCCCAAAAAAGGATAAATTTGTTGAACTTTTTAAAAAAAACACGTCATTCTTTATTTCTTTTCAAAAAGCCAAATACCAATTTTCATGTATTTTACTTTAAAACGGACGGACTTTCATACAAACTTTCTCCCCCTATTTGACCCCTTTAAGGGATGATTTCCGTAAAATCCTTTCTTAGTGGTTGATTACGTCACTGAATTAATCTACAGTCCAAATTTAATCTTATTCGCTTCAGCGGCTCGGTCAGTCAGGACAAGTCATTATATGTATAATGATGAGTAACTTTATATTGTTATAAGTTCTTGTATAAAATTTATAATAATCAGTACATTTTGTTAAAAATGTTAGGTTACTTCTGAGCTCGCGGCCTTTCGGGCTGGGGGCCCCCTATGGCCCAGGGCCCGTGGCATTTTGCCAGCCCTGCCACCCTATAGTTACGCCACTGGGTTGGGGGATATATCATTTCTCACTTTTCATTTCTATTATCATTCATCATCATTATACAAGATGGAAATAAATACTTTGACACTGGCTAAATGTGCTAATCGCACAATCACCTAAATCGCAAATCAACTAACGAAAAAAAAGAAAAGATAATATCCGGTTGCCTAGCAACGCCTGTTTATTCGATGTCAATATGATAATTCGTTTACGCGGCAACAAGTATTATTTTGCGAGCAAAATAAATAAATCGTGTTTATTATGAGCGGCGACACTATATACGAGAGGCGGCCTAGGAGGCACGTCGCCCCCAAAATGCGGGTACATGACTATCTTTACGGTAAGTGGTGTAAACAAAATCTTAGAGCACTGTTAGGCCTTTCTCGATTTTTCAGCGCATCTGGCATGGTTGCCGATGCTAAGACTCATCATCATCAACATCATCAGCACATTTATGTCCCCACTGCTGGGGCACAAGCCTTCCCTATGGATGGATAGGGAGAACGGGCCATGAACCACC